>CM055848.1:22516448-23716448 GCA_029490765.1 Euthynnus affinis | reverse complement strand
AAGCACTTAAATAAGTTCAAGTAGAAAAAGAGTGGATGGAGAGGAGAGACAAGGTGATGTACTGATGACTGGCACTGAAATGGTGCATCAGACAGATAATACAGACACACACACATACACTTACAACTACCACCTTAAGGCTTCACTAGGGATGAGTGTAATCCGACCGGAGAACCTTCAGGAAGGTTCTGCTGACCCTGACGTTTAGCAGCAGTGGTGCCTGAAGGAGACAGACTGTGATAGCTATTAAAAGAGAGGATGGCCAGGAGGGAAAAGCACACAGGGGAAACATGTCTGCCTCTACAACCAGGGTTACTGACGACCGACACACACCTCACCTGCTATAAAGTCTGCGGCTGCCTGGGCGGACTGTACAGCCACCAATAAACTCACTGTTAACAGAAAGAAATGGAAGTCATCATGAGATCCCATCAATGAAATAGAAACGTAAGCGTATTTGTTTGTGTACTATATGATCTGAAATGTGTTGCATTAAAGGAAAAACAAACAATGTGTCTAAGTAAGGTGTTAGGGATCACAACCTGCCAGGATAGCTTCAATGTGACTTGAGATGAATACTCTCTGTTATTCTCTGAAGGAATAAACACTTTTCTTCCACAAAATCTCCCTTCTTTTTGAAGATGGTGGTAAAAAGCAGTGTTTGACATGAATCATAACATGTTTGCCTGGGTTGACATCTGGTGTCTATGAAGGCTATAGTATGCACTTCACATCATTTTCAGACCCAATAAACTATTTAGTGACCCCTCCTGCCCTGTACGAAAGTATCTACATGTTTCTCCATTAATTTCAAGAGGTTTTTCCCTTAATCTGTCACCAGGCTGTATGTTTGCACCAACTAACCATGTTCACACTGCTCTCCTGTGGTAGAAGTCAAAAATTGCAGCTCTTCAAGCATTCACTAAGTGACTTGTCAATAAGCAATTGAATCTCTTGATTTAAATATGATCAGAACATTGCAAAACAGTGATGATTTTTTGATTTTGTTTCTTACAATGGTGTGTCAATTTCAGGGACTCATTTTCTCAAGATGTTCTCAATAGATGAAGCAAACACGGTTCTGCAAGTTCTGCAAAGCAACAACGCTACAAAGGTAGGACTTATTACTTTTTATTTTCACTTTTATTATTTATTTTTATAATTTCTTTTTTATCTACAATTGCTCCATCATATACAATCATTTTTCAAGAATAATGGTCACAACTGTTGTTTAGGCTCTGTTGCTTTGACGTTAGCAAAGTAAGAACATTAGTGATAAATTGGTCAAGAGATGAAGGGTCATGTAATGAGATAGATAAGAATGATGAAGAAAAAAACAGCACAGTTATACAGAATAAAAAATCTTAGATATCTTAAAATCTAATATCTTCGATATCTTGATATAAACTTCTAGTTTAGCTCTGTAAGACTTTAAAAATATTAAAGATACACAATCTAAGGAGGGAATATCAGTCTTAAATCAATCTACTCACATGCATCCTGTGACAGTGGGTCACAAAGACACATCACTTGCCTGAAGAAGGGTCATGAGCAAATAAAGGTCAGTAACATGACTTAAAGTGTATTCTATTGGCTCACTCAATGTAACTCATTATATAACAGCCAAGGCCAAAAATGTAAATGTTAAAATCCTTTTTGACAGCAGCATATATTTCCAGCATCATAGTGCAAGACACACACACATACACTTAAACACATACACAGTGCACTTGAGTGTTGTGCCAATCAGGACTGATTAACACTAACCTTTCCTGCAACCCTTATTCATCTAATTGAAAAGAATGAAACACTTGGCAACTTCTATTAAAGTGTTCCTCAACAGGCTCCATATTTACTAGCAATTCACACACAGACACACACACACACCACTTGAGCATAGGGCCAATCAGGACTGATTAGCTAGTTAAGTAAAAGCGTATGTGAATTTGACACAACTGGACAACTGGCTGCCCGCCAAGAACTGGCCACTTGCTGTTTGTGTTTGAGTATGTGTTATCTGAAACTGCACGGTGTACCTGTTGCTGTGAGTGTGTGTCAATGTGTGTCTGTGCATGCACCACTGTCTGAGGGCATGGTGCATAAATAATGAAACAAGGCAGTGTCATCTTCAACAGTCAGAATTAAACATGACAGTCACTGATGCAGAGCGGTATTCTAACAGGATTTCTGAAGCCCAATCTTTGCTCAGTATAAAAGAGAAAACTCATGGTAACTTTGTCGCGTATGATTAGCTGTTAAACTACATTTAATTAACCTTGTCATGTCCCCAGACTCACTTCAAAAAGGTATAAAATAAATCTTAATTTCAACTTCAGCTTTTTTTTTCCAATTTCTTTTTCTCATTTGATATTTTGAGTTTGGTTCATGCCATCAATTCTCAACTAAAAGTGTGTTATAATGCTCAACAACTACTTTTCAGTTCTGATTCTGCAAGACCACATGAGCCACTGCCCCTCCCTCTTCGACTTGTCACAGCCACCACAGTTAACGCATGCAAATTGAACACCCTGCGGAGCAGTATGATACATATCTCCCTGACCTGTCTTCACTGGTGACAGCCAGGTAAGAACAGTGTTTGCCCTAAGCCCTGGGATAGTTTATCACTGTTGTGATTTAAACCACTATTAAAACATCTTAATACAGCCAATTAAGGCAATATCCCATTATTAAGCTAAACAACAAGCAAGCTACTCTGGCGCAAAATAGTGTTGCCAATGAAAACAAGTGAACTCTGGTAGGCTAGTTAATTCTTTTGTCAAGCAACTGAAACAAATAAATATTTGTATATATTTTTATATATTACATGGTTTATAGTCTATACAATCATATTTGGATATCTCTCCTCTCCTTTCCTCTCCTCGTTACTCCCCATCTCTCCTCTCCTCTCCTCTCCTCTCCTCTCCTCTCCTCTCCTCTCCTCTCCTCTCCTCTCCTCTCCTCTCCTCTCCTCTCTGTTAGCAGCAGTATTCAGGCTCCAATTGCTTTTGGGGGTGACAGGTTTTATGATGCCACCAGGGCAATTAGCCGCAGGTTTAATTACAGTCTTCCACCTTTCTAGCAGCTTGGCATGAACTTCCCAGTTTAAAAATAGGAACCCCTACCCATATATGGCAGTTTTTAGGTGCTGTCACTAACCTATTTGCAACATTAACCAGGTGCATCAACCAAGACAACAACAATATTAACCGCCTTCAGCATCTCAGGGTGAATATAAACCAATCTTGATTAGTTTCCACTTCTAAACATTTGGGTATCTCAGTAACTTCTGCCAGAAAGATGGCCAAAGCTTCTGCTGGTCAGACCCATCTCCCATTATAAAAAACAGGAAACCCTGGGTTAAAAACTAACTTTAACTTTCAATCATTGGTGCTGTATCTATCTGATGTACACAAGAAACCCAAGATCCATATCAGTGTTGTATGAGTTATGTCTGCTAGCACTCCACTGTCTCCCTCCGCTGATAGTGTGAGCGTGTGTGTGTGTGACTAGGCAAGGTGTAAAGAGAGGGACATAAGCAACTTAATTAGAAACAATTCAAAACATGAATAGTGTATTGCTGTTGTATATCCCCACAGTGTCAATTTTACAGGTGTTTCTTTAACAGCCATGGTTTTAAATTATTCAAACACATTTGTTTGTTCTCAGGCAATAGCATCCAACTCTGCCTTCTACTCTACAGTCCACTCACCATTCGGGATCAACTGGTGTGATGTCTATTCTGGGAGGTGCACCAAATGGCAGGGACGTCGGTCTGGCCATGATCTCATCGTCAGGTGTACGTGACCTCTCCCCCTGACGCCATGACAACGGGGGTAGCTGCAGGTTGCCTGAGAAGCGCCGTCGGCCCCGACGCAGGTCGACACCCAATGTGCATGATGGGGAGGTAAAAGACTCACTGAGGCAGCAATCTGGAGGCTCTTTGCTGTCCTGGGAAGAGAGAGAAAGATGAAGGAGGAAGTTTTAATATGAATTGAGAGAGTCGCATAGTAATACAGATGGAGTGATAACAGATTGTTCTGAGATAATAGAACTTGAGAGGAATTATATTGAATTTATTACATTCTGTCAATGGAAATTTTGCCCACTAAGGGGCGCCACAGGCTTGTTTCTGACTAAAGATGGAGTTTACACAGTAAAGCTCAAACACCTCACTCTCTGGGATCCATTACAATTATTTATTCATATTACTTAACCAGAAGCCCAACACCTCTTTTCACCAGCTTTTTGTCTCAGGTGATCTTGTGTAGGAGTGTAAAATGTCCTACAAAACCCCAATTTGCATTGCAATTTGCACTGTATCAAAAAGTTCAATTATTTAGTAAACATTATTATGACTTAAATCTTAAAACAAAACCAAGCCGAAAACAACTGAGCTGCACAATAGAGTTAACACACAGCACATTTCCTGCATAATTTCAGGAGTTTTTTTCCCTTTATCATCTCTTCACTGATCCGTCCTCCGAAGCCTCCACTCTTTCCTTCCGCCTCATTTACTGGCTTAATTTGTCTTGTTAGCATGTGCCGTCTGTACCAAAGTGATTGCAGGGTATGAATAACCATGTTTATTCCTCAGCTGCACAGTTTAATTTACATGTAAGTCGGAAGGGCTTGATGAATTTTGACATGTGCAAATGAGCATGAGACAGAGAGAGAGAGTCCAAACGTGTGTGTACAGCAATAACAACAATGTATTCCTGTGAAATACTTTGTGCACAAATACAACACAAACCTGAATCTCACACCTCTGATTAGACGTCTACATGGCAATGTTTGCCCAAACAGCAACCTCAAGTGACCTTTTACTGTCATGTCAATCATGACTGCCCTCTCCAGAAAAACAAACAGCACATGATAAAATGACCTATATGTTTATGTGAAAAGCAGGAAAGAGCACAACCACAGAATGTCAAGAATAAGGTTGGAAGGGGATGGATAGCCATACAGAGCAGTAAACTTTGACACTGGAGACCAGGGTTTACACCTAACAGAGAGTTAACACTGGTTTACTTTAACCAACCCTGTCTGAACCCACTTGTCATATGTCAGTTGTACAGACAATATTTGTATATTTTCTTACATCTACCGTGCTCAACACAGAATAAAACTGAAAGTTGCTTATGCTACAGGTTTTCAAGGAACACAGATATAACCAAGCACATGTGTGAATGACAGTCAAATAACTATAGCAATACAACGCAGTCTATAGTATATATCTATTAGTTCATTTTTTGGGAGAGGAGACCTCAAAACCGCTATTATCAAACATTCACATGGGAGAAATGTGAAATTAACTTTTACTCACTCCCTCTGAGCTGAAATGGACTATAAACAATTTACTCAAACTGTAAGAAAATTATTTCATAAAACATGTATTAGTCAAAGTCAAACCGTTAATGCATAAGGCATCTTTCCCATTTCTCACCCGCCCTCATTGACACCCATATCCCTCTACGCTCTCGCCATTTCAACACCAAGGCAACAAAACAACAGGGAGGAAATGAAGAGATGAGCTGAGAAAACAACACCTGCTTCCCATCAGTTAGAGGGCGAGGTATAAGGAGTGGGAGAGGGTAGACAGAGAGGTAAAAAGGTCTGACAGAGGGGAAAGTAAGTGCGAGAAGATAACAGCTGGGGCAAGGCATGAGGGGGAGAATTTGCAGAGAGTGGTGAGTAAAGTAGAGAAAAGGTAAGGAAGAAGGTGGGGGCAGATACTGTAGCTGAAGATAGTGAGAGAAAGATGAGTAAGAGCAGGAGAAAGAGGGAAGAAAGACAGCACTGGGAGAGAGACTGATTAGTCTTGTATGAAATAAGACATATTCATCTACAGCTGAGCGTTGCTTCCAGCAATATGCACATACAGACTAAAGACATGTATTTTAAACATACTGTGCATTTCCTACACAGATATGAATAGAAACGCCCACCTGTGCATGAACATCAACTACAAGTACACATTAATATATCAGCATGTTAGATACATTCATGGCTTGCTGCTCCAGGTTCTGGAGGAATAAAATAAACATAGCAGTTAGTTGATATATACAGTGTCAGTGTGTGTGTTTGCATACTGTTGTGTTCAAGATGGATGAACTGAAAGAGGACATGTTACGGGAAAAGTAATATTCTCAGAAAATACAACCATCATGTCTCTTTTTCACACTGACAAGTGATGACCATGCGTTTTTGTAATTGTGCAATTATTTACTTCCACTGAGTCAGAGCTTTTTAAAATGAATCAGCAGATTAAGAAAAAAAAAAGTCAGACAACTTTGAGAAACGCTTCACAAGGTTTTCATCTAATAACAGAGACGCGGTTGTCGTCTTTGAATAAAAGGCCATTTCAGGACTAATAATTCCATTCAGTTCGATTTATAGGCTGCTAAAAGTGATGAAATATTCCCCTGAGGTTGACAGAGGAACAGGATATTAATAAAAACTGGTGAATTATTATCACTTCTTTCTTTCTTTTATCATCTTTTTTTTATCACTGTGAAATAGCCTGATCCCAGTGTCTTAGACGAGAGATAAAATAAATTGCCTACTTTCTCCCTATATGGCAAAATGCATGACATGTGATAAATTTAGCTTGTCTGAGGGTTGAGCACAAAAAACACGCTCAGTGTAATTCGCTGAAAGCTATATTCAAGATATTTCAGCTTCATTTATTTGGTATGCATGGATAGATAGTTTATTGGAGATGCAGGAAAGACGAGGAGATGTAACAAAAGATGAGAAACGGATTGAGATCCAGACTGAATCCATCTTCTTCGTTTGTTCATGTTTTTTTTTCTTTCTAAGAACCATTCCCTGCCCCCACACAAGAAGCACTCCATCAATGCTTCCATGTTATGTCTCTGAGCATTTTTGCCACAGAGTCAACTCCATGGCAAAAACATCCAAAATATTGTAGATTAAAAATAGATCTATAGTCTGATATGGCCAGCATTTTCTGCTTTCTTCCCTCAAAACCAGTCTCAGGCTCAAACAAGTTGATAAGTCGATTAATAAATCAACAGAAAATGAATCATTTTTGAGCAAATATGGCATACATTTACTAGTTTCTGCTTCCCAAATGGTTGGTTTTCTAAGTATTTTACAACAGTAAATTAAGCATTTCTGAATTTCAGACTGCTGGTTGGACAAAACAAGTCATTTGAATATTCACACTTCATGGCCTTTGACAAATTGTGATGGGTCTTTTCACTACTTTCTTTTATAGACCAAATAATTAATTAGTTAATCAAGAAAATAATCAGCAGATCAATACATAATAGATTACATTAGAAAAACTGCACTCTGTACTTAGTCTGATGGTATCTAGAACATTTGTTTAATCAGAACAGAAAGGTTAATAAATGATCGTACCGGATTTAGAAGTATTTTCAATCAATCACGTTCATGCTATCCTCCTGTTTTCCAGGAACATTTGATATTATGAGGCACCATCTGACTGCAGAAGTCTTCTACTCACTTTCACAATCATGGTAGGAATAAATTATTAAAAAGGTTTTAATTTTTCAGAACATATACAATTTAAGCAGGAAGGTGAAGTTCAAAAAGACAGAGCATATACTGAAGAACCAATCTAGGACCTCAATAAAAGTTATGTAGTGTTAGTGCTCTGACTTATGAAAATTACAGTTAAAATGCCTTCCTGTTAAAGAAAGACACAAACTGGATTGTGTGAAATAAAATATCCTGTTCTTCAAGTGCAGTAAACCTAAAGCATCACAGTCACTACATAACAGGAGGACATTCAGTGAATAAAAAAAACAATGCCAGTCAATAGACGGAAGCAAAGTGCAAGAGGTCACAGTTCATCTAATCCCAAGGTGCCACACGAGAGAAGAGTTACTGTTGCTGTGGTAACCAACATCACTCCTCCTGACGGACACAAAAGAGAGATAGAGAGTGAAAGAAGATTACAGTTTGTTAAATCCGATATAGAAACAGTAGAGGGAGGTGAAATAGATGTCATTAAAGAGAGACAAGGGTGAATGAGAACAGACTTGAGCAGAGAGGATGGGAAGAAGTGAGAGAGATAGAGTTGAACTGTTGCTTATGGTGGATGACATTCAACTGTCAACTTCCTAGTTCTCTAATTGGAGAATGAACAGCTGGTTAGTTTGACCCTCGCTCAACTGTCAGATAGATAGAGATAGAGATAGAGATAGAGAGATAGAGAGAGAGAGAGAGAGAGAGAGAGAGAGAGAGAGAGAGACAGACAGAGAGAAAGAGAGAGAGTGGTAGAATGACAGAAGAAGAGATGGAAGCTGAAACAAGTGAGATAAAGATAAAGGCAGCAAGAGAGATTTAGAGTCAGAAAGGAGAAAAAATATATAAAAAAGGGAGAGGAGAAGATTGGTAACAAGTCATACTTAAACAACAAACAGGATCCATCCATCAAAATCAAGAACAAAATAGGTTGAAAAGAAATAAATCATAATTCAAATGCCACTTACTGGATTTTTCGGATCCTTTTTTTTTTTAAACTACTATTTACAAGAGTAAAAAAATGTACTTTCATGCTGAACAAAAAAACAGGTTTGTTGTTGTCTTCCAATACAACCAATGAGTATTTTCTGTTCTGGTGCCACCATTAGCACAACAACATAATGTAATTTGTCAGAGCATTCAGAAATGGATGCACACAGTATGACTGTTTTATAGAATTATCCATATGGTAGGTTTGGTTAGGTTTAGGCCCAAAAAACTACTTGGTTAAGGTTAGGAAACAATCCTGCATATAATAGAAAGAAACCCGCATTGACTGTTAGCAGGAAAGTGAAAAAATAATAGTTTGTATGAAATGTCATCTGACTACATTTAAAAAGGCACAACTACCATTCCCAAATATTCACACCTGAGCGTTGAAAATCCTGCTGTCATGGAGAAGTGTGAGACATAATATATTGTAGAAATGGGAATTATGACACACACTTTCAAACAGACTCTCCTCAAAGCTTTCGAAATGCTCCTACAATTCTCAGCAGTCCCACCAGAGAGATGTAGGGAAAGGAGGTTTCAGTGACTGATCGATCATCGGACAAGCACTTTGTTTAAGCATCACATGCTCTGATCACTTGACAAAATAGGTCTTTTGCGACTGTCTCCCAAGATGGATACGGCAGCTAGATGAGATATAAACACCAGAAAACCATGTGAAGCCAAATAAGAAACTCTGTAAGACAGATAATTTGGATACAGTAAAAATTATATCAAAGCTATCATGCTGCAGTGATATGAGCTGGCTGTGATCAGACACCTTATCTATTGCACACTGTGGTGCAGAGCTGACGGAAGAGTGATAAAAGAACATGAACAGAAACCAGCAGACTGTTCAGAAGATATACTGTGGTGAGGAAGGAGGAGGGCTGTGTGTGCCTGCAGTCATTGATGGCTGGTGACGGAGTTCGCTTTTTTGCAGTTCAAAGTTCTCTCCCAAATTCTTTCTAAAAACATTACACAGTATGTAACATAGTTGATTTTTCCTCTTTACAAAGGTACTTGGATTGGAGAAAATTGCAGGGTAGTAAATAAGCCTGTTATAGCAATGATTCATTACTCATGAACTCATTATCATAAAAGTAGTTCACTGAAATTACTGTCTGAGTAGTTTCTCATAAATTATGATTTGGCGTAGTTTTTGACGTATGTTGAAAATAAAAAAATAAAAACTGGTTCTGCACCAGTTACTCTGTTACACAAGTATATGTTTGGTTTGATTTGTCTTCATGCTGGGGTCTTGTTAATTTAGTTTACAATACAAAAGCAGGTGTTAACAATAACATAAGATTAGCTAGAATTATTAGCAACCAAATGCTAACTAACTTTAGTACGAACTGTGACTGCAACTGTATTTTGTTAGCATAGTTAAAAATAAACCCTATAATAACAATAATTTTAAATTTTTCATGATTTTAAAGGATAGGTTCTGGTTTTCTTTGCCATAATCTTTCCTTCAGTTCACACTGGCTATTAAAAGTCAGTATGAACTGAAGTGTAAGTGATGGGGGACAAAATCTAGTCCTTGTTTTGGGCTAAAATGTATTTAAAGTTTATCTGAAAATAATATGAGACTTTAGCAGTCTGAGTTAGTCAAATCAAGTGGATATCTTCTACAGTTAGTCTTTTTTGGCTGATGAAGTGACACCATTGGTTGACCGACAGCCGCCACTTCCTCTATTAGTTTAAAATTAAAAGCCCTCCAGCGTTTCATACATGGTCTAGGCATATACTGGGTTTTGACCTAGTCTTGTCTCCCCAAATAGTGTTTCCCTGTTGGGCTGTGGTGGAAGTAAAGTAACAAAATACAGGAAATTCAGCATTGAAAAGACTATAGTAACTTTCACCTGTTTCAACTAATTTGGCTGAAGCTTCGTATTGACTTCAGAAAAGCTTTTAAATACATTTTTGCATGGAAGGAGGGCTGTGGATTTTGTTCACCATCACTTACATTAAAAGTGTATTTGGAGGGAAAAACCTGTTCCAGTGTTCATTTGGGCACCTGGCTATTGTTTTAAGACAAATTTGACATATTCAGAACCTGTCCTTTAAGATTACTACATCTTGAAAATTAATGACATTAGATAAAATAGAACCTTTAAGGGACCTGCACACACCCTGTAAAAGCTGTTGAAATCCAGTTTTAAAACATTACTGAACTACTGACATGAATCAGAAGAGACAATGAGGTTTTAAAGGTTAAATTGAAGCTATAATGTAAAATAGATTTTTTATTACAGGATATAGAAAGATCTGATATGGATTTGATGAGAGTAATGTAGGCATAGACACACTTCCATTAACCCTCAGAAACAGATTTTAATTGAATGAACAAAATGTTGGCTAAAAGCACAGAGCACCTGGAACCGAGTATCCATGTGTGGAGGCAAGTATTGAGATACACTGACATAAATATGCATGAGTCACATACTGTCGACCCCTCAGCACGCCACTGTCTAATAACACACCACTTCCGGAGACACACACTCATACATGAATGTATAAGGAATGAATCACCTACACATACAACCTCACTGTACGCACCCACCAAACTAATCCAATCCAAATGTTAGCTTCATGATGGGCCAAATCATTAACACAAACACTCACAGGCATCTGCAGACACTTACACCGCTCAAATCTAATCCCAGCTAAGCATCACCAGCTAAACCAAATCCCTTCTGTTAGAGCTGGAATCCAATAACAATGTCCTACCTCGAGTCAGCACACTTAACCTCATTGATTGAGGAAACACTTGATGCTTTCACTGAAGCATATACTGTAAAAACACTGGTTTTCCAAGCTTTTTGAACATGGATAAATGTACATGCAAGCCCATAACAAAAAAAGCACGCATTCTTGGTTTTCTCATCAGTTTTAACTAATCAGACAATTACCGTATGTTAAAGGCATTTTATGTTATTATATTATGTGGAACCACTTATTGTAACTTCTTTGTGTAGTTTCCAGATGTGTAAATAAATAAATCACTTTTAAAAATAATGACACTTACATTTAAAGTACAAGATGAGCAAAATATACCTATTTTAAAGAAATATTTCAATACTTTCGGAAAATATGCTAAATCATTACCTACCATTCTCATGTTGGTACATGAGGCAGATGGCCTAGTTAAGCATAAAGACTGAAATCAGGGGGAAATAGCTAGACTGGTTCTGCCCAAATTTTAAAAAAAAAAAAAAAAAAGGTCTTCACAGAAACATCTATGTAATAATGACAATTTGTGATTTAAGAGTTAAGAAGTGTACCCAAACTATCGAAGCCATCCCCCCAGTACAATGTCTCCTCTGGTTGCCAACATCACTGTGACGACTATTGTGACGAAGCTATTCACTAGTTTTCCCCTCTGCACAGGAAGTTAAAAGCACAGAGTGAGATTCAGGACAGCTCCCCTGGATCTGGTAAGAAATTGATGTCAAGTATAAAACAAGCTGATTCCAATGACAATATGTGTTGTAAAAAGGTCTCTCCTTTGACTCTAGAAACCCGATACAACTGTTAAATGATGTTTTGACCCTGCAGTGTCGTCATAAATTTATTGAACTATCTGACAGGTAATACCTTTTCCACCCTTGCCCTTGCCAAAACGGAGTGCAAATACTCAGCTGATTCACTTGTTCTCCATTTTCACATTCTGACTCCATTTGACAAAACAACAGTTGCCGTCATGAGTGCACTTTGTATTATAATTTTAATGCATTTTAGTGATGATTGTTTTATTGTTATCATCACCAATCACAGATGAAGATTACCCCTTGTTAGGAGACAAAAACAGAGCTGAGTAATTAAATTCAATTAAAGCAAAACAAAAGTACACAGTGTTCAAATTTACATGGAGAGAACAAGAGAGACTGAGTAATACACACCCACATCTTCAGCTATGGATTATTTGAACAATATTGCCCAACACCTACAACCAATGCAAAGTGCACCTGCATGTTTCTGTCCATAAAGTGTGCAGAATGAATGTACAGGCCCTATGCACATTATCTCCTCATAACACAGTGTTTCAAAAATGAATAAAATTACAGGTGACTTAGTTTGAATGCAGACAGAGTGGGATGTGTTTAAAGTGCAAGGTAAAGTAATGGTGGTTAAAGGAGGTAGATAGCTGCAAAAACACTGGAGTCTGGAGTTTGTGTGCCATCTAATAAGTCACAGTTGACTTTTTTCAGTATATAACCACCATGACTAAAATCTTTCCCTAAACTTTACAAAATGGTTTAGTTGTCCTAACATAGATACAACCTAAATCAAGTGCTTTTGGTTAAACCTACCATATACAGTACACTACCACAAATTGCCACCAAGTATTAAGTTCAGATTTTTGCAGCTTGCACAGATACAATCTTCATTTACGTATGTTTGATAAGAATGTTCTCGTAATGAAAAACTATATTTTTACTACAACATATTTAGGTTGTGCAAAGTTAACACACATGAATGTTATTCTTTTAGTGAGACTGTCCACATGCATAAATGTATCTTAAAACTAAGACACATGAGTGCAGGATGTGTCGTGCTGGAACTGCACATACACACAACAAACAATGCAAACAGTTTTACCTGTGGGTTTAAACATCACATCACATGTTCACATGCCTGTGATCCAGAATGAAAAGAGATCAGAGAAAGAGACAGAAACAAGAGGAGAGAAGAGCGCAACATGAGCTACAAAAAATCTTTTTTGCCAAGAGACCTAATAGAAAAGGAGAGAGCCAGACAAATAACAGAAAAGAGCTGTCAAAACACGGGGTGAATGACAAAGAGAGGAACGATTGACAGCTGTGAACAAGCATACCATCCTGTAAAATCATTGAAAACAGCTGAACAACTTCTTGGCACTAAAAAAAACTCTTGTCTTCAGGATTTCAACCACACCACAGCACTGAGACTGCTCTTGTTACGGTCTTCACTGACATCCACCTAAACACAGACAATGGCAGAATTTCAGTCTTAGCATTATTAGCATTATTATCAGTGCTGCATTTGACACAGTCGACCACAACATATTACTAGACTGACTGGAAAACTGGGTGGGACTTTCTGGCACAGTACTAAACTGGTCTGAATCCTACTTAAAGGACAGGGACTACTTTGTATCTATAAGCAGTTACATATCTGAGCAGACAAAAATGACGTGCGGAGTTCCTCAAGGCTCTATTCTGGGGCCTCTTCTGTTTTAACGTCTACATGTTGCCCTTGGCTAAGATTATGGAAATATGTTGGGAATATGGAAATACAACTAAATTACCATAATTGTGCAGTGGACACACCAATCTACATAACCATATCACCTGGGGACTACGGTCCAATACAAGCACTGAGTAAGTGCATTTAACAAATAAATGATTGGATGTGCCAGAATTTTCTTCAATTAAACAAACACAAAACTGAACTAAATGTTGTTTTCAGTCAATGATGTTAAAAATCACAAACCAAGCCAGAAATATTGGTGTAGTCATGGACTCAGACCTGAATTTAAAAAGTAACATTTAGAAAATTACAAAGTCAGCCTACTATCACCTTAAGAATATATCAAGGATTTGGAAAATGCATTCCTTGCATTTATTTCCAGTAAACTCGACTACTCTAACACTGTCTTTACATGTCTCCCTAAGAAATCAATCAGACAGCTACAGCTGATTCAGAACACTGCTGTTTGAGTCCTCACTAAGACCAAGAAAGTGGATCATATCTCTCCAGTTCTCAGATCTTTACACTGGCTTCCTGTGTGTCAAAGATTTGATTATAAAATACTAATGTTGGTGCATAAAGCACTGAAAGGTTTAGGGCCAAAATACATTTCTGATCTTCTGCTACTTTATGAACCATACAGACCTCTTAGGTCGTTTGGAACAAGTCTGCTTTCTGTCTCCAGAGTCAAAACTAAATATGGAGAACGAGCATTCATTTCAATCATTTTATGCTCCACATACAAGGATCAAACTCCCAGAAAACTGCAACTCTCAGTTCATTAAAATCAAGGCTGAAGACTTTTTTTGTTTGCACTGCTTTTTATTAAATCAAATTTGAGGCTTTTGATTAATATCTTATACTGTAGTATAATTTATACTATAGACCTTTATTCATCATATTCTATTTTGCTTATTTTTATTTCCAATTTAACACTTTTTTTAAAATTGTATTTAAATGTTACATTTTTATATTACCTTGTGTTGCTTTTACTTTCTGTCTTGATGCCTTTTATGTTTTATGTAAAGCAATTGCCTTGTTGTTGAAATGTGCTATACAAATATACTCGCTTTGCCTTTCCCTGTGTATGTGAACTGCTTATCTCTGTGCTTCTCTGTCCCCACACAGCCACAGCACTGTGGCAACAGCAACACTGGAAGCTACATGAAGTGAGCTGCTTTTGTCACTTGAAAATTCTTGAATGTTTCCTAATTATTCAATCTAATTAATTAATCCTCACTATTTCATAATTAAGTCTCAGTCAGGGAGTTTCTGTGTCTCCTTCTCAGTGTTTATGTCTCTTTCTCTGTCTCTGAATCGAAGAACATTTTGTTTTGGATAAGTGACTTTGACAAAATCCTAAAATGAACGATGATGAAATGTGTTTGGTTACCTCTCAATCCCCAACACTAATGAGGGCTCTTTCTTTGCAACAAGGTCAATATTTCTGACACAGTGTAATGAAACCCAACTCCAGTGATGACTCGTCTTCAAAATGTGTTTGATTAATGTCTGTTACATAACTGGTGTGATATTGTAGGGACAAGTTGACTTACACTGTTGGGAGACACTGTGAGAACACTTCTGCTCTTCCTCATTTTTCCTTGAGTATCTCCCTCGCTGTTCAACCACAGCAGCTTCACATGCACACCTGGAAACCACAAATAGAGAGCCTTTTAGAACAAGTTGCAATGAAAACTGCTGACAGAGAGGTCCATGAATCATCTGGAGTAATTGGACATTATTTGTGTTGAGCTTTTCCAAATGTCGCTTTTTCAACACTTTGAGCAACACAAATTAATTTCTATTCATCTCGTTATATTGGAGTGTCAACACAAGTTTGAGAGACAGATATATTGCAATACAACATTTTAACTTTCACTTTCATTATAATCTAAATATTCCCAAATCCAGGTTCTTCCATTTCTGATATATTTCTGCCACCTGTCCCTTCTATTTTGTCACAAGTAATACAAAACCACATGTACATTAACATACACACTGTTCCCTATGCATCAATATTGAATTTACTGAACTACTTTTCTCAGTCATTTTCTTCCTGTGTCTTCCTGAGGAAGAAGAGAGCCGAGCAGTCAAGACAAAACAGCCTTGGCTTCAATATTGCTCCGTTGAGGGGCATCCAGTAAGTGATACATCAACATGAAAACGCTGCTGTACAGCACACTGAAATCCCCCATGATGCACTGCTATGTGAAAATGTGCAATATATTCTTTGAGGGCCAATAAAAGTAACACACTGATAAAAGAGGTTGGCTAGATACCCCAGCAACATGATCGCTCCCATGTTGAACTCATTTTTGTTTTATTTTCCTTTTCTATCACTCCCCAGTGGCAGAAAAAGATGGTTCTTGTAAAAAACAATACCAATACTTATCAGAGTATGATTGGAGCTGCTATGTTGGTAGTTTAAGAGCAATTATATTTGCACTAACAGTTTATAAGCATGCATAGGTACAAATACAAAATGTATAATAATAATCCTTATTTGTAGAGCACTTTTCGAAACAAGTGCCGTGTTACAAAGTGCTTCACACAAAGCAACAAATCAACTCTAATGCAGACAAATGGAAAATTGATTTGTAACAAAAGACATGACATGGACCAGAATAAAATATGTAAATCACATTCCAGTAATTGGGTGGCAGAGTGGTGCAGTGGTTAGCACTGCTGCCTGACAGCAAGAGGGTTCTGGGTTTGAACCCACTGGCTGGCTGGGGCCTTCTTATGTTTGCATGTTCTCCCTGTTCCTGCATGGGTTCTCTCCAGGTAGTCTGGCTTCCTCCCACAGATGCAGTTTAGGTTAATTGGAGACTCTAAATTGCCTTTGAATGTGGTGGTGTGTCTCCATATATGTGATAGTCCTGTGATTCATTGGGTGACCTGTCCAGGGTGTACCCCACCTCTCACCCTATCAAGTCCAAGCAACAAGAAGATGAATGGAAATTCCAGAAATATATGATAAAATCAGGATTAGCTCTGAGATAAAAGTAAGTTTAAAGAAAATATCTAAAAAGACAATACTGTCTCAACCAACCCATGTACTCAGGGCTCAGGACAAACTCTGCCTGATGATCTCAAGCTACAAACAGGCCCATATTGGACTAGGTCAAGATCAGGAACATAGCAAAGATAAGGCCATGAAGAATACATAAACAAATATACATACAGTACATGAACTGCATAAGTAGAATGCAAATATACACACATAAATATTGAAGGATCAAAAACCCAGTAAAAGGAACATGGACAACGTAGAAAGACGTTTTTGCGTGACCAAGACAAAAGTAGGTCTGTGGAACTTAATGTTTACTGAATGCTCTCGGGGTATTTCCCTGACTGTAATGTCTCACTTCCCTGATGAGTGAGTGTTCTGTGGGGGCAGCGTTTGCATGCTATTAATCTGTAAATTCAGACAGATGTTCATGGCTGAATGGGCCTGACCTTGAATAGTGCATCTCAGGACTCAAACATAAGATAAAGAGCAACAGTCCAACCATCTGTCATACATTATTACAACCATGACAGTTTGTATTTCCAAATGTTTCAATATTGTGTCAATTCTTATACAGAATTCTGTGATTTTATGATTTGTTGCTTATTACTAGTGAGTTCAATCATTGTTTGGGGCTGCAAAAGGAAGTGAAATATCAGGATGTTAAAATAATTGACGGCTATGCAGCTGGCAAGCTGGCTGCACAAATTACACTGTCAAGTCATTGACAAGTGATGTGACAACAGGAGACATGATCTTCTTGTTACAACAAAACAAAGATGACAGCTTCCATTTAGTGTATTCAAGGCAATATAACAGATTTGAATTAACTGAAGCTGAAATATCACAGTTGAGAAAACTACTGAATACAGGAAAAGGAGAAGACATATTTTTAATTAAAGCAGACACATGTCTTATTACTTTAACATGTCTTACCAGTTACTAATATATACAAGGCTCCACATGACTGCTTTGAATTACAGATCAATTCAACTATTTTGTAATAGCAATGTGAATCACTGAGTTGATAAAAATAAAACAATATAAAGCACAGGTGCTGTATACATATTCTAATTTGTTTTGTGCACAAAATCTGGTGACTTTTTGCAGACTTCAAGAAACCACTTCACATCTCAATTATTTCTACGAATAAATAAAGCAAAAGAAAGAGTAAGCAGGACAAAGGCAAAGGGTGGGTTACAGCCAGTGGTGTAATGGCCATCGGGCATACTTGGACAAATCCCGATGGGCCAATGGACCGTCAGAACATATCCCTTTTTATCTGCCCTCTCTATGTGGCTGTCATTCGGGGTGCGCATGAGAGCATGCTGTATGCCTCTCAAGTCCTGCACTCCAGCTTTAAGTCTACAGAAAACATTAGACATGAAAAAACACAAGAGACTCACATATTGATCACACAAAGAGCAACAGGTGTTTAACGTGTGTGTGTGTGTGTGTGTGTGTGTGTGTGTGTGTGTGGGGAGGTTGAATCATAACAGACAAATGAACACAAACCAAAATAAACTGAGCAATACATCTGATGTTTTCAAATGATCTTTCCAAACCTCTCAAATTTTTATTAGTTTTCTCTATTGCCAGGAGAAATTATACTTTTTCTTTTTTTTTCCATTTTTCCTCTCAGTAGCACATGCTAATGTAACAGCGAGCTAATGAAACCTGAAGCAGCCTTAATGGTTCAGCTCACTGTAATTCCCTCCATACTAATCACTCAAAAGCAGCAGACATGATTGACTCCACAGTCATTGAGCCTCTCTCTAATGAGCCAATTCAGGCAGTCATTAAAAGGCCCATAAGAACTCATATGTTCCTTCTGTGACCTGGGATGGTCTTGTTTTTTTCTTCAGTATATGGAGATAGGAGGAGGTGAGCATCAGCAGTGGCAGAAAGTGATACAGAGGGAGTGCCAGGCAGTAAAAGAAGAAGGAGAATGAGACCGTTTTGGGGAGATTTGGCAAAATTAGTGAGGAGTGGCCCATAGAATGAGATAAAGATGGAGACAGAGAAAGGAAAGGGCACCACAAGCAAGCAGGTAAGAGATGATTTAATGAAATAAAGATAAAAGGCCGGAGGTTAAAAAAAGAAAGGTTGAAAAATGAGGTGTGAAATTAGAAAGCAGAGGAAGAAGCAGCAAGGAAGACTGGATGTACACTTAGGCTATATGCAGACATGGTGGAGACAGCATATTTACCATGTTAAGAAATGTAATGGTTAAGGACAGGTCATGCCCTTGAAGCAGATGGACACATTTGTTTCAGCTTGAACAGGCAGGACAACCTTTAAGGCCCAAGGAGATGCCACTATTACATAAAAACACCCCCATCACACCACCTAAACACAGCAAAAACAGCAAATATATATTCCCCTTGCTACAAGAGCTCACTGCTAGTCAGCACCTTCAACAGATAGAGAATGTTTAATGAAATGTACTTTCTCCGCATAATTAGTCTTACTTATTACATTAAAGTAGACAGGTAACCTTCACTGTTAGCTGATATTTGAAAAGGTTTTCACCAGCAAATCTCCTAGATAGCTCAAAGGCATGTGCTCAAACATTTTAGGACACAGTGAAGTTGCTGGCATTGAATAATCATGGCAGAAAAAGTAATCACTTTGCAAGATGGTTTTCCTGAACTCACTTACTTTTGTTTCAAAATTATCTACATTTCTCCAAAACAGTTTTGAAGAGATGAGAATTGTTTTAATGGATGCTAATGCATTTGTTTAGGTTTCCCACATAAATCTTCACCATTCCAAGATTGAAGATTGTTGTTCTTCTCTTTTATGTTTAGGTTGAGCTTTTCTGGTGAAAGCCTTCTCATAATATCTTGTTTGACTAGTGTTATGATTATTAAGTTGAGCACTTGAATAATGTAATTGAGGTAATTCATTAAAAATACCTTGAATATACTGTATATTTCTTAGAGGAAATGATCAGTGGCAAGGCCTCTCTGTAGGGACGATAATATGTTCCAGTTATCACCATTAGCAGATAATTAGTGGGTACAGAGTTTCAGTTTGTGTTTCAGTGCAGATCTGAAAATTGTGCTCGGCAGCACAGATGTAGAAATCACTTTATGAACACAGATTAGCACTGTAACCTCAGGGGATGAAGCACAATGGTACACTAACGAGGAGTAAGGTGTGTGTGTGTGTGTGTGTGTGTGTGTGTTTTGGGGCATCCTAATTAATGTTACTTCTGCCTAATTAGCAGCATTAGGGCAGACAGGTGTGAAGACAGAAGACAGCTCACACAAACATTACCAAAAAAGCCTTCAACAAAACAAACTAGCACACGCATGCTCTCTGCATGAAAACAATACAAAAATGTTCTCCCAAATGTGTGTTCAGCACACAGAGCGCTGGTGAGGTGTCTTTGTGTGTTTAATGGTTTAGCATTAAGTTATTCATGTTAGTCACACAATTACCTTTGGCTTGCAGTCAAACTGGGATTATGGCAAAGGTGGTAACACTGAGCACAACATCACAAACTGACTTTTGAGAACAAGGACACTCTCTCACTGTGGATATTTTTAACAGTACACCTTCCTAATACTAGGATGACCAAGTCTTGCCTCCAGAACAGCACAAATTCTGCAAGGCATCAATCCTGTCCCCTAAAAATGACATTTATATTCATGTTACATGCATTAGCAAATACTGCATGCTGCATAGGAAACTTAACAAAGTCTGGCTTACATTTTTATCAGGAGATATTTATACCAAACATAATAAACTGCTCACTGCCAATGCAAAATGTCTCCAAAAAATTCACTGTCAACATATTCAATTTGTTGCTATATCAGCTTGTGGAAATTGAACCTTGATTGATGTTCTTATGGTAATTTTTATGAAACTTAAAGCACTTGGTTAAGGTTAGGGAACGATTGCAGCCTTGGTTAAACATTGACAAAGTCAAATTTTTAATATTTATTGAAACCACAGTCTTCATCATCAAAGTCCTGTACTTTGTGCCCCCAACCACTCACCCTGACCTCCTACCTTTAGATGTTACACATAATTCAGATAGAAATTCTACAAAAATATATTGATATAGCAGATTTGTAGCATATAAATGCATTATGTAGAGGACAAGGTTGGTTTAAATATTCTGGTTGATAGTAATATGCAGTTCCTGCATATTTTTTGGCCGAGCATTTGTGCTGTAAACCCCTCGTTCAAACTCCTCCCAAAGGTGCTATGAGGTCTGGAGAATGTGGAGGCCATTAGTACTCTACTAAAGTCTATATGTGTAAAGGGATCTAGGGATGCATCTGGTTAGCACTACTGTAGCATTAAAGTGATACTCAGTTGGTATGAAGTGTCATAATATGTGTTATGAGACCACTCCTTGCACCATCATATAACAGGAGAAGAGTAGCACAGAAAATAACGTGCCTAAATGTGTCTAGCAATTCTTCTGACTTCTCCTACCAAAAAGATCCAGTTAAATGGTATTGTTATGACTTCAATGTGATAGATTTCCTTTTGAAATGTGATGTTGGAGCAGGACTTCTGACACCGACTGTAAAAATCTTGATCATTTTCTATGTAAGCTCACACACCAGCATCATCATGACGTCTGAGCTCATTAGGAAACACCAGCATCAACGTACTTCAACTCTTCAGAAAAGCAGCAATTTTATCCTAATTACACCCCAGATTGGTACATCCTGTCTGCTATACCTTACTTCTTTTGTCTGTATGACTGTGGTCGCTACAGGCATCACCTGACAGGTGTCAAATAATGCAACACCATGCTTTGTATTACTCTCGAGTATAAACCAATGGCTAATTAGTTATGAGATAAAGGTAGTTTGAGTTAATGGGATTGTTGAAAAAATTATGATTTTATTGGTTGGACAATTTAGATCTACTGTTGTTCAGGAGATAGTAGGTTTTTATGTAGTTGAAGTGCCACGCTTTCTGGTTTATCCACAGCTCTGAACTAGCTGAACCTCTTGACCCCATCTCTAATTCAGTGTATGAGTTGCAGCCCCATTATTCACTGTTTGTCAGAGCAGACTGTTTACAAGCAGGCGTAGCTAATAAAGTGGCCAGTAAATGTAAAATATTATTGTGCAAACTAGAGAGTGGCTCTATCTATTTCTACCAAAGTGTAATGCAACCATTTCCTCTCTCCAAGCCATCAGGCAGTAAATCATAACCAGTAATACCTGAAAAACACCCAATTCCCCAGACTACAGTCTACAGGTTTTTAATTTCAAATGTTACACAGGAGACAATTTCAGGTGGGCGTTATGGCAAAATATGATGAGGTGTTGCATCTCATCTTGTTCCTGTCATACACACAGACACACATACACACAAGTTCACATGCGACAACATCATCAAAAGAGAACTTCAACAGAGCATGTCGTGTATCAGCCTAATAGAGCAGAGATAACAAGCTCTCCGCCTGCCTGTCCTGTTGACTGACTGGCTCAGTGGGACATCTGACAAGAGGAAGAGAAACAGGATCTTAGCAGCTGCCTGGCTAGCTCCCAGTCTGCCCATCTTCTGGTCCATATTGTACTGTAACCTGACTTTAAGTTACTTTACGTTATAGCTTGAAACTGTTGGGATGTGTTCTACCTTTTGCTCTTTATTAGATCAACATGTCTTGTTTAAACTTCATTAAAGGGTCTATATAAAAGGTGGTGATCCAAGAGGAAAAGCATGAACCGATCTGAATTTATGCCTCACTAAAAATCTAAAGTGGAAATGTAAGACATCAAATGCTGATGCTAAAAGTGTACACAGAGCAACCAGAAGGAGCAAGTAGCATCCAGTCTGTCTGCATTCGATAATTAGTTCACTATGATCTGTCTTGCTCTTGCATCATATCAGCAGACAGCACAAGATATACAACAATAAAGATGAAATGTTGTGTGGACAAAACTGGCTGTAATAAAATAAAAACAACAATTTGTGTCCGCAATCACATTCCTATAAGATTTTATATCAATGCAATATTCATTTTAATTACAGAATATGGTTAAGTTCTTTGCCCACATAATGAAACTGCACAGTGCACAGCTGCTTCCTGTCATCCAATACCATGCCTGGTTCTGAAGTGAGATTTCTGATTAAAAAAAAAAATATCCAGTCTGCTCCACATCAAAGTTTTACCCCATCATGTTTCTGATCACCATACTGTTCTTTATGTGTGAGACTGTGCACATATGTGACTCAGACAGAGTGCACTGATAACGTGACACCACTACAAATCAGCTGAACCAAATTCCAAGAATGGTTGAGTATTCTGAATTGTTGTTCTTATATTGATGAAAAGTCTCACATTAATAAAAACTCAGAACACGCTTAAACACAATTTAATCCTCCACAGATTCTGAATCTCGTCAAATCCCATGGCAACGCTCAGTAGCGCAAACCCCCCCTTTGCATGTAAGCTCAGGCTTTGTAAAAACCCAACCTTAATACAAATATGAGGTTAGCGGTTTAGCCCACTGGTGCAAAAATCAAATACAGTATCGGACAACTTGTACAGATTATATTGAGGAGATTCTGTGTTATTAATACAATGAACAAAGACAAGATGGAGAAGGGATGCTAACAATGAAGTTCATGACCTAATCACCCCACACCAGTGAACAGCTTCATATAGTATATATTAAACATTTGCTGGGTGGATTATTATTGTGAACGGCTTCATACTGTATATATTAAACATTTGCTGGGAGGATTATTATTTAAAATGCGTAACAGAGCAGTTATTTTTCTTCCTCTACTTGATAAATAATTCTGTTTTAAGAATCTACATATGTTGGGCTCAGTTTCAGGCGAACAAGAAAGCTCTTATCTTTAAATGGACGACATATTTACTCATTTCTGTAGTATTGCTTATATTACTGCCCTGAGGTTGACTTATATTAGCAGTTAGCACAGTTACAAAGCAGCATAAACTACTTAACCCACTGACTGTGTTTCAGCAGTGGTTTACCTCAGGGGAACTGGAGCAGAGTCTCAAACTGATACTGAAAAGCTTGATAATAATTCAACATCTTTTATAAAGTGGCAAATTCTAATTCTTTGACATATGGTGGTGTGACTTACTCACTAGTAGTAAATACTACTTGCATGGTCATAATTTCACCCTGTGGTCAGAGATATTAGCCATCTAGCAGCTTGCCAGACAAATATAAAAAAAATTAAACTACAACACTGAATCATCCACAACAGGCTATATCATTGTTATTGTATTTCTGATGCTTGGTTTCCTTCTCAGACCTCTGTATATACTTTACACAATGCATAAAGGAGGTATAAAACTACTAAATGTGTAATTTAAAATATTTTAACTAAGTGGCTCTATTAATTTCTTTTCATTTCTGTCTGACAAGTTGCAGATTTGCTGGAATATCTCAGTCTCCACAAGACCTCCTTAACATTGCTCCTGTTCAGCAGCTCAGTGTGAAAAAAAAAAACAAAAAACTATATACACTATATTTAGTCACCAGACATTTCATGTTCAGTAAACAGTATGAAATTGCTGTCCTGTAATAGCATCATATAATGATTTTTGATGTGGGTGACCAGAATTCATTATGACAATTTAATGAATGCACAAAACCAATTTTATTTTTCTTCCTCCAGAGTGAAAGGAAAACGCCAATTTAATAAATTAATTCCAAAAATCGCTTTATGATTTGAATCCTCTTTATCCACTACTCATTCTCCAGTGCTAATCCCATTTAAAACACACAGATGTCCAGGCAAAGGTGCTTAAAAAGCCTCCAGGGACAATATGACAGTTTTGTAAACCTTGTCTTAAAATCCCCTTTCTGTCAGCTTGCTGTTAGTTACATAACAGTTATACACAGCAGGAATTGTGTCTTGTTTGTTGTGGAGGAAATAAATGTGATGCATTATCTTTCTATCTTTCTACTTTCATTCTGATGTGAATTTGAAAAAAGGACTTTGAGGCAGGCAATCTGCTTTTTAAGACTGCAACACGGTCGTGGTGCCCTAACACAACCAAAGTGGTTATGTCAGTCAAAATCACTTCGGTCAACTTGAAAAAAAGATTTGTTACACGACTAGTCATCATTCTTGTGCAGAGACAGGAGCATTATTGGCCAAAGTTCCTATATTGACCAAAGTTCCTATATTTTTCCTATATTAAGTCTCTCAAATTACTCTATCAGTGACAGTCTCAGACTCCCAAGAACCCAAGACCTGCTGCAATAGTATAAGAGTCGTGATCAGGATATTTTGATTAGGCCCTGAGTGGAGGTCACCACACTGAGTAATTATGAGCCAACTGTTTAAATTTACCACCCCCACATTAAAGGCCTTGGTCTTGTTTTCTTCACCACAGAAAAAAAAGCAGAAAATTGGCTGCAATCACTGGCATAAAATTGACTCCATGACTATAATTAACGAAATAAGTTGTCCACACACAACTAAATGTGTCTTATAAAATTATATCAGGGTGACTTTGTGTATGAATTTGTTTCATTAGTTGCAACCCTACAGTTACAAGAAATGTAACTAAAGCTCAGTTCCAGTCATTCAGTGGCTTTCCTTTAGCTGCTTTGCTGTCCTGAGTCCAAAGTACTCAGCTCAGGTAAACTGCAAGCTATAAATTTCACATAGGTACAATAATATAATGTAATACAATAATAAGTGTGTTTGTCTATCTATTGTTTCAGATATGATGAATGATGAATCCAAGTCCAGTTTGAGTAATACATCCATGAGTTTGACACCCTCAGATGCCAAAACACTACGAGGAAGGACTTTACAACTCTGCCAAGTTATCACGGTGACTGCCAAGTAGTCTAAAAAAGAATGTGTGATGGCCACTACAAATAAACTGCAGCACCATTTGCATCTTATTGAGTCAAACATCAATGTCTTTAGCTATAAACATACCCATGTTATCACAATTTATACTAGAACACATAAGGATTGAGGTCTCTTCATTTTTTTCAAATTCTTCAAACCTACATTAACAAAGAATTTCAAAGCAGTTTGTCCTGGAAGAATGCATGACACACTGAAAATGCTTTATTTCTGTGTGGAGGGATATATGTGAAACTTTCCCATTATTCTGCAGCCTACAGCTTCTGAAAGCCTCCCACATGAGAATAGTAAAAGGAGAAAAATCACAGAGTGAGAGGTCAGAGCAGTGGAAATAGATTCATTGCACCTGTTTTCTAAAACTGTGTCTTTTTACATTTTCCCAACCAAGCTTTACACAAGACTAATCTTTACTAGACTAGACTTCTGATCTTATAGTGCACATCGTTTATTTCAGCTTCTTCTGCGCTACTTAGCAGAAGATACATAACTGGTGACTTTAAATTATGTATTTGCTTTTAAAAACTTTCATCATCTGAATTCTAAAAAAGATCCTGAACCAGCATATGAGCAACTTAACACCTTCACCAATGTTCACTATTATCTACTGGCTCTAGAGACGGGTCCGCTCTGTCTGGGGACTTAATTTTCCTCCTCACAGAGATCATCAGTGTGAGACAGAAAACCAGAGCTCAGGGAGTTACTAATGAGCAACGTATCTTTTCACTGTGTTTCCCTTTCAGACGCTGCTCTCCTCTTCCTTTTCACACTCTGAAGTGAATATTGTCATTTCACACGCACACACACACGCACACACACACACACACACACACACACGTCTTTCTAGCAACCCTTGCCCGGCTAAGTCTTGAGGAAATCAGCTTATGAAAAAGTAAGTGCTTTCTCATAAGTTCTTCCTGAGACAATTAAAAAAACTTGATTAGCCCAGCTTTCCTCTTTTATTTGCTCCTTCAAGCAGCATCATTCTAATGAAGGGGAGCAATCAGGGTGAAGGTTGCACTCCTGTTGAGGGTGCGCTAGAGAGCATAAACACTCTTACACCAACTGTGTTCATTATAAAAACCAAGAGAGAGAGAGGGAGAGAGAGTATATATTCTAATGAACCCAGGCACAGACAGAGAATCAACCACAAGTAAATAATTTAAAATTAAAACAACAAAAAATTACAAGCATAATTCTGGGATTATATTTTTCCAGAGGATTTTAATTGGGCATAAACAATATATAATGATAAAGTATCTTTCTAGCCTGGCTAAGCTTTTGCTTATTATTTATTCCTGTTTTCTTTTATAGACCTTTTTCACAGCAAAATGCTATGACTTTTTGATGTGTCGGTCAGAACTGATGACATTAATGACGGTTTAGTTCCACCTGATCGATGTTGTTAACTGCACCTGTACTTTTCCTGCTTTTACATGTCAAAATGTCTGCTGTGAAAAGGTCTATTGTTTTTCATATTTCTATGTTTCTACTGTCTTATGTATTTTTTGTTTTCACATTTTAAACTATATTTTAATTGTTTTGTGTATTCGGTTCAAATTGTTGGTACTAGTTTGTCAGTCACCTGCATGAAATTTGTACGAAAGATGCTCTACACAGACATTTTGATTGCCTGATTGAAGTTAAAGATCCCCTTCAGACATGTTTTAATATATATGAAATTACTCTGCTTTGAATAATAATATGTGTCTGATGAGGTTTATAAAAAAAAGTTTGCCTGGTTGGAAATGCTTAAAATGACATCTACTCTTTTTCCCACATTGAAAAATCCAGAATCCATGAATATGCAAATATTTTTCATTTCATAAGTTTAACTGTTGAACACAGGATGTTTCCTACTTCACTTTAAAGTCCATTCTCAGTGTTTGTGTATAGGAGGCTTCAAGTTTTCACATCACACTTGGAGAAGTTGCATACTGGACCAGGAATGGATTCCAAGTTATCTGTGATGTCACAAATCCTCCTTATTGAAATTAGTTTTCGGTAAAAACAGGAAAACTTTCTCCCTTCAGCAGATGAAGGTGAAAAGTTTCAAAATCTGTACATACATTATTCTTCTGCACAGAAACAGGTCACGCACACACACCCTTTCAGATGGTAAGTACTACTGTATGCCATTTTTATACACAATCCACATGTTCGACATGGGATTATGTACATAGAATCAACCCGTACTTGACCCAATCATACCATACTGATGTCATGGGTTAATCCCTACTAGTCACCATTCACAGATGATCCAAGTCCACAGCTGTAATTCCATACACTGCTCAACCATAGAATTACAACAGAGAAAATACATATATAGACAGAATACACTGTACTTGCTAAAGAGAGTTGTGGAGTTGGAAACAAATGTTCATCATGGTGCAGGTGAGGTGCTGCAATGTTTAATGATTTCTTACAAGAATTTACCATTCAGTTTTATTTTATTCCAAGGTATAGGTCCGTATAATTATGATTGAGAAGGCTTAACGATTGAAAAGGAAATCCTGTGATAATTCTGTAGTATCCCTGTAACCCTATAATAATCCTATAGTGATTATATAATTGCATTTTCACCCTCTTATACTAAAGGTGAGCAGTGTCAGGCTGGCCTTCAACCCTCCAACTCTGCATGTTGACCCATTGAGATCAAGAGTAAATATCCCACATCACTGTGTCAGTATGAAAGGGTTAGACTGTCTGTAGAAGCTGTCAATAACCATAGTAATCCATCAGAGTATTGATTACCAAGGTATTACATCAAGTAAGAGGAGAATAGTGATTGGCTACCAGGTCAAATGAACCCTCTCTGCCTGGATACAAAGAGAACCTGCTTGACACAAACATAATAGACCTTTCTCACTATGGACATTCTGACTTGTCACTGCAACAGAACCAGAGACATAACTAATAACATCAGTGACAGTCCTGTTACACTGAGGTGTGCTGGTAAGTCATGCCAGTGCATAAACCAGGACCCTTATTATAAGATCCATTATTAAATCCATAACATAATTGTTATTTTAGTCTCAACGTATAAATAAACATTCAGGGGAAGCGCTAATCAAACATCAAAGTGGGCAAAAACTAGCAAAACAGGGCAAGGTGAAGCTTAAAAGCAGTTATGACTTTTAAGAGTTTATGGCAACTCAGATGCAGCATAAAAAGCAGTAAACACACCACTAACATTTTATTACCTTATAAGGTTGATATGGCAGATATGCTAGCCTATTTACAAACTGAGCAACATTAGCATTCATTTGGAGTCATGTGTCTGGCCACCTGATAAATGACCAGTATTCACTCTTGGCTCTACTCTCCACTAACTCCTGAGGGAAATATCTGGCTTTTTAGCCTCTAACTAAGTTCAACAGCAGGTTGCTAACTTTGTCAGCCATTTGACATGTGAGCAGAGGCAATTTCTAGGATCAGACCTTTAGTGCTCAGCCCCTAATGAGAATGTGACACACATACAGTGCCTTGCAAAAATGTTTAACCCCCCCCCCCCACACACACAAGTTGAGTATCCCACTTATACCACAGTCATTTGCCAACAATATAAAATAAAAGTGTTCGCAAATGAAAGTTTTGCACTCAAAATCGAAAGGTTATGAAGAGAGATCTTACCGTTGTCATGACAACCTACCACATTGTACTCCCCGCCAGCCCGGACTGAGGCATAAAATTCATGTAAGGTGTCATTAAGCATAACCGCAGAGTATCTCGCCAAATCAGTGTTCCTTTGTTTTTGGTGGAGAACATTAACTATCCATTTTGTTGCCTTTTTTGGTATTAATCTCATCCATCTCTTCCTCTATCATTTTAAGCTTTTCACGTGTCAGTTCCTTGTGCCATTTTTCTCTTGGTTTCTTTCTCTTCTTCTCCATCTTTTTTTCCTCTTCTGCATCCCATTCTTTAAAACTTCATAACGAGTAAGCTTTGACATCTGTGCTCTTTAATGTTGCTCCAGTTACAAGTTGGGTAGCAGACAAATTTCAAATGGCGAAGCTGAACTACGTGTGCATTAAACGTTTTTAATGCACATCTGCCACCCACACCATGGTATAAGTAACTTTAACAGTACCCACACAAATGACATTCATGCACCACCATGTTTAAAATCTGAAATTTACAAGCAATTACAAGAAAATTGTAAGCAAGCTAGCTCAGAGATAATCTAATATAGCCGTTTGTAAGCTTGCTAATAATGTTCACATCTGAAACTGCCAGCAGTTAACATTATGGCTCGTTCTGTGTCGTCAAGAGTCTGATAGCTTTTTAACCTCTAAGCCTTACTTTAAAATCGCATTGATACATTGCCAAATACATCAATCAACTGCACAATAAAACAACAACCAATCTCACCCAGCGCTCTGTGTCAGAACATTTTTTGAGCATCCCTAAAAAGAGTTTAAAATCACCAACGGAGCACTGTCTTCACCCAAGCTGAATCTGTTTGATGTCACTCACCAGTGAGTCTATAACACAAAAACACAATCTCAATTCTACCCCTCAGTCTGCTCATCAGCATTAGCCCCCGCTTCTCTTGAACATGAAGACATGAGCTGAATGCTTGGCATGTTAATTACTCTCAATTATCTAGCTCATCTTTTCCAGCTATTCATCTCTGTCAGCTCAAGCTTTGTGAGGGTAATACTCTTTCAGAGTCGCTGAGTGAGAGGAGGGAGAGGGCGTCCTTTTGTTTATTCACTGATTAAATTAATAACCAAGATTATTCACATTGGTTTATGATATTCATAAGCAGACTGTCAGAGTCAGGGGGAGAGACAGAGAGCAGCAGATGAACAAGAACAGACTTTAGTTTACAGAAAAATATATGGGTGTCTACACTGGCACCACCCACAGTTTGTGACCTACAATAGGGGCTAGTAAGCATCATTTGGACAGTACAATAAAGACAGCATATAACAGCTGCTGCCTCTTAAATGTGTCCAAATATGACACTTTTTTTAAATGTTCAGGAAGCAGAAAATGTCAAATCAAATTATTATCTAAAAATAATGCAGTACAAAGCAAGATTCAGGCCATCCCAGATTTTGCTTTAGATGGCTAGTTCAGACCATTTCTTATCCACAACTCCAACACCTGTGGCTGTACATTTCCAGCCACACCATTTACAATCAACCCTTCCAAGGTCCTGGGATATTTTTATCTCAACTCTGTATCTTCTCCTGAAAAACGGTTTCTCAGACCATTTGTATACCACAACTTGATTATTTTTGCTATTGAGTGTGCAAGCAGAGAACTGTAGATTAAGAAAATAATCTTATATATCCTCCCTGGTGTCAGGTAATATTCCAATCAAATATTATAGAAAAAACACAATGTTAAGATGTGATACAACTGGCCAGCAGAATGTAATTTCAGCTAGACCTTTAAGAATGAAAGTGTGCAGGTGTTAAGACAAGTTTATGATAAATGGGAATATTTCTGTCTACTACGTATTTGGCAACAAAAATCCAATTATAGTGAAATGTGCTCTGACTGTCACAGTTGTAAATAGTTGCCCGACAACCTCTTACTCTCCATTTCTTCATCAAATTCAGCCTCCAACTAATGCATGTATACACACGGCTATGTCTGCCTTTACCACATATCCTCCATTATATATCAAGTCCATTTACCCAACAGAGCCGTAGGCATTATCCTGCCATGTCTCTATCGACCAGACAAAAATGAAAGCCTCCTAAAAAGTGCACACTGAAGATGATGCAGTGATTGCTGGATGGATGTGGAAATGTATAAATGGACACAACAAGGAGAGAGGAGTGAACATCTTTTGTTAAACTACAGCCTGAGGGGCATGACATCTGAAATGACAGGCAACATGAGGGGATGATATCAGAGTGCTTTACACTGTTTGAACAAAACATCTATTTCTCACAATAAAACAATAAATATTAGATCTGCAACAAAATAAATAAATATATTTGGATTATGGACTGTTGATCAGAAAAACAAGACATCTGACATCACTGTTGACTGAATCAAGAAAATAATTGTCAGATTAAGTGACAATGAAAATGATCTTTGCAGCCTTAATAAATATGCACAGAAAATGTTTGCAGTGACCAAAGGTGGCTAGCTGAGTGTGTGTAAATGCATCCAATGTAACCAGCTGTGCCTTTAGATTTTCAACTAAATCTGATGTGAAATCCATTTAAATATGTTTTAAACATCCTACTGACAGCCAACTAGACAACCTAATGAATGAAACATGACATTATTAGCAGATCACTGGAGAATCTACCGCCAGTGATTTAATTTCTAGTCATTTTATTAATATTAATCAATTTGAATTTTTATTGTATTTTTTTTGTTTTGTTTTGTTTTTTGTTGTTTTTTTCCATTTATTCCCAGCTCCTCCAACTTTATTTCTAAACCAATTGTATAGATTATACCTTGCTTTTACTTCTTCTGGTTTGTTGACCTCAGCCTGCACTAATTGAACTAGCAAATCGAACTGTGAAGACAAGAACAGTTTAACCATTTCTTGATCAAAGTCATATTGGGAAAACCCCTGATCCTGCCAACACAACGACTATGAACCAAATTAAAGCCTAGAAAATTCTCTGTATATAGTGATTGGTTACACACTGGCTAGCTAGTTTGCACTTTATGTTGCTGATTACTGGTACCATGACCTTGCCTAAATACACTATGGCTGTAGCAGTGAAGGTCCTCAGTGAGGTTCTCCTAAAGTAGCTACTAAGACAGGTTCCACGTGGATGTATTTTGTCTGTATTTTTTCCCTTTGTCCCACTGTTCAACAACATTACAACAGCATCTTATCTGCTTGGCTCATTTGTGTTTATCTGTGGTGCCTCTGGCCTAGTGTTGTTATGCTCATTCCAGCCCCTCTGCATCTGGCCCAGCTCATCCCTGCCCTGCTGTGAATGTGGAGGTTATTCCTGGCTCTGGTCCTGCTGCGCTCTCCTGGCTCTGCAAATTTTGGTGCCATTGTCCCATTTTCTGCTGCTTTAGTAGCATTAGCCCCTTAATGCCAGTCTATGCCCAGCTATGGTTAGTTCCTTCAAGTCAGCTCCTGCTACTTTTGGTGCTGTTGTGTTTGATCAACATCATCTTTCCAGTTACCAAGACATCTTCGTTGTGGACATTAAGAAAAGACCACCATCAAATATTGCTGCCTTGACACAACAACCACAACTACTACTACAACCGTCTGTATCTTGCCTTAAATGTTTGCATCAGAATAAAAGATTTCAGATCATCTCATCAAATTAACTAGTGATAAAGGTTAGCTGTAATTCATGAGGTCTATCTGCCAAATTGGAATGTGGCTCTGACATTAAAATAGCCTCCTGTTGGTGGGGCAGATGTAGACATTCTGTGGGGCACACTTTTCTGTCTATTCTGCACCCAGCATACATTAACATAATGTTTTGATAATAAAATGGAAATAGATTTTGATTTCCTTTCAAAAAAACACACATCCCAAAAAACATGTTAATTCCAGCATGACTTGAATTTCGTTTTTGAGCATTTCTAATAGGAGCCGCAGGAAAATAGAAGTCTAATCTAGTGAGGGGCATTGCAAACTAGTTTAGGCCAATAAATATTGTGGTATGTGGCATAAGTTAATGCTATATACAAATAAACATTAAACTCTATACTTTAGCCCGAGCAATACTAGATTTTTTAAGGGCTACGTTGCTACTGATAAATAGATAGAGTTTAAAAAGGATTGATGAAAAATAAACTTTTTATTGCTCTCTGGTGGACAAATCGTGTATTGGCATCACTGACTGTGTAATGCTTGTTATATTGTTGCCTCACATATACACCAATAATGATATACCTGCAATAAGCTGAAATAGTGCCCTGGACAATTTATCAGAGATTCTCTACTAAAGAATGGCTTTTAATGTCTTAAACTGCCAAAAACAAAAAGATGAACTTAATCATTTGAGTACACTCCATCTAGACATGGCACCTCTCTGCATCCGAAAGATATTCATGGGTTATTATGATCACAATCCTTATTTAAATAAAGTTCAAATCAATCTAACATCCTTTTCTAAACATAATGTGACATGTGAACGTATTGATTTTTAAATTTTGCTTGCATTATGATTAAACTTGTGCTCATGGGAAATTAAATGACACAAAAACAAGGGTAAATACATAGTCTTGCTATTTTTTTTATAATCTGCACTCAATAATATAAAGCAGTGGTTTTCATCTGAACATACTTCATGTTGTACTATGGTTGTGCCAGCTGATGAAAGGTTTTGGAATGATAATGAGACATTTATCTGGCTGACTCTGTCAGCACTTGATGTTGGTACTTAATTTCCCCTTTTAGCACCAGAGATTTATTATTGTATTATTTCACTCTAGATAAAACAGGAATCTTTAGAGATGGAGGACTGCTGTCAGACATAAATAACCAACACACGCACATAGACATACTGTTTCTAAAGTGTAAGAGTACCTCAAGGCTATTCAGCACTTACATCAACAGCATGCATCACTCATTAGACACAACGTATGCAGAGAATATTAAAATTATGAAGAACACACATGGGTATGCATTTTCTACTGGGGGCTCAAAACTTTGCATAGTTTTGACACTATGTGCTGTGGGCATTGAATCAACACAGATGTGCACCAGCAGCCGGCATATTATATTTACAAAACACATGCCATCATAGATTTGTGAACAGTTAAACAAGTCTAATGTCTTCACCCTGTAAACTCCCAGTAAAGGGAATAATTGGTTATTGGTTATTTTTTAATCCACTCTTTGAGTGAGGAATATTTAGCAGATACATCTTCAGTCTGGGCGATCTGCCAATACTATTTAACCAACCTCCAAAAAGAGCCAGGACAAAGATAGTGATGGTGTCAAAATACCAGCATGAATAGGCATTTTTAAAACACACACACAAACATACACACACATTTGCCAGCATCCCTTATTTATCTGCAAAACATAAGGAGAAAAAGTAGTGTATATCACCATCATCAACAGTCTGAGAAACTGACCTGACCTTTAATTACGTTCCCTATGAGAGCAGAATTGAGCCTTGTAATTGAGTTGCACATTCAAATAATCCATATTGCAATTAAAATGACAAGATGATGGGATTGCCTGAATGACAGACAGAGACTGGGGGTTGGGGCTGCACAGAAAGAGAGACAGAATATGAATAGGGCAGAGCTAAAGATGACAAGGAGTGCTGGTAGCCTACTGGGCAATCTGAAGATAAATGAGGCGGCTTGTGACTCAAAATTTGAGTCAGCTTAGTGAAAAAGAAATGTTCCTCTGCCTCAACAACAGCCAATGAGATGCAGCAGTTGGTCCTGTAGACTAGAGCTTCTCCATACACAACAGTATAAATATACACCTTTGAGGTGTGAAATTTACAGCTTCACAGCAGGGTGTTGTTGATAAAGACCAGATGCCGCTGAAAGAGTATGAAGTAAGGTGTTGTCTAAAAGTGATATATCTAGCAAATCTTCTCGGGATAAGCAAAGTATCTCTAATTTATTCTTTCAGTTATGGTCAAACCTCATAATGGCAGCCCTCATTTCATTACAGTCTGGAAAAGTTCAATAAGTAGCTGCTTAAGATAAATTATTTCCAATAGAATAAGCATTAAATGATTGGCAGCCTTCGTATTCTCTCCTGACATTAACGTAAACCCTAACCCCTCACTGAGCTGTCAATGGTCTTCGCCCCTAATTTTCAACCTTCAACCAAAACACACATTCAGAAACATTTATAGCTATTGTCTTTTATCTAAAAATACATTTGGGGCTAAAGACAAACCATGCCATTGCAGAAGCAATAGCTACTGTAGATGAAATAGTTGTTAATATTGTTTGGGGATTGGGTCCCTTGGGTAACATCATCATCTAAGAACTAAAGATTGTTCTGATGTGTATCAGTTGAGCCAGACGCAAATTTCATAACGAAAAGGGAGCTCAAACCATGCAGTCTGACTTTGGGAGGTTATTTACTGATGGCTGCTGTTCTTTCTCTTCTAGAGAAAGTGATTCATGACATTGGGATTTGGTCAGCTAGTTCTTATTGGAATTGGATTGTTGTTTTCAGACCTAATCAAGCAGTTACCTCTGGACTTCCTGTGTGCGTGCCCTGACTCACTCACTCACTGGAGCCATTTCTCCTGTGTCTCTGTACATTTCCAGTGCCTTTAGACACAGGATACAAATACAAAATGATGAGTGGACAGCTCGCTATTTTCTGAATAAAAATCTCAGAATGGCAGCTGACAGTGCCTGAAAGGCAATTTTTTTTGGATATATGATGTGCTGTGATCATATAATGTACCCTTTACTGAATGAATGTACAGTTAAGCACATGAATCTAAGCAGCCTAATTGGCTGGCATGCGTGCTGAGTGAGAAATTACTGAATGTACAATTACTCCAGTGAATATCCAAAAGGTTTAATGTGCACGCAGAGCCCACTGTACAGCCCATATAAAAACCAGAAACACACACACAAACACATACACTCTTTAAATGCAATCAAACCAACCACATAGAGTGCTCCATTACAATATCAACAAAAAGTGGGTCAGTGAAACTAATTTCAGTCCCATAATGATAGCAATTAAATATTTGTAAATAGCTCAAGTCAATCTTGACAGTCATAGTTAGATGCAATTACTCACGTGCTGTGAGACTGTATATACCGGTGTCTCTCCACTAAGAGCTCTGCTCACGGATCAATGGTTTTCCACATTTAAACATGGACTGTAAGCCTACAGATCGATAGACCCTGAGTTTTGGATGGAACAACTGGTATGGAAGAACAATGTTACATAGTTCTCCTGTTCGGGGAGGGAATGACCGCGAGACAAAGAAAGAGGCACAGACTGAATTTGTGGAAGGCATTTGAGCAGAGCTGGAGGGATTAAAGGTAGAGGAGTCAAAGACATGAAGGAAGGCGAGCAGGGGAGCATAGAGATAGTACCGAAGCATCTGCACGGAGTAGAATCAGAGCGCCGTGAGAAAGATAATGAGTGACTTAAGAAAGAGAGAGATTGAGAGTTGCTGAAAAGGGAAACACACCTGCCAGCTAGCCCATCAGCAGATTGATTTTTGTGCTTGTTCACAGTTTCGTTCACAAAGCAGGATACCCTGCTGGTCTGGATCTGTCACTACTGGGAGTCCCCACATTGCCTTTCCAACCTGTGAGGAATTCCCATTCTACCAAGTCTCCATTCCAGTTCATGATCTGAATATCCTACATTCTCAGCCCACCGAGCTCTAACTGACACCGCATTTGGAAATTTTAAAAATGCAAATATGTGAAAACACAAGACAGAGCAGACAGAGGCTAACCAATCTGTGACGCTTCCTTATATGCCAAATCTGTCATCCGATAGCACGGCCATATGATCTAAAAACAAAATCGCTGTCAGCAGGATGAACAGCGTAACAGGACAGTTGCTGTTCTCTGCAAGACTGGATATCAAGCTGCCAAGCTCATTGAAAGGCAGACATTTTGACAGCCCTCTAAATTTAAGAAAAAAAGGAGATTTGTATAGAGGGACACTTCAATTCAAACAGGTTCAAGTGTTAAAAAGGGACAGCTAGAAAATATACCAAGGGTAATATATGGGTATATTTGCTTCAGATATTGTTTAAAGCAGGTCAGGTCAACCTGTATGAGTTATCAGGCAGCATCCACATGGCAAATGTGTCTCCTACAAGGACTAATGAGCACTTTCCTGCAAGGTTTTGGAGCAGTTGTGGACAATACTGCTGACAGAAATATGACCCTCACATGTGTAATGTAAATCAGTGGCACTTACACTGATGGGCAGGTGCACTGTTATCTCTGTGAATGAGTCTACACAAGCATCCTAATTTAAAATGACAAGCAATTTGGCATTTAACCTACCCAATGAAAGACAGAAATGCCATGAAATGGGCAAATTTAGACTATGATTAAGTCAATATTTCAGAGTTTAAAATATCCAAACTAAGGACTGATTTACACTAAATTTCCTGGTATGACTAAAACAGAAATACCATACCAAATACTATATAATTTAAATTTAATGATATATTTAATATTTTTGTATAATTTATTTAAGGGTTCAAGGATTAAGTGAACTGGGCTGCGTTTTGCAGCCTGCCTGTGTAAATAAAATGAAGGGGAAACACTTGAGGTCAAAGCTTAGGGTTAAGCTGAACTTGTCAGTGTATTAAAGGATGACAGGAGCTAAACAAAGCCAGCCCAAAATCCAGTGCACATCTCAAAAAAAAATCCATTCAGCCCCACTGCATTTGAGATCAAAACAAAGCATTCACTCGTCCAGCAAATAAAATGGAAAAGTGAATCCGATTCGACAGCCTTAACACAAATGCGGCTTGGTTACCTTGCGTCTCCTACACAGCTCATCCACACGTGGGGACAAAGGGAATCCCAACGCCTTTTGCGCGTTGTTTTGAGGCTGGAGGGAGCAACTGTCACCGCATCAAAAAAAAAAAAAAACAAAAACAAAAAAAACGTCTTTTTACTCCGTTTCAGAGTATTTTCGCCATCCTCTGTTGGGATACTCCACAGCTCTCCCCAACGAACAGGATAATCCAGACTCTTGTTCGTTTTGTACTCACATGATCTAAGATTTATTGCTTGTCCAGACTGAAACAAAATTGACACAAAACTGACGCGTTGAGCAAACTGATTCTCTTTTGTCCCAGTTGCATGCCGTTCAACCATTCACACAAGCTCCCTAAGCAACACCGAGGAGCTTTACGTTTGAGGGGGTTGTGAGGGCTTTCGCGCATTTAAAACTCGGTGTTCCCCTGCGTCCATCCCTCCCTCCTCCCTCTCGGCAGGCGAGGAGTGTGGACCAATTGCGAGACAGCAAGGAAGAGAGAGAGAGAGAGAGAGAGAGAGAGAGAGAGAGAGAGAGAGACGATCAGAGCATCTCAGTCTGATGTGGGACCAGAGAGCTGTCAGATCACAAAGCCTAAATCAAAGAAAGACTTGATACTGAGCAAAGATGGTCTTGACAAAGTGTGAACCATAAATAGACTTTAAGAAAATAGTAAGATAAATAATTTTATTATACATATTAAAATGTGCACTGTTCTAAACTCAAGAAAGACGCTTGTGAGAGAAAATAAACAAATAAAAGAACAGAGAAACAGAGCCTGGTCATGATTTAAAGAAACAGTCAGCATTTTTGGAAATAGCTCGTTTGCCACCTTACCCAGAGTTAGATGATATAAAATCAATTTTAATCTTATCTCTATGAGTCCAGCGCACAGTGGGTCCAGGATGTGTTTAGCCTATCTTAGCACAAAGACTAAAGACATGGGAAAACAGTTTGCCTGCCATCTTAAAGGGGATGTACCATGCACGTTTCCAGGTCTATATTTTTTCTGAGGCTTTACTGGTATATCTTAGCATGATTTATAGTTCAAAGAACTCTTTATTTATCTTATACTGGCACTCTATGCAGCCCTTCAGTTCAGCCTCTGCCTGAAACAGGTTGTTTTAGCCCCTGTCTCTTTAAAAAAAAAAAAAAAAAACCCTCCCCATGAGCTCACTCTGTTCTGATTGGTTCCATTTTGGAGGCTATATAAACAAACGTTAAAATAGTAAGATTTCACTACTTTTTCTCAATCTTTACTCAAACAGCCTTAGCAACAATCTTAGCAACAAAGGCTATGCAATGGAAATCCGTTTGTGGGTATGTGCAAACAATCTGACATCATCACAAGGAGGAAGTAGAGCTAACTTTGCAAACGAAGCATTCAGATCTGGTTGAAGCCCTGGCTTTTGGCTTTCAGGGAGCATTTTTACAAACGCTCACCTCAAGTTATAGAGCTCTGAGCATAGTCAACATAGACATCCAATATTATAAAAGTAAAAAAGTAAAAATATCAGAATTACTCCCTATATTTGCTACCTACCTAGTGCATATTTAATTGAGTGTTGTGTTTGAAAGTGTATAAATTTATGCAGTGAAAGACTCTTTAATCAATCATTTTTTTTAAATCCCCTTGAACATAAAAATGTGTCTCTCAAGGCTGTCAGCCAACATTTCTAGAGTCAATTACTTGAGTCATATTGAGTGACTTCATACATTTTCTCAAAAGTTTTGTCCTTGTTTCCAGATTTACTGTAACTTTACTGATGATGGATTCCCTCATCTAACTCAAAGCTAATGACAAATAATTTTCCAAAATGTAAGAATGTTCCCTTAAAAGCAGTTAGCTCTTTTTGGCATTTGGTGAACTGATTTATCAGTCCAAATAACATACATCTCTTCAGTCATTGCTTCAATATGTCTCTGGTGATTTTGTAGCTATTGTTGCAGAACATAGGGCTAAAGCCTTTGTCATATATTATTGTTAAGAGAGAATGATTTTCATTTAAATTACACATTTTACAACTTAATTCACTGAATATCAGAAGAGCTCTAATCAAATTACTTGATTTCACACTAATCAATAATTCCCCCAACTAAAATGGACACAGTCAACACAGATCTCAGATGGCAGTTTACATTTGCAAATTGTATGATAATTTCTACATACACATACATAACACACACCTGAGAAAATGAGCTCCATTTCATGATTATGAGCACATGAAGTGAAGATAAATTTCTCTCTATTTCGCTCTCTATTTTCCCTTTTGAGTCACAGTATGATAAGTACTTCAAGAGCTATTATTACCTTTTCAGCAAAATGGGCTTGGTGAATTCCCACAACCTATATTTTAAATCTGCCTTCTTTTACAACAACAGATGACTTTTGAAGAGATTCTCATGCTGCTGTTGCAGTAAATAATCTTATACTTAGAAGTGCACTGTTCCAGTCAACAAGAGGAAGAATAATGTGGAAAAAAGGCAGAATCACTCTCCTGTGACTTTATATATTATGATTTGTGAATTTCTGTTCTCATGTTCAGGAAGTCAATAAATTTGTGACATGTGTGTGTGTGTGTGTGTGTGTGTGTGTGTGTGTGTGTGTGTGTGTGTGTGTGTGTGTGTGTGTGTGTGTGTTACTGTGACACAAGGTCATGATGTGTGTGATTACTCTACATGTGCTGTTTCCACTCTGTCCCTGTCCATCAAGTCCCGTGAGAATATGCTGCTCCGCGTTGATTTCTGAGGAACAGAATTAGAAAAAACAGACCACAATTAATCTGCAGCTTTAAAAAAATATATTTTTACACTCAAATACATATAGTTTGTGACATTTAATACACTGGAGCTCACATTTACTGACCTACATTAAATGAAGGGATTGCAGGCAAGCTTTTCCTGCAGCTTTTCCCTGCAAACAGTTACAGTAAAATGGAGTTAAAAGTCAATCTGCAAACTGTCAAAACACAGCTGGAAAAAAAATAATCAAAGATTAAAGCATACATACGTTAGCCATGTTTAAACCATACATGTTTTAGAGGTTTTGTTCCTCTATCCCTCCAAAAAGAAGAAAATCTGAATCTTTATTAGACCTCTACTGTTCTGCAGTGTGCAAAATATAAGTGACCCATAAAAATTATCCTTGAATGCTATTTCTGACCGAAGCTTTTTAGTCATGTCATGAATTTCTACTTTAATCCACATATGGGAGTTGTGTGCCACTACAATCCAACAGAATGGACAGATTTTAGCAACACAAAGCTTCTCTAAAACTGACATATGAAAATATTTTTTCCTTATTTTTCAGTCTTGAGTTTGAATTTAAGGAGACAGACTGTGACTGATTGTGTGAATACATTTTTACTACATTATGGCAGTCTTTTTCCTCCCTCACAGAGATTTGGGTCCCCCCCCCCCCCCTTTTTTTTTTTTTTTTTTTTTGTAAATCCCTTGTCTCTCTGCCACCACAAAGCATGTCTAATCTCCTCAACTGACCGCAAGAGGAGGTTTCTCTTGAACGAGGATTTAGAAACAATGCAGCAGCCTATTGACTGCAAATATTATTTACTCATTTCTGGAAAAACCCCATCACTGACCCTTTGTCCTCTTGTTCCGAGTATCACGTCTGTTTTTATGTGGGACAGAAAAGGGTCGCACATGTCCTTAGCATTGAGGCCAAGTTATGCAAATAAAGTATTGGCTTAGCATTGTGAGAAATGAGGTAAGATGTTACAAAGAGGAGAGACTCATTTTAAAATCCTTCCTCTATTGTTACAGGACCATTTGGTGTACGTGTATAATAGTGCATCTGGTGCACTGTTGCCTGTCATTATTGCCGTTGCTTCTTTCCGGGGCTCATAAACATGCTGTTATAATAAGGTAGAGACAACCATCACGTCTTTAATGAACTTTTCAGCAAGCCAGGTCTATTCTGTCAGCAGTGATATTTACAGGAGGCTGACTACACCATCTCTGCCTCACACTGTCCACTGCTGATTAGTCTGAATGATCTATATAAGGACTATTGCATAAAGCTTGGGAGACAATATTTATTAACCAAATAACTGGAATTAATTGAAATACTGATTGAGTGTGTATTGTAGCTAAAAAGTCTACATCAAGCTAACTAGGCTCCTTTTGCAATCTGCTTTCAATAACAGTACACAGACCATTTTATCACATCTCTCTCTTCTTACATCAAGAACATTAGTTTTTATCACTGAGATGAAATGTCTGAAATGTCTGATATATCAGACAAATGAGTTATAGTTAAACCTAAGTATATAAAAGAAGAGATGTGCCACTGAATGTGTGGAGTAGATGGTAATGTGAAGTGTTTTATCAAGGCATTCAGAGGAGCGAAAATAGATTTATCCCAAATGATTTTATAATCAGACTGAACCGGGTGAGGACTTGGAGATATTAGTAAAGTAGAGTAATACATCATCTGCATAAAGCTAGATTTTATGCTGTGTACCTTGTATACTGATAGGTGAGATGTCGGAATTTAGTCTGATTATCTGGACCAGTATTTCCAGTGAGTGCTAAGAACAGTGGAGATCATGGCCAGCCTTGACGAATACCACACTGCAGGGAAAAAAGAATTTACCTGTTTGTACAACTGCACAAGGATTAGTGTAAAGTGTTTTAACCGTTGATATGAAGTTTCTACCATGTCCAAATTCCTCCAAAACCACCCATAGATATTTCCAACCCACTCTATCAAAGGCCTTTTGCACATCCAAGCTGAACACAGCTGCAGGGTAAGCATCTGATTCAGATGTGGAAACGCTTATCTAATATTGTCTGATGCAAGTATCCCCTTTAACAATCCTAACTTCAGCAAAGAGCTTCACTTCTTTATTATGAGTGACATTGGTCAGTAATTGCTGCATGTTTTTAAGCAATATAAGTGATGCATTTTGAAATATAAGTGATGCATTTTGGTTACAATGTAAGGACCCATGGTCTAAAGCATAATTAAGAGATATGGCCTGAGTACATCCCACAATTCTAGGAACAGCTCCAGAGGCAGACCATCAAGGCCTAGCGATTTTGCTCTTTACAACAAATTCAAAGCCTAAGGTCTAGGAGAGTAAGTGGTACCTCAAGGAATTCTGTGTCCTCACTAGTCAATAAAGGTAGGTTGAGCTCTGGCAGGTATAATTTGAGGGCAATCAGATCAGGAGTAGGGTCAGCTGTGTAGAGATTAGAGTAAAATGGTTCAAAAGTATCATTTATTTCACCTGGGTCATGGGTAATTGGTCCTGATGGAGTTTGGATTGCACTAATGGTGGAGAATGATTCATTTTGTTTTAACCTGTCAGCTATTAGTCTACTTGAACTTTCACTCTGATTGTAATATGTAACTCTAGCACAGTGGATTATGAATTCAGCTTTAGCCTTGAGCAAATTATTTAATTCAAATTTCAGAGCCAAGAGAGTTCAGTGATGAGAGAACTGACGCTTTTGATTAGATTCTAGTGCCTGCATTTCACTTTCTAATTGTGTGATTCTATGTTTTCTGGATGCCTTTAAATGGGAAGCAATTGGAGAGGATTCTCCGCGACAAATTAAAGCAAAACTGGTACAGGCCTGAATGCTTGACCCCTACACTGAGGAGATCCTGTAGTTCTGTTATGCTTTGGGGGGCATTTTGCTAGCATGGTTTGGGTCCACTTGTCCCCTTAGAGGGACGGGTCACTGCAAATCAATACAAAGTTGATCTGAGTGATCATCTTTATCCTATGATGAAACATTTCTATCCTGATGAGAGTGGTCTCTTCCAGGACGACAGTGTTCCAAATCACAGGACACAAGGGGTCACTGAATGGTTTCATGAGTATGAAAATGATGTAAATCGTATGCTATTGCCTTCGCAGTCACCAGATGTGTGTGTTAGACAGCGATCTCCACCACCATCATCAAAACATCAAATGAGGGACTATCTATTTGAAGAATGGAGTTCATCCCTCCAGAAGAGTTGCAGAGACTGTAGAATCAATGCCAAGGCTGAGGAACAATAAGAAAGACAGTATCATCTTCTTGTGCCAGGACTAGAAAAATTGTGGCAGAAATAGAGACAGCAGTATGGGTTGTCGTAAGTCAGTTTACAGAAAGACTAATTCCTTCATTTGTATATTTCTTCAACATTAACTGCTTCTGATAACCACTAATGCCACTGCTGTTTCAACTGAAAATTAGTTTGTGGGATGAGTATGTAAATTGATTCGTTAGAACCAAACAACAACCCATTTGGAAAAATGTGGAGGCATTTCTTTATTCATGCCTCTAAACAAATCTGTCTCCAGAATCCATATTTTATTATGTTTACAAGAATTATATTTTTAACAGTAATTGACTAATGCTAACAATTACTTGTACAGGCAGCTGTCCACAGAGCAACTTATACAGAGGCATTGGGGAAAAGAAGGGAAAGAAAGCAAATATCTGCTTGAAGCCAATGAGTCTTAGGTGTCTTTGGTCTATCTTTCTATGAAGCAGGAGCCCTGAAGAACAGCAGTCTTCTTATATTTCTATAAGAGCCTCTGTGCATTCCTGCAAGAAAATACAAACAACACATACAGCATGCACATTGCACACATTCCTTTTCTGCTTCTCCACACATAGCTGCACACACAAAGCCATTTAAACCACTTGCTTCCCAATGGCCCAGGCTTTAATAGACATTGTATAGCGGATGTGAGTCTGTCCTATCCAGTTCACGGTAACAGAGGAGAAGACAGGGAGAGGCCCCATTATCTTTCCCTTTGTGGAGCCAAGGATTGTAAACAAACACACACTGGTGAGATATGCAGCAACACCTCCAATGTGAAGACACTCATCTGTCATACTGCTATGAATAAAGTCATAGGCTGAAGAGCCGTGTTTACACGAGATAAACATTTATTTGCTAGGATGTACTGTAAATATCTCCTCTACTGTATGTGACAACAGATTGAGATGAAATTAATCTATTTAGATCTATTTATATTCTGAAACTGAGCTATATTTTATTTACAATCAGAGGGGGAAGAAAAGAATTATGATGTGATGTTTCTCCATGCAAATAGTTTGGTTCCCTTCCCTGGCATCTCAGTGGATTAACTCAATCTCACATTTAAACACCCCTGTATCGAGTTAAACTCATCATCATCATCAATCATAATACGCAAATCAGTTTTCAAGGCTATGTCGACTCTGCTACCAAGATTAAAATACCATTTCTACTAAAATGGAACCAGTATTTTTTTCATGATGCTTCCACACTGATTTCATTTCACCAACAGTGAATAGTTCCTCTCCTCACCGTGTGAAATGCTGTCACTGAGCACCAAGACAGATGAGAATTGGACTCCTCCATATTGATGCGAGATGATGCCATTGTGCATGACCAATGGTATTTGTTTAAGCTATGACACGGTGCATTTTGTACTTCTAATTGGACTCAGATACTCCCTGCTTTTTGTTTATTCCCACTCTACCCACTCCTTCCAATCCACAAATCCCAACATGTGTGTTTGTTTTGCGTTTAATTAATGACGTGTATGAAATGTTGTGCGTGTGATGGTGAGGTAGGGCGTTAACAATGTGAAGGGTGTGTGTGTGTGTGTGTGTGTGTGTGTGTGCGTAAAGGCACTTGTGTGGAAGGTGAACAAATGGGAAGACTGCCAAGAGTGTGTGTATATATCAGAGTGTGTGTGTGTGTGTTGGTTTTTTCAACAGGGGGATTAATACTTAAGTAACACATCCATGATTAGGAAGCATTGCCATCTGGTAGTTTGAGAAGGGTGCTGAGATACATGCATGTAGAGACATACACGCACGCACGCACGCACATACACATACAAACATGGCAAAAAGACCTACATACAAAAGTCAGCAAGTAATAAATAATTCAAGTAAACAGAAAAAGACAGAAATGTCCCTCTTTGTCTTTCTATCTGTATCAACCAATCACATACATACACACATAACACATAAATATATAATACTACCACTATTTTATACTATAACTGATTGCATTTCTTTTATACTGATTTGTCTCTGCCTACTGCTGATTTTACTAACACTCTGGTCAAATTCTCCTATGAATATGATACAGTGCTCTCTCTTATTTTTACACATACTTTCAGAGTTTACTTTCAAAGTTCATCACAGTTCCACTAGATGCTGCTTTCATTTTCTCTCCAGGGGGAAAAGTATTCACCATCTGTTGGCAGGGGTGAGGATAAAACAACTCCACGTCTGTATGGAAAAACTGAATGTTTCTAGGCAGCATATTTACAACCATCCTGTATAAAATAGAATATTTTATGCCTTTCTGTTTTCTCACTGTTGTCTGACACACAGATGTACAAAAACAACTTCATCCCATTGTTTATGTGCGCAGCAGTTAAGATTGGTTTGACCTTGAAAGCAACTGAGCCGAGCTGATGCTTCCGAGCACACTTGCAAGTTGCTGTCATAGGTGAGTGTTGGGTTTGTCCAGGATTATAGTCATAATTCCCTCTGTGTGGTGCCAGCATGGGCCACATTTTGACTGTGATAAAGGTCAAGACACTCTGGAAATAGTACTTTCTTCTTTTTTTCCCAGCCTTTATTTGACAGACAATAGAGACAGGAGACACAGAGCACCAGGGCACCCCCAAGAAATAGTACTTTCTGTTCATAGGTATGAGAAGAAGTAACAATCACAAGCAAGTCTTATTCAGTATTTCTCCTCTCAAATCAAAATTACAGTTTTTAACATTTTAACACAGAAAGAGCAAACTACTGCTGGAAACTGCAAAGAGGTAATAGAAAACCATCTCATTTTACCTCTATTTTATCTTTCAGCCATGCCAATATTTGTGATAGTCAAACAATCACACATATTGTTTTATATATAAATAACATACATGATCACATAGAGAAAAAAAAACATTCATCCCATCCCTAGCTGGCTATCCCTCATACATACATGCAGATCACTTGTTTTTGCTCATTGTGTGTACAGTGAGCGAGGCGTGCTGCGAGGGTTTGCCTACACACTGTGCTATCTCACTCTCCTCCTTGCAAGGTTAACCTGACAGTCCTCACAGCATGATCTCCAGACATGACTCACCAGCATAACACTGCCTCTGTACACACGCACACACACACATGCACGAACAACTGCTGTAAAACATGCGTACAGGTTATAAAAAAAAAATGTGGAGGCGTAATGCTCTACACAGCTCATTAATTTTCATTTAAGGATGAGATGACTCAAAACACACACAGAGAAAAACACAAAACATAACTTTTACCCACATACTATACACATGCAACGCAGCCACACATGCAAAGAAATATGTACAGTATACACTCACAAACATACACAATACATGACTAAATGGCAAAATATGAATTTGATTCTGAGGCAGATTGACAAAAATATGAAAATATCAGTCCAATTATGATTCAGTATAAATGCCCTGTAACTCTGCTCAGCTATTTACAATATTGTGTCCAACCACTGTACAGTACATAATTCATCTTCCTATAATGCTGTAGAAGCTCACTAGCTCACTGCCTCTTCGACTGGAGTTGTTTTCACCTGAGAAGATCTTTGTGGCATACCAAGACGACTGATATTCATAACATGAAACATGCGTTGGTGCTCTGTGCAGTCTAATTTCCAGATGAAAGGGTTCAAAGAGTGCACGATGCATCAGCCCACAGACATATATGCAAGTCCTTGTTTCAGTGTCATTCTTTGTGTAAAGCACTTTTCCCCCACATCTCTTTGTCTTCTGACAGCCCAGTCTAAATATAGGAAGGGAACCTTTGCATATACACTAGTTGTGCAGGCCTGCCAAACAGACGCACACAGACACAAACACACACCCATCCATCCATCCACACTGTTCATATGTAGACACTCATGTAGATGGTCAAATGCACAAATATCTGTATGCATACAAGAGACTCATTTGGCAACACAGTTCATTTTATGTGTGTGCCATTCTGTTTCAACAGACCTGCAATCAGAGAGAGATAGAGCATCCTGGAGATAGACTGGGTTATTATTTCAATCAGTGGAAAATTGGTTGACAGGTCCAGGTGCATACAGTGACACAGTTAAGTGGTAAGGGCATACATCCAGACTCCATGCAGGAAATGGTACCTTTAAAAATATTTCTCTTCAAAACCAAGTCAACTACACACACACACACACAAAAACTACATACAACCAATAACACACATTTACAGACACACATCCACTGAGTTTCTATAGAAAAAAACACATCTATGCCCCTGCTAACACTAACAGAACACATAAACACATCCATTAGCCTACAGTGTGCCAGCATGCTTTTACCAATATCAAGCACAGGCACACACACACACACACACACACACACACACAGGGTCCTTCAGTGCCCAAGTTTAAGACTGTGTGAAAAATGCATTAGACTAACCCATGAAATATTTACAGCAGAGATTTATGTCCATATATGTTCATCGTCATAAATGTATATTCCACAGAGAATTCTCTGTAAGATATTTCTTTCATGGCAGACAGCACTGGGACAAAGAGACTCTGGGAAAATATTATGTATGTTAAAATAGTGGTTCTCAAAGGGCCCCCAGGAATCCCAGGGGTCCCCAGCAAAAAGGTGGATCATTTATTTTTACTATAATTCCATACATAAGTAGCACTGTGACAGCATGTCTGACTATTTTGGCCATGAGTTTCATACAGTGTAATAAAACCTCTAAAAGCAAAAATCTTATCAGATGCGGGACCCGGGGATAAAAGCTTATCAAATGGGGGTCTAATTTGGGCCACTTTAGGGGTTTAGGCTGCTTCTTTTTGTTACTGATTTTAGAGTGCTTGTATTGAGTCTTTTGTGGGGACTAGCACAGCCCATAGGTTGATTAAAGAAAATACCAAAACTAACTAACCAACCTTTTCTTTCTAACAAATCAAGGAGGTGTATAGAATGAACATTGCCAGTGTAGTTTACTATAATCTGGACAACTCTGCAACTGGATTTTCAATCTTTGCAGAGTTATTCTGTGTGGGGCAGATGTCACTGAGCATGCTCAGGTTCCTTATTTAAACTGTATTGCTAGTTTGACTGCTTAGAGGAATAAACTACACTGGCTGTGTTTATTGTAATGAAGGAATATGTCACCCAAATGCAATGGTATGGCATGCTTTTAGACAACAATGGAGGGGCATAATCTTTAGAATATAAAGCTGAGACTGCACAAGCAATACTCAATTCATTCAATCAGGTTTTAGTGGCATGACCATATTGAAGTACATTATTGCCAAATACTCACTAAAAGGATGAAGTCGCTGATGGTTTTGTTTGCTCCATGGAATTTGTTGGTTATACTAAGAAGATAAAATAACACCAGCCTTATCTTTTAACACTGCAAATGCTCCACCAGCACTGCAGGACAATTGGTTCTATCATATCAGTGTCTTTCTCTTCCACTGAGCCATGAAATAGAGGCTCATGATTTCCCTTTAAGCTGAAGGACAAAAGACCCAACCCCCCCTCCAACCCTCTTGGCAGAAAATCTCATAATCAACCAGATCTGCTTTGCAACATCAACACAACAGCTGTTTCCCTCTTCAAACACTGCGTGATCATTTTATTGCTGTTTCTGGTACTTTTTCTGTCTGTTCAGAAAGACACATTGTAATAATACGCAGAGGCAACCTGCTGAAAAAGCACTGAGGAACAATACATTTTCAATGCAAATAAAAGCATCACGGTTCTACGGCACATTACTCCAGTTGCATGTCCAAAAATCCTAAAATTTCCCTAGGTAGAATGAAAATGCTGTGTTGAATCTTCTTTGTGATGAGTGTTCTGAGAGAAATTGCTGCAAACCTAAACACTCTGCATTTTGTGACAGGGCTGTTAACAGCAGCATTGTTGTCTCAGCAATGGAGAGCTTAAAAGAGAGAAAAAAAAGAATAAAAAAGATCTTGTCTACACTTAAGGCTGAAAATAGGTCTGAGAGTAGGGGCACTTTTGGAAAGTGAGGACATTTTGGCAGGTCATTATTCCTTTACTCCAAAGAACAGTTTGAGAGTTAAGACTTGGTTTGAAGATATTGGTTAGAATTAGGCATGAATGCATCAAGTTAAATCTACAATAACTGACTTTTTCCCACTTGGAAGCAGCAGAAATAACCTATGAATATAACACTAGCATAGTATCACCTTTTAAACTTATATGGCAAATTTGTTATCAAACAATTGCTTATTTATCCAGAAGATACGAAGCAACATTAACATTCATTTGGAGTCATGTTTTTGTCAATCTGATGAATGTAAACCTGAATTCACTCTTGTTTTAGCTCTGTTTTGCTCTCCACCAGCTCCTCAGGTAAATAATTGTTGCTAAATGAGCCACCATGTGCACCTGTCTATACTAAGTTTTTATACCTTTTTAATTGCCTGATGTGGCCAAAAATGATAGTAATGACAGTGATGAGTGAACCAAAACAGAAAACCAAAACAATGAGCTTAAAGTTGATTGTATTTATTTATCAGGGCAGTGTATAGTTTTTAACATAAATTATGCATAAGAGTTAGCTCAAAGCTAATTTACATCTGCAGTCGCCAAACAATCAGAACATACAACAGCACAACAACCAACACTACAAAGCAAAAAAACAAACAGAACACATAAATACAAAGCTACACACAATAGCACATCACATAAATGCACAGTATCAATTAGAAATTAATAATGTAAACTTATCAAATTAAAAGCAAGACTACCTGCGCTAATGAAGCTTGATAGAGTATAAGGAAACTGTACAGTCAGGTGATAATTCTCTGGGTTTGTTACTACTTTCACAAACAGATATTTAATCCTTTGTTAATATAAAAACATGGCTTATCGTTGCTCTAAAGTTAGTCTTTGGAGCTAAAAAAATGCGTTCTGTCAATGAGGGACCCCACAAGTACAGCACAACTTACATAAGGTTTGATATTTTATATGTATAGTTATATATTGAACATTTGCAGTACGTGGTTTAATTTATAAGTCCACCTCCACATTTACCATGCTCAGCTGAATGAGTGGCTACGAAACTAAAACTGAAGAGAAATCCATTCAATAAAAAACAATGCAGTATAATGGATGTGCCACAGCTGGGAGGACTCATATTGTTCAGCTTGTGATTTCTGCCCATTTTACTAATGAAAAAGAGCTACATGTAGAGTGAACCCTAGATGGTTATGATGACAGAGACATTTGGCTTGGTTTTGATTCACCCAAAGGGCATCGTCATGGCGATGACGAAGGAAGTAGAAGGTTATATGGAGCTCTCTGGGGACAGGAAGAAGAAGGGGGTTACAATAAAGTGTGTGTGTGTGTGTGCGTGTGTGTCAATTTTCCATTTGTCTCATCAACAATAGCAGCCCATGGGGTTAATAACAGGCCATTTAACCTGCTCAGAGTCTCTTCCTTTCTCCCCTTTTCCCTGTTGTCTGAATTCACTCACAAAGGACTGAAAACAAGCAGTAAACACCTTTTATGTTTTGTTGTTGAATCATAATGTAATAACAGTGTTTAATGTCATTAATATTAAAATGCTGAGTTATAATAAGCAGCATATAATAATAATAATAATAATAATAATAATAATAATAATAATAATAATAATAATAATAATAATAATAGAGATGTAAAGTACATAACATGTTTTTGTGTAAGTAATAAGAAGCAATAAATTGCATCATGATTTTGGTGGTATTTTTTAATAAAACAAAAACTAACAATAAAATTGGCTCTTTTTAGTGTTTATGTTGTTCTCATAAATGCACATATGCATCAGTCTGCTGTCTCTGGTTTACAGCAAAGACACCATAATACAATGCTAGAAGTGCTGTTGGGAGGAAGGGATGATGAGGAAGATTAACATGTCCATCTGTTGCAGAACAGTCAGCTCAGATCAGCATGTGGAGCTATGATGCTTGTGTTTAAATAATTGGATATGTGAGATATATGTCCCTTAAATTAAAAAATAAATAAATAAAATAAACGACGATCAAAAATACTTCGCTCAGTGTAATAAATGTGAAGGAGCCAACAGAGTTCAGTAGGGGGCAGGCAAGGAAACACTGCTGGGGTCAGAGTGGTGTTAACAGATGGGCTAACTGTGACTGACTGACTGACCAACTGCATGATAGAAATATCCATGTTCAAAAAACCTTTAGAAAAGCAACAATTCTAATTACTTCTATTGCAGTAAAAACATCAAGCTCAAAGTCATCCTTTGGCCTTTTAAAGTGGAACACTATCAGCTAAAGATTACAGTCTAGACCTGCTCTACGTGAAATGTGCCCTGAGATAACTTCTGTTGTGATTTCATGCTATATAAATAAAACTGACTTGACTTGGCGACAGGACTTTGACATTAATTCTTTCCTTTAGTCTCACCTTGTCATTATACATGTTTTTGTGCCTCTGACACGTATAATCATAGTCTATATATTTATCTGAATCCCTGTTTGATCTATATGTAAATATGCATCATCATGAACAGTTACTAGTTTTTCCTACTTCACTTGTTCTGTGTATTTAGAAAAAAGATCTATTTTTAAGTATCTGACACATGATATATTTTATTGGCTTTTAATCAGTGACCTACTGATTAAATGATTGTTCAAGACATGTAAGAATTGCACACATATGTATTCCTATTAATGCTACCATTTCTAATGAGGATGTTCTGGTGCATATGAATGTAATTAAGTAATTATGAGGTCACTGGTCACATATCTCTCATTTTTTAAATGTGGGAATTTGCCTAAAGAAAGACCTTTGTTGGGTCAAACCATGGATAATACTATAAAAAGCTTATGGGAGAGTACCAGCTAGAACATCAGAAACAATTTTCACATGATAGATATTCAGTATGATTTGTTGCTGATACTGAGAAGCTGAAAGAGCCACATATGTGATAACGAGACATATCTTACATTAAGGTTACATTTACAGCACTTTATCTAAGATACAGCTGCAGGCAATGCAGATGAACCACTTCAGATTATAACTAATTCATTTAATCAATACTAACTAATAATTAAGTTGCAAATGCAAGTGCATACTGCCAGATGTTTTTTAATTTCCAAATGAGAATTTATCCTAATATTTAAGCTGATGAAAGTCTGTGACATTCATTTGTAGTATGGTATGCACTATAGCAAAGAGGCAATGTAGAGAGTATTTAAGGCCATTATCCTTATATGATCAGTGATTAAAGGTCAAAGTTTACCTGTAGCTTTTTTATCTTTTTACTCTGCTATAAATCACTGACAGTAAGTTAAAAGAAGTGGGATTTCCAAAGGGATTGGGAGAGACTACAGTGAAAAGTGTGATATTTGAATATTCACCAACCTCTATCTGACTCTTTTTATTATAGCCTCGGCTATGCTTTACATAACTACTTGCAAAGACTCTTATCCCCTTTTAGCTTTCTGACTAATATCTGTGATTACTGCGTTCTTCCTGAAGCACTGACCTCCTCAGATCCTCCAAACGGTCCATCTCGCTCCCTCATCCCTTAATCCCGTTCCTTCAGTGTGCTCCATATCCATCTCAATGTCCTTTTAAGAGCCAAACTCTTCTTCTCTCCTCTATTCTGAGCTTTATCCTCCCTTGCTGGCCTCCCTCTCAATCTCTCCAAAGTAAATCCCTCTTTTCATACCCACTCCACTCCATCCCGCTTTTACTGCCTATTCTCTCCCTCTCGTTCCCATTCCCTTTCTGTAGGATGGTTTAACTTTAATCAATGAAATTAAGATATTGATGAACAGTCCAACAAATGAATAAAATAACTAAGAGTAATGGGACTATTACAAGTTACTCTCTGTACGAGCATGACCCTTGTAGCTCTGTATTTCAGACAAAACAAATGTTGACATCTAGTCAAGATATCATGCAGGGCTGCTTTGACTGTATGGTTGGTTTTGTCTTTGAAGACTCATTCAATGAACTGATAGATAGTATTGTGCAGCTACATCCATGATTGTGTGATACCCACTAAGCAGGTAGTCCTTTATCTGAACAAAAAGTCATGGGGTTTCAAACAAATGGAAACAAAGATGCTGTCACAGAATGTGGTGAGGCAAACCTTCAGATATAGGGTCAAGATTCAGTTTAAATTTAGCAATAATAATGTCAAATGGAATGAAATGCGTGACAGGCACGTTCTCATGGTGGGGTAATAACATAATCTCATTGGATGGTTTTACTTCTAAGCAGCTGCCAGATGACCTGAATAGATTTTTATGTGAGATTTAATACTTTCATATTATTCATTTTTCCTCAGAGATTAATAACTTGTGTAACCTTCCCAGAGTCACTCCTACAATTGACGTATATAAATGTATAGTGCTGCAGTGTTTTTCATAGTGACCAAGGAAAGCAGAAGTTCAGGATTGCTGTTGGACTATTGTTGTTGACTGCATTCATTTCTGCTTTTATGCTGCTACTTCTAGTTTCTGCCCATTTTAAAAAAATAAGGATCCGAAAGTTCTCAAAAAATTCCAAGCCACCAGTATGCACTTCCCTTGTGATGAAAAAGAGAAGGTGAAAAGATGTTTCAAGGAGGCACAGAGAGACCAAACATCACCCTCTCATTTATTATTTCAACATTTAGAGCACCCCTCCAACCTCTTGCAAGGCTCGTTTCAGTTTTCTTGCCATTTTTCCAGTGTTGGCTGAAAAATGCTCTATTTGATTTAAATCATATTGTCAATATTGACTTGACATTTCTATTACCTCCTCTGTTCTGAGAGAAGCAGACTATGGCTGTGTGCAGAGCAATTACATACTTAATAAAATAAATAAAAAATATTTTTCCCATAGTGGCTTTAATCATGTTGAATATCTCTACAGAACCATAGATTTTAAAGTCACTTTACTAATGAACAACAAGGCGCTTTAACTGGTACTAATTAATACTAATAACTAAAGCTTCAACAGTGCTTCTGTTGTTTAGGGTATTGAATTGTATTGCTGAGAGTGACTTTGAGCTTGACTTGATGGTTCCTATAGAGATGACATCAATGATTTGACTTTTCAGGTGAAGCCGATTTTATTGTGTAGTGTCATGATGATCTTCTTTAATAATAATCCAGATTCTCTGTGCAAGTAAGCAAGAAATAAAACACTTTCCAGTTCAGTACACCGATGAAGGCCACAGGCTGAAACTTGTCTCCCTGTCTCTGCTTCTCAATATTATAAAATACTTTGAAATGCCTTAAGTGTGTATAGCTGTCATTAGGAGAACACATTTCAAACTATTTACTTATCACATATTCATGGTGCCCAAAACTAATGCAAGAGACTAAGAGACTTTTAATGTGGCTGTCGTTGCACTTGGCACTTACACTGTAGCACTTTATTTGGACTAGTTCTTGATGTTATGCTTTTAAAACTTTAAGGTGACAGGAGCATCTGTTGGTGTCAGACTCTATTTATCAGAAGTGGTGACTTTATTTTGGTCTTGATCTGTTATTTATCTGCGTTATATTTTGATTTTCTTGTCCTACATGTGGGATGTTTTTAATATATTTTGTTTTACATGCTTTTATGAGTATTTTAAGCCCTGACTGCAAAGTAAAACTTCCCTCGGGAAAAGCTGAAGTTGAAGTTAGGGGCTCCAGACAGATAGGCGTCAGAAAGACAAAGGGGATTTTTTTTTTTTTTAAAAAGGCCAAAAGGCAAGTGGACTGAAATAAAAGATGAGGACAAGTCCAAGTGCATGATGAGATCAGACATACCCCAGACAACATTTAGCCAACTCTCTCACACACAGAGAGAGCTGTCTTCTCCTGCCTTTTATCCTATTATAGTTTCTCCACATTAGAGAGATAAAGCACTGCTTAGCAGCATTTAACCTGCCTGAGTAGAGCTGAATTAGATTTGGTGGGAGAGAAAGAAGGAGAGACCAACTACTAATGTATGTCCAAACTCTCTTCACATCATTACATCCAACCACCAATGATGTTCTTAAACTAAAGGAAGAATATCATAAATTATAGTTTTTTTTTGTCTGTTTGTTTGTTTTACCACTTTACCTGCATGGTTCTAGGGATGGTAATGTCAGTCTAGTCAGTCCAAATATCTCAACCACTATTGAATAGATTACTGTGAAATTTTGTACAGAAATCTGTGGTGCCTGAGGCTGATGATTTTAGTGATCCCCTGACTTAAGTAAGACAGACAGACAGTAAGTAAATTCCACAACTATTGGATGGATGACCATGAAACCCTGGGCGAAATCTGTATCCACCATCCACCACCACCATCAGGTCAATTTCAATTTGCCCAATACTTGATTTATGAAATACCGACTAATGAAATTAATTAATTAATTAGCACATTAGCATGCAAACATGTCAAATTAATAATTAACATTATACCTGCTAAATAGCTGGTAGCATGGCTGTAGACTTAGTTTGATGAATGTATAATTAATAATAATAATAATAACAATAACAATAACAAATTCGATTTGTAAGTGTGATTAAACACTAAACAGAGTAGGGGTATTATTTCTGCACTCTTATACTCTGATAAATTTCAATCAGGTTTATTGAGTCGCTCCTTTAAGTTGACAATACTAACTTAATCACTTCAGTAAATAATATATGCATGTTCATGTTATCTGGTTAATCAATGACATGTTGATTGCATGCCAACAAGAATGAAGTGAAACTCGTCTGCAAATGCAACTTTACATGATCCATCATGTTTGCTGTTGGTTCGTGGAAAATTATTGACTGAGATGTTGAGTGGGCGGATTTAAAGGTCTTGACCTGGACCCAGGCAAAGTAAGTTATTCTGACACCAGCAGTTGCGTGTTGTGTGTTGCTAGTAGCAACCGCTAAAGGCACAGGTCTATAGTAGTTGCAGTTTAAGCTAACTGACATTGTTCATGGTTTGTTTTGTTTTGTTTTTTGTCATTTTTGCATGTTTTTGACAGTCGACAGTGTAGTGATAGACAGGAAATATAGGACAAGATAAAGGGGTCTAACTTTTATTTTTGTCACGTCATTTTTTCTGATCTATAATATGATCAAATTAGTTATCCAGTACTATTTTTGCTTCCTGTAAAAAAATACTGTTTCAACTTTTCCTGGAAGTGTGTTCAACTTGCTGTATAGCTGTGCACCTACATCATACAGTCTATGATCAACACACATAGTGAGGTCAGAATAAAAACCACTGAAATAAAAACAGATAAACACAGAAGATAACCAGGTACATACATGGCATTTCACTGCTGGCGTAAAAGCAACATTAATGTAGTAGTGATAATGGAAAATGCTGACTGTTGCTCACTCAATACTTTGGAAGTACTGAATGCAATCAAAGAATCAAGTACAAGAACAGACAGCACAGGCATCTATGTTTTAGCTGTGCAGATCTGAAGAAAACACATACTGAGCATGATGAAGATGCAGCAGTAAACTCAAACTGGAATCTACTTTAATATAATGCACATAATTAGCATAAACCTGCTTTTTAAAGGTCAACTTATTCACAGGGCTGTGTAATGCTAATGATGGCATTAAAATATGTAGCACTTAAGCAGTCTCGACTTGCATAATGAATAATAGGCCATCCCTGACCCAGAAGACACTGTTAAAGCACCCATGTCAGTAGGTGTCCCCGCTGAAGTGCCCTTAGCAAGACACTCAACTTCTATCCAGTTCCAAGGGCACTGACATGTTTCTGACCTTATGTTCTGGGAGGAGGCCAAGAGGAAAAAAAAAAAAAGGGGGTGAGTACTGCAAGGTGAAAATTGCTAATATAGACCCCCCTCTTCTGGTAAACTGTAGTAATGCAGTAGTTAATTATGCCCAACAACTGTACACTGGTCTGTTAAAAAACAAATAGATGCTGTAGGTTTTCAACAGCTATTAGTGCAGAAATCATTTTCTCAGTTAAAAAGAAAAAAAGATGAATTCTTTAGAGTGTCTTGGTTCGACTTTGATCAGAATAGAGGATTGATTGCATGATAAGATTATCTTTGAAGTCACACTCATTCACTATCTGCGTTGGAATAACAGATTTATCTCAAAGATCTCTTCTGTTATCCACAAAGTGAAAATTTGCTGTATACTCCCTTGAAAGATATTGATATCAGAATTGAGTCAATTCCTCTCCTTATTTTTGGCAGGGAGATTAGTTTTTTTTAAATTTTTTATTTAAAATCGGTGCTGGATCTCAAGGACATCTGAAAGGGGGAAAACGTGAAACAGACACTGCTGGATAAATGTGGTTAACTATGCATGAGATTTGATCAGGAAGAGATTTTTTTAGCCCCCCAAAATTTAAATTATCACTACAAGTGGAACTGAGATCATCCTTCCTGTTATTGCATGTTGTTGCCTCCATGGTTCCTTATGATTTAAATTTCTGATATTTTGTTAATCATCTCACCATTGCATACAATAAAACTACAACAAAAGTCCCAGCAGTATTGGCCTTTTAATAACAATAAAAACAGTCCATAAACCACTGTGGTTTTTAGCCAAAGCAAGCATGTACAGTAGTTGGCCAGTAAAAGTACAATACAGTCTGTAAATACATATAAGGTAATATAACAACAAAATCCAGGTTGGACAGAATATTCAATCAAAATAGCTGAGGTCCACTTGTTTCACTGTCAAGAGACTGTAACCAAGTCTTTCTGCATCTGTGTTAATGCATCTATATGAAGTAGTGCGTCTTGACAGTATAAGGTTGAAGAAACCGCTTGACTAAAATCAAGAACTGTGGTCCTCACATCAGCAGCTAGCTGTACAGCTTAACATGACATTTACTAACCAGCATGAGAAACATTTTTAACTCAAATTGATGGAGTCAAACAAACTGTTAACAAACAATGGCTTATAGCTGAAAACACTGAAAAAACTGCTTGTGCAAAACCTACCATAAAGATGTGATCACAGCAAAACAAAACAAAAAAAAATGCAGGGCATAATGTGGTGGAAAAACTGGAATTTGAGAAAGAAATTATTTGGAGTAAGTAAATAAAAACCTGATAGTCAAAGAATGAACAAAAACTAACTTGCAAAATTATATCCCTGTTTCAAGCCGCAGCCGAAATGTGCCATTAGCCTGTACGGTGCTAAGTCACCACCCTGCGAGGCAGCCAGGAAGAATACGTGATCAGTACATTCAGTTGATAATCTGAACTCTTCAATGGGTAGGCCTCTAACCGTGCAAATATTTGTAGTCCAAGAGAACAAAACCAACTCAAACCTTCAAGTTTTAAGTGAACAGTTGGTCCACTGAATCGCACTTCCTAGCTTTATAACATGTTAGAAAACACGTATGTAACTGTGAGCATGATGCTGCTGCTAAGTCCAGCATAAAATAAACAGTTAAAAATGTCATTTAGTTTAAAAATGGCCGTCCGTGAAGTAAGGCCACTCCATTTGGAAGGAAAAGTCCACTGCATTGGTCCAAGCTGGTCCAACGCCTGCATCGTCAGTCCAAGTAAGAGTTCCTTATAACTGGCTGTTGGGTGGAAATCCATTGGGGGTGCTTAACGTAGAAAGCAAAAGCAACCTGAAATGTATGGGTCCAGCATTTTGGGGGTGGGTGGGGTGGGGGGGTCAGTAGGGGGCCATGTCAGTAGTTCTTTCCAAGTTTGCAAGTAAAAATCTGCTAAAGAAGACTGTTATTGAACTCAGTCACAAAAAGTCAAAAGTGACCAGCCACTGCTGTCAGTCACACAGGCAGTCGTGGCTCCCTGGAAAACAGTCAGGTTGTGAGTTAGCTAATGAAACAGGCTGTCAATAAAACGGGTCATCTGACTGGTTGGCTTAGACAGACCTCATGTCATGTACCCCAGGTCAGAAGTCAGTGAGTGAAGGCGGCTGTTACTCAGTCATTCAATCGTTGAGACGACAGTCACACAGCTCCTTGTAGAGTCTCTTGCGGATGCGAGGCATGTCCTCCTGACTGAACTGCAGAGGCTGCTTCACCGAGAGACGACGGCAGTACTGACAGACACAGACAGATAGACAATGTGATGAATGAAGGACAGGAAGGGGGCGGCTGGAAAGGTGGGAAAGAATTATGTCTCACCTCGAGGACAAAAACTCCACAGTCGCTGTCATTTTTCTGCTGAGGAATACCCTGAGGAGTCAATAGGTCACAGTTAATCAGACAGTTAAGAGATTTCACAGTTACAGAACATGTCTGTATATGGATGTATTTATTACTTTTTTGACTTTATAGAGAGACATGAGAGAAATTTAAAAATATTCATAAAGTCTGTTCACCCATTTGCATTAATAAACATTTCCGTATTCCACAGATTTCGTTTAGCCTTTTGGCTGATTAGTTTTTAATTATATCTGAATATTCTGCATATCGCAATCAACTCAGCAATAACATCTCTGCAGTCACTTTTTTTTTTTTTTTTTTTTTTTTACAGTTGACCAGCATCCACTTTGCCAGCGGTATGAATGTTTTTAGGCCACAAAGTGAACAGCATGAAAATTACAATCACGTTTTAAAGTTACCTTGATGATGGTAATCTTCCAGCCTTTCTGGAAAGCTGTTTGTTTCTTCTCTCGAGCTTCAGACTGAAGGTACTTCATAATGTTCTGATAGAAAGAACATACACACACACACACACAGTTATGTAAAATGGTGCAAAGTACAGCAGCATTTTCAATGCCTCTACATTTCCTCTATATTCCCTAATAATTCCTGGATTTTACACTTGTTAGTAGACAAAACCTTTTATTCATTTTAATGTAATTTCAAATTCAATAAATTATTCCAGTCCTCTTGCTCCCCTTCTTGGAGACCATTTCACCTTCTTTAACTGCTTCAATACATGTGCAATACACACATAGAGTATATATATATATATATATATATATATATATATATATATAACATAACATGGTGTCAAACATGTTTTGAACTGGATCACAGGCCACTTAGGGTGAAATATCAAATAATCTGTACAAAGGTGACGCAGTGGAGCCTACAAATAACACAAACATACTAACTGATGACCACAAAATCTGCTTCCTCATGAATTAAAATGCATTACTTTTTATACGGTAGTCCATTTCGTACAAAACACTACATTTTTCTGACTCTAGATCATGAAATTGCTGATCGCAGCTACAAGTCGTAGATGTACTGAATTTGTACATATCAAATTAGTGTGTATGATAGAGAAGCATATTGATATTATCGTAATGAACTCAAAACTCTTTATCAATGACATTACGCAAGTATACGCATATATGTCTGTATTGAGGCAGTTCTTTCTTCTTTAGTTTCAGCAAACCCTAAATGGACACAGCAAATCTTCACAGTGCAGCAAACAGGCAGATTTCCAGCTAATACTTAACAATAAGCAGATAAATGGCCTCTAAATTTGCAGTTTGACATTTGTATTGAAACTTTTCCAAGCAGTGCCGATTAAACACAACAAAACAAAAAAGCAGCCTGTCTTCCAGCGTTATCTACAAATCTAATCCTTCTGCTTTGTTCCGGTTGATTACACTCATACAATGAAATTGCTTGAATTCTAGTGAAACACACATTCTGACAATCTTTGCCAGTGAAATTAAGCTACAACAACTATTCATCTCATATAGTTTCTTGCCAGGAATTGATGGTCCAATGATTTATCATGGCAGAGAAGAGGAACCCTGGATTACTGATGATCGGATCTTGTCTCATCAGTGGTCTTTTGGCTCTACAGACATTTCAAAATCTAAACACAAAACAAACAAACCAAAAAATAAATAAATAAAGAACAATCCAAAGGATGTCAGCATGCACAGAGGCACTCACATCTGTTGTGTGTCTGAAGACGATGCCTTGGCTGTCATAGTAATTGATGGTTTTGGTTGCCATGGTGACCGTGACGAGAGACCAGTGGATTTCTAAATGGATGGGTATTAGCAACAGCCACTTGGAGAACAGATCGACCTAAAATAATCCCGCAAATTAACAAACACACACACACACACAAATTAGATATCCAAGCCACAAAATGTTGCAAGTGTCTACTGCAAGTTATCTAGAACAACGCACACTCAATAGTTGCACAACATGACTTATCACACAATTATTGCTGTGCGTAAGACAAACATCTCAAAATTCCACAAACAAGAGAACCAAACAAGTTCATCTGCATTTCTGTTTGACACCAGATACATGTTTGACTTCCTTTACTTGCAGGGAGAAACAGTACGGCAGTTGTTGATAATGGTTACAAAAATTACAGAACATATTTACAAGACATACTTTTATGTAGTTAGCACACTGAATTTAGACTGTTGTTGCCAACAGGGGTTAGCAGACTACACAAAAAGGTTGACAGTGATCCAAATCTGGTTTTCTGTGTTAACTGGGCAACTGCCGGTGTCAAACCCTGACTCACAGTGTGAAGTTTTAGCAGATTAAGAGATGAGAATGTAACATCAAGGGGCAGCTATTAGCGATACTGTCGATATAGAAGAAAAACTGTTGCATCTTCCTCCTTACTTTTTTAGTCCATCTCTTCACACCCTCATAACCCTTGGCAACCAGCTGCTTGTGGAAAAAGCTGTTAAAAAAATGAACCTGTAAGAGAAAAATAACAAAACATATTTTTAGCGATTAAATAATAAAACATGTCTAGGTATATAAATAATATCTCTGGGACCTTGAACTCATCCAATACAATGTTAGACTCCTACAGAGAGCCCTTTTTTATATTTTGTTGTTATTCTATATGCTTTTGGACACCTTACCTTGTGCTGTGTTGCCTCCATAATCAGTTCTCCGTACATGTTGATAATCTGTCAGAAACAACCAGAAGCACAGACAATCAATCTAAGCCTAAATGAAAAGTCAGTCCTTTCCAGCCTTTTCTTTTTAGTAAGCAAGACTGAAGTGGGAAAATGATGATAAGGTTTCTGCACTGTTTTGTAAAGCCACATTCCCACCACAGGAACTTTCTCATGGGACTAAGAACCGTTTAAGGAATTCAGTTTCTTTACCTGCATTTCCAAGGGAGAAACAGTGAATTTTGTCTTTATTTTAAGATTATTTGGCAGCGATTTTGTTCTAAAGCAGAGATTAAGAACCATCAAATACTCAGTAGAGTTAATTGTGGAGACATTCTTGAGTTTCAGTTCCATTTTAATTCATTCATCTTATCTATAACTCAAACATCAGAATCATGTAACAGTGAAGAACAACAGGATGACTCTTTTGTTTCCTTCAGTTAATACCGCATTTCAAATGCTGTTGTCGTTTTTTAATTCGTCATCTAAACTTGCATAACCTACCCAGTTCAACAGATGCAGTGGAAACACAAACGGCACAATGGGGACTTTTAGTTCCTAGTTTAGTTCCTCTGGTTTCATCGTTGCTGGAACATTTTGCTTGAAACAGGGCTTATACTCTCCATTCTTCCTTACCTGGTCATTAAGCCAGTTCTGGTCCTCCAGTGTGCTAAGGTCCTCCAGGCTCAGGGTGTGTTTGTTATACATCACCATGAAGCCTGAAATAGGAGCAGAGGCCAGCCCTGCCCTGTACCGAGTCATTTCCCCTTTGATGTTTAGTCCCCTAAAGCAAACACATGGACAGGAAAGATACAGCTTTATTTTCAGTTTTTACCAGAGTGCTTCAACAGCCGTTCAACTGACTTTCTGCTGTTTGCATGTAGAGCACTGTTTCACCTGGATCGCTGGATTCATGTAAAATCCTCTGTTTTAACTTTTCTACTGGCTGAGTGGTAGAGATTGTATCGAAAATGTTCAAACACTGGTAAATTGCCTCATTAATATCCAGACAGGTGCATTTAGGCAAAACATCTTTGTGTGTATGTATATGTGTGTGTGTGTGTGTGTGTGTGTGCCTAAATACTAACTTGTTGCTGAGGTCACAGGTGCCTTTCTTCTTCAGGTACTCCACGACGTCTGTCTCACTCAGAGGAATGAAACTACCATATTTTATATAGAAGCTCTCCAGAAATTCTAAATGAGAGGAAATCATTATCGCATGATTTCATGATCTGATAAGATGTTGTTAGACACAAACAATTTTTCTCTCAAATATTAAAACCAAAATTTACAATACTGATTCATTACTGACAATTTAAGAACTGTAATTTTATAGAATCTGAAGCTTATGCAAAGCTAAACACGAAGCTCATATTTGCACATTTTAAACCATTTGTTACTGGAACAATTTTGACTTATTTGTGGCAACGCTGCAGTTTTGATTATATACTTCGCCTGTAACAACAAAAAATACTGGTGCCAACAAGATGCTTATAGAAACTCCAAACTTCATTCTATTAGGAAAGGACTGTGCGTGTGAATGAACAGGCCTCATTTATTAATGCTATCTCTTAAAATTTTAAAAGAGAAAAAATAAGAAAATCCCTTCTTCTGACTCATGAAACAGATGACTGGTTCATTCATACCAATGTGAAGATTTAGTATTAGGGCCAAATATTCCAAATATCAGGCTTAACTTATACTAATTGCTGGACTTTTTTGTATTATGCAAGATATAACCATTTTAAAAACATAAGGAAAAATAGTGAAAATACTAATTCCGCTGGAGTGTTTCCTATTGGGCATATTCCCTACAGCTGTTTTATTCACCATTTCACGACCAAGAGGATACTACAGAACATGAAAAGAATTTGTGCACATTCGTTTCAAGGTTGTCTCCACTACTCTTCAGTTCTTAATTTCTTATTCAAGATATGAGAAGTTATTATTTCAAGTTTGTATGTAAAAAGATCAATGACTTTAATTAAATAAAAAAAAAAACTCAGAGGGATGATGATCTATATTTCATGTAATGTGCTCAAAAACACATCTTACCATGGACCATATCAGTAAGCTGCTCCAGGCTTTCATTATTCAGCGTCTTTCCATCCATGTCCTGTGTTTCCTTTGACTGATCTGTACCTTCCGCCTCCTGTTTCTCCCAGGTTCCTGGCTGACAATACAGCCTGTGATCTCTTAATGCCCACCTGTGCTGTACACTGCACAATGAAATAGGACCCTGGTTTGGAGAAGAAACCGTTTCCATCACCGTAGGTGTGGGTGTGTGGTCATGGTCTGTTGGTGTGGCGGTGTTTCCGTTGGAAAGAGTTACTGGTAAGGACGCTGGGTCTGTTCTGTCAGGAGTCTGGTCCACCTGCATCTCAGAGTCGAGGTCCTGGCTTCCTGGGCTTGAAGCAGAACCTGACTGCCCTGAGATGGAGAGTATTCCGTTTTCTGGTTTAGTCACGTTGATGCTGTCGTCCCCTTCAGGTTCTGTTTCAGACAGGTTTATCGTATCTCCGTTTCCAAATGGATATTTAACCGAGATGGAATCTGCCTGCTCTTCATGCTCCATCTCTGCATCTTTGTTTTCCTCGTGCCCCTGCACTAGCACTGGACGAGTTAAGGCATCTGTCTTAGAACCGATAACACCACCTTCAACTCCCCTCTTCATTCCAACTTCTGCTTTCATTTTAGATGCATATGTATATGTAGCTCCTATCTTACCCCTCCCTCCTCTACCTCTAACTGCTGACCCTCTTCCTTTCACTCCTGTGCCAGCAACCCCTGACTCCTCTGTCAACATGTCCTCCTTTTTCTGCACATCCCCTTTCTCTGGAGCAACACAGTTCCTTATTGGTCCATCCAGCAGGGGGACATTGACAGGCAAAGCAACGGGGGTTTGTGGCTGAGCATCAGCCACTACAACAGACATTTGCACCTTGTCATATCTGTCATCTTCATCTTCTTCCTCCTCTACTTTCTCCTTGGTCAAGTCAAAACTCTTGATGCGCGTCAGCTGGCCCCCAATTTTCCTTTTAGGGGTGTCCGAGAGGTCCCTACCAGAGCCCCTCGCTCTCCCCCTTCCCCTCCCTCTGCCCGGGGTTCTGACATTGTGTCCTGTACTGTTGGGGCCACAGCAGTCACAAGCCTTAGGAGTCCTCCTTCTGCCTGATGTACGCCCATTGGCTGTGCCCTGCGCAGGGGTTGTTGTATGTGGAGAGGACCAGCCTGATGCTGGGGTTGAGTTAGCTGTAAGTGCTTTTACTGGGGTTAAAACAGGGGGCTCGGCATCAGCAAGAGTCTGTGTAGAGGGCTGGCTCAAGTCTAAGTTGGAGGTAATGTCTGAAGTGTGGAGTTTTGCTGTGGTCTGGGTTAGATCCTGACCAGTAGTATCTAAAGGGGGAGGCACAAGGGGAGGTGCTGTAGCAGTAACAGTTAAATGAGGTGATACTGATAGTGTTGTTTTCATTGGGGAAGTAGAGTCGCTGTGAACCATGACGTCCTCCTTTGGCTCTTCAGCCCCATCCCCAACACCTCTCTTCACACTCCTGTCCCCTCCTCCCGTTTGGTCCGCTGAATTTTAAGTACTGCCGTTTGGTTCTTTCCTAATCCTGTTGCTTTTTCATTCCACGTGTTTTTTTTCCTAAACCACCTTTCCTGTGTAGAAAAGTAGTTGTTCTCAAGCCTTTCCCACCACAGAGGTCATTGATGGCAGCAGACTAGAAGTTGGAAGTGTTCCTCAATTGTAGCTAGACTTTGCTTGGAATAATAACATCACCATGGTCTCCTAAACAGAGAAAGTGGGAAAAGTGGCAAGGAGAGCATGAAAGACAGAGGGAGAGATAAAAAAAAAAAAGAACAAATGAAACATTTTTAGTAAACTCCTCTCAGTTCACTAGATAATTGAATTGTTACGATTTAAACGTGCAAGACGTGGCTCAGGCCTCACCCAGGGGTTCACAAACATGTCACCAACCCATACTTTATGATTATTATTGAGGTGGTAGTGGGTGGTTGTGGTGTACTGGAGTGCATTATCGTGTTCCTAATAATTTGCCCCCTTCATGCATTGTTAATGGAATGAACTAAATATTAGGAACACCATTTAATATAATGCACTTTATGTCAGAGCTGTTGTATTGGATTGCAAAGGTGCACCTAATGAATAATCTACACAAAATACATTGTACAGTGAATATTGCAGCTGTCGTGAAGAAAATAAAACCAACATTCCTTATCTGTCTCAACAGACACTTCTTCAACAGAGTGTGACCTGATGACATTAACAATTCATTTTTTTTTACTGCTGTAATTGTCTCTTTAGCACAACAGCAGGCTTGACTATATTGTCCATGACCACCAGAATAATAAAAATTTAGTCCTAGGGCAGGTTTTATTTTTGGAAATTTCCATTGAGGACAGCTTGGTTTTGTCCAAAAGAGTTTCATCTAAATGTAGTGACTACAGATGTGAACCACAAAATTCCCCCATTTCTAAGTAAACACACCCTGGGCACTGTCTGAGTCTCCCTTGAGTTTCTCCATTATTCATTGTGGATTTATCTCTATATATGTCACCGCTCTTTCTCATTAGTCTTCATTGTCAGACGGGGCCAGTTTAAATTCAAAGCTTAAAACGAACTTTGTTATGTAGGAAGATAAAATATAAGTAGTGATGTTTAATTAAAGGGTTCTGCATTTCATTTACTCTTCATTGTGCTGTGGAGCACCTGGGGTCATTGATTCAATTAACAGGTGGTTCGCTGATCAAATGCAGTATGCCCTTCATTTGCTGTTTTGGCTCGCAGTTAGCTGACTCTTTTTAGCAATGGCACCCTAACCACACAATAACAAAACATTAATTAACATTTTGTGCAATCCATCTCTTTCAAGTAGTCTTACTTTTTCAAAGGGGTGATGTTTCACTTAACAACACTGTTACGAGATTTAACGATACATCTGAGCTGCAAACATTCAATGTATGTGGAAACATTACACGTGACTTTCCTAATTACCTCTACAAAGTCCATTAAGTTAGTCAATTAAGTTAGCGTTAAGTAGTGAAAAGAAAACCAGCTTTACGTTAGCTAAGCTAACAAGGCTACCCGCCCACCTTTTAAGGATTCACAGGACCATCAATTAAGTATGTCTAATATGACATTTCACAAAGTTCTGCATAAGTAAGTCTTTCCCCTGAAGCTAGCTAAGTTAGCTAGCTGCAGCCAAAACAAGAGGCGAAAACACAAACCAGCGACTGCAAAACATTTCCTCCATTTTCAGAAGGAAGTTGGAGGCGTTTGAGAACAAAGAAGAAATTGCGAATCAGTACTTCAAGTGTTATTGAGCATAAGATTAAAAGCATGAAGAAAAGTATAGAAAAACATTCATATACAATACCTTGTCTATGAAATAACAAACTTGAGTTTCGTGTGACCACGATTTGAAGAAACAACAATCCAAACCGGCGGCGCTCATTGATTGCGTCACGCCGTCGGAATCAGCTTCGGCATTGTTCGGATAATCTCCCGAAGTAATTTCGTCTTTCTATCCCACCTCCACCTGGACCTTTAAGAGGGCATTTTCACTTCAGGACATTTTGACCAGACACAAAAAGCCTCTAAAATGTTTTATTTATTTACATTAATCGTATTCTTATTTATTATGTTAAAGATCACCACTAGACATGTTTTAAAACATAAAAATACTCTTCTTTGAGTAATAATTTGTGTCTAAAATGTTGTTGTCATTTTTCACAAAAAAAAAGTTCAATTAACCAGTTAGAATTTCTTAAAATAACATCTTCTCCCTCATTAAAAATCCAGAATCTGCGAAAATGGAATTATTTTTAATTGAAAAAATTTTACTACTAGAAACTGGATGTCTCCTACTTCAAGTCCATTCTCAGTGTTTGTGCCCTGGAGGCTTCAAGTATCCACATCACACTTGTGTAAGTTTTTTATTTGATCAGCATCAGTTTCCAAATCAGATGTGATGTCACAAATCATGCTTACACCCCTTTAACTTTTCAATGAGCACAGAGAAACTTTCCACTTTCAGCAGATGAATGTGAAAACAGCCTTTAAGTGCCAAACTCTGCACATACATCATTTTGAAGTGAAGCTCAAACATACACCCGAAGGAACAAGAAGAAAAACACATTTTTGAGTGGAGGGGGATTTGAACACTTCAATCATATCTTCTGTAGCCTTTTATTTTATTTTCCAAATGCCTGTTCAGACCTTGATTCACAACACCCATGATTACATTCTGACCGGGAAGTTCTAAATCAATTGTTAATTTATGAGTTGGCCTAAAAGTATTCAAAAGTCAGGAGACTGCATCTAATATAAGTGTAGCTTCTGAAATACACATGTGTATGTGATCTCATTGTCCTCAGTGGGCTCTGACTTCCACTATGCTGTCATTTACCCCTAGGAAACCTGGCTGAGGTTTCTAAAGTTTGCATTTTCCGAGAGAAAATGTTGAAGAAATAAAATACTATAACAGTTTCGACCACATACTTATTGTCAGATCACTGAGACAAAACACGCTGTATCTAGATATCATTTAATTACAAAAAAACAAAGACAGGAAAACAATAAATAAAACTAACAGTCGATAAGTAAATGAATGAAGTACAAAATTATAAACAGTAAAATGTCAAGGTAAACGAAAACAAGGGTACATAAAGAGAATATTAATATAATAATTCTCAGCCTTTTCAAATCAATGTCACACCTTATTCTACCACAGGCATAGCTATATTAACTGTGTGGAAATGTCACATATCACAGTTTGGGTGTAGTGAAGCAAATTAATGCTGGAGCAGGTCGACAATATCGCAAACAGGAAAATTCAGACAAATTTTAGTTAAAAAAAGCTTTTTTAACATAAAAACAAAATATTAGCTTATGAAGTAATATGAGCTTACTTCAAGGCTTCAGCACACAGACCCACTGATGTCAAAGATAATTGAAATAAACATAGTCATTCTATTGCTATACATTTCTATTTGTACATAAGGTCAGTGCTATATTATTCTCTACTTGCATGATAAAAAAAAAACAGGCATACAATGTCTCTTTACATGTGTCATTTGGCTCCAGTGATGTCAAGTGATTAGAAATGACCTTATTAGTCCAATCTAAACATTGAACATGAACATATACAGTGGAGCACTTTTCATATACATGTTTTTCAATGCTGCTGCATTGTGGCACTAACGCCATGATGAATTATTTAGAAAAATGCTGCAGATATAATAAAAAAACAGAAGAAGTGTGGTATAGAGATGCAGACTTCACTGCTGAGACTACCTGTGAGTACTGGGAGCTTTTTAAACTGACATCTTTTGCATTTCTTACAAAACAATATTGACTTGGGTCAGCTGACAGATTCATGACTGGAACACAAATCATTTTTTATTTCATTTGAGCAAGCACACAACTTTCCTGATGTTTGAAAAGTGATTTAAGTATAAGAGAAACAGAATACGAGAAGGAAATACCTGTCATATGAGCAAATGATCTACTTTACAAAGAGGAACTTTCTTTATTTTACAGCTTTGGTCACATTTTCTGAAGTTGGACTGTAATGAAACCTTGTTGCACGTTGGAAGACAATAAAAAAGTGGGTGTTGGTGAAGATGGCAGTGGTGCAGCAGACGGTGACTGTAGGGTTTGGACCTGGAGGAGATGATTGGAAAGGTTAAAGCAGGCAGATGTTATCCATTCATAACAACATATTTTCAACACATGTAGAAATGAAAGCTATTTTATAAAGTAACAGAAGAAAAGTGTGATATATGTGTATTACATTTTAATAGACTTTGTGCTGGTGAGAGTGCAACGCTACCTATCACAGTGTGGAAGCGATCACTGGAGTGTGAATGGTTTTAGAGACTGCGGCGCCATTGCTGCCCCCTGCTGTTAGCACCTGGAGCTGCAGCTGGTAAACACTGTCACCCTGGAGACCCTCGACTATCACCGACCGCTGAGACTGAGGAGTGAGAAACAAGGTTAATTCAGACACACACATACATATACACACAAGTCTTCTACACAAGTCTTTCAATGAGGTAAAACTAGAAATAATCTAATAACATGTTATAGGATAAGGCTGATGATATTCTGAATTTTGCTTCTTGCCAACAAATCCCATGAAAAGACCCAAACCAACAATGTTTCGGCCCATCTGTGACATTCAACCTCAAGCCCAGTGTTTCCAATGCAAATCTTTAAAAATGTGTCATAGATATATAGTTTCATTTTCAAAACAGGCTAAATAATTTCTTTGGCACTGTAGTTTTCAGCAAACATTACTCAAACAGTTGTAAACAATGTTTTTGTTGGGGACTAATCTTTCACACAGATTTAATATAAACTACAGTACCCATGTCCATGGTAACAATATGCCACTCAGATCAACAATGGAGCTCACTGGTATGTTTTTTTTAAAAGTTTTTAGATAACAATGAAGCTCTATGCCACAGAGGTTGTTGGTTTTAGTCTGTTCATGTGAATTGTTGACAAGAAAAATATAATTTATTGCCTTTACTTCTATAGGTAAATGCTGTTTTGTGATGTTCCTTTATTTTACTACATTTATTATACTTTTGTGAAATGTTATATTTTATCCTTCTTCAGATTCTTTGAATGTTGAGATGACTTTTTAAAGTATAAAAAGGAAAAAGTAACTTCATACACAAACACTTGATATTTCTGTCACTGTATAGACCTCTCTTTTCTGTCTCACCGGTGCAATTGTCTGTGTCTGAGAGATAAGAGTGTCCTCCTGTCCTTCCATTGCCGTGGTAACCCCTGATTGCATCGTCCAGGTGAACTGGAACCCCTCAACGGCTGCCGGGTCAAGAGCATGCTGGGACATCCTCCAGCGAAACGTGGTGAGCAGCGTGCCGTTAACTTGTTTGAAGTCTGCAGTCAGCCGTTCTGGACGCAGTACCACCTTTCTACCAGCCAGGAGGCGCTCTGACACAAAGAACACAGAACATTTCTCTCACTTACAGAATACTTTTCTAAATTATTTCTCAGTAGGTTTAATAATGTCTTTAGGCTAAAATAACCACACTAGTAAATTTGTAGAAAATCCCGTAATCAGAGTTTAGTCAGAGTTTGACCATAAACACAATTATGTGAAGGCAACTATCCACTGTATTAAACTACATAACATTAAAAAATATTTGGCAAACCTCGAAGACTACTGGAATATTGTGATACAATATATAGAGTTTCATTGTATGTGTAAGTGTGTATTCTGTGTTTAGGGTCTTATGTCCCCAAAAAAAGACATCACAAATGGCAAAAGCCAGTTCTTAAAGACGGGGGTTAAGGGTTTAGAGGATTAAAGCAGGTCAGTAGATCACTGCATTCACATCTGTGTGTGTGTGTATGTGTGTGTTTAGTTCCTCCTACCCTCGGTGTTGCAGGGCAAAGCTTTGCCTCCTCTGACCGTGATGGAGGAGCAAGTCGGGGTCGTAACCCAGGCAACAGCCTCTGATCCCGGGTCAGTCTTCAATGCCACGGTGACCCGGTACTTACAGGCAAACAGCAGACCTGTGATGGTGTGATGGGTACCCTGTAGGAAAAAAAATATAGTCAGGTTAGGGATAACAACAGTGTTTAAAGAGACATAATAGTGTAAATTGCACACAGCTGCTTGTTAAATTTGACCTATTACAAGGTCCCTTAAAATATACACATTACCACTATTTTTGTTTGGGAACCTGTCTCATATAAGCAGCTTGTTAACTCCATGTTGAAATAAACACCAGAGTTTAAAGCTGTACTTGGCAGCTTTGCAGGTTGGCAGCTTCAAATGGTGAGAGATGGTGCAACTGTTTGAAAAGCCCCGAACTTCAATGAACAGACATCATCGTGTTCTGTGACCTCAACAAATTGCACAAAGAACATTGATATTTATCAACTCAGTGGGCCTGTGATCATTTTAGACAACAGGTCGCTAGTGGTACAATAGTGGTGAGTTCAGTTTGATGAAGCGCTGGGGGCAGAGTTGACACCAGTTCATATTTTGAAATACTTCTCTCCGTTGCCTCTCCGCTTTATGATTTGGGTTTTTAAAAAGTGCAGTTTTAGAAGGAAAAGGGTTTAAATGTTGATTTAAATGATATTTTATTTTGCCTATTTTAATTTTGGTAACACCTTCAATGGTTAGTGATCATTACTGGATATTTCCACTTTGTATTTTCCTATAGATCATTTTTCAGTCAAACTTTGACGTATACAATGCAGTGTATTATGCACACTACTATAATTTGTGAAGCTTGTTATGTTAAGGTTTTTTGTTTAGCTTAATTCTGTTTAGAAAACATTTTGTTTACAAGTTTACAAGAGTCGTCGCTCAAGGAGACAACCCGCAAACACCCCAGCAAATGTAAAAAATCATGGTACATACTCTGGTGTTGGCTTGTGTTATAGAAATTACTGGTTGGGACAGACATTAGTTTATAAGCTACACTGATTATTTCTTTTAAAAAAGCTGAGTTTAACTGACAGAAATCTAGGATATCTCAGAAAGAGATCTGACAGATTTATGATATCGGTCACAGAGACAGAGAGAGATGATGGCAGAGAGACAAAGTTACACACAGACAGAAGATGAGAGCATTCCAGACTGATCTGAGTTATGGTGATGAAATCTGATCTCCAATACACACATACACACAGACACACATTAATAACACTCACAGAGTAACAAAACACCTATACACTATTTCACGAACACACTGACACAAAAACCAGCCGGGGTAGACATACCTGCACAGTTGTTGTTCTCTCTGTGCTTGTAACATTAGTAGTGCAGGTATGTGGACGCCACCGCAAAATGTATGGACCGGGGTGTCTCTGTCTGGCTGTAATACAACAAAACAAAAGAGATCAGACAGACAGTACACATGTAGGAATGTGCAAGGGCATAATTTTCTTCCTCACTTTTCAAAATCATGCTTTTTTCCCTCTCACTTTTGTACTTTCAGGTTGATTTTCTTTCTAAAATCTCTGTACATTGTCCTCTGATGCCAAAATCTACATGAGAGAGGAGAGGAGTTCATAAAAAAGTTGATAATTTCATCTGAATACCCTTCAATTATTACCATGTGCTCAGAGCAATAAGCTAAAGGAGTAGCAGTGAGCAGTATCCAGGAGTATTTTGCCTCCTGGGCTACAGTCTGCTTATCTTACTGCTGCAGGTTGTCGGGACTGTGCAAACACATTAGAGCCTGATTGATATATCAGTCAGCTGATGTTATCAGCCGATATTGGCCTATAGTAGTTATATATCGTTGTATATGTTGTCCAATATGCACTGATTTTTTTTTAATGTAAAGTTATATAGGCAGTATTTCATGTATATTTGATTTTTTTCTTAATTCAAGTTTTAATTCATGTTTTTTTGTTCCTTTTTGTTTGTTTTGTTATAGTTACTTATAATTATTTAGTTCTCAGTGAAGTTTAATATTTCAGTGCACTGTTATTGTTAAATTGTGAAATATCATGTTTCCCCTACATATCTTTGTCACAAGTGTTTTATAACCACTTTTGAGGGATCATTGCAAAAAATGTTCTTATGTGTGAGTTAAGCCAATTCTTTCTCTATAACACAATATAATGTACAGTGTCTACGTGGGCTTTGCATGCCAGCTCAGCCTCTACCAAGACAAGTAAGAACTAAACAAAAAAGTTTGTTATAAGTGGATTCAGTAGCATGAGGAGTAACTTTACACCAAACATACATCTGTTTAAAATCAAACATTCAACATGAAACTACCGTCGGCTATTGGCTGAGCTTTGGTCATGTCATCGCAGCATTTTTGTGATTATCGTTTGTCCTTCAATAAATTAATAGAGCAATGTGAGTAATACCTTGTCTTTGTTTTGATTCATGATTGATTGACTGATTGGAAATTACAATTGTACAAATATATTTTTTGGTAGTTCTCTAATAAGTACATACAATATATTGCCATGATAAGTTTGGGGATTTCTATTACAGTTTTTCTTTTCTTCTTGTCTTCAGGGTGTTGTTAAGTTGTTAAGTGTTTTAAAATCAACTCACCGTGGTAAGACCACTTCCAGAACACCTTGACCTGCAGCTGATCATTATGGTAATGAGGGGCAGCAACCTCCAGGCGTAGGTCACCAGGGGTGACGGGGTTAAGGGGGGATTCGGGGTGAGGGCGAGAAGAAGAAAGTGGGAGGTCTGGGGAGGAAGGGGAGGACGATGAGAGAGAAGGCGATGAGGGGAGGGAGGATGAAGATGAGGAGGAGGAAGAGGGGAGCTCATTGGAGAAGTCTTCTCCTTTGGTGGAGTCGGATTAAGAGGAGAGACGAGAAGGGGAGGGGGGAGGAGAGAAGAGGAAAAAAATAATAAATGATAAAATGTCAGAGTTTGGCCAATTTGAAGGCATTTCTTTGGAATGAAAACAAACAGCAGTATGAAATAAAAATAATTTGAATGTCAAAGCTCATTAATAACAAGTCTTGTTTCTTCCACACAAACTCCCTTTTATGTGGCCAGAAAGTTTTCTACAAACCCACAAAAAAAATTGAAATGTTGGGATGCAAGACTGATTTCACTGATTTCTAAAACCCCCTAGAACTATTTTGCACTTAATAAGAGGTATTTATGCAGTAAGTGTTCTGAAAATGTTAACTTCACAAGAACAAATTACATGACTGACTGGACATATGTTATATAGCACATGGAATTCATAAATGTAATATATTGTGCCAAAAATACCATAAAGTGGTGACGAGAATGCAGCTGGTAGCTAGCTTTCCTGTTGTTTCATTCACTCAAGGACACTAATTGGCTTTATCTGGCCTAACTGATCCTCATTAGCACTGAGAGAAACCAGACTAATGCTGTACATGGATTGTGTTGAATATTAATACTTGGCAATATGTTTCATATAAAATTGTTGGTATGTGGTTTGATAATTGAGCTGCAGCTGGCTATAATCCTCTGCTGGGCCGACCGACAGGTCACCTATAAATACCTCTGTTGCCTGGACGACCATTAACATCGCCTCTTTCTGCCGTACTCTGTGTGTGTCAGTGTTTTAAAAAGTGCAGCTGTAGGTAGACAGAATATGCTGACAGTCAGCAGATGCAGCAGCTCTGAACTAACAGAAAAATCATTAACTCGATAATGTATGGCTCTGTTAACAAATGGGTGCTGTGGTCTGCATAAACAGCATTTATTAATGGTATGGCAAGTTAATAAAATGTTCAGAAATATGGACTGGGGTCTATGTTTAGGGTAGAGTTTCTTGGTTGCTACAGAAGGTATGGCTGTCTAGTTGAATCACAGCAATATAAACTGTGCAGCTATAGTTCAAACTACTTGGGCAAGAGGCCTCTCACTTTTATTTATTGTTGTTACCATTTATAGTCCTATAAGACTAAGCTGTACACTAAAATAATAAAAGAATAAAAGAATATACAGTGATAAACATTGTTATTGTCAAATATCCTGAATAGACTATGATGTAAATTTTAGGTCATACCACCAAGATGTTTGGGTTTTTTTTTTGTTTACCTGTATTAGTGACTGTAGTGAAAACAATTTGGGATCTGGGACTCTTCAGCCTCTTCTGACCCCAGTAGGCCACCGTTTGGACAGACAGGAAGTAAGAAGTAGCCGGTAGCAGACCCTGCAGCCACAGCTCACACTGCGCCTATAACATGTTAAAAAATGGAATGGATAAGTGGACAATGTAGTACATTTTATTTTTACTAACTATAATTTGCCTGGGGTCTCTTCAAAATTGTAGAAAATACCAATCAAGTCACACTGATGGACTCATGTTCCTTACATTCAATCATGGACAGTCTAAAGCAAGCAGTATATAAAAAAATGGTTTGCAATGATATGATCAGCATCACCACTACAGCCACCACAGTCACTGCCATCATTATCACAATCATCATTCTCACTGCCACTGTAATCCTCCTCCTCCTCCTCATCATCATCATCATCATCCTGAGAGATGTACGTATGTGCCGTGCCTTGTGACTGACATCAAGACCTGTTCTGCATTAGCCTGCTGTTTGACTGACAGCTTATTAACAGACTCTTAGTCAATCAGGTCTGTCTGTCTGTGTGGACCTGAGCTAGTCACAACAAAGAGATGCTTGGATGATAACAAGTCTGTCTGCGTGTGTGTGCATGTGTGTATGTGTGTGTGTGTGTTGTTATATATATGTATACTTGTGACAGAACGAGACAAAAGCAAGTTAAAAGCAGTTCCTTGGTGACCTGCAGACAAAACGTATTTGTATAAATGTGTTTCCATTACGCTCAAGATAGACAAAACATATGGCCTGTACAGCTGCACGTGTGTGTGTGTGTGTGCATGTGTGTGGGTATTTGTGACACACAGAGTGAAAAGTCTGGATTTCTATTTTAGTGCATAATGTCAGTGGACATTATATGTAAGAAACTGATGTATATTTAAAAGCACTGATTCAGCAGAAGTTTTTCCATGTTTGAATACTTCCTCCAATTTCCCGTTTTACTTCAGGTTTATTGCTACATCCCTCCAGTCCTGCATAAATTCCTGACTGACACAAATTTTTGTTATAAAAAATCTAGGGCATGTATCATCTTAATGGTGAGCAATAAAATATACAGAATTTTCCACAATATGACAGACAGTTTTCACAGCGCAACTATGCTCTTCTGGTTCCTACCTGTTGTGATGCTGCTGTCTCTGTGTGTGCTTAGATGCAGCTGTAAGTAGCAAACACTAGTTAGGGGGCCTCATTTAAATTCCAGGCTTCCCAGCCAAGCAGAACAGAGGACCAGACTACAGATAAATGGCTCCACCAGGCTCAGTCTGGGATCGCCATCACTACTTAGGATAGCTGAATCCATATGAGTGCGCTTACATTAAAACCGTGAAGCTCTGTTGTTTATGTTTTTATTTTTTTTTCCGCTTTTCTTGAAGTGAATGTTCACATTATACTTCAGCAGTTAAGTGGGTCTAAAGCTGAAGGATCCTGTGCAAAGATTACTTTCATGAAAATGTTTTTTTATTCTAAATGTTGAACAAATATGAAGGAAAATGTTCAGTCAGTACACGGGCAATCATAACTGTTGCGGCAAAGCTGTAAAATCTGTGTTGTTTAATGTGATTATGGGTATTTTGGAGCTGCTGACTGGACTCTTGAACATTTTACATCATAATCACACCTATAATCATAACGGCAAGATCCACCCTCTTGATTGTCATTGCTGCATTAACTATAATTTCAAGCATACACTAAGAAATCTGTTGAATTTCTTAAGATGTTAGACGTTTCTTTGTGAATTGAGCAACAATGAGAGAACAATGACTCACTCTAAAATAACTTCATATCCCATAATTCCCTTGGTCTCATGTTTCACACCTCATTAGCATGTTAATTTGGAAGATACAGTACTGAATCAGCATCATATAACACTACTTTCACACAGGTCTTATGCTTTACAACCGTGATAACTGATATACCACACATTATCCAAATGCAGGAAAGCCGGATCTCTCTGTTGTCAGTCAATCTACGTCGTTACATTGTCATGTTATTCCAGTGCTGCACAGCCTACATGTTGTCATAGCACTCTAACAAAGTTATGTCCCATGAAGATAATGGTATGTCTGTCTCAGCACAATATTACATTTTCAGATTCACAAGGAACATATGCACAGAATGTCTGCAAAAGACCTCGGAAACAAGGAAGCGTGCCAAACAATGATTTCAGGGTGAATATGTCAAAACTAGATAGTTATAAAGTTATATAGTTATCATATTTAAATACTTACTGTCAGTGTGTAGCATCATAAAACCACACATTGAAAACTGCAATAACTGTTAAATTATATTTAATCAACTTTAATGACCTCACTTATATTTTGCTCATTATATAAATCCACATCCTTAATTTAAGACGCCATGCTGCCACTTTATATTCATATTTCCTATCTGTAGGATTTTTTATTGGCCACTGGTGTTATAGCAGTGCATTCTCTAATTTGAATTGATTTAAGGTGTAATATTAAGAATAGATATGTTAAAAGAGTGTTAAATGTGAGCATTGTTATTATTACCATTACAATGGTTTGTGTTTCCTGTTTACCTGTGTGATGCTCTGCCTCAACCTTATACAAGTTGCTATGAGCCTATTAAATTGGTTATTGTGTGATTGCTGAAAGCAAACAATAACTATTGTTGTCCAATTGTTGTTATCCTATGACAAAATATTTCTATCCTGATGGGAGTGGTCTCTTCCATCTCTTCCAGGACGACAATGCCCCAATTCACAGAGCTCATGCATTTTCTAGTTTGTGTTACAGTCCTAATTCCTAATTATTCCGGTGAACAAGGACTTCACAATGAAATGCTTAAGTGACCTTTTATATACAAAATGTAATTATTTATCTGACATACCAGTACAATAGCTGCTTTCTGGTGAGTCAGGTGATTTAGGCTTCTTTAGTCCTAGATGTGCACCGAACACATGAATATGAACTTTTGATTAATTTACGGCCAAGTAAAAATGTCAAAAATGTAATATGGGCAGGGTCTGAAGTAGAGCTACAATTTTTAGTTGAAAAAGTTGATAGAAAATAATCTGCAATTATATTTTAATTTTATATAATTGTTTCACTATTTTTTACAGAAAAATGCCAAAAATGTGTTCTTCTCTCAAATATGTGGATTTGCTGCTTTTCTCTGTGTAATATCACTGTGAATTTAATATCTTGGGGTTTAGGACTGTTGATTGGACAAAACAAGACACTTAAAGAAGTCCCCTTTGGGATAAACTATACAGCTCACATGTTCTTCAAAGGTTTGTTTTTGATGCAGGGCAGATGTGTAGATGGGCAAAGCAAGCACAGGAACATAGGAGGGAACACAGCCAAAAACCCAAAACCCAGAAAACATAAAACTCTTCAACCTGCATGGAACCACCAGAGAATAAACATGAATACAACTCAGATACCCCCAAAAAAACTACAATCTCTCATCTGCAACCAACAAAACTAAAAACCCCAAAACACAAAAAGTCCAGAAACACAGAGTCCATGACAGAAAGTCAATGGGAGAAATGTTTGCGAAGTGGTATCTCAAAAACTAAAAGTCCTCATACTACATGGACAGGTGTCTCATGTGGAAATGCTTAACATATTATAGCACCGCCATATGGTCAGTTTTTATGTGTTTTATGTTTTTATGTATTTGCACATTGTGTTCCTTTTACAATTCAAATTAAACTGATATAGGCCACGCCCATTTGCACCTAAATTTCATTTAGGATGTTTTGCTTCTGTTGGCACATATTTAATCTAATCTTCACCAGACCAGTAAATACCATATTTAGATAACATCAGACAAAACTTATGAGTTCATTTCTGGGTACCAATTAATATTTGACTGTAATTAATTGCAAAACTTTTGAAGGTTTGGGTGATGCCTTTAACATGCCAGAACACTTCAATGCTAAACTGGATTGCAACTGAATTTGGGATTGTTGTGCATAAAGCCAAACTGCACAGAGTGGGGCATTTGATATAATTCTACCCACAGCAAAGTAACATTATAACATGATATTTCTGTTGTCTTTAATAAAATCAAAATTGTTACAGAAGTTCTTCATGAGAATCTGCACGACATACTGAATCATGGCACCAATATCCCATTTCTGTGGTCATGAGTAAAACACTGCCATACTTCTTATTAACTGCCATATCTCCTAAACGTAATATATCCTGGTAACCAAATTCTGAAAAGTTGTACAGATGGGGATACTGAACAAGTGTGTTGTATTTGCAGCAAGGCTTTGCAAGTAATTTTTGCTGTCAGCATTCATATGCATTTTCCGCAGGAAATGCTTTTCTAGTTCAGTTTAAACCACCACGTGCACACAGTAGCTATTTACAGAACCTGTTCTCTTTGAGCACTGCAGAGGCCTGTAAAATCATTGCAGTAATCACAACCAGGATACAAACAGGAATGTTTGCATGTGTGTGTGGTGCATAGATTTAAAAGCCTAGTAAAATCTCTCAGGTGCAGCTATAGATCTGTGTTTTATGTGGTGTTTGCGTTCCTGTATTTCAATCTTTGTAAGGACAAATGTGAATTTAGACCAATAGATTGAGGATTTCAAAGCTGGGGACATTTTGGTGCTCACTTCAAAAAGGTTGTTTTAGGGTTATAGTTTAGGTTCACAATATTCAAATCTCTCTTAAAGCAATGTTCAGGAGCCCATATGAACGTTAAAACAGTTTAGGCAAATAAAATGGATGTCATCCACAGTTCCAGTCTTTTTAGTAAAGAAAATCCCTCTCAGTGTCTCGATGGACAGTGTTTTTCCTGTTCAGCTGCAGTGCAAGAATCATAACAAAAAAGGGAATTTGGCAGTAAAAAGGTTAACTTTGAAGGTATTGACTTGATTTGACCAATTTCGACAGCTAAAGCCTCATATTATCTTCAAATAAACTTTTAAATACATTTTTGTACACTAGGAGGCTTGTGGATTTTGTCCCCCATCACTTAAAGTGAAAGTACATTATGGAGAGATTTCTTAACAGAGGGAACAATTACAGCAAGAAAAACATGTGTCAGTGTTTATTTGGGCACCTGACTATTGTTTTAAGACAGACTTGAAAAACTGTAAACCTATCCTTTAAGACTTGTTTTTAGGGTACATCTTAAAAAATGGTTTTAGGTTATACCCCATTCAGAGTGACACCATTAAATCCGCCTCTGGGGTTTTGCTTTATGACCCTCCTCCTGAGCTAGGTTGGATGTGGGTTGGTGGCTTCACAGCACTGGCATTGCTATCAGGAATGGAAATTAATTTAGCGATGCCAATGTTTAAACGTCAGTTAACCGACTTGTCACAAAGAGAGAGAGAGAAATAGAAAGTGAGTGTATATGGACAGAAAGAGAGGTGAAAGTGATATGGTAATTATTCAATGTAGTACAGTTTTATTCTCTGATTTAGCAGTGAAGTGCTTGAAACTACTCTGCAGACTGGAGTCTCTGCTAACAGTGAAAAAACAGATTCACGGTTGTCTCAAATGAATGGGTCAAATATGGGTCGAGCATACATTGAGTAGATTCACGTACGCACATCTTCTGTCTGAAAGAGTTATTAATGTTAGGGAAAGGGTCGGATTGGCAAGTTTGTAGGTCCTAAGAGGTAAGTACAAACATGTGATTGTGTCTATATAAGCCTTTAAACCATGTGTAAAGACTGTATTATAATTTAGATATGAATGAGATATTATCATACACATGTATCCATCACTATCTGTTTAGTCTAAGTAAATGAACAGAAAGTCTCCTTACCCCCTGAGTCACTCTGCTGTTGGTCTCCTTTTTACCCTGATCTGGTGTGCGTGAGTGTGCAAGCTGTGTGTGCATGTTGTTGTGCACTGTATGTGTGTGTGCATGCAGTGGATGCGTATGTTTGTGTGCTGTGTGTTTATGTCGAGACATCCAGGTGACTCTGTAGTTGTGCACTGGCAGGTCTCCCTCCCTGGGGGGCTCCCAGCGTATTAAGACCGCCACAGTAACCTCATTTCCTCTTGACCTATGAGAAGAAAGCAAGAAGTCAAAGATCATCACAGCATGAATGTCAACAAATTCATTGTAATGAACTGGAAAGTGCAGTACTTCCTTCCTTGTACGGTACTGAGTGGCAATAAAACTGATGCTCAACTTGTTTGTCAGCTGTTTTCAGTATTGATTTTACAATCTCTTATTTACTCTGTATGAGTGCAGTAGAGGTTCAGACAATTTTTATCATCGTGTTGTATGTAAGCTATAATTTATGTTCTCATCTCCGTTATCAAAGGCATTATTGGAATATTGTTGCTGATACAAGAAATGGACTGAACTTTATATAACCTTGTTTTCCATTACAGCACACAAATAGAAAAGATGCTATGATATGATATGATCAAATGAGGATGAACTGTAATTTGCATGCAGCTGAGGAATCAGACGAGCGCCGACTATCCACCTGACCACAATTTATGACTGATTGCCCACAATGGCAGCTTGCAGCACTGAAAAATGCATAACAACTAGCCCAGCATGGACAATCAGAACAACAAACAGATTCATCTATTTAATTGTCTTTCATCTGTTTAGATACCTTTCTGTGAGATGGGACCCTGACTGTGAACCCGTCCAGTCCAGAGTCTGGTTGCTCACTCTGATATTTATTGGAGGCTCTGGAGGGGAGGGATCTGCAGCGAGATGAACAGAGAAACAAATGATCATCAGAATAAAATCATCACCACTATCATCATCATTATCATAAGGAGACATTTTCATTTGAACTGTTTCAGATGAGCACAAATATCAGATTTGTTGTCAGTTATCTACTACCCCACTGGTACAAAAGCATCATATGAAGATCTAGTGACAGTGATTTGTCTGACAAATATAACAATATAAAGTGTCAGTATAAATTAAACTACAGGCCTGTATGTACTGCATAATATTAAACAAGATACATTGGTACCATTGTCACAAATCTACCTTCTGTTCTACATGAATAAAATCAGATAAAATAATGCAGCTGCTTGCTGTTGAGGTCTTCAGAGGGTTCTTTATAAGTAAATTTGTCTTGTCAAACAAATATGAAATGTAACTACTGAGCCACAGCCACCCAGTAATGTAATGCCCAGTATGATATGGTAGATGTTTTTAGAGCAGAGATAGTATGTGCACATCCTATACTTTATTTACTTATTTATTACATTAGTGGTATAACTAACATTAGTCTACAATATTCATATGTATGATATAGTAAAGAGCAAAGAGATGTGTGAACATCCTATACTATATTTTATACTATATTTAAGTTAGGTGCAGGAAAATAAATCAAATCGAGTCTTCATCAGGCAAAGATAGCAAATGTTGTTGCTTTTTTAAATTATTTTTATTCCTTTTTATAGACAAGGAAGGTCTTTTGGTTGTTAAAGCTGCTTGAGTTTGTTTTCTTTATTTTCAGGGATTTCTTTTAAAGTATTAGTAGTAGTAAGTTCTTTTAAAGTATTGTCTAAAAATGTGCATGCAGCACTCTGGATCAGGTTTATATATTGTATATCTATCGTGTCTTGTAAGCTCATGCAGGGTGGGCTTAGTTGTATGCGTGACACAATAATAAAACCTTAATTCATCAATCTATTCATTCAGTATGACAATCATGACATTCAAAAGTGGTGCCATTATTGGTTAATTACGACAAAATTACAAAATTGCCCAAGCGTAAATAGTACAGACGTCGGCATGCAGAGCATATCAACCAGACAGCAGCCTACGGGTCATTTTTTATGTTGTTTCACCAACTCACGAAATTAACATTAATTAGCTACAGCTGAGTAAATAATGTTTAAACTTTAACTTGCAACAGCTTGTTACGATGCTGTTAATTATGTAAATTTAGATTAAAATCACTGCTGTTGAGATATGAAAATTGCAATCTTGATTTCATATTAAAAACACTTATCATTTGGCCTTATGTGGTGATTGGTGTTGAGATCATGATTACTACAAAGCACGTACACCAGCTTTATTGAATTGTCTAATAACTCAATGTTTAATGTGCTGCAGCAGAGCAAAATAAAAAAAAAGCCATTCTGAGGGGAAAAGGCTAATTTCCTCTTGGTCTCATTCAGGTCTACTCAGCCAATTAGATTTACAGCATCAAAGGTGAATGATACTGGAGAAGCCTGAAGCCTCCTTTTTCAGTAGCTACCACAACACAGACCAAAGGCGACCACCACTAGTCACTGTTTGCCTCCAAGATGAAATCCTGGGGTCGTTGCCCTCTCAACACTGGCTCTGTATCTCATTAGAGCCTCATAGCCCAATGCTGTATTTGATTAAAACTACAAAATGTATCTGATTAGAACTACATCCCCCATGGCAGGCCTCCCACAGGCCCCAGGCTGTGCTTGGCGGCCCCAGATGCAGAGATCAAAGATAGAGCTAAATATTAGGGCTGGAAGGCCTGGCCTTGTATGTGGGTGCATGTATGTGCACTCAGCATGTTTTTGGAACAAGCAGGGTGTCTCTTTGGGCCAACAGTAATTGCCTGACCAGAACCAAAACACACCTTTTTCTCTGAGGCCCTTTTCTCTCTGTTTCTCCCTCAATCAGCTGGATTTCAATCCATTGTTTCATGAGAGGAAGACATTCCCTTATTACTGCTGGCAGGTTCTGCACAACACTAATATTTGAATGAACAGGAAAGGGATTTTCAATTTCAAATTCTCTCTCTCTGGTTAGCACCAGGTCACAGTGGAGGAACCTCAACCATCTTGACATCTGCCAGCTTCCTGATTTGTGACCCTTGACCTTCAGCCCCTGACTAATCAGACTAATGAACTGGAAACACAAGACTCTGACTCCGATCAGATGGTATTTGGAATGTGTAAGTGTGTGTCTTTAACCTTTAACCCAGGCCCTCAAAATACATACAAGAGCACACTTACACACGCACACACATATGTCGTCTCTTAAAGGATAGTTCAACATTATGGGAAATATGTTTATTTGCTTTCTTGCCGAGAGTTAGATGAGAAGATTGATACCATCTGAGAGTGGTATCTATCTTCTCATCTGAGTCTCACCGAGAAAGCAAATAAGCATATTTCCCATAATGCAAACTAATGCACCATGATCTGCCAGGGCGGTTTCATGAAGAATTCCACCATTTGCTCTGTTGATGCAGAGGTGGAAAATGGTATCTCAGACACCTCTTCATAATCTCCCAAAAGTGTTCAACTGATAAAGAACCATTTTCCAAAGTTCAGTCCAACCTGAAGTCATTATTCACGTACAAACATGCTCCAGCCAATCCTGGCAGGGGATTCATATCACTAGCCAATCCTGGCGCAACACCAATATGACCTAAGTCTGCTAAGCATTAGAGCTAGGACCTCCTACAGTGTGTGTGTGTGTGTGTGTTTGTGTGTGTGTGGGTGTGTGTGTGTGTGTGTGTGTGTGTATGTGTGTGTGTGAGCGACTTTCTGTTTTATTCTCACTTTCACCCTGTCTCACTGACCCACTAGGGATTTCATTCTGCCACAAAACCAACTGAGTGAGTATGTAAGTGCGTGTCTGTACAGTATATGTGAATATGTGCACATGCACTTGTGTGTATTTTCTGTTTCCTGTCTGTGTTTTATGAACTGTCTGATGGTTTTCCTGCTGTGTGTACCTTATCCATCAACTCTTGAGTGAAAGAGAGAGAAAGAACAGGGAAGGAGAGGAAGGGAAACGTTCCCGAATTTCTGATTTTTCCTCAGAGAGGTGTAATATCTCTCTTAAAATGACACAAATGGAACGCAGGAATCGCTGTTTTGCTCAGTGTCTCATGACAGAATATCAAAATTCACAGATAGGTTATGGAAACATGCGGGAGGAATCATCACTCTTTGTGAGACACTCCTAACAGCTCTCTGAAGGAAAATGAGAGGATGTGTTTACAGGGTATTAGTATTACCTTTACTGGAGATGTAGTGTTTGCTGGGTGTGGTGAAACCTCTGCTGCCGTGGCTGTTGATGGCTGCTACTCTGAACTGGTACCAACGCTGAGGTCTCAGATCTGACAGAACCACATCTTCAGAAAGGGTCTAAAAATACAATCACATCACATGTATTAATGATAAACAAGGTGGATGACAGAAAAATACTTTTTACAAAGTGCCTCGAGCATCGAGAGTCTCATTATTTTCTTTTATCAAACAGCTAAAATAATATATGATAGCTTTCATTCCTTTTTGTGGACATTTATGAAATGATGGCATATGGTTTTGCAGGATCCATGGCAGAATTAAACACAAATTTCCCCATGATGCTTTAATGATATGTCTCATTTTAAACAAATTGAAACCGATTTTTATTTTAGTACATGACTCACGAAGTTAAACTGTGGCATTTTTGATGTCTTATAGAACATGTGGAACAGTATTTTATGAGTAGGTCCCCGTTTTGTTTGCAATGTGCACGTGTACAAGGACACACGTGCGCAGGCATGTGCACACGGGTGACGTGATACATTGTCCTGCCAATTGCATCGCACAATTCCACTGATCTGCAGGTGGCTTTAATGCGAAAACACAAACACAGCAATGCATCAACAAAGGCAGAGAAGAAGAAGACTGCAAGCCAGTAAACACAGCTTTAAACAACGCGGGATTTACTTTAAAAAATCTGTTTTGCAAATGTTTATGAGGAAGGAAATGCATTCAGCACATTTGTAGATCACAAGGATATGAGTTTTGGTGAGTAACACTGAATGTAAACATAACTTTAGTTTGTTTGCAAGAAAACTCCGCAGGAAACCTACAAGTATTAAACATTTATATCACTTTGATCCTTAGGTGATAAAAAGAGTAAAGCTTTTATAGAATATACTTTGAAATCTCAGAAATGTATATGAATAAGCACCTTTTTTCTCCAAAAGGTATATGAATGCTTAATAGTTAACATTATACATAATGTTCTACACATGTTTAATACTGAAATCACTGATACTATGATTTTATTATAGTAATTGTAAATAGAAACAGACAGTTTCACAGTCCAAGCCCACTCTGGACATATATCCTGTTATCTCTCACAAATCCATATTATATTTCCTTTCAGAAGGATGACAGAGCCTTGTGTACTTTTAGACATATGAGTTTCACAAGATAATGAGCTGGAAAGTCAGATGAACACAGTCGGATTGGATTTCCATCTGATAATACTGAAATTAAACGATTTGCCCAAATTATAGCTAAAATTGCTAAAGATTCACATGTTTTGTCTCCCCGACAGTGCAAATGTAATCACTGCTTAAAATCTACTCATCCACAATCACACACACACACATACTCACAGACACACATACACACACACACTCACAGACACGAGCTGCCATCTATTTAAGTCCATAATGAGCGTTCAGTCATTCAGAGTCAGTCGGTGGAACGACTGTGGCTGCCTGTGGTTCCTTTTTAAGCTCTGCTTATTTACCTAACCTCACACAGGCACATACACGTGGACGTACAGTGCACACACACACTCGCTCATACACACGCACATACACACATACGGTTTACCCTGGCAGAATGGGAGACTGGCTGGGGTGGAGAGGTTTAGACAGCAAGGCAGCAGACTGATGAGGTGGAAACAGAGTCTAACATCCATCTCCATAGTTGAGAAGTTTCATCATTCGAGGCAAATTGGAGAGTTATGAGGTAAAGATATGTTACAAACTTTGTGGCGTTGTTCCACTGTTAAAGGCACAGGGAACCATTTTTATAACTTTGATTACTCTACTACTGTCAACGTTTCTAATGCAGCAGAATAAACTATGTGCCATGTTGTAATATATCTGGGTTAGGGTTACACCAACATTTTTAAAGCTGATATCCCTTATTTAATGTGTAGAGAAGGTGACATTAACAGGATGATATATATTCATATGTGAAAAACTGACTTCTAAATAATCAAAAATTAATAAACATTTCTATCACATTACACCTTATATTATCTCCTTAGTCAATGAGTAGTGCTTCCTTTATGATCTCAGTATCTGAAATCTTTAAATTCTCAAAGAAAGGGTGAAAGGTGAGAGGCTGCAGGTTAGTTACCATAGCAACGGTGGTCCACGGAGAGGCATGATCTTCACTGGGGTGAATGCCTATGTTCCAGCGGGACTGGAGCATGTAAACGACCGGCTCCACGCTGACATTGAACTTTGACACCCACAGCACCTTCACATGACCCTCCGAATCTTCCACGAAGCTCATCTCTCTACGAGGCTTCAGAGGAACACCTGCAATAGCAAGAGAAAATAGCTGTATTAATAATGGGTGATATAGATGGCACGTAGAGAAGACTTAGAACTGATAGGCTGTTTAAAACACTTTTATATTCTTGAAATCAAATTATACATATGATCTATCGGCTTCGCCAACAGAAAGAAAAAGTGTGCGCACCTCAGACAAGGAAGGAAAGTAAAGGGGAGTGATATGTACATCAATGATCACCTCACAACAAAGAACATGCATCTTAAGAAAACAAAACAAAATCCAGGCAACTCGGACTAAGAGCTGCAAAGTATACATTAAGTTGAGACATGAGTTTGATGAATGAATGACCTGCAGGCACTAATGGATCATGGAGGTAGTGTTATTCCATGTACTATCTCTGCTGCTGATGGATAATTTGGAGATAACCACACTGACAATGACTAACACACAATCTTATTCTCTGTTACGTCATTACATCATTATTTCTTTTAACTGTCACCACATTTTGCTACAACCTCACACATATAAAGACATATTGCAAATCATGAAATTCAACACGTTAACATCTCCAACAAAGGGCCTCATGATGGCTCATCTGAGTATCTGCAGTGTCAGAAATATGGTACATGAACTGAACTCTATCTTACTCAGCATAGCACCATCCACATCTTGGCTGTGTCTGAGACCCCCTCTGATGTTATCATCCATAATGCAGAGGTGTGCATTGATGGCTATAACATTTCCAGGAAGGACAGAAACACACATGGGGGTGGTGTAGCAATATATATCAAAAATAATTTTCCTGCAACTTAGAATCATCATGGGTTCGAGTACATCCTCCTCACCTAAAGCCAATATTGATAGGTTGTTGCTACAGGCCTCCTGGAACTGATACTCAATATTTGAATGACTTATGAGAACTGACTGACAGTTGCAGATGTGAATGGTGAAATTTTCTCAGTAGGGGACATGAATATCGACTGTTAAGTTAATGCCCAATGAAAAATAAAATGATGTCATTGGTTAATGCTTGTAAATCTTACAGATGATTTCTCAACCGACCAGAGTCTTAACCAACAGCGCTGGCCATGCATCTGCTACATGCATTGACCATATTTAAATACTCCTTAGCACTGCACTAAACCATCCTCTCTGTGGGGTTCAGTGACCATAACATGATAGCAATTACCAGGAAAACCAGATCCCTAAATGTGGGGTTGAAATTATACACAAAAGAATATACAAGAAATTCATTTCTGAATGTTTTTTGGAAGATGTCAGAAATATAAACTGAGTTGATGTGTACGCTACTCAGGAAAGAGGCTTCTTCACATATTTTTATGAACATCTGGACTGTTTGACAAACATGTTCCCATGAAGAAGCGTACTGTCAAATCCAGACCGGCTCTATGGTTGAACGAGTCTCTGAAAGATCTCATGAAAAAGAGAGATGAAGCCAAATCTACAGTAGCAAAGTCGGGTTCCGTGGAAGACAGAGTAAAATATTGTCAATTGAGAAACCAGGTGACAAAACTGAATGCAAAAATGAAAAAGGAATATTATAAAAAAGAATAAATGCCATAAAACAAGATGGTAAAGAACTCTGGGGAAACTGGGGAATCAGATGGCAGGTTTTTAAACAAACCAAATTATTTTTCTGTAAACAGGGTCAATGCACTAAGGTAGAATATGTGCAGCATTGATTCCAATACTATTAAAGTTATAAGAAACAATACAATTCTTAGTAAAAGTTGCATATTTCAATGTAACAGTGTGGTTAGAGTGAAGTATGGAAGTTGTTGAATGCCCTTCCTGAACATGGCTCAGTGGACACTGACACGCTGGTCAGTAAGGTACTTTGTTTTGCAGCTGACTACATTGCTGGTCCCATATATTCATATAAATTAAATGTCTAGTGGATGGTATATATCATAGAACCTGGTAAGAGGTCTGTCATCCCAAAATTTGCAAATCCTAATTTTGGTGAAGCAAAAATATCAATGCCACTCAGTTTTCTTCGTGTTTAATTATGATGGTGGTCCAATCTTCACCACATAGACATCTGAGGTAGTTCATGTTCCTGTCTAGACCTCACACAGACTTGAGATGGAGCTGTTAACCAAATTGAGACCCTCTGGGACTTCAGACGAAGTCAAGCAGGCAGTATTTAAGGATCTTTATCACATTAAATTACATTTCATTTATTTGGCAGACACTTTTGACCAAAAGCAACTCACCATAAACGTATTTAAACACCACAGGAACAAGTGCCAGATGTCATTAAAAACTGGAAGAACATCCCTCCCATACAAACTTCTAAAAACATGTATACCGCTGTGAGTAACAAGAATGAGTGGTAACGCATCAGCTAACAGAGCTTGTTTCTAAAATAAAAAAGCCTCATTAAAGCACATCTGATAGAAAAAATATTATTAGTTAAAATGTGTGCACGCATTAGACTGATCAACCCGATAGAATTCCTTTATCAACATCATCTCTGTTAAGTAGCCCAGAGCTCAGCCTGATGCAGTCAAAAACAATTTTTTCTTTTAAGCCTGACTGTTCAGGTCGCCCATTTGTACATTTGAGAGCAGTAAAAACAACTAAACATTCTTCAACTTTCTTCTAGCCTGAAATTTTATGACTTTTCCTGAAATGATCCATAATGTACCAAAAATGGAAATATTTCAATTAATTTTTGTGCAGCTGATACATACATACTTATTAGTTTTATATTAAAATCAAAATTCAAAAATGTTGTTGCATTTGTCAAATTCAATACAATACAATGAAATCAATTATGGCTGTCATGTTCTCCTCTTTTATCTAACATACAACCATAATATAGTGTGATTGTGAATGTTTTTTCACTGTAAACCAATTGTGTGAGATCGAATTAACACTCTCTCAGCATCTCTGAAAGCTTCATTAAGGATTAATCATGCAATTATGAATGACTGATGAGGTATTTATGAATGAAAAAAAGGTTTGTGGAAGTTTGAAACAGAGACTAATTATGAGAAGATACTGTGAAAAGTCAGAACATGAACAGTATGTAAGGGTTAAATATGTTCTTATTTAAAACCCTCAGGATGTTGCAATCAAGCGCCAACCTAGTTGCCGGGGAGTTACATTTACCTTTATATAGATTGGCTGGGGCTTGGCAAGTGTGTCCACAGCCGTTGGAACAGCACTTCCTGGGGGATGGACAATGTTGGTCTGACGAGCAGCTCTCCACGCAGGCTGCGGCGAATCCGGTTGCTCGCTGAGGCGGAGGGCAGTCACCCTGTCTGGATGACCTCAGCGAGGCCAGAAACTCCCTGCTTGTCACACACTCTGTCTGCTTCTGATAGAGGGAGAGGACATAAATGAGAAAAAGAGGGAGACGAAAGAGGTGAAGTGAGGGGAGGGAAGTTATTATTACAATACACACAAATACACACATGGGGGCAGGAAAACACACAGCAGAGGTGAAAGTGTTTCCTTTGGTTAACTCCTACTGAGTCTTTGAAGGCAGCCCTTGAGATTTGGTCTAAAAAGGAGTACATGTGTATACAACTGTGTGTGTATTTGTGTGTATGTGTGTGTGTGTGTGTGTGTGTGTGTGTGAGCACATGGCTGCAGATCAGCAAAATGTAAACACAAGCTTTAGTTAATAGCTCTGAATTACCCTGTGTTCCTAACCAGCCAGCCAGTCAGCCATCCAGCCAGTAACATGCTTCAGCTATTGTGATGAAAAACTAATCTATCTGAAAACCACAGTGACTGGCTCTGCAAATAATCATTTAGGGGCCACACACAAACACGTACAAAATACACACAAAACTGGTGCACGCTCTCACATGTATACATTCAAAAGCTCACAAATATGTTATTCATAACACTCAAACAAAACCTTGCATAAACACACACAGGAATGTTAATTCATGGCGCACACAGATGCAAAAAACTGAGTGTCATTTTGCCAACAAAAGCAAGTTTCTAATGCAGAAGTGACACTGTGACTTACACAAACACACACTATGCACTCTCTATCTTACCTCACAAGACTTTGGAGAAAGCATCTTCCTGGTTTCCCACAGTTCTTTGCATGGCTGAAGGCACTAAATGTGAAGAAAAAGCAAATGGATAGAAATAAACAAATGAGGTTTTGAGAACAATCAAAGTATTTTGCAATTTACACTGACTGTTTCATATTACACATGATAAAATTAGTAAAAGACAAAGTTTATACATCACCACCTATAAAAGTAGCCAAAGTTTAACAAAATACATGGAATATAAAACAACACGGGGCAAGGATAAATAAAGTGGCAGAGGTTTTAGAATTTGTAAAAACATAGCTCAGTGTTTAAGCAGGTAGAGAACACAGAAGGAAACCCACATTTTTAAAGCACACCCACACACACACTCATCTGGTTTGCCACCTCAGTGAACTGGTGAATGATGGCTCTTACCAAATTAAAACCAGACAACACATAAAAACTGCGGTTTCACCCCCCAACCTTCACCCCCTCCCCTCTCTCTCTCACTCTCTGTCTGTCCGTCTGTCTCCCTCAGCTCCGCAGTGTGCCTGGCTTCAATCATTTCTCCAATTTATTCCATCACACTGATTCCAGGGGAACAAACAGAACTGACAAAGAGGCATAAAAACTCTGCTTATAAAAATAAATGGCTACCGGTGGATGGAAACAATCTCAGCTGTTTTAAATAGGCATATTTGCTATTTTATAAATGACAACTGCGGGCTTTTAAGGTTATCATCACACTTGATCATTGCATTTCAAACCGTGTAAACTTTAATTTAATGCATAAAATGAACACAAAACACTGACTTGTAACTAGGAGTACAAAATCAACAAACCAAAGCCAGTTGAAGCCACATACGCCTGATTTTACAACTTGTGGGACATAAATTGGGGTCTCAGCATGAAGCATGATCGCTGTTTAATGTCATACAGTTGGTTAATTTCACTTAAATGAAGGATAAATTTAGTTTAGCTGAAAGCAATACTTAAAGTCTATCTTTTGAGTATCACAGTTGCCACTCTTGCCGTGTACATTTGAAATGTGGCCGCAAAAAGGTTGCAGTTTGCTTCTCCACAGAAAACAAAGGTTGTGGTCAGCTTAGATTCATGCAGGGATTTCAAAACTGACATCATAAAAATCAAAACCAGAAAAACAACTCAACCCCAGTCTCTGCTGTCCATCTCTATGTTCACTGTGTTCCAAACATTCACATTTTTACCATAATATGGCCTATTACAAAGCTTACTGCCTCAATCCTCAGGCACAGCTCCGTTGAATTTGTGAGCAGGCTCGTCAAGCATTGGTTCACACACCGTGAGAGCCAGTTAGTCACATATTTTTTTTATTCATGAACTGCCGCTGTTGTTGTCATATGTTATAAACTTTCTGATGACAGAAAGTTCGTGAGGCAGATTTTTTGATTGGCGACTTTTTAGTATCTCATGCTAAATCATGATTAAAGTTAGAAGTCAAAGCTGAAGTGAAAGACGAGTCACATCATTTGACATAGTATATACCAGACGCATCATACAGACAGAAGAAGTAGTCATTGCACAGGTTTGGGGGAGCAAATGTCATATAATTGTTGCTTTTCAGAAGAGCTGATTGTGGGTTGACATTTCAATGTGTATGTGTTGCCCTTAAGGCATCACAAGCAGTCTAAGTGGCATTTAAAACCACCACTATATGCATGTGAGACTGACCATCTCCTGTTCTTCCACTGATCAAGATGAATATTTTAGCAAAAATATGATTGTTTGGAACACCCTTAATATACATATGAACAGAAATGATGCAATATGTTGCACTTTTTTTTTTTTTTACAATTTGGTATTTCGCTGCCATGAAATTTGTAACATTTGAATACATTATAACTGTCATCAATCCAAGCTGACTAGTCTTTTTACTCCATTAGGAAGCTAAATACAAACTTTTGCAGCCACATTTGAGGCCTATGTTTTCTCCACAAAAGATAAGTTTCAAGAGAAGGATCACTTTAAGTTATTTTCTCTTTTTTTCCTTTTTTTTTTACTTTCTACTGCTAGTTTCTGGTGCATTCCTGAAGGAGTATGAGGAGACACAGAGATAATATAAGACACACACATACACAAACACACACACACACACACACACACACACGCACAAAGAGTACTGTAACCAGATCCTGAAGTGTGATGTGTTTCTTCAAGGAGCTCCCATGGGTCTCTTCATTTGACCACGTGCTGTGCTAGGCTTAAGGTTGTCAAAATCTGCCCAAAAACACCTTACATACACACACACACACACACACACACACACACCAACATATTGTCTTTTTTTTTACACCCCCTCCACTCCATCTTGCATCCAAACCCGGCCCACCCTTTACTCCCCCCTCTCGTCCTTTGCTGCCGCTTTGATCAGTTACAGACATGTTTAATTTTTCATTCCTCTCCATTTCGTCCTTCACCCTCCCCTTTTCCTTTCTCCCCCTTCCATCCCTTTCTCTAATCCTCTGTTCTTTTCGTCTCCTGTCTTCACCCTATCACTCCTCCTGTTCTCCTCCTTCACCTCTCATCTCACCTCTCTGCCTCCTTTCGTGCCTCAGCTCCAATCATAGCTCCCTTAATCTCCCTGCCTCTCCTGCTCCTCCTCTTCACTCCTCTCAGGCAAACACATCCATTCTCACTGACATTCATTATTGGGTCTTTACTAATTCAGAAGCTGTCTCTGGGTTAAATGGCTTTGGTGTAAGCTCCAATATTCAGAAAAATTATTTATAAGGAACTAGACTGTGCTAACAGGACCGTGCTGACATATAAATGTAATTGGTGTGGGCATCTTAAGTTGGAAACATAGGAATACTGTCTTTACTGTAGCTGTACTTCATTAGAATTGAAAACAAAGCCTGGTGTATTTTAAAATACAGCACGCATTCTCTGCTTGACCAGTTTGAAATGTTGCCCTCTTGGATGTGCTTTTTGATGCTTTTGGCATAAAATAATACTCATAAAAAGTAATTTATGTCCTCTTTCCCTCCCCGGAGCAAAGTCTACCCAAAGGCTTTTCTGGGTTTTTCGAGTGGGCATCTCCCCCTCACCAATGTTTCATTGGTTACTGTAGCTCACGAAACCTCAGAAGGGCTCAATGACAACAGTGTCCTAGTTTCTCAGGTATGTTCACCACTAATCTCTGCCTCAAATGCCTTCTCTTACATAGGTTCTGGGCTAGTAGATAATTAACAGCCATAGAAAATGTACATACAAAATATATTATCAGTTTATAAAATACAGTGTATGGTTACTGATTGAACCACCCAAGACTATATGAAGTAGCTATTAAATAGTTAAATTACAGCTACACCTTGATCAACAGTCATAATGGGTATTTTTGCTTTTTGGCGAGGTGGGTGCAGTGCACTCAGGGGCAGTGCAGCAAGACATATGATCACTATGTCATGTTACCAAATCATTTTTTGTATTTACACAATGCAGCTAATGAACCACGTCTATACTTAAATAGAGTCCTGTTTCTGGACACCTAGTTAATCTAAGTTCAGTATTCACTTTCCACTATGTTCTCCAGCTTGAAACTGACCTTGTTCATTCATACAGTGGGTTTATCAGAGCTTTTTTTCGCTGAAAACAGCTGGCTGCTTCTGGAAATACCACTGATGAGAACAACGAAACAGAATCGAAGCATACAATTGCCTTTACAGGGAAAAATAAAGTTATGTTGAGTTGAATTGAAATATGGTAAACTCGTGGACCATAAAACCAAAACAATGAGCTGAAAGGTGCTAAAATGCTCTGTAAAACTGAGGGGAGTTGGGTGACATATGAGCGACAACTTTCACATTCCACATTTCTTCCATTGGTGATCTTAAAATTTAGGTTATCACAGCTTTCACTAAAATCTTAAATGAAACACTTGTACTTGCAATGCAGTACTTTTCCATTGTGGTATTTTACTAAGGTGAAGAATCTAAATTCCTCTTTCACCACTACTGTAGATGGTCAGTTGTACAGTAGGGAGAGAAATGGGAGGGAGGGAAGAGAGGGGGAGGACAAGGCTAATGGATTTGAGTGAAAACACTCTTGGTATGTATGCAGCATACACCTTACACTCTCAAATATCACTTGCATGTTGTAAATCACTTTAAAGTACATGCACTGTGTTTGTATAAGAGGGGCTGAGAGACAAACGGACACTTTTGGCCCTGAAGGCGACATGATGAGTTATGTGCAGTAGACACAGCACAGGTCAGAGGTTAGAGATGTTACTGTTTAACACACCAAAACACTGTAAAAACAGAGCTGAGATTAATCACACTGCCTGTGTCTGAATGCATGCACAGTTTGTATAGGAGCTCCTCCGGTATCTGTATAATAATTAATCACAAACACACATACACACACACACCTTGTCTCTCAACCCTCCTGCTCTCCTGCTGTTTAATGGCCTCACCTGCCACGACAGAGGGATGACAGCCACACTCAGTGAGAGGGAGGAGAGGAAACGAGTGAGGGAAGGGAGGAGAGATGTGGTTTCGGAGAGGATGGAGGGGGGAGAGGAGTGAGTGTCAGTTGAAAAGGAGAGAGGAGATGAAAGACAAACAGTGAAACAGGTCCAGAGAGAAGTTGGTAGAGAGAGACAGACAGCCACAGACCAGATGTGCTCACTCTCCATACATACGGTCACTAGTTCAGTGGGTGCAATGTGAAAGACTATTTATGTTAATTTATGTTTTCACTTTGTCATCAGCTGTTCACGGTTTATTTTATATTTTCTACATACAGTATGTGAAGTATTACAGTATATATATAATTTCCACATGAGTTTTGGTACCAAAATAATACTTTTTTTGATACCTTACTGTGACAAACATAAATGTTTCTATAATTATTAAATATAACTGAATATTAAAAATGTTAACATAGTGTAAATTAATAAAGAACTATCTGATCAAAGAATGAATAAACAAGATAATCTGACCAGGCATTCAATGCCAGCTTTCACTTACTTTAAATTTTAGTTACTCTGTTGCCGACACATTGATAACCTGCTTTATTAGAATTTTTGATCATCGTCTTTGTATGATTAAAAAGAAATTATAATGCTTTAGTGTGTAATGAGATCATTTTGCATAAGCGTATGTCTATAAAAGGTAAGACTACATTTTTTGTTCTGTTGCAACAAAGCAACGCGTATGAACAAAATTTTCTTCTTCTGTAAAAGATTCTTTGGTTTGGCTTTTCTCGTCTCCCATCATCAGCTATTCTGAGAACCTGGAAGCTCTGTTTTCAGCGAAGAGTAGCATCGTCTTCATGTTTTATTCTGCAAATCTAGTAGATTTCCTGCACAATCTGACCTGGTGGTCCACATTGTAACATGCAGTTTAGAGGTTGATACAGACTGACAGTTTTTTATGATTATACTTACAGGTCCCTACTGACTTGAAGTTGGAGGTGTGGTGAGGAAAGTATGAAGCCCTCCAAACAACAAACTTACAACTGTGAAACTGAAATACTGCAATAATAACAGTAACTATAGGCCTGAATCTCCTGGGTGAAAATACTGTATCTAACAGCAGGCTTTTTAACAACAGAGCGACTGTGATTGAAACCACAGCTTCTTTAATATAAATGGTAAATGGACTGCATTTATATAGCGCTTTTCTACTCTCCCGACCACTCAAAGCGCTTTACAACACATGCCAACATTCACACAAACATTCTTAAACTGATGGCAGAGGCTGCCAAGCAAGGTGCCAACCTGCTCAGCAGGAGTAATAGAGCGCTTTTTTTTTCTATTTATTTAATCCAAAACGCTTTACAATGTCATTCACCCATTCACACACACACTCACACAGCACACACATCATTTGGGGTTCATTATCTTGCCCAAGGATACTTTGACAAGTAGAACAGCAACCTTCTTACTACTTACTTAATTTTCCTCAACAGAGTTCAAGCTACAATAATATATATTCTATTCATTGTAATCTTTATTATAAGTTATTGATTATGGTGTAGCTTACCCTTGAACTCAAACAATAAATGAAATTGAAGTTTTTTAGATGGTACAAGCATCTTTGTTTTATATTTCGAATATACGTACACACGCATATGTTCATGCATACACTCTCTCTCACACACATACACACACACACACACACACACATCAGGCTTTGTGGTAATTGAGTGAAAAGTAGCGGAACAAATTCCAAAAATCCCTTTGAAAAGCAGGTTAGAGTTTAGCCAAGCCTTTGGAAAAACATGCAACACAACCAGAGTTAACTTATGTCGGCAGCTTGTGGGAGGAGTGGAAAGGCAGCAGGAAAGAGAATAGAGGGAAGGAAAGAGAGATTGGAAAGACAGTAAAAAAAAAAAAAGACAAATGCCTCAAGATAGTTCAGTGGTTAACTTCTTCACCTCTCGAACCACATGCACCCACACTTGCCTACGACTGAATCCTGCCACAGCTTTCTTTCTCTGCATTTTCCACTAATCAACTTCTTCTTGTGCTTTCTCTCTGTCTCTCTGTCTAAAATAGGAAACATAGCTACCGAAGGATGCTAAATTGTCTGGTCTGTGACAAAGATTCTTGGATGGAGAAAAGAAGGAAGTATGGACCGTGAAGAAATGGATGTGTTGATGGCAGGTTGAGGTCAAAATGCTTAACATACCGCAGGTTATTAAAAACATGCTGAAGTTTACCAGATTATCCAGTTCTATTAACTTACCAGACTTTAATACCTGGTGTATTCCTTTGTGGGAGCATAAGCTGGCATTTCTAACAATATTTTGACAGAACTGGCACTTATGGCCCAGTAAATGTAATGTATCTCAACCAGAAGTCATATTAAACTTGTGGACAAATTTTAACAGCAAAAGGAATAGAGATGACTGTGGGAAAAGTAGAAGAAAGAAACAGAGTTCAAATGATGCCAGCAGAAGATGTGCAAGCTTATATAAGCTCTTGTTTGCAGCTGTTGTATTGGGTTGTGCAAGTGAAATGATAATGAGTGCTGTTAAAATCTAAGGGGGAAACAGAGAAGGGGTTTCAGAGTAGCACAGGGAGATGACTGCCTGATTGCTGAAGCTCTTTCCAAATGATTCCTCTTCTTACTACTTATTGATCACAACACTGTGAGTGTTGATTTCATTTCAAACCAACACTCAATTTTCTGCTGAAAACAACACAGGAGAGGTGAGAGTCAGAACTGTGAAGCGTGACAGGGAGGTTGTTGCAGTGTCTGTAGTGATGTAAGCATTGTACCAGATTTTTTTGTGGTGAACACATGGTTGAGGCAAAGCTCTAGATTTTCCAGTAGATCTATGCCAGGGGTTCTCAAACTTTTAACTCAAAGGGGGGGCGGGTTTGGTGCATAATCAAAGTGGGCCGACGACACATCTCTCTCGCTCTTGTTTTTGTATAACGAGCTGCTCAAGCACACCACAGAGCAGCCGGCCAACTGGGATTGCTTGCGATGGCCAGTCTGACTCTGTTTACAAGTATATTTACACTAGTTGTAGAAATTGCGTACTTATAAAAGGAGACACATTCTGTGTCTGCAAATTTAGGAGCTGATAGCAAATTCTCCGGTATGACGTTAATGCGTGAAGTCAGCAGCAACAACACTCTCTCCAGCAGTTAACATCACCATGACAACAATGTCAACAATAGGGAAATAAGCCACATTAAAACCACATTTATCCGGAGACTGCTGTGAAAGCAGCTACACTGCACTACACGTCACTAACAACTTATTTATCATTAGAAAATTTATTTCAATATAGAAAACGTTACACTCCATAATGTAACAATGTAACAAGGTATCAAGATCCTGCTCTGTGCCATCTGGTTAATCTTGGTATTGACCAAAATTACTATAAAGGAGGCTGTAATGAGTTTCCTTTTCTGGGTGTTTGGGCTACGGTGAAGACCCACTAAATGCAGTTCACCCTCATCCATTCTTTGGGACATGAGCGAATCTCTTCACAAGGCATTGTGGATTCAACATGATGCAGGTTTGACTAGTAGCACAAAAAAAGTTATGTGCAAGTTAAAAAATTTTAACTATATGCAAATGAGGGTGACATTCTCTGGGAAATAATGCGATGAAACTGATAAAGTGGATTAATGGTGGACCAGGAAGCTATGGGAAGATGTCGATGGAGGAGAAAATAAGTGTTGCCGTTTCAGGACAAGGATGAAAGAGTGGTGCAAGCTGTTAGAGAGAGCAGCAAGTTGCTTACTTAAACAATGGTTGCTAAGAAATGCTTACAGGTAGCGATGAGTATAAAAAACCGGTACTAAATTGGTAATGGTTCTTGACTGGCCAGTACCAAAATAGTGATAAGCTCCTGGACAGTGAACAATGCTGCTATCGGTATATATGTAACGTTAATTCATTGTCGGCAAAAAATGTTGCCAACACTACCTGTCACCATGATATCTAATGACTGGCTAACTTTGCTTGTTTATTATATTATATGAATATCATCTGCAAATCCGGCGGTTTGGCGAAAACGCTAGTTGTCCCATTCATTTGAATGGGACTGCGGCCGGAAAAGTTGAGCAGGAGTCAACTTTTGGAAGACCGCAACCAGACGTCACGCTGAGGTGGCCAATCACGCAGCTTGACGATTAGACCAGAAGAGGAACGTTGTTTATTTACCATGTAGAAATGTAGCATTTCAGCATTCTGCTTTAGACCAAAGATGATTAATTGATACTGAATTGATATTACTTTATTACGAAGATGATGGAGGAGAGACTCATCGCTGCTGTGAGTAATTTCCTAGAGCTGTACAACCGTATATGAGTGCTTCTTCTTTTTCTTCTCTTTTATTGTTTCATGGGGTTGGCAAACTGCTTTAATACTTAATTTCATACTTTCTGGACTGGGAGGATTAGCAGTTTACAAAGTGACGTCACACAAATGGCCCACGTAGTCACACGACCACAAATCCACACTGACCCGCGGCGATTCGCCGCACCGCCGGATCTGGTGTGAATGCAGCCTAACAATCCATTGGTTGAAGAGTAGGTGGCGTTTCAGTCGACCAAGATTTCATTGATTGGCTACAGCCCTAATCATCATAAAAATAAGTGTAGTTATTACCTCAGGACAAAGCAATGTTTTTTTTATTTCTAATTTAAAGGTTGTGTTCATAAATAAATAACTTTTAACACTTTTCACATACACAGAGTATCGATAAGTATTGCTTTCACTAAGCAGTACTGGTATTTAATAAAATCCTGATGATACCATCCCTACGTACAGGCTAAAAACGTGTTGACACTGTGACATAAATATCTCTACGTCCTTGCCAGCCAGCTCCATAGCGAGAAGTGAGAAGAAGCAGAGCTGATGTTGAGCAATTCATTCATTTCCAGTGGGTCTTCAACATTAGAAAAAGTTGAGGTAAACCCTGCCATCACAAAGGAATTGCTGCTCTTTTTGCCTTGTAAGGATTAGGCAGCTTTCCTCTGGAGGTTTTTTGGGCATGTCCAACTGCAAGGAGACTGGGAAAGCTTTAGAAACCCCCAGGAGGAGTTGGAATATGTGGCTGAGACACAGTGACATTCACAACCCTAAATGACTGAAAATTGATGGATGAATATTTTTCTTCAGAAAAATATGTGGACATTTTTATAGAGATATTTATAGAGAGGGTTAAATGGGGTAGTGGGGTAAAACAAGAACCACCCCTGTCCTCTATGTTGGCACCAAAGAACCTCTTATAAGTTGTATGAATAAGAGGGTAGAAATGCTTCTTGTGGCAGCTTCTTATGTTTTATATTTTGAAAGGAATCCTGTCAGGGAAAATTGAATAATTTTAGGGAACTAACTCACATGTAATTAAAATATAATTCAAATGTGAGAGGGAACAGTGTGAGTTATAATTATGAGGTGAACTCATACAAATTACAAATTGAAGGCCAGTAAACATGCAGAACTGATCAAGCTGGTCTTAAAAGTAATGTGAACTTCTTAAAACTAAGTTATGAGGAATGAAAGCGTAACAGTGACTTGATACCTCTGCATCAGACCTGTTTGTTAGAGGACATCCCGCTGCCTCACACACCTGGTACACATTACTACAACAACTCTGCGCGCACGTGTGTGTATGTGTGTGTGTGATCTGTGAGTGTGTGTGTGTGTGAGAGAGAGAAGGAAAGAGATAAAAGAAGGAGGAAATGGACAGATGGAAGATTTGAGTGAGGGCTGTAGTTTCAGTCAACTCCCATGTGTGTTTCCATGAGAAAGTCCACTGATGATGTGACACAAACCATATGTGTTAGTACAACATCTGCCTGGTGTGTGTGTGTGTCTTCAATAGTAAGACCCTGAGTATTGATGTAACAAAGGAACAGATAAAACAGCCCAGTCAATGAGACGCTGCTTACCTTTATCTGTTTTTGCCTCCCTCTTTCTCTTATCCTGTAAAAGGCACTCCACTCACAGGAGGAGTAACCTTGGAGAAATGTGTTTTTTTTTTTTCATTCTTCAACATTCTTCATTTATAAATAATTGCCTCCTATCTGTCAGGAAGTATTGCAATGAAAGATTTCATGCAGTATATACAGTCTGGGAGATTAAGAGTATATCATTACAGCGTACTTTACTGTCACTTATATCAGTTAAAAAACATGATTTTGTTGATTTCAGGCAAACATTTTTAAACAAATGCTGCCAGGGCTCCGAAACTGAAGATGACTCAAAGATAGTGCATAAAATTTCTAGTAAAACTGTTTAATTACCTTGCTTGTTTTCACATGACTATGTTTTCTGACTTTTTGTTATGAAAAACAAATCATTTCAAGCTTGAAGTGTCCTAATTGAAATAGATGACATGGGAAAATTCAAGAAATCCTTTAGTTTCAGCCCACTTCTTTGTGCGTGTGTGTGGGTGTGTGACAATGTGTTATGCATGTTACAACTCAGTGAGAAAAATATAGATCAGCATTGCTCAAAGTCTGGATCATGACCAAAAAAGGAGTTGAGGGAAAGCTAATATGAGTCCCCAAATTATTCTGTAAAACTCTCTGTCAAACGTTATTGAGCATGTTACACTGCCAAAAGGCTTTATGAGATCCTGCAGTGGAATGTAGGTTGAGACCAAGTCACATTTTGTTAGATTTGCCTTACTAATAGCTCTAAAATTGGTTTTATAAACATAAGAAAAATGTGGCTCCCCAGAGAAAAAGTTAAAACATCACACTGTGCAGAGGAGTGTTTTTCCTTCAACAGATCAACAGCTAATGACCAGGGGACTCTGCTCTTTCTAATCCCTCATTCTCTCTTTTTTACTGTACTACAGAAAATGGTCTAAATCTAGAGCTGGATATCGAACCTCCATACCGTTTTGGTACCAAAAGAAATTGGTCTGTGGCACAGATTATCGAAAACTCAGGTACTGAAAGCTGGCATCAAACATCACCATCAAAATGGTGATCAGGTAGTTCCTGACAGTTCCTGACACGTTAGCCATTGGCTTCTCTTTATTAGAGCTTGACTAGTAAATTGGCAGCAATCATTATCAATGACAGCTAATAAATAACAAGAAATTTGCTGTAAAACTTTTACATATAAATGAACATCTGTTATAGTCAAGCCCTTGCCAAACAAGTTCACACAAAAACGATTAAGTCTATCACCCCTAGATAAATCTCTCTGTATTTCAAAGTATACAGAGTTTTTAAATTTCATGTCAAACCCAACATTCCCGCGCTGGCCATTTGGCCGTTAATTGTGCGGCTCTTCTAGACTTTCATAATGTTATCGGACTGAATGGATCAAATTCTTATATTGAAACGAGTCAATTCATGGGGACTATGTGACGCTCAAAACAATTTAGCCACAACAATAGATTACAGCCAGTGGTGTAACTACTGGCCATCAGACATACTGGGACAAATGCCCGGTGGGCCATCAAAAATACGTTTTTGGGCCAGTGGATCATCAAAACTTCTCTATGTGGCTGTCATTCGGGGTGTGCATGGGAGTGTGTTACATTCCTGTGTCAGACAATGACAGCCGAGTGCCCCCCTTTACTCTCACTTCCAGAAGGACAAAAGTCTTGCACTCCTACTTTAAAGGAATTTATAGATAGCGCCATCATTACATTTTTTTACTGTAAAATACTCTGCTCATTACACATTTTCACAATTCTTAAGAAAAAATAAACACATAATTTGTCATTTCAGCCGCTGGGGGTCTTTCAATCAAAACAGTTGTAAAAGTAAAAGGAGTGCGATGACATTGTGAAGTAGCATGCGATCATGGGAGCTGTTGTCTTCATTGTTAAACAACCAGCTTCTCTAGGATAGGATACTCCAGTGTTCATCGTTCAGGATGTTTTTACCGGGTGCTGAATTATGCACAGAGGTCTCCTCCTCTCCAAAACAAACGTACATGAGGATTAAAACTAGTAAAAATACTGAATAAAGCTGTTTCACGTAAAAATCTGTCCATGTTTGGTGAACACCGCACTACTAGCTGAGCTACTGCTAACATTTACCCAGCTTGTTTCTCTGATAACTGAAGATCCAGACGTCTGATGACTAAAATCCTTTACCTGGTTAAAAGATATAAAGACAACCAAGAACTAAAAGGTTTATCATAAAAATGTATCTTAAAACTGAATAAAAGTCAATTTATTACAGTTTCTGGTGAACAACACCGATGTATTATCTTATAGGTGTATACTCTTTGGTAGACACAGTTGTAGCGGACAACGCTGACACATACATCTTGTGCACATACACTCTTTGGTCGAGGAGGTATGACACCATTGACAAATAACCAAATGAAACAGACTGTTACCTTGATTAAAATTACAGATTTCTCCAGGTTTGAATATTGTTGGGATAATGTAAGTACACAACTCAACAGAATATGTAACATAGGTCTAGTTTTTAGACATTTTAATGCGGAATAGTTATATATTATAGCTTTAAGGTTCCTCATCAAAAAACTTTTACATTAAATGTTTATATAAAAACATGACAATATGCCAATATATTATTTAAAGCTTAATTGATTAGCCGAGTGAAAATTGATCTCCAACCATTTTGATCATTGAATAATCGTTTACTCATAGTTATAGTCATTTTCTTCTATTAATCAATAATGAAAATAATCTTTAGTTGCAGTCCTTATATTATTATTGGATTCTTTTAAATCCTCAAATATCATTATCTATATCAACTTCAAAAACCAAAAGATTGGTCGGGTTATACTGTTTTTATTCCTAAATGTAAGGTATCAAAAAAGTATTGTTTTGGTGAGAATCTGTACTAGTATCAGACCATTTCTAACCATACCCTCGTCTGTCTGTCTTTAGTTCTGTGGTTTACCCTCTAATATCAAATATTTTATAAGAACAAATGCCGGACAGAATTGAGAAGAACAGGGCACTTTAGTCTAATAGCCTTATAAAACAATAATGAAGTGGACTGTGTAGGCTGTATAATTCTCCCAAGGCACATAATCAATAAAAAAAACCAGCAAGCTCTAAACATATTGTTTTAACAAATGCTCACACCTTGGGAGCATTAACAGTGGTGGACTTCCTCTACTGTGTAATTCATTATTTTGATTAATCTTGGCAATTATTGTTGAGGACTGGGACACATTAGTTTCTGTTCTAATTTATTTTCATTGGCTTTCCGTGGTGACTTTTACAAATTGCACTGTATCCACTTTCAACAGACTGTAAAATGGTAAGAATTAATAAGTTTGCAATTGAAACAAGCAAGAGGAGACACTGTGAATGTCTGTGCAGTATCAGGCTGTCTGAGAGGAAAATTGTGGTCTACGCAGAGCCAGCCCCCACTGGCCAGTCTCTGAGACTGCTGTTGGACCACGGTTACAACATAGTGCCACATTGGTATTAACACATGTACAACAGCAAGACCCGAAGCCAGGGTAATAAAGTTTAGACACAGTATTAATCTAGAAAATATTTTCTTTTCTCATTTTCTTTGTTTCTATGTTGAACTCTAAACATCAGGAATAGAAACAAAGGAAGGAAAGTGAGTAAAGAAAAGGAAAGAGAAGGAAAAGTTTGGTTAAGGTCAAAGGAGCTGTGTGTTTTTGTTTGAGATGGTGGGGGGTTAGGTATAGTTGAAAGCTGATGTCTGATGTTTCGCTCAGTGTGGTATCCCCTGCAACAAACTGTTGGTGGTAGTTTTGGGCGGGACGTGCTCTTAGCTGTTGTTGACATTAACCCATGTTGACCTCGACACACACTCTACTGAGATATGCGCTGCCGAGAAGAAAAAAAAAAAACACACGCTCACTCTGTCTGTTTTCAGCTTTTCCTTTATCCAACTGTCATGTGAATTTGTAGCGAAGCTTGGAAATGTTGCAAGAAATAAATTACGACTCAGGTGTGCTTCCAGCTGGGATGAGGCTTTTAAAAAGGTCTGAACCTGAACAAAGAGTGCAGAAAACACATCAATAAGACGCTGAACTGAATCTCTCAAGACATCATTAATACTGAGTAAGTTAAAGTCTGTAAGTAAAAGGTCATGGTGGACAGATATTTCACAGACGTGTTTTGGCTGCAGATAACACAGCATCACTCTAATCTCCTTGTTTAAAATTAAAATATGTGTTCTTTCTAAAGTGAATGTACGGGAAATTCTTTTTTTTTATTTTACAATATTTAATACATTTTCCCTGACAAGCTTTTAGCCTTTCTGATTTAGAACATGATCATTTGCATTAAACTGCTTCAGCCTCTGTTTTATCCACCCACAGCGGACTGTGACTCTGAGGTGGGACCAGCAGGCTAAAACCAGAAAGCTGTAACAAGCTGGAACTGCTGCAGAGTGGACAGACTGGCAGCTAAAAATAATCAGTATGGAAACTACTCATGAATCAAACAATGAATTAGCACACACACACACACACACACACTGAAGCCTCCTGGCAGGCAGTGTTAAGTGAATAAACAGGGGCTAATTTCTGCTCCAGGGAGGATGGATAATGGGGATATAGGGGAGAACATTATTTTAACTGAAAACACAACCTTTGCTATTACAGGAGTCGTGCGGTGAGTGTAAAGATTCCATAGAGAAGTGAAGGGAGAGAAAGACTCTGAGGACTCTGTCACTCTGTCTCTTTGCCTCTTGAGGCAAAGGCTGCTTTGTATTGTGCATCTAGTTTCTTACTTTCTAGGACCGAGATACGTCGTTGTGTATTATCACGCTGCTTCTATTGCCACTTACTACAGGCAAAAACAAATCATCATCCATTTTTAATTGTTTTTTTGTTTGCAGTTCAACATGTGATTTGGTCTCTTACATCAGTGACAGTTAGCAGGTAATGTGAAGCAGAAATAGATTGTCTGTGTGGTTAATTGCACTTATGTTATTATTAACTATTAAACGAAATATATATTGGAGGTATCCTGTTATACAATTTAGTAATAATGTACCAGCCAATCATAAACATTACATTTGTCAGTTGGCAAATGCTTTTATCCAAAGCAACTTTTTAATATTTAGTTAAGATATTTCAGATTTTGAAATGCCCAATTCCCCTTTGCACTATGTTATTTGTCACTGCTACATCTACGATTGTTCTGGGGAATGCTACAGCTGCTTCATCGGGTGTAACACATGGGTTCAAGCTTTCTCCCATGATCCATCATCACTGGTCAAACGCCTTAATTACCCAGTAGGAGTTGCTGGGGCTGAAACTTGGAGGAGAACCTTCACCAGCTTATTACCATATTAACAAGTCCAACCATGGCTGCTGGCACACACAACCAAGTTGTCATGGTAGTACAGGTTTGTGTGTATGTGTATTTACCTGAGCGCAGCGTCTGTGGTTTTCACACCAAACCAGAACTTGGTCACTCTGGAAGAAACGGAGAGGACGAGGATTAAAACATACACAGAGAGAGAAGTAAATCTTTCATAGACAAATCATGTGTTTGACGCCTTCAGTCTGTGTTCGGAGCAACTTACAAGGAAACCAAAAGCAAAATATTGTTAAAAGGTCACTGACCAAATTACATAACCAGAGCAAACCTGTCATGCAGAAAGACACACACTCAACCTTTCTCTTATTTACACAATTATCCTCCGGGCACAAGATGACTTAATACACTGTGTTTGTGGCTTCTGAACTGGACAGAGACCACGTCACTTGGTGAGATGTATGTTTATGTGTGTGCGCATGTCTGTACAGTTACTGCTCGGTGAGTCAAGACCACCAGTAAACATGGCTGCTATAACCACTGTGACAGAAGGAGACGTCATCATACTGTACGACCACAGCAACAGAAATACACATGAACCAAACCAAACACCAAAAGCTGAAGTCTCTCCAGCTTTCCAAATCTTTATTTATTCTATAAATAAAATGTGGCAAAATAAGTGATACTCCATACTTGTTGCTGAACACACAAGGTAATGTCAAGCTGAAATGATTGATCGATTAGCTGATCAATAAATCATTATTGTTTGGGTTTAATTGATGCAAAAATGCCAAAAATGTGATGGTTTCAGGATCTTAAATTTGAGTATTTGCTGCTTTTCCCTGTCTTACATTACAGAAATGTTTTTTTGGGGGGGTTTTGGACTCTAGGAAATTATGATGGACATTTTCACAGTTTTGATGTATTGACCAAAATAATTAATTGATTAATTGAAAAAATAATGAGTAGGTTAACTGATAATGAGAACAATTGTTAGTTGTGGGTCTTATAAATATTTTTGAGTTTTTGCCTGAATTGAATGAATTTTTTAGCGTTCTTACAGCACATCATTGTGAAGTTTTGGTACCTATAAATACCATGATTAATGTGAAATATCAATATGAAAATATATACACACACACAAACATATATAGTACATTATTCTACTATATATATTTATTATATTATATTTCAATAAATCACTTTAAATCTATGAAAAACTGTTTGCAGCCATGCGAGGAGCTGTGAGTTTGTATCCAGGAGTGCTTTGACTGAGTTAAATGCTAACATGCTGATATCTTAGTTTATGTAAGCATGCTAATATTTACTTATTAGCACTTATTAGTACAACTTAGACAGCTGGGAATATTAGTATTTGTTTATAGGTATTTGGTTATAAACCAAAATGTTAAATAATTAAAACATTTGAGAGACCTGAGAGGTGCGCTAATGTCTGAAACACATTTCATTGAAATCCATCCAATAATTGTTGCAATATTTTATTCAAAACCACAAATTTTAAATTTATGGTGGTGCTAGGGGAAAAAGTCAGAGCATCAACAAAGTTATTAGGATTCATTGTCTGGACACCATGAATGTCTGTGAAGATATTTCACAAGGTAAGTGAAAACCTTGACCAGCTGGTGGCAGGTGGCCATGAATGTCTAGCTGCACCAAATTACGTGGCAATCCATCCAATAGTTGTCAAGACAAGTCACTAAAAAGCAAAAATATCAACCTGCTGGTGGAGGTAGAGGAAAAGTCAAGAGATCACCAAAGTCGACAGGATTGATCCTCTGGGAACCATGTATGTCTGCACAAAACACTTTAATTTACTCAGTTTTACTGACATCTTGAGAGATTTAGTCCGGTGTCTTATTGATGTGTTTTCTGCACTCTTCATTCAGGTTTGGACCTTTTTAAAAGCCTCAACCCAGCTGGAAGCACACCTGAGTCGTATTTTATCTCTTGTAATATTTCCAAGCTTCACTACAAATTCACGTCAGGCGGATGAAGGAAAAGCTGAAAACAGGCATCTAGAGCCACCATCAGGTAAAAATCTCTGTTTACTCAATATTTTGGTTTACGGCCAAATAACTGCAAAACCAATGACATTCCCATATGCCTCAGCTGTTATTTGTGTTTATCCTATATAGCAAATGTTAGCCTGCTAACATGATAAACTAAGATGGTAAAACATTATGTCTGCTAAACAGCATGTTAGCATTATGTGAACATATATCAAAGCACCACTGTGCCTAATTACGGCCTCACAGAGCTGCTGTCATGCCTGTAGACACTAAATGTTGCTGCCTAATAAATTACTTAAATGTTTAACCAATAATGTTAACCATTACTTTTCTGTCAATACATGAGTTGATTAATCAGTTAATCATTTTAGTGCTACTTCCCATTAGCCCTGTTGGTTTCACAATGTGGATGTTACTGCTTGTGCACAACACCTCACGGGAATCACCCTGCAGCTTCTTTTCTACAGCTTCTTCCCCATCAATGAGTTTTTTAAATAGTTTTGGGAGATTTTTAATCACTTTAATGATTTAAAATGCAGGCTGAAACCGTGTCAGCTGTTTTAACTTGCATTGGTTACATAGTCAGTGTGGCAACCTGCACTCTGAAATGCTTTGTCATCATCGGCACAGTCATGATGCCATCATCCAACATCAAAACAACTATTAGACACATTTACACATTTGCGTACCTGTGTGTTATCGTGTGTGTGTGTGAGCCTCTGGTGTCTGTGTGTGTGTGTGTGTGTGTGTGTGTCTGTCTGTCTGTGTGATCTATGCTCATTTCTATGTGTGTGCAAGCTTCCAATGTTTGTGTGTGTGTATGAGCATGCATTTACAGTATGTGTGTGTGTGTGTTTGTGTGGGATAAGCCCTCTTAACGACTCCTAAACCCTCTCCTGAGTGAGCTGTATTTAGCCTGAACCAAGCTCATCTCTTTCTACACACCCACCCACACACACACACACACAAACACACACTTTTAGCCTTTGTGCTTGTGGTATGATGAGGGTTAAGGGGTTAGAGTTGGGGTAAAAGTGGTGAGGTTAAAGGTTAGAGACTCATTCTGAACATTCAAAACAGATGCAAATTTATTTTGGTCTTTGAAATACGAAGTTGGGGACTTGTCATGTCACCTACAAGCCTAGAAGTGAAGTATTTACCGTCACTTGAACAGCCATGTAGTCAGCCATGACACTGTAGTTGAAAATGTGACGGCAAGGAATTAAGGCTGTGACATACTTTTAAGGAGCGCTACTTGGACAGTCTGAGTGTGATTCAAAGCTGCTTTCCGTCTGTAACACGCAGAGAGCTTCCTCTCGCAACTTTTGCACATTTCCACGACTGACAAATCATCCGTCTTGCCTGCTTTCTGCAGAGATTGGCTATTGAGAATGTGTGAAAATCGGAAGAGCTCCAAGTTCTCCACAAATTTTTTTGCCTCATTCTTCTCATACTCTCACCACTGTCCATATCCATTGCTCAGCTGCTCAGTACTCCCTCAGTTGTCCAGCTGTTGGCAGCAATGAAGAGGCAGTTAGGTTTCAGAGAAGAGACACAAGGAGTGCAGCCGAGATTCAGAATGTCTACAGAGAAATTCCATCTATGAGATTATTCTTAAACATAAGTTTGGTGAATAAATAAATAAAAATGTATTTCTCTGTCATACAAGTGCTAGTATGCCTTTAAGAGTAAATGAGTACTGGTGGGGTGGACACTGTTGGCTTAACAGTAATCTGTGCTAGTTGTTTCAAGGGATAATGCTGGGGCTACGGAAAAAGCAGTCTCCTATAAAGATAGACAAGAGAGAGAGAAGAAAAAAAAGCAGTGGAGGATTAAAGCAATGGTTAAACCCCTAATGAAAAGATTAGTAACAAGTCTGTGGGGACGGATGAATGGAAAAAGGAATGGATGAGAGAAGAAACATAGAGACGGGTGTCATGGTATCACTCAAGAGGCAGGGAGAGAAAACACCTTCCTCCTTTACCCAACATTTCTATGTTTCCTCCTGTCTTTCCTGTCTTTAAAAGGCACTTTTAAAGCTGCCCAGGTGCTGCCGCTGATTGCAAAATAATTGACAGAGTTGCCATGGACACAGGTCTTAAAATAGCAGTGTAATTCACACAAATAGAGCAGTTTATTTACTCTCTGAAATGTTTTGAAGCAGCTGGTACAGCTGAGAAGCAATCACATTCTCTTCCCATTAATTCTGTTTAATGACATAATCAGCAATAACTTTACTAATCTGCGTTTAAAATGTTACACAGACAGAAATTCCACATCCAAAGTTTCACTAGCTTCACTTCTAGGAAACATGCAGGCATTCAACAGCATAACATGTTCACGTTCCTTTCTGATGTGGTCATGTGGTAAAGGAGCAACATGTCCAGGACAAAAGCAGGTGTAACGAGAACAAAAACATTTACATGTTTAAGTGTGATGTGCTTTGCTGGATATTGTAAAAATCTACTGTCATGCAATTAAAGGGGCCCTGTTGGGTTCTTTTGTACACATTGTGTGTATCATTGAGGCCTAACAAACATGTTGAATGCACTTCCTTTCTCTTAAAACATCTGTAAGTCCGATTTTTTTGATGATTATGTGCTTCCTTTTCACTGCGTTTTGCTGCTTTTTGTGGCATATTACTGCCACCTGTCAATCAGTGAAATTATGTGAAAAGACCGGGACACCCCTGTGTGCTCACACATGCATGTGTTAAGTGTTATGCTTGGGCTCGAGACAAACAAAACGAGGACCCACTCGTAAAAATACCTCTCCATAGTGCTACTAGTGGTCAAAAACTCCTCAGGGTAACTTTAATTTGCATTAGCACTTTAGAATTTACATTTACGGTGCTACTGTGAAGCAAAATCCACCTTCGGACACATTCAGAGCATTCACTTTGTGATGTTAAGTTTTCTTTTTTTTGTCATGGAGCATTATAATTCACTGCTTTCAGTACTTTTGGCTTCTGTAACAAATTCCCTGCATTTCCCAGAATGTCTTTCTAATGTTGCCAGATGCCTGTACCTGACCTTGAGTTAGGGTGGATTTTAAATGTAGAGTCTACTCTGCTCTAATTGCTCAGCTACAGATCAGCACCCTGGATTTGGGAGGCATTCAACGACGTACTCCGGGATGTTCTATCTGGATGGGATGAACATTCATCTTCCAGTAGAATGATGGTTTATTTAACCAACCACCCTTTTACCCGTCTTTCGAAGGAGGAAGAAACAGTCAGAGGATTTGAAAGCAATACACAGACACGCACTTTACATTCCCATTTCCTCCTCCTTCTGCTACTCATCCACATTAGCCTTTACTTTGGTCACTCTGTCACTCTTTCTGCCTTTCATTTGTACCCTCCACCTCTCTCTCTAGTCTCTCCACAGTGCTGCCAACTCCTGTAAAAATTACAGGAGAGGACTCGAAAATCATTGTGATGAAATACTGTGGATGCTCCACTCAAAGAACTGAGGACAGTGAGGCCAGTTAAACATCTCCAGATTTTCACTGAGTAGATATAAAGCTGCTTTTCTCCCCGCTGGCCTCACATCTTCATCCCCTCTCTTAATCTTTTTCACGCTCTCTTTCTTTCTCGGTCTTCCTCATCAAAACACACACCCCCCCCCTTCTCTGTCACTCTTCTTCAGCTCTCATCTTTTCTTTCTCTCTCACTGTCTCCCTCCCCTCTCTAACACACATGTTAATACACACACACATGTGGATGTACACATACACACATTCATCTCAAGTCAATTTCATGGGACACATTCACTGTCAGAGCCAATCAAGGCAGTGTAGAAGGGGCCTGTGTGCTGTATGGTTATTAAACAGTGGTCAAAGAGGGGTTTCGCGGGGTCTCAGAGTGTGTGTATGTCTGTCTGCGGCATAACAGCTGCACATGTTAAAAAAGTCAGAGAAAGAAAGAAGGAAAGGGAGGATTGGAAGAAGAGAAGAGAAGTTGGATGTGGGAGACTGAGAGGAAATGGGAGGGAGGGAGGAAGTTGAAAAGAGCAAAGGGAGACAAAAGAAGGTGAAAGATGGAAATAAATATTAGTTAATAGGAGCAGAGAGGAGACTGGCGAGAAGTGGTGGATACCAGTTGTGAAACAGGATACAATAAATTTTGGTGACTGCTGTTCGTCTGGCTGGAGTTTAGTCGTCAGTGTGTTATTTTATTAATGGAAAGCCAACTTAAAATACAGTATTTTCATATGTCGTGGAAGAACATTTTAAAATTTACAAATGCATTTATTGTGACTCTGTAAAGGTTGTGGAGAAAATTGTATGTGTCGCCTTCATTTAAAAAAAAAACCAAAGGACTTACAAAACATTTTGGTCCAAAGGCTTTTGTGCGTTTTATGGTTCCTGCACAAATCAAATCCATACAGTAATTCTCATAAGAGACAATGCTTGAAAAATATCAAGAGAATTTCACGTCAACCCAGCTTATGATCTATGACTTTGAACAAAAAAAGTGCAAAATGTGGATTTTCACATGGCCATATTTTATATCTACTCTATAAACACAAGGTCTTAAACTTTTATTTTGTCTGGGATCCAAGAGAGAATCTTTGAGCCTGAGACACGAGAGACCCGTCAGAAACTGCACTGACCCACAATGAAAAGAAACACTTGCTCTAAAGGACTTCCACATGGCTCTGATGGCTGCTCAGTCGACAGTAATCATTGTTAAAGAATAACAACCTGATATTACTGGATGCAACAGCAGGGACACACACACGCATACATACGGACAAAAACACACACACAGATATATGTGCACAATCAACATGCACGCGCACAGCTGCGCACACCCTTTAGTGTTTGAAAGAGAGATATAAATCACACTTCTGCCAGATGCAGCGATAAAAAGTGTGTGTGTGTGAGCGAGAGAGAGACAGAGAAAGAAAGAGTGTGTGTACATATTATGTGTGTGTGTACTGTGGTCAGTGTTTGTGGTGAGGCGCAGTAGAAAGTCTATTTAATACGAGGCATTAATCACCCCCAGATGACCAGAAAATAAACACAGCTATGGTGTATGTGTGTGTGTGTGTGTATACGTGTTGTTTGTGAGAGTGTGTGCACACAGATGTGAATGCATCATGACTAACTTCCACTCAACAGAATATAAAGTTTTTCCCAAAAAGCCCATGTTGAGGTCTAAACATTCCCGACAGATGCTCCTAATTGGTCTACGTGTGTGTGTGTGTGTGTGTGTGTGTGTGTGTGTGTGTGTGTTTGTGTGTGTGTGTGTGTGCTTGTGTGTGTGTCAACGTTAGTGTTTATGGTGGCCCACATCCTGCAAACAGTAAGTATCACAACACAGTGGTTGTTATACGGTCCTCAATCTTGCCTCATCCGACTATTTCGTCGACAACTGTCTTTCTGTTTCGGTTGAATTCCAACAGCAACAATGAGTAAAATACTTAGAATTATCAAGTTCAATTATGACTTAACCATGAAAAACAGTCACCAGCAAGAAGAAGAAGAATGGATCTAATTGCTGAGATCAGATATAATATCCCCTCACAGTTCTGATGCGGTAAAAGAGTCTTTCTGTCCGTCTCACTTTTCTGTGGTTGAAAGAACAAAGCCATGCCGCTCGGTGCTTTGCCATTCCAGCTGTGATTTACTACCTCGGAATTTCTTGTCCTGGTTTCAGGTGAGAGTCACTCCTATACAACCCATAACTTTATCACCATCTATCCCTGGTTCTACCGATCAAATGACAGGGAGTCACAAAGCTGCAGAAAGAGGCAGAGGCTTTATCTCTGAGATGAATCAAACAAGCCTTTGTCTCCACCCTTCTGCCTGTCTCTCTGCTTACCTGTCTGCCCTCACTTTTTAGCCTGTGTATGATTTTGTCAGGTTGTCTGTCTTCATGTATGTCTATAACACCTGTCTGTGTGTCTACCTGCCGTCTTTTCTCCCCCCTCTTCCCCCCCTCCTCCTCCTGTCTTCGTGCTTGACCGAGTCTGTCTACCTGCCTTTATCTGTCCGTCTATCTTTGTGCAACCTGACCTGACCGTTGTCTCTGGTCTTTTTCAGAGCGTGACTGGTTGGCTGACCGACCTCTGGGATGATTAGAGCTACCTACCGCAGAGCAGCTTGGACACACAAACACACACACATCCCCACACACACGTAAACATGAATGCTTTCTCTCACACAGGCAGCTCATTCAGGCTCGCACTGGCCCTCAGCCCTGGCTCGAACCGCAAACCATCCGCTCATCAGCACCACAGACCTGTGAGTGTTTAAGACACGCAGTCTAATATAATCCACCGCGTATGCGCAAAAAGATCCAACTCTGCAGGCAAGTCTGCAGTTTTTTCCCTGTATTTTTAGGAGTTTACATCAAGGAGGAATTTTGGAACATGACAACATATATATGCTCATGTGTGCACACACACAAAGAACTATAATTAAGCTATGACACCATACAAGGGAAAGTAGTGGAAAACCCAGGGAAGCAGCATAAAGAGAGGTGTAAATAGAAAACTGGTGACTCACATTTTAGTGGCTACACACTAGCCACACACACACTGAGAGAGAAAGAGCCAAAAACACAGGGTTCACCCACATGAAGCCAGAGGAAGCAATATGTGTGTTTGTGTCTGAATGTGGTGACAGAGGAGGATGAGTAAAGCGCTATTTGCCCTTGCTGATGTTATAGTTACTGGAGCTGTTATCTTTTAAACGTTATGTTCCTTAAATGAATGAATGCTCTAACTTTCAGACTCCCCCACCCATCAATCACTCTGTGTTCTCATACACTATCCTATAATAGGTTCAGGGAACGATGCTGTTCCCCAGGATGTGGCTAAGAGGAAACTTATTTCCTTCTTTGCGCAAAGTTTAGAGTCTCTTTTTACTTTGGTACAACATAAAGTTTTTAGTACACACTTTATATCCTTAAATAAGTTTCTGAGTCACACATTAACACTTTGCTTTCCTGTTTGTTGCTGCATTGCTAATCAGTAATTCAAATAATTACTGACTTCTTTTTTTTCTATATATATATTCTAATTAGGCTGCAGATAATAAAAACTTTCATCAAGGATCAATTTCTCACCAGTTTTTTTGATGAATCCATAAATTGTTTAATCTAAAAAAAGTCAGAAAAGTTCCACAGTTTTCCTGATCCCAAGGTGACATGTTCAAACTGTTTGTTAAAACATTTAAACAGTCCAACACCTAAAGGTCTTCAATTTACTATTATATAAAACTATGCTCTCATTAGAGAGACTTAAACTGATAAAAGTTTGACATTTTTGCTTTATAAATAGCTGTTAATTATTAATTTTACTATCAAAATAGTTGTTGATGAATTTGCTGTTAATTGATGCATTAATACCTAATTAATCTGCACTAATTTCAATACAATGAAAAGTAAAAACTGACAATTTATGAAATCATTCTATTTAGCATTGAGTCTTAACGTCTAGTGTTTCTTAAAGTAAAGGAGGCAATAATGTGAGTTATTTGTGTTTTTTGTTTCCTCATTAAGTATGTAAAAACAAATTCACTGTATTTTTTTCTTCTTCAGTTTTAAAAAAATCACAAAAAAAATTAAATGTAGAAAAAAAAACACAGCACTAAACTTGGGATGAGCTGTATCAGAGATAACTCACTCCTTCACTATTTCAATCTAATAGACATTAAAGGTGCAGTGTGTAGAATGTATGTTTGAATTACTGTATAATCACTGGAAAATTAAATAGTGTGTAATAGCATGAAAAATAGAATTGTGTTTTAGTTATCTTAGAGCGGGCCTTTTACATCTACATATGGATGTAATGTCCACCATGTTGCACCACCATGTTTCTACAGTAGCCCAAAGCGGACAAACCAAACAGTGACTCTAGAGAGAGCCTTTTGCGAGTTTCACAGCCACTGTAGGTTCTCCTACATGCTTGGAACAGGAGGGGAAGGCGAGGGTTATTCAGTTGGTTGCAATCTGCAACCTCACCACTAGATGTCACAGAATTCTGCATACTGGTCCTTTAAATAGTTTACTCATTAGTGAGTAGCAATCTGAAATGTCTGACACTGACTACTCATCATCCTTTTTTGGTCATCACCATCAGCTGTAGAGTCCTTTGATGTATTATTGGATCTCTTAACAAATCTATGGTAGAGTCACACAATGGTAATTTTTGCATCTATAAAAAACGACAAATTGCGCTGTTGGATTTTTAGCAGAAAGTAGCGAACATGCAATGGATAATAATTTTTCTTTTCCATGTGGAATTTTTGGGGGAACTACATAGTGGATAAATTTACACACTCAGACAATCAAAAATAAAATGTTGGAGGGTAAATACAGTGCACTATAAAGTAAATAGGGAGTCATTTCAGATACAGACATGGACCATTTGCTGTACAGCACACCACAAAGTGTAGTTAACAAACTATAAATGAAGTTGGTTGACCTTTTTTTCTCCTTTCTGGATTCTGGAATATTTTCTCAACAGGTATGTTTGCAGATGTCAGCGGACGGAGTGAGGAAATCCTGGAGGTGTAAACACACCATGGACATCAGCTAAAGCCAAGAACTCACACAAGCTGTGTTTACTGAAAAATTAAAGAGTCATATCAGAATGGAATGCAATAGTTTGTCCACATCCTAACATGAAATCCAAGTAGAAAATGAATGTCTGGCCTGTTTGCTACCTCCCAGTAAGTTGGTCTCATTTCCATCGCTGCTGTTTGATGCTCAACATCTGACTACTGCACTCCACTTCATAAAGTTTAAACCAAATGTTCCCTTTCTCACACCTCCATACCAGAAACCCCAGCACACACACACACACACATACACACATCTTACTGCTAGAGAGTCATCCAGGGGCCACCCTCATTACCCAATGCACAGGTGGCGGGAGTCTATTCTGGATGGCCAAGGACCAGACCAAACCTTCATTTTATACATGAACATATGCAAACCCACACACACACGCACACACACATACATACACTTTCTTCTACACACCTCAGAGCCATGGGGGCTGAACTTTGTGGTTAATGACTTTCCCACCCACTACACAGTATGCACATGTTGAAGCCGTTAACGATAAGTGGCTTTTCGAACTTGGTAACGTCCTAATGTCCCCGTTAATCTCACATTCCTGACTACAAAGGCCTCAGCGCATGGGCCAGCGATTTCACTAAGATGAGCAATTTTGTCAACTACTCTAAACTAATAACCTAACATTTTCAGGTTACCTTTGCCCCCTCTAAGTACTGGCACAAGGCAACTTTTTAGCAAGATCAAAATATTTATCCAAAACCACGTTGGAAACAACGCACTGTTTGAGTCAAGATGACTAAGTTTCCTCTGATTAACTGTGCTTTTCCAGTAACAACAACATCTCTTAGCTGATCTAAAATCACTGTAGAGCTATTGTTTCTGTAAATGCCATTTGTTGTATCAAAAAGGAATGAAAGGCAAGGTTTAATAAAAAAAATATATCTGGATATAACCAAATACTTGTAATGAATAAATATATTTTCTTCAGAGAGCAACATAGTTCTTGAAAAGAATGACAGATGTATGTGAAACGACTTTGAATGGTGATCAGAGGTGTGGGTGCATCTGGTGTGTCAATCAGAATGGAGAATAATAGCAATTTTGTATTTTTTAATTTGTTTAATGATGCCTTTTAACTTTCATCTCATAGATCTGACGATAACGCCTGTGGTCACATCCATCACTGAGCGCACTCACCATGCATGAATCACTAACTGAATACAGCTAAATCTGCAAAATCACTGAAAGGTCATTATTTCAGTGTGTTATTACTCTATTGGAAAATAATTTGAACTTAAATTCCACTGTTTTATTAACCTATTTGACTACTGACTGCACCTGATTGATTCAAGATGCTCATTTCTATCCCCTACTTCCAGTTCACTATTCAATATCCACCTATGAAACATTTTGGGATAAGCTGCTATGAATATCAAAGCAAATAAGCAAAATGTTGTTGTAAAGTGACTATTAGGGCACCACAAACAGAATCCCTACTGATCCCACTGAATTATACGGATCAAGAGTGATAGAGTTGCAGTGTGTGCTGTTAACAATACGGGCAGTAATTGCAACCTGCCTGTAAAATTACAGAAAATACATATAATGCACCTTTTAAATCAAGAGCTTACGGTGTAGTCTAAAATTGTGCAGCCCGCTTGTTCTTACATTTTACTTATACAGTTTATTCACCTTATAGGGTCACATCAATGTCTTAATACACGTCAGACTTTGTATCAAACTAATGTAATTAGTGTTTTAAACAAACAGCATCAAATTGAATTTGACATGTACGTTTTATACACTGTTGGTCATATTTGACCTCAAGGTTGTTGGTACTCTTAATGATTGACATAACGTCAGACATTTACCTGGAGGTGTCTAAAGGCAGCGGTTAGCTGAGTCATGTGCAGAGTGAGACACCTGGACGTGCATCTGGCGCTGTTGATTTTCTCCTGAACATCCTCCTGCTCCGGTGAACTCCGGCGAGCACGCGTCACCGCCAAAACTACGCACAGGAGCAGCAAACCTGCCCGACGAACTGACATGACACCGGGATGTGAGTACGAGACGGAATAAATCATGGACGGTGAATTAAAACGAGCAGCGTTTTCTTCTTCTTGTCCGGAGCGTCAACCTCCTGCTCGCGCGACCCTATAAGTTCAGAATGGACGCATGTGCGCGCTGCTCCTGCCTGCGCGCGAGCAGGGAGTGGAGCGGCTCTACCCCCCTCGCGGACACTCCCACCACCGGTACAAGTGCAGCCAGCCAGGAGTCAGTAAGGTCTTCATCTCTAATATGATATATTATCAATGTCCTCATCACCACTTTGATATTCATCACCTTTTTTTTAAACCAAAAAATCATCACCATCATCACTATTGTAGGTCGAACCATTACTCCCACCACCTGCACATGCGGTTAATAATCACTTCCATCATCATTATCATCATTACTATGCTGTTTTTCAGCATCGACATCATCACCTCACCTTCATCCTCATGCGATTATTCTGTTGTATCACAGGTGCTCACACAACTATTCATCATCATTCTCACCTCCAGCATGATGATTCTCACATGGAGATGCACTGGTCAAACATTTTCCTTTCTAATTACAATTCTGATACCTTAACGATACCAGTCTTTTCTTTTTTCAAAAATGTAAAGTTAGTATTTCTCATAGCATATTAAGTTCATGACACCTGATATTACTGTAGCACTTAAATACTGAGTCCACTTGATTAATGTAACTGCTCGCAGAAACATATGATTTTATACTGACACTGATGAAGAAATTGTATTTTGCTTTGATTGACACTTCTGCTGATATCAGATCTGTGAATCACTATCCTCATCTCCATTATCATCATCATCATCAAGCTGCATTGAAGGACTATCGTCCTCATCATCACCTCCTCACTTTCACCTTTATCATCATGATGTTTTTTTTCCTTGCATCACCTTTATCAACCTTTTCTCTTTTTGATCATCTTCACCTCCAACATGATGATCATTGTTTTCATCACCATCACAACTAAATTGATCCAAATAACAAGTTTCAACTCAGTTCTGAAAACAAGAAACAGCCTGTTGAAGAAGATCAACAAAAATGCTGCTGAAACTGAATAAAATATCAGCAGAGACCATGCAGTAAAGTAAAAGATGGCATTTATAGCCTTTGCATGGCATGCTTTTGTTCCAGGCCTATTAACACTTTACCATTACTATTCTGAAAAACAAACTTTCCTTTATAGTCTGGGAATCCCCTCCAAGGGTAATTATTAGAGCAGACTAATAAAAGAGTATTTATTAATGGGAAAGAGACTTGAAGAGTGTGTTGAGGTAGGTGCCTGTCACAGAGCCAGTCAGTGTGTTATTCACCACTTTTCAACACTTTTCAGTTTACTCGGCCCGGGGCCAAGTCATGATGTTTAGGACATAGGATTAAAGCCCTATTTGTTTATATGAAACTGTAACCCAGCAGAGGAGTCATCTCTGTTGGCAACAAGATGTAGAAAGAATCACCTATATTTTGATTTAGGGGAAATTAAGTTGTATAAATATTTAGTAAGTACTGGCAGGACATGTTCTTGGCCCTGTAGTGGAAACCAGGCTCTTCATTCATATACTGTCGAAAGGCCTGTGTATTGTAGGTTAGTATACAATTCCCAACATTTATGGCTTGTGAACCCTCAAAATGAAGACATCAGCTGCTGATTATGTGTAAATCATAGATGATGGCCTTAGTGCGGACACAAGTTTTGAACAATTCAACCAAACGAGTAATTTTCCTTCTGAGGGTTCACTTGAAGGACTTCCACAGGCCTGAAAGGGGTAACCACACTCAGTATTTCACAACAGCAAAGCAAGAATCTGACAAAAGTCAAAAATCATTGTTTTTTATCACAATAATTGTCCCGTGGCCTCATAGATTTATCATGGGATCCTTGGGACTCCAACTCCCAGATTGGGAACTACTAGTCTTGACAATACTCTACTACGGCACGACCTGATCAAAACTGCATTTTTTCTACCATTACTGATGAAAGAGACGTACACATAAAATCAGAATGAGACAAAACATGAATAAGTAATGTGCCATGAAGCCATGCTGTCATTGTGTACAAAGTTTCTGTTTGTGTGTGTGTGTGTGCATACTTGACCTCAGAGGACCTTGGCAGTCTTTAAATCAGAAAGCGTAAAATCACTTCTTACACACATGCACACACTCTCTCTCCCTCTCTCTCTCTCTCTATCTATCTCGCTCTGTCTCTCTCTCTCTCACACACACACACACACATGCACGTGAACACAGTAGTTACCCATTAACTAAATGATGGAAAGAATATTTTCATATTTTCATAAAACACCCTGCTCGGGTTTCTGAACAAACCATTAGCGGAGTAAAGACCCTCCCCAACACATACTCAAACATCACACACAAGCACATGGGCACATTTACACACACACACATACACACACATGTAACAGAAGCCAAATGTCTTTGAATTGCCTTGAAAGAAGAATAGAGAGACAGAAAGAGGGACAGACAGACAGAGGCACACAGATGTCTGGCACAATCTCAGCTCTTAAAGAATAGGTTCACAATTATTCAAGTCTGTCTTAAAATAACAGTCAGGTGCCCAAACAAATATTGACACATTTTTCTTGCTGTGATCATTCCTTCTGTTCATACTGGCCATTAAGAGATCGCTTCATAATGCACTTTCAATGTAAGTGATGGGGGACAAAATCCACAACCCTTCTTCTGTGCAAAAATGTACTTAAAAGTTTATTTGAGGTTAATATGAAGCATCAGCCGTCCAAATTAGTCAAATCAATTCAATGTATTTTAAGTTATAGTTGTTATGATGCCAAATTCCATCTTCTTGTTATGATCCTTCGACTGCAGCTCAACATGAAAACACTGTCAAGACAAAGAGGGATTTTTTTTTTTTTTTTTACTAAAGACTAACTGGAAAATATCCACTTTATTCGACTAACTCAGACATCTGAAGCCTCAAATTATCTTCAGATAAACTTTTAAATACATTTTGCTAAAAGCAGGACTGTAGATTTTGTCCCTCATCACTTACATTAAAAGCATATTTGGACGAGATCTTCTAAAGGTCAGTATGAACAGGAGGAATGATTACTGTGAGCAAAACCTGTTTCAATGTTTATTTGGGCACCTGACTGTTGTTTTAAAGAGAGACTTGAAAAAATGTGAACGTGTCCTTTAACCAACATAAGTCAATAGTAAATTTTTAAATCCCACATCACTCAAAGTTATGCTTTCAAAAATGTACAAAATGATTATCAGGAAAATGTACTTAAACATCACAAATATAAGCATTATTAATGTAAAATGACAGCTTTCAAATATTATTATACAGCATCAAGTCTATGATTGTATTATTATTATTGATGCATTGACCTGTATGCAGCATTTTAATGTTGTAGCTGACCAAAGTGACGCTGATTTTCCCTACTTTCTATACTTCTGGGTTGTTTAATTTATAACAGTGCATTATATTTTATTAACTTATATGTTCTGTTTGTGTAATTTCAATCTATAGCTGTCAAATAAATATAGTTGACTAAAAATACAATATTTCCCTCAAAAAAATAGTGGAGTAGAAGTATAAAGAGGCATAAATAAAGTAAAAGTTTTTACATTTTTTATTTTTAAGTAACATGCCGTATGAACAGTACATAAGTACACAATAGTTGTCATTTTCCACCATCATTTATATCAATTTAGTTGAATATTTGAACCTGATGTTGAAAAACTGCTACAACAAACCTGTCAAGACCATTTCTGGACAGATTCACCATCATTCATCATTTTATACATTTATACCCCAGGTTAATACTGTAAGTTCTAGTTTGATTGCAGAACTCTGTATTGCTGCCTGCATCCCCTGCAACAAAATGCCAAATCAGTCAGATCAGGCTAAGCATATTTGTTTAGTTTGAATCAGTCTATGTGGGTAGTTATAGAGTTGTTCTGTCTGGTCTTATTCACCAAGAATGACATGCGGACCGATTTCCATTTGTGTAATGGCTGTTTTCTTTAATGTTCACAGAGAAGATTGAGTTTCAAGATTAATGCTAATAAACTGGTCCGCTAGAAGTAGCCTTCTGATGATATAATCTTATTAATCGGTCTGTTTGAGATCTGACTTCTGGACCATCATCACAACACACCACACATCACATAAACACTTTTTTTTATGACAGCTAAACCCCGCAGAATTAACCGTCTCTATGAACTACAACACCAAGAACCTGTTTCCAATTTTAAATGTAATCTTTACGTATTTAACATGTCACTGATCTAATCCAAACTGTGTCATCTATTGAATCCTGGTGTATTTAACTGTTTATGTCACAATCCCTACATGTTATTATCATTCCTGTCCAAGATTACTGAAGTGGTCAGAGATTATTCCCTACAGCTGGAACAACTCGCTGCTCATCTGTTAGTCATCTCAATTCTGTCACCTTCAAAGTCTTCAACAGCCTTGTTTCTTACGTTTTTGGTTCAGGGGAATATAGGTGGTTTATTATATTTGCCAACAGTGTTTGTCAACAGTGATGAGGGCAAAGGGTTTCTGAAAGGAGCAACAGTGTCACTATGTGGCATGGAACTGAAATTGCAATGTCAGTTTCATAAAGTACCTGAATATATTTATAAAGCATGAAATAGCAGGAGAAAAGAACAACATACAATAGTTAAAATCCTAATACTGTAGTCTATATGGATTGAAGACCAGTTGTCTATGAACTTGATCAAATATACAGTGTTTGACGTTAGTGGACACATATGTAGATTTCGTTCTGTTTGGATTTGTATGCTGTGTTTTGTGCTTATGGGGCTGGGTTTGTATATTTGTCTTATTTTCGTTGTTGTTTATGTTCATGTTTATGCTTGCATGTTTGGATGATGTTAATGTATTGTGCTGTTCGATAATGGTGGGTTTACATGCCAGAATGTTTGGTTTGTTGTTAATTAATATGCCTGAATAATTCCACAAGGGATGAGTCATCTAATGGCCAAACACAAAAATAAAACTATTCATTCATTCATTATTCATAAAGGACCAATCTGTATTTTTTTAAACCATACTGTATAGACTGGAGGTTGACTATCACTTAAACTTGGCATTTTCACAAAAAAAAAAATCATGTTGTGTAGGCGTTATTTTAACTGTTGAGCAAATGATGGCAGTGGTTTGTTGATGTGGTAAGAATGGGATCTCTCTGTAAATGTTTATCTAAAGTACACTGCTGTTACACACATACACACACATTGTGATGAGAATTTTACTGTCCTTTATCCAAAAGTTTTGGTATGGACGTCCAGCCAGACTGCTGTGGGAAGTCAAAAAGCATGATATCAAGCGACCATCTGCTCATAGCCATTTTGCAAACAAAAATGGATCAAACCTAATATCATTAGAAGCAGAAGCAATCTGTTGATTATTCTTATTATTCTTGATTAATTGATTAGTTGTTTGATGTAAGAAAATGGTGAAAAATGCCAATCACTGTTTCCCAAAGCCCGAGATGGTGTCCTCAAACGTCTTAAGTTAAGCTCTAATTATAAGGATAAATTCTATAACCTTGGTGGAAATTGCTGACTGTGTGTGATGCCTTCAAAACTAACAGATGCAGAAATACACAACTTGTTCTAACTGTGTAAGTTTGTGTAAAGAGGTCAAGACAACCCACTCAGGCTGATGATCAGATTAACCTTGACCTGTCTACTCCTCCATGTACCGTATCTATGGCTGTTAAGTTGTCCAGGCAAGCCAAGTTTATTTTTATGGCACCTTTCAACACCACAGCAATTCAAAGTCCCAAATGTCAAAGCGCACCTGATGTTTTTATTTGTTCACCTGCAGGTCAACAGATGTTCATTCCAGTCCAGTTGATGGCAATAATGTACCAAGAAGAAAAAAACAGTAGTCGCAGTGGTAATAAACTATATATATATAAAAAAAAACAAAAATAAAACAAAAACAGGAATAGGCAAGTATAAAGCAAGTTTGGAGAATCTTGTGTGTACAACTTGTGTCTATTGTTTGAGACTAAAGGCTGTAATAAAAGAAAAACAAATAATAATTACAGGAGTTATAAGTTTTAAAAGCTTTTTTGTTAGTACATTCAGATATGGAAGAAGTATTTTTTGATATGGACAATCTCCTCTGAACAGTTTGGCTTTTTGTTTTAGTATTTTGATTTGTGAATATACAATGTGGTCAAAATGATTAATCGAATAAAACTGAGAGCAGAGATTCCCATGACTGTCATTTCCAGTGAATCTGAACGATACATTTTTCCAAAGTGACAATTTACTCCACAGTTGTTTTGTTTGTGGGCAAACAGCAGAGAAAACAGAGAGAATGTAGTTTATCTTTTCTTTTCATGCCAATGTGCTGCTTCATACTCCGGTCCAGCAGGTGACGCTTAATGCGCCTGTTAGCCGGTTTGCTAACCGCCATTTAAATCCAAAGAACAAGACAAAGCGGAAGATCAGCGGATGTTTTGGACAGTAAACAGTTGGGTAGTAAAGGATATAGAACTTTGGCGATTACACATTTATTTCTTCTAGACCTGTTTTTTTCTGAATTAATTCATATACGTAAACGTTTGAGATAGTAAAGAAGAAAGTTAACCGGGACGGTTGCTGTTATTTCGGCTAACGTTAGCTTAAACAAAAACTAACGGTAATATTTCATTTTTAGACTTGTTGTGTGTTTCTAATCAACTTAACACTGTTCACATGTGAGAAATATACTTTAGAAAGGATGTACATTACTAACAAAATGTCAGATATGGTAATGATTGTGTTAATACAGAGTACTCTCTGTGTTAGCCAAAGTTTGAGCCTCATGTCATCATAGTTTTAAACGTTTTAAATGGAGGACTAACCTGGCTAGCTAGGCAACATGAGACACACAAGCTGGAGCTAACCTGTTTATCTTAGATCATTATAAAAATACTGAGAGCCTGTAAGAGTGCGTTTTTTTTAATAAAATATGGTCTCTATTATCGCCATATGTCTTAGACTCTAATATTAAGTCATATTGCCATGTCTATATTTATTTCTTTATATTTATCAACCTATTCCCTTATCAAAAGATGTTCAAATCTGTATGGATAAAGACAAAACATTTTTTTGCATAGTCACTGAAGTTCATGTCTTCTCCTTTAAAATTGCTTCCACAGAAAAATGTCCAAAAAGTCAAAAAAGAGGAAGCGCAAGAAGTCTTCATCCTCCAGTGAAGAAGATGAGAAGGTGAGGAAGAGGCAACTTCCACTATGTTTTACGATGGGTTGTTGTTTCTAGAAGTGGGCTATATGGTTATAATCCTCTGTACTCTTTATATCATTTTATAACATGATATCAATTCATATTGTTATGTAATTCATTTTGGGAAAAATCAATTGAGAAATTGTTGATGAATTAAATAATCAGAATGTCTGTTGCAGCAAAGTAATACTTAAGACTGATCCTGCTCATTGATTAGCAGTATTGCTTACACAGTAAACTACTACTACTGGACATTCAAGGGAGAGCTATCATGGTGTAAATGGTATGATCTCTGCTATGGTCTCTTTAATGTTTATTTTCTGTTATTGCAGGCACCCAAAGAACGAGATGTCACCAAAAAGTGTAAAAGTTCCAGGAGGAAGCAAGATGTAAAGAGCCAGGAGAGGTTAGATACAATATATTTGACCTTTAATAACACAGTAATGACAAAAATAATCAGCAAGATACTATTTAGTTGAGTACCGTCCACTCACTTCATATGTTTTTTTTAAATGACTGCATCTCTGACTGTGATATTCTTTGTCTTCTTCAATATGTAGCTCGGCAACAAAACAGAAAGATTGTGTTTCTCTTACTGTTAAAGAGGATTCCCAAAGCAGCCGTCAGATCAAAAAGGCTGTCTACAAATTGCCAAAAACACAAGCAACAGACCAGAAACCTGTTAATAAGGGAGGTGAATGCTCAAAAACAAAACATGTCTCTGTGCAACTCCATGGAGATAATTGCTCTAGCAAAACAAAGCCTGATATTTCAGGGAAAAGTACAATTGTCAGTGGGAGTAAAACTGTGCAAAGGAGACCATCAAAATCCCTGAACATTGACAATGCAGGTAGAGTTCCTGAGAGAGAAGAATGGACCTCCAGAGGCCACTCAAATGAAAAGTCTTCCCACAGGAGCCCATCAAGATTTAAAAAGCAGCTAATGAGTCCCAGTTTGGTTTCTGCTGAACAAAAGGAAAAGAGGCAGAATGTACTGAACAAGAAGTGCAAAACTGAAGAACCACCAAGAACTGCAAATGAAAGTAATGCTATCAAAACCAGGGAACCAAACAAGACCTTGTCGTTGTCTTTGGATTCTCAAAGGCAAAAGAGAAAGGAACTGGTCAAGAAAATGCACCAGAGGCTCCAAGAAAATGATTTAAATGACAAGAAGAGTGTTTATACAGATGCAAAAATACCGTCTGCCATTACCAGAGAGCAGTCTTCCACCTCAGCCAAGTACACTACCTCAAAGAGGAGCTCATCTGTGTGGAAGAATGTCGCTTCAATCCCAGGGAATGTCACATCAGTGTCACATAAGACAGCTGATTCATCATGTACTCTCACATCACCTCTGCGTCTGAGTTTTAAGATACCAAAAAAGGTTCAGCCATGGCGAGTTCATAGCACATTTGAAAGTAGAGACGCTGTTTCAACAAACAGAAATGTCAGACGCGAGACTGAGCTTTCAAACTCTGGGGCCTCTGTGAGCAGCTCCAAGGAGGAAACTGTCAAACAGGCTCCCAGCTGTTTGATTGTTGCTCCTATTTTTCCATGTGAAGGGAATGACAACAGGCCATCTTGGTCAGGCCAACTCCCAGCTGCATGTAGTACTGACACTGTGCCGTGGCGTGACCAGGTAAGAAAAAGCATCAGTAATATAATATGTTCTGAACTTGTCCATCTTTGCTCTCATGTGTTATTTACCTTATTATTTTTTTTACATAACAGAAACCTTAGTTTTCTAGTCACGCTGGTGACTAAAAAAACGGCAAACAGGTTAGCTGTTGTTTTTGATTTTTGTTTGTCTAAAAATGTGTTGTACTGTAGATGCAAGTGGTTGAAGAGCTTCATCTCGCTCGCTCTGAGAGGAGACTGGAGGTTGATGTAATGCAGAGCTATGGAGAACTCACCTGTATGGACATAGATCCCCCAGAGGAGGGAGCTACAGACACACTATGTGAGTTTTATTGTTTTCCTGAGAGATGATAAATCTCAACTGAAATGTCAAACAGAAGATCTTTGTGAAAAACGATCTCATTTTACCACATGGAGGACTATAAATTCAAATGTCATGTCTCACAGGGACATATAAAGTATAATTTGGTGGGTTGGTGCCGGCAACAAAATGAAGTGATTTCAAGTATCAAGTCTCCAAAAATGAATCAGGGTCTCTACCCATCAAGGAAAGGTTGAGAATTAAATATGATTTTAATATCAAAGAGTAGTCCCACAGAGAATGTAAAAAGTTTCATGTTAAGCGTTGCATCATTTTACAAAGTCTTCATGAACTAACATGCATAGACACTATACTTTTAGTCAAATGGATCCACATCATACAATTTGTGATACTGACACAATTTTTAAAAAATATTAAATGTACATGTAACATTTTCCTGAACAAGTAATCCACAAAAACTAAGTAACCCAAGAAATACACTACTTACGGTGCATCTACTGTTGATGAATCCTGTATGAATAGTCAAGTACCAGCTAATGGTCTGCCTGCTCCTTTCATCCCTCATAACCAAATAAAATGATCAAAATTTGTTTAAACAAAAATACTTAATTCAGTTGTTAATTTTGATGACGAACAACAGTCAATTAATCAAACATGACTGTGTCTTTTTACAGGCAAACAACCCCTTCAGCAAAGCCAAATTCTCGTTCTGGACACCAACATTCTCCTCAGTCATCTGGATTATGTGAAAAAGATGAGATCTCACGGTCTTGGAGGTATTTAAATGATTTTATAACTTGATGTGAAGCTTCTTGTTACTACAAAAGTTATCTAGTTGAGTTTATTCTGTCGTTAACAAGGACCGTAGCACTGCTGTGGAGCAGAACGATATAGAGTGAAAACTATGTTGACTTTATCTTAAGAAAAAAAAAATATTTACACGTTTGGTATGAACTGCTCTGGAGTCATCACCACATTATCTCTTCTTCTTCTGTTTTCTTAGCTCTGGGCTTCCCTGTTGTCCTGATCCCCTGGGTGGTGCTTCAGGAGCTGGACTCCCTAAAAAAGGGTCGAGGCTTGACAGGTTCTGTGGCTCACCTGGCCTGTCCCGCCATCTCATACATTTACAATTCTCTGAAGAGCCGGGACCCGTATCTCTGGGGGCAGTCAATGCAGCAGGCCGCCCAGAGTAGCAGTGAGTGCTGATTTAAAGAAAATATAAAAAAAATTTGATGCATTGAAAGTAGTATAAATGTGTTACCACCAAGGATAGAACCTTTATGTTATGTAAGATGTGTTTTATCTCCATGATGTATCTCTATGAGCCCATATCAGAACTGGGGATGCTATCCAAGATGAAAACATATTTGTGATGGCTAAAAGAAATTCATCCATGATGATAGAAAATATAAATATTATAGAAAATGTCCAAGAAAGAAGTAAGAGCCTGTTATACATAAGAATGAATCATGTCTTTACACTGATTACACTTTATAGCACCATGTTTTTTTTTCTATGGCTGCTTCTCAACATTTTTATTCCTTTTTTGTGGATGTCACGTCATAATAGTATTATCTGCCTTTCATAGCAACACTCAAGTCCTGGAGGGTGTTTTTAACAAAAAAATGTTAACTTTGAGTCTAGTCATTGGCTTCTAAAATATTATATAAAGATGAGTTTGCATGATTTGTTTTACAATCAAAACCGTAGTTTTGTTCTCTAATATTGAACAGAGTCTTGTCTCTTATTAAAGATCAGTGTATATGGATCCATAAATGACAGATGTGCCTGCCATGCTGTTTAATAGTAAATGCTTGACTATTCACTTTACAGCCATTGGGTGGCACTAGCACTGTCTGCTCTCCTTAATTCATGCATTGCGTGCATCTCAAGGGCAGGTTAGCACCCATACATAAGGTAGCCCACTTCTTAGCTGTATATAATATTGATCAGACATGAATTTTCCAAGAGCGGTTGTAGGATCTCTTCAACGAGATGTGTGATAAAGAAGATACAGCGAGAGATATTGCTTCCTATTTCTAATTCATTATGTCTCTCAGAAAAGACTTGAACTCTCTATCTTGTGTTCTCCAACTTTGTAAATTCCTTCTTATCTATAAAGAGAAAAATGCCTCATACGCTGTGTCATACACTGAATAAAGCGCTCACTATGTGCGTTCAGTGTCATGAATTAAACATATCTCTTTGCCTTTATATGGAATGTCATGTTTCTTTCTGTCACCCCTGTCTCTTCATCTTTCTGTCTGTACCTCCTTGTCCCCAGATGGTCTGAATACTGAGAATAATGATGACCGAGTGCTGCAGTGCTGCCTGCAATACCAGACTCTGTACCCAGAGTGTGCACTCATCCTATGCACGTGAGTTCCCCCTCCCCCTCCGGTACACTGCTGCTGCTGCAGAGTGAATGTCCTCTGCAAATAATGCACATGCATGTGACTGTGAGTGGCTTCAGCCAGATAGTTCCAGTTGGGATGAGAGAAAGAGAGGGCCAGGCAGAGTAATTGGGTAAGAATAGATGTGCTGAGCAAGGATTTCTCAGTTTAGGCTTTTTTTGCTCACAATAGGAGTTGCCTTTGTATTGTTTTACATTATTTCTCCTTTTGACCTATTTCTCTGTCTGCCTTTATTTACATTGTCTGATATTGATAAGTTAGCTAAATTAAAGGAGAAATCAATGGTCAGACATTGAATAGGTGTTGTACAGGGACTTGGCCTGGATTCAGTGGTAGCCAACAATCCTCCTGGCTACTGTAAAAGGGATGTGATTGGATTATGTTAAAGGAATAGTTGAGCTCTAAACACGAAGCTACAGTCAGCAGTCAGTTAGAATAGCTTAGCATGAACAATGGAAACAGGGAGAAACACTGTTGTCCAAAGATAACAAAAATCACCTACCAGCACCTCCAAAGCTCACTCATTAACACGTTATACCTGGTTTTACTATCCCTCTAATGTTAACTATGTGTGTCTTCATTGACTATTTAGACACTCCTGATTAAAAAGCATTGCTAACCCCTCTTTCCTCTCTAGTAATGATAAAAACCTATGCAGTAAGGCCCTCTTGAGTGGGGTGAAGGCCTACAGCAAGAGTGATCTGGAGGCAGAGGTTGGGAGATCCAGACATGGCCCTCACCTCCCGCAAAACAATCAGATTCCCATGGTGCCTCACACCAGCCCTCAGGTCTCATCACCAATGCCGAGCAGGAGTTTCACACCAGTGCAGCCACACAGTCAAGAGAGAACAGGCTTTTCTGTAGGAGCCATACAGAACGGTGAGCCAGGAATTAATGTGTTCTTCATGCAAAACAGGAAATTACTTGGCCTGCTCCATCATAGTGCAGCAGTTAACAGTACATACCATCTATGTACTTTCCACCCACCACTTCCTATTTTCCTGTTTTCTTTGCTTGACTTTAAGCACATCCATATTAAATTTAGGTGACCACCTTCCTGCATTTGTAAACAGTTTTAACAACCAAAACATTCCCAGAGAAAAATGAGTGGAAATAACATGCTAAAAAACTCTGAAGCCTTCACATATTCAGTCTACATTTAGTATGACAGATGCTGGAAGGTGTATTTACAGTGAAACCACTACGATAATACCAAGAATGTATATTTCACTCATATGCTCCTGCTGTCTCTCCTGCTGCATTTAGATGTATATGCATATGCTCCTCTTTACAGTCCTGCATCTTGTGTGTCTCCTCATATACATATATATAACTGATCACAGATAGAAAGCAGCTCAGTGAAGGAGACGAAGAGAAGAGAAAATGGGACTTGAGCAGAAGTGTTTCTGAGCTAGAAGACTGCCTCCGGGAGGTGCTGTCCGAAGTGCTAGAGGTGGAGATGAAGGCTGCGTACGAAGACCTCTGGCAAGAGGTAAGATTGTGTTTTAGAATTACACGTTATCTTTTAGACTATATCTTAATATGATGTATGGTTAACTAATGTTTGGTATTCATTGAGCAATTAGAGGTGGTGTTTGGTTTCATTTTGAAATGACATTATAAATATGTGAGTCAAAGACATCTGGCCGGTCATCTCACTGTAGATCAGATTCATGTGTGCTTTGGATGGAAATTTCTAGATAAAATCTTGTTTGATATACAGGAGCCAAGGTGGGTCAGATGGGCCAGAATGACTCAGTTTGAACATTGCATAATTTAGGAAATTGTTTCATGGTGTTTTTTTTTCTTTTAACAGATAGTTTATCTAAAACCACCCTGGACTCTAGAAGATATCCTGCAGTGTTTGAAAAAGCACTGGATAGCTGTCTTTGGGTTCATTGTCCCACGACAGAAGCTGCAAACTGTTTTAAATCTCATCAACTTCTTTAACTCAGGTATGTAGTTGGAAACATATTATCTATGTCATTATGTCTTCTAATGTGCACATATTTTCAAATGTTTTTTTCCCCCTTCTGAACAAAAGCAGATTTTGGACTCTACTCTGTTACTGTATCGTACCTTAATAGAAAAATTTCCATAACAATCTTTGGGGTTGTGTCAGAAATATTGGTATAGCAGCCATGACTGAGCCCTTTCTTAGAGGACCAGACTAACTATATGAATACCCCGTCCCTTCCCCTCCCCCTCCAATCCCCCTCCCACTCCAAGCATGTAGGAGAACCTGCATTGGCCACGAAAGTTGCTAAAAATGCAAAAGGCCCTCTTTAGAACAACTGTTTGGTTTGCCCAATCTAGGGTATCGTAGAAACATGTCGGTGCAACATGGCAGGCTCTGTGGAAGAGGAGCCGCTTCCTATGTAGATATAAAGGGCTCAATTTAAAGTCACGAAAACACAACTATTATTTTCAGGTGATTATACACTAATAAAAACATACCTATCAATATTATATTCCAGTTCTGCCAGGCCCGTTCTGCTAGATGCCACTAAATTCTACACACTGCACCTTTAAATGTGCCTTGTGGAGTTTTCTTGTAAGCAAACAAAACATATGTTTATATTGAGTACTACTCTTCAGATGTGTTGCGTTGTATCCTTCAAGTCTAACAAAAATGTTGAGTGTGTTTAACTTCCTTGTATTTCTAAATCCTTCATTGTTTACATCCTGCGTTGTGTACTAGCTTGCAGTCTTCTTCTGATGTCTAAATGTGTAATAACGGTTTGAGAAACACAGATGATACAAAAAATAGTGGGTCATTTGATGGGGTAGACTAGTCTCTAAATGTAGGTTACTGTTACTGTCTGTTTTGACCACAGTCCAAACTCCAGTGCACTCAGTGTTGTACAGTTACTGGAAAAATCCAACCGACATGACATGGAAAAGATTGTAATGTAAATAAATACTTACAGTGTGCGCATGACATTGCCTGAAAGTTCCCAGTGCGTTAACCTCATATGTTATTTTATTTAGCATTTTCTCAGTTGCTGGGATTTGGAAAGGCTTGGCATCATCATATACTGTAGATGAAAACATTTGATGCCGGTTTCCTAGGAACTGATTTAATCTTCCTTTGAACGTGAACAGTAGATTTTGAAAAACAAAAATAAACTTGAGATATGAAAGACGAAAATCCATACAAAAATACAAATGTGAATATATTCTTTGTTCCACTGTAACAGTTTCAAGGCTATAAACTGATGTGGTATGAAAAATAAATCAATGACTGATAAATGAAAACATCATATGCCCTAAAACTGTATCCAGAAATGTTTTATTTTTTTACCGGACAGCGGTGTCGAGATACTGAGTCATCCCCTGCATAAAAAAAAAACCTTGCTCCACTGTAGTATGACATTGTCTGCCCTGCACTGCGCTAGAACCCTACAGATCTACATACATAATTAGGTCATCCGCTAAAACAGGACACTCAAATGTGTGTCAGAAAGATGCTGAGTCGCCCTCTGCAGCACTTCTTCCCCTGGATCTCATCACTGGATCTAATTACATTACGCTTACAGTGCTGAGTGTGTGTCTCAGCGTCTTATTCTCTCTTTGTCCATCTGTGTGGCGCTGACTGCTGGCCCAGCGGCTCAATGTGTTTTAATCCATCCAAGAATGTTAATAACTAAAACAATGGGGTTTTGCCCTTTTTTTTCTGTGTGTCCTTGGTTCACTAGCATGATTTTGGATTTTTTGGTCCCACGCAGCTTGGCTCTATGCCAGGACAGCAAGAGTAGGCTGAAGAGGAGGAGGAGGAGGAGGAGGAAGGAGGGATAAACTGTATGTGAGGCTAAGAACAAATCTAGGAGTGGAAAAGTACTGCATGTGATTTTTCTGGTCTCCCCTGAACAGGCTGTTAGTGTGTGTGGAGCCAGTTGTAGCTATACTTGTGAGGACCGGCACTTCACAGCCCGCTAAAAAGTGAGAAAAGCTCAACAGCGGTGCTAGTGCCAGATTTTATTTGGTTATGCGCAATGGATAGGTATGCAGCTGTTATGCTTAAGGTTAGGGTAACCAATGAATGGAATTCCATGAAATATCCTGTCAACGCTATTGCAAAAAAAAAAAACGTGTGCGTTATGCAACATGTTGAAGTGCTGTAAACTTTGCTTGCAGGTGCACATGCACGTTGCAGTGTGCATGTTCTGTACAGGTTTTGCTAGTCTGTAAACAGTTAGACATAAGACGCACTCATTCAGTTTGAGCAGGCTTGTTGGTGTTTCACAGTCTTTGTCACAAGGTTACACAGTCAAAACATCCTCCTGAAAAATGTATTTGCTGTTCAAGTAGCAACTGTTCCCTTTGCCTCATTTTCATACGTCTGATAGTTATGTACATTCAGTTTATTTGGTACACATAGGTAAAACTAATGCAAATCAGTCAAATACAACAGCCCTGCAGTGAATAGTGCCTTCATGTTGAATCTGTTTTTAGAAACGTGCTGATTCAACCTTATGTTCATTTTCGATGCCCGTAGATCGTGGTGCTTTTTAATTGTATTACATTATTCTGAGGTGTTTCTTTTTGTCTGCCTCATTTTTTTTATCAGTGAAAGCATAAGTTCTACCTAATAAACTGGAAACTGAGTAAGTAAAGGTATATCTTTATGTGCATCTGTATGCATTTACCTATATGGGTCCAGATATCTTATCTAATGCATACTGTATGTATCTGTGTATTTTCTCAGGTAACTCAGTGGACTGCAGCGCTATGTTAGCAGCCCTCCAAGAAGCTAGGGAGCTTGTCAAAGCATTTGACAAAAGTTCAAGTCGTGTTCCCAGTGCCCTCTCCGTAATGGACAACATTTTCCATAACCTACAACCTCAGGTCAGCAAGTTGTACTTCATTCACTTTTTATCCCACCTCTGATCATTCAGAAACAACAACTTCTTTTATAGAAGTGCACTGTCTGAATTGCGATGGTTGTAGTATATATTGTGAGGGGAATCTATTTTGTTTTAGCTTTGAAAGAACAGGTAATGAGTACCAAAACAACATTTACTCAGACAGCAGGATGTATTTTCTTATTAGACATGACCATTTATTTGACACCGTAGGATTTTATTTGATATTTTTCCAGTTTGAATAATAGCTACATCTGTCTGCGTAGGAGGAATCTCCTACATGTGATGTTATCATGAATGATGATGATGAAGACAAACAACCCACGTCCGCTCAGGTCTCTCACCAGGAAGTGTGGGCCTTGTTTGAGAACATCTGGTCTAATGTCTGTCAAATAAGGTGAGTGTAACGGGGATTTTTATGGATACAATGCTCAGCTTCCACTTACGAGATTCAAGATCATACTGCAGATAACTATTTCAAAAAGAATTGTGTGTTTTTACTGCTTTTCGCTGAGAAATTCCTGGTTTTTAAAGGAGCAGAGCACACATCCAAAAGTTGTTTCCTGCTGTAAAAGCAGTATAGTTTATTGTGAACAAGGACAGCTCAAAAATGCTTCTTGTAATAAAAAGTGGAGAGGAAAATAGGGAGAAAATGCCAATGAACCCAGAGTCCATCAATATAATTTAAAACAATAAATGGTTACATGAAAGAACTTGTATAAATAAAACAACACTTTTGCTTTCCTCTATTTCATTGACCCCTGGGGTCATTTTTTTCTGTCATGTTCCAGTTTTGAAGTGTTCAAAGCTCTGGGCTTTGACCCTCACGCCATGCAGAGTGCTCAACCAGCAGGAGGTCCTCCGCCACCACAGGACGCCGTGGCCTGTTTGCAAAAACTGTCCTCTATGGTGTCACAGCTGCTCCAAGCCTTCAGCAGGTATCTCAGCTCACTCATAACACTGCTCCCAGTGTTAACCAAAACCACCTTTCTGTTTACTTCTTAGCCACTATGCCCTCCAGGTCAATTTATTACTGTATTCAGTCAATTATTGTCCTAGTGAGTGTTTATAGAGCCTGGATCTTAAAACATAAGAAAAAAATTCTGACTAGAATGGGAGTCTGAGCAGGAATTTATGTCGTTAGGTCACTGTGGTTAATTTCGCTCATGCCACTGCTTCTCTCTCAACACCCTCCATCTCTATTCTATCTCTACACATCCTCTGACTTCACCTTCCTGATGCCATCACAGGTGCGTCTCACCTTGTCGTGTCTCGACAGCCAGTCCCTCTACGAAGCCGCTTTAAACTGTCCTTGGCCTGTCTTTAACTAAACACCTTCCTTCCTTTGCCCTTGTTATGTGTGTGTCTTGAATGCTCTCATAGCTTTCCAGCCCTATTTGGCATACAATGTTGATCAGGCTGTAATCTGCTTGACCTTCTATTTTTGCCTTATCACCTTACCCATGACGCAAAATACAGTGCCAAACTGTAGCATTGTTTTGTTTCTCACTCAGTGTTTGTCAAGAAAAATGCTAACAGTTATCCACGGGATGTCTTCACCTCCCATTGGCTTTAGCTTCTGCCTGAATTGGCATCTGAAAATATTAAAACCTTTTTTTTTTCTTTTACATTTCACGCCAGACTTGCCGATTTAAGTGTAATAATGAAGTCCTCAATAAAGAATAGACAGAAATGCATTGCAAGATGACGTGTCAGTGGAGCACGTTATGAATTATGTGCTCTATTAACTTCTGTCTATTAACTTGATGATATCATCCGCATTTCTCAGGCTAACATCAATAGTATGTAGTCATGTCCTTCTTCCAACTTTCTTCCCGTTCACTTGGTGATGACTCGGACAGCTGTCATGACATGTGCAGAAACCCTTCCCGTAACTCTGAGCTTATACAGTTGACTTAATATTACGCAAAAGAATTTAGGAAGAATGCCAGATTTCTAGTTTTCAAAGCTGTTCATTTGGCTGCTCAAGTATTCACACTTTCTATTCTATTTCTTGATTATCTCTCTCTTCTAATCTCTTTCTTTTCTTCTGTCACTCTTTATCTCTCACACATACAGTACCCAAACTTTTGACTGGCACTGTACATGTGAACAAAACGGCACACGGACATGAGGTCCATGATTGTGATATGCTGTTACACATGAAAACAACCTCTTATGTGAACATAATTTCAACACAGGATGTATTCAAATTGCAATTTTTAATAAAGTTCCTCTTAGTTTAGGCAGGACGCTTCAGTACATCACCAAGATGGTGCATTTGAAAAGTCAGCTCATCATTCAACCCCGCATCATCCTGTTGTGGTTTATAATCCATCAAAGTACTTGTGATGGTACATGCTTTATTTCCTGCGCTTAGGCGTCTGCTGTCTTTTGTTCTGTTATCTCTGTCGGTTGCGGTTTCCCTCTGAATCTGTACAATTTTGCTTACACAGGAAGCATAATCGAGTGCAGATCCTGTACAACCAAATACAAATGTTAACAAGTACTTGAACAATAATGCATTAGTTATAAGATGAGGATATGTATAGATAGAGCAGAGGAAAAACGGTGTTTCCGTCGTGCAGTGTGTTCTCAGCTCAGTCGCCTTAAACCAGACAAAACAGACCTCTCAGATCATAAGATGCTATGTATATACTGTATTTCCCAAATGCACTTTATCACTACTTCCACCCTCTCAGAGGCCTCTGTACCTCCCCTGTTTGTTGTTTTTGCCATAGTGAATGCTGAATACGTTGGTACTTTACTTAACTGATGGTTTGTTATTTCTGGAAGGTATTTTCATCTGATTGCATTTATTTATTATTATGTGTGTTCTAATATCAGGTGATGTTTATCTATCATTTCCTGTTGACCCTGCCATGTGACGGTGCACCTGTAGCTGCTCAAGTGGGTCCTCATGTAATCTTGTAACTTGTAATCTTTGTAACCACTTGACCAATTCTGCTGCAACTTTGTCCACTTTCGAAATCTGATATATTTCAGATCCTGTTTTTCTCTCAAGGTTGCACTTACTCTGTGTGTGTGTGTGTGTGTGTGTGTGTGTGTGTGTGTGTGTCATTATACTTGCACGAGCACACATTATAAACGTGGCACTTGTGTTGATATCTTTCCAACTGTTTTAGAACATTTTTTTTTGTACCCACCTTCATCTTTTTCTGCAGGAGTGGTGGTTCACTGTGTGTGCGCTTCTGCGTGCACATGCATGTGTGTATTAGGCTGCTCAAGTACAGTTGCCTAGGAGACAGCCAGACTCATTTTCACGTTTGAGCAGAGCTATGACTCATGCAGGCTATTTCTCTCCGTCTCCCTCTCACTCATTTTTCTCATTCTGCGGTCACTAGATAGATACCTCTAGATATAGATAATTCAGGACTCTGCTTAATTTACCTTCTTCTTCTTTTCCTCATTCCTCACTCCTTTACTGCCATTACTTTCTTTCCTTTTATGTGTTGCTCTGTGTTTCTTCTGGGGAGATATTCACTTTCTTTAAAAGATTTTAAAGAAGGGAAAAAAAGGTTTTGACTAAGGTGGAAGGGCTGGCAATGTGCGATGTGGGAAGAAATTTAACAAATTCCTATGTTACATAAGATTTATACTGAAAATGTTCATACTTTGGGGAAACTAAAATGACATTTAGTTTAGATTCACTGAATAAAAGTTACAAATTAAGGTATGGTTTGGCCCCAGCTGTACTGAGGTGATTCTTAAAATGTCAAACAACTTTTTAAGCTTCACCTGGAAGAGAGGTCGTCTCTAAAATTACTTTTTCATGTTTTTTTCTTCATTCTAGTGTCTTGTCCTCAGCACCTGGTTTAGAGGAGGTGCAGACACTGCTCAGCATCATCCAGTCTAATAAGGTTGGTGCCTTTTTACAACTGTTAGTATGAAAACAATCGTGACATTTTAATTCAAGTTATTTGACTTTTTTCATGTTGAGCTCACTTTTCCATTGTGTTTCAGATTGTTGACGTGGATTCCAGATTAGCAACCAAAGACCTACTTGATTGTTTCTCACAACAAGAGTACAGGTAGCACACACACACATGCACAATAATGCTATATATACTGTATATATAGCATTATATGATCTATGATCTCTGTCTCTCCAGTAAATCAGAGGGATTTTTTGATTCACTTCACACAATTGCTACTTGAATCTCAGCAATATTGGGTATGATATCCAGGACAAAAGGTAGAACAGCCACGTTCTTCTAGAGGCTAAGCACATTAAAATAAGGCTTACCGGCACCACCTTGAATATACATGTACATACTGAGTTTGATACATGCCTTTAACAACAACCTGCCTCTGACCAGTCGCCCAAATCAAACATTCTCAGGCTCTCAGATTTCTCGCACTCTTTGTTGCAGCATGCCCGGGCAGGTAGAAGTGTTGTTCTTTCAGTCTCGGAGCCGTTGCTCGATCATAAAATCTCTCCGCGTAGATTTCACCAACAGAGCTCTCACAATGACGGTGGCCATGCCAACAATTCCAAACAGTTCTGACACTCATTATTAGCATAGTTCTTGAAAGAAAATGCACAATAGAAATGCACAGTACATCTAATCTGCTAGGCACGGTGCAGTAATGACCAGGCTGGCACATAATAGGACTTTGATACCTACATGCCGTTACCCGAATCAGTTATCAGTAATCCTTGTCACCTGTTGAGACATAATCGCACACATTGTCCTGTCATGGATTTACTTGTTGCACGGACTGTCTGCATTGAGACTCCTTTTTTCTAGGGTCAGTGTGAACTAGAGATATTTAACCAACTGGTTGAACCATGGAGATTAAACAATGCTAAAAAAGGGGCTCCTATAAACTCTTGTAACATGACTGAAGTGTCGACTTATCTACAGTACTGAGCTGATTATAAGTCTCTTGACTAGACTATTGTCCATGTCATCTATCTTAGCTTATCTTTAAACCTTTGTTCTTTATCTCATTATATCTAAATTGAGTAAGTACCTTGTGTAAAGAAGTGGGATTTGTCTGCTGCCTGGGAAGAAGTGCTACCTGATTGGCTGAATATAGGGCTACAAAATGACCTTTGCCCACACAGGCTTTACATTCACACTTTCTTTGAGATTATCTTGCCTGTTTTAAGATTAAATGTTAACAACATATATAAATACACAGTTAACCTCCTTGCCCTGAATATTTTTGACCGTGTTCTTCTACTTATCACCTTTTAATATCACATGGTTTTACATTCACTGTGTGCTAGTTATGCTTAAACTGCAACTGTGTTTTCTGGATTTGTCTTCTATGTTAACTACGTTGTCACTTATATTGACTGATAGCAAATGTTTGGTGCTTTTTCTTCAAGAGTCATTTTAATTAAACAGCTGTTAAACTGTTTTAATTAAAAATGTTTACATTTGTAGTGCTGAAACTATTACAGTAATTCATATATCAAATAATCCATTAGTTGATTGACAGAAAATTCATCAACAAAAATTTTAACAATCAATTAATCTTTTAAATCATCTGTCAAGAAAGAACATTAAAAAATAAGTTGGTTCCAGTTTCTCCAGTGTCAGAAATTGCGGTTTACTCATGTTTTATATTGTTGTAATTGACATAAATATGTTTGGCTTTTGTACTCTTGATTGACAATTAGGCAATTAATAACAAAAAAATGTAATTTAATTCAAATTAATTTAATTCTATATTCACATCCTTGAACAAAACATCAACAGAGCGCACATATGCAGTAACAAACAGACACATAAAGTCCATCATGATATAGTTGTGAAGCTAAATTGCAGCTGTATTTACTTATTTATTGTTGCTTTATTGGATAGTGGGCAGTGAGGAGGCAGACAGGAAACACAGGGGGGAGAAAGATGGTATGACATGCAACAAAAATCCCTGGCTGGAAACCGGGGGTGTTGTGGTTATGTGGCATGCGCAGTAAACGTTCAGCTCCATGCAGCTGTATTTATAACTGCCGGTTGAACCCAGCAGCTGCCATGGATACAAGCCTTAGTTCTATGTATTTAACAGATTATTTATTTCCACGCTTTTATGTGTCCTCTCTTAAAGATCCCCTCCAGACATGTTTTAAGATGTATATAAAACACTCTGCTTTGAATAATAATTTGGGTTTGATATGGTTTTTCCATTAAAAAAAAGTATTATTACCTCGTTAAAATCCTTAGAAAAGACATCTACTCCTTCTCCCTCATTAAAAATTTCAGAATCTTTGAATATGCAAATATTTTTCACTTCAAAAGTTTAACTGCTGGACTCAAGATGTCAATGAAGAGTCTATCCTCAGAGTTTGTGAACTGGAGGCTTCAAGTTTTTACATCTGGTGTCAAACTCTACACATACATCATTCTGCACAGTGAAGCTCAAACATCCAGCTGTAGAAACAAGAAGAAAAACTTTAATGCTGCTGCCTGACTTTCAGAAGCTGTTAAGCATAGAAGATTTTGACTTTCACTATCAGTAAAACTATTAATAGAATTGTTTTGTAGCTCTTTTAGTCAGTAATTATTTTATAGTTCACTTGAAATTCACTTACTTGTAAACTATGAATCACTGCTGTGATAATGATTATTATATTGTCATAGCGAACAATTAACACGTTTTGTCGAAAAGAAATATGATCATCAGACTAAAAATAACACTTAACTACATTTTAAAGAATTACTTTATTTCTTGGAATAATAAAGCGAATGAAACCAAAGGTTTATTTAGTATTAAAGACAACATCTGCTGCGTCACTTCGTGGAAGAGATTTACAGTCACTTACCAGCCACATCATTCCAGCTTTTGTTACAGGTCACTACTGAAGGATATAGTTAAGCTGACTGTGTTGTGTTTGTAAAATTTTTATCTGTTACATTCACTGAGCAGTGATCTGGGCTTTTACTTAGCGAGTGCATTATCCTTAGTGTTAAATATTTGATTTCTGTGCACACTGCGGCGGTGTCATGATGTCATCAGTTATATAAAGCCTTAGGGAGGCCTTTTCAGGAAGCATGAACAGTCATTGACAGGCAGCTTTCAGTACAAGCAGGTCTCAACAATAGATAAGCTTCAGGACGTCCGGAGATTCAGGATTTTACAAATGTCAGATTAAAAATAATGTTTTATGTTAAGACCTGTTGTTTGATAATAAACAAATTGAAAAGTGACCACCGTAATATTTTAAAAAATCAGCTGACAGAGATTTACTAGTTATTCAACAACCTGTGATGAACACAAACATTTCAAATCCTTCATTTATATTGATGTTTCTTCTAGTTTTTAGCTTGTTCTTTACATTCAGAGGGAAAGATATACTGTGTTTAGGGAGGATAGAGTATATTGTACACTAACTGGTTAACTGGTTTGCAGTTTTTGTCTAGAAGGACGAGCATGCACTTGTGTGTCTGCATAAGCTCTTTTCTGAATGCCTTCTGAATTTCACTGTGTCTTTAAAGAGAGTGGGAGGGAAAGCAACAAAACAAGTTGTTTTCCAGTTTTTGTGTTTCATTTTCTAGTATATTTTCAGATCCAAGAAATATTAAAATACAAGCATCCCTACATCTATTAGTGTCTCTTTCTTCATACCCGTGGTGTTTTCAGTGTCGACAACACGTGCATGTACGTGTTTGTATGAATGTGCAGTTATCTGCGCGAGCCTGATTTTTGCTGCACCTGGGTTCATTTCATCTGTGGATATGTCGTCGGGTTTTGATGACTTTTAATGAGTCACAGCTCAGCTGGTGGTTGCCAGAGCTGATGGGTGAGAACAAACAGTCTCAGCTGTCTAGGGGGCACCGATGTGTGCGAATGCAAGCTCACGTGTTAACATGAGTGTTTAACTCACATATCATTTCTTACGTAATTCAGTGACTCAGACAAACAACCTTAAACACTAGCTCCTCATCTTTGGCGGTCAACCCTTTGGCATTATCTTATATTATAATATTTACACTGTAGTTTTATGTAACTCAGATAGACCACGGGGAAAACACTGTTCTGCTATTTCACAAAACTAACCAACATAAAAGGAATAGTACATAGTTGCATCAAAAAAAGCCTAAGGTCTTACATTATTTAAATTTCTGCTTTTTATTCAAAAGCTACATTGAAAAGAAACTGCTTTGTTTAATAAGATAGATTATTCACCCTCCTTTCTTTCTCAGCAGGTCAGTCTTTTTTTATTTTGCAACAATTAAATGAAAAATTAATTGAAAGTAGCCATTTGTCAAACAGATGAGAAGAATAGAAAAGCTACTAGACCATTATTTTACTGAGGTATAATGATATTTCATCACGTACTAATTGGACTGCATCAAACGCCCTTGCATGCCTTTGTATGGCAAACACTTTATAGGCCAGCCCAGTGCCACTTTGATATCATTCACTGGCGTTCCTTCATTAGCCTCCATGCAAGGCTGAGTCACGCTCTGAAAGGTCAGTGTTTTACTCTCAGAATGAAAATTCAAATGAACTTCAATTGGAGCAGGTGACTTTGAGAGGAGACTTAAGTTTTATGTGAACCATATGATCAAGGTTTGCTATAAGATTTCTACACAAAAGCTCTCACAGCACAGTCAGTGCACGCCATGTGCAGCGACAGAAGAGGACACACTGTTAATGTTTGCTTGTGCTTATTGGCAGTGTAAAGAGGACACTAACATCCCCAGAGAAATCCTCCCAGACATTTTAGTCTACTATCGATCTTCTTTTTCTTCTTCAAACTGATATTGGAACAGTAGATTGTGGAGACCAAATGTCGGTCGCCATGGAGATGATCTGTGTGAGTCCAATTGTAGACCTTGTGATATACTTATCAGCACACTGGGGGGAAGAATCATGTGGTTCTGAGTTCAATGCAGTGCGAATCATTACTGTCTCCTGGGGTTATCCATTAATTACCTGTCAAACACATATAGGCCGTTATGTAACGCAAAGAAGCAGCACAGCTCTCCCTCTTTGTGTATACATTGTCGATCTGGGTCAGTGACTTTGTGCACAATTTATGTGCGTCACTGAGTTTTGTGTGACTGCGTTCAGACCTCGATGCCTTTTGACGTGACCAGCGTGTCACACTAATGAGTCCGTAGTTGTCAGTGTAAACACATTGACAGGAAGCCTTTCACACAATCCCTTTGTCCATGGAGCATGCTGGAATGCTAATCCAGACCAACACATCCTGAGAGTAGCATGAACCTGGCAAGAGAGCCAACAGTCAGTGAAACAACCTGCTGTTTCCACAGGTTATGAAAAGACACAGCTGTACACTTGGATGAAGAAGAGGAAGTAGATGGATAGTTATAGGGTGAAAACAGGGGGCGTCAACAACCAGAAAATTCTGGTCTTTATTTCCTCCTTCTCTCCTCCCCACAGTTACATAACGTTTCAATGGAAACAAAGCAGGGGAAGAAACAAACAAGCAACAAGCTCCCACAGTGTCTCTCCACTGCTGAGCAGCCGTTGCCAAAGACTGTCACAGCCAATTTGTGTGTATGCGTTTGTGCTCACGGTGAAGACTTGGTTGTGTGTTTGGGTTTGTAACTGCATGGAAATGTGTGGTGTTGTAACCAGAAAAATGTGATTCAATTGGAGAGAAGTGTGTATTCATAGCCACCATTGAAACCCAGGGCCTTCTGGAAACTGCCACACACACACACACACAAGGTCTTTTGTCTGTCATGGACATTCTGTGCTGAACATGATCCGCACATAGTTCAGTTATCAAGATGTCTGTAGTGTCATATGGGTTCATCCAGATAGTGCAATGTGCAGTCATGATAAAGCTTAAAGGATACGTTCACACCTGACTGTTGTTTTAGTACAAGACTTGAAAAACTGTGAATCTGTCCTTTAATACTTGGACATTTGTTGTGATTTTTAAGATGTGTCACTCTTAATACAAATGGATTATTCAGGGCCTTTGTTAAACCCTAAAATATGTCAGCAGAAAATATCAAATTAAAAAACTCAAAACACAATACTGGAGCAGACTGTTATCCCATATGTGACTGGTGTCTCTTTTAGTGCCTTCTGGACATGTGGCTTGTCCAGTCGAATAACCTCCAATAATGTTTTCATTAATAAGAGGATCTTGTATCATCACAAGATAAATATTGAAAAAATTCCACCTGCCTTTGCACCTGAAGATGCCGTTCAGATGGACATACAGCAAAATAGTTCACTGTATAGTTATTTTCTAGCTTGACACATTCAAACATCAACTTGTCTTTCCTTCCCAAACAGCCTTATGTTCCTCGTTTCTATTAAAGCCAATGATTTGAACATCATCTTTTTTTAGATGGGCAGGTTTCTCAGGTATTCATCAGGTCTATCCCAACTGTTCTGGCAGATATTTGATACAAGAGTCAGTCTGAAAACTCTACTCTCTTATGTTGTCTCTGCTTCTGTCTTTTTTATCTCTGCTTGTACCTCATGTATCTCCTCCTATCTGTGTGTTCTTAGGGAGAAACTGAGAGTTGGAGGGAACCAGTTAATGGAGCTAAAAGAGGCCCTGGACCGTTGTGCTGAGACCACAGGCCAACACATCACCTTCAACACGTAGCCTTGATTGGACCAGCGTCCGGAAGTTTGCACATCAACCAAACATACGCTTGAATAAATTTAAATCCTTGACTTGAAGTAAAATCTGTTAAGTTGAAGGGATTTTTGCTTTTACCTGCCTCCTGCTACAGGGACTGTTTAGCCTTTTTTATTTTCTGTGTATGAAAATGCGTCATGTTGCAGACATTGTTGTTCTGTTTGACTGAATGAATGTCATTTGAAAAGCTAATACATTTGCTTAATGGTGCTTTTTTTTCAGTATTACACTGTTTTCAAGTAGTTCAGCTGCATCAGGTTCTGCTTTCAATGTTCTGTAATATTCATTGAGCTGTTTTACACCTAGTCTTCATATCAAATTATCAAACAATCACAGTTGAACAGTAATTATAAATCTTCATAGTTTTTATATCTTTCACTTGTGGTTTTTTTTAGGTTATTAAGGCTTTAATATTTATGCACATGAGATTTTGAATTATTGTGTTTAAATTGGTGATTAATTAAATGACAGCTTTGGATTTCATTATAATTATTTAAGATGTTACATTTACTTTTGAAACAAAGTGTGTGACATAATGTGCATACATAAAATTTCAATATTTATTTTGTGATATTTTTGGACCATGTGAATGTGTCTCAGACCACTGTGACAGCTTTTTTTTTTTTAAATGACTACAATTCAACATATTTTTGTTGCACTTCTTTTTAAAGGATAAGCTCACTATTTTTCAACTCAGAGCATATTTAAGGTATCCTGTGGAGTGTTTGACCACTTGTAGTGCTATGGAGCAATGTATTGAGGAGGCAGTAATGATTGGTACCTGTTTTGTTTGTATTGTGCACACATACAAGGACACACCTAAGATACACGGTCCTGCTAATGGTTTTACACCATTCAGCTGATCAACGGTTAATGATGGTCACGAGCAAAGGAACGTAGTAAAGAACCAACAATGTAAAGGGAAGGAAAAAGAAGACTGTAAGCTAGTAAACATGCATGATTTAAAATATTTTTTTAAATGGCTTTTCAACTGTTTTTTAAGGAGGGAAATATATTTAGCGTCTTGTTTTCGCTCAAAACACTGCATGTAAACATAACTTTTTGTTGTTTTGTTTGTTTACAAGAATACTCCACAGGGCTCCTTTTAAATATGCATTTATGTTTGTTCAACTTCACCAAAAGCTTCAATCTGAAGTACCTACATGCAGCTTCTCACTGAGTCCGATGGGACTTTTCAAAAACAGGAGGCTCTTAGTGCAGGTTTTGTTGTACAAGTTAAAAGGGTCACAAGCCATGATTCTGATTTCACACAAGTACCTAAATGTAGCTAAAAGAATAGTGGTTTGGTGGAGAGCGTCGTTTCATATCCTCCTTTTCAGCAGTGGAACATGTAGACATGTCTGGCTGTACTATGAGCTTCCTGTTTTCAGAATCAGGATTTTTAAAAGTTAAATACAACAACATAAACATTTCTTAACAAGGTCTAGGTTGGGGGAAAAAATGAACCTAGGTTTTCATCTTTTTTGGTTGAGTTTTACAATGAAGTACATGTATATAATCTCAGAACAAATATATATTTAATGTAAAAGAGTTAAATGTTTACAAGAAGAAATTAAATGTTTTATCTTATCACAGATGTTTGTTTCTGATCTGCATTTGCTTCCATTCATCTCTGCGTAGAAGTGAGTTAAAGAGATTTCCAAACCGTTTCAGGCCGTCGGGACACACGGCAAACCAGATAAAACTCAGCAGCTTTTATTTGAACCTTTTGATAATCTGGCTGGTACAAAAACTTTAAAAACCAGCTTAGTACAGTAAATGTGCCGTGATCCCAACTGATAGCCTGAATGTGAGGGCATGTGGCTGCATGTGTGTGGTGACTAAAGGGATTAGAGTACAGGTGACGCCAGCAGGCAGGCTGAGATTACACCTGCTGCTGTGACCCACAGATAGGCTAAAGGATCAGACGTCACGCAGGAGGAGCTGGAGGAGGGTTGGGGGGGTGGAGGGCGAGAGGGCAAATAACTAGGTCCAATGATGATCTGAAGTCGCTGAACTCCCTCTCATTAAATCGTTGCGCAGTTGAACTCGGTACTGTTATTTTAACAATTTGTACAGTTGTAATGTTGGATTAAGACATTGACATTTTGTTCCAGGTGCATGTCCTAAATGATGTTTTTAACTAACTTAGAAATACCAAACTAACCATTTAAACGTGTGTGCAGTACATTTTCATTGCGCTCCATCTCTGAATTAAACCATTTTAATGCTGGAGCAGTTTGTGCCAAAGCAACCACATGTAATTTAAGATCTGACATTGACCCAAAGAGGCCTTTAATCTCTATATAATCAAGGTAAAAGGATAATGTGAAACAGCAGCAACCACTTGAGTATTTTTATATCTTGTTTTCAGGATGCCTTTGTCTAAGTTGGGTTGCTGTGCTGGTTTGTGAACTGTGAAACAGGAAGAATGAACGTGGCTAAATATGTAATATTATAGTCCTGTCTGCGTAATTACTTCTATATTTTAACAGCAGATCGTGCCTTTGCTATTGTTAATTTGTTGTTTTTGGTTTTGTCTCGTGCTCTCAGTGGTATAAATGAAAAGCAAAAAAAAAAAAAAAAGAGGAAGCTGGTGAAACTTGTCATGTTCCGAAATTACTGTGTAAGACAGAAGAGTGACTGGAGGTCCGTCTACATAGATCTTTCCAGAAAAAGAAGCTGACTTGTCAGTATCTAAGCATTTAGTCCCCCGTTTCCGGTAGCATGGGGCCAATATGCTGCTGCTTTTTTTTTTTTCTTTTTTTGCCTCGACTGTCAGGTGTGTCAGTAGAGATTATCTGAAGCCAACTTGTGAATGAGCTGAATGTGACTAAGCGCAAAGTGGGGGGGTGAGGGGAGAGGGGGGGAAGGAAGGGGAGGGATGTCTGAGGTCATGCAGATGCAGCGTGCTCAGCTGGTCCTGGCACAAACCTCCCACAGGCCAGAGTGGCTGTCGTCGTCCCTTCCTGCTGAGGTCTGTTAGCCAGCTTAGTATAATCTCCCCTAAAAGACACTTAGAGGAGCAGGAAAGAAAAAAAAAAAACCTGGCTTAGCGTGGTAGTCCCCTGAGGAAACTGGTGGCAATGAAAGCTTAGACAGCATAGACCAGGACACAGTAATTACTCGACAGTACGAGCAGGGCAAGAGTGAGACAAGGTAGCAGTCATTTCTATATTTGGCATCAGTAATTCAGCCGTTGGCAATTTAGTCGAGGCGTGGAGCACCTAGTTCAGCTGATCTACTCCTGACTGGAGCTACAACCCTAAAATATTACCCGTAAAAGCCCACAGGCAGGGCAGAATATTTAGAATAGTATGGCGAACGTCATTCATTTGCATATCATTCACTTTTTGCATTGAGGAATAAAAAACAGTGCTGAAGACAGAAATCAGATTTAAATGATTTATTAATTAAGAAATGTTACAAATGTGATAATTTTCTCACTCTTAACATTCCTTCCAGGAGAATCTGCCAATGCCTGACACTTTAAAACACTTTAAAAAGAAACAAAAAAAGAAAAAAAAGGATCTTCAGTAAACTGCATCTCTACATACATCAATTAGTTAAATCACAATAACAAAAGTTCGATTAGCAGAAGCATGTTTGTGCGTGTGTGTGGTGTGTGCACAAAAAAATGAACTAAAACTGGCACTGGTTAGATTCATTGACTTAAGCTGTCTGCTACTACTTTTCTTTTATTGGTAAATCAGCAGTGTATAAAAAATATAAAAAAGGCCATCATTTAAGATTCAAAAAGCAAACCAGCTTGTTTAAATGACACAAAAAAGCCATGACAGGTGTTTTTTTTTTTGTTTGTTTTCAACTTGCACTCTGAGTAAGGCTTCAAACCACTGACCTTTAAATATGTGAGCAAAATTACATTTCCACAACAGAAATATTCTTAAATAAACTTTGAACTTCCAAAAAATCAATCGTCAACACCTCATACTGCCACCTTCCAAGTGACGAATAGTAGCTAGCTCATCTGAAAACCCTCAATGAAAGTAACAAACCTTTCAACTCTAAGAGAAAAAAGAAAAGCACTAAATGTGTATTAAATGTTGGCATATGACAAAAAATGAGGAAGAAACAAAATATATACAGCACGTAAAACATTGTATGCAATATGCAAAGGCGTCATGTTGTTTTGGGCAACAACCCCCCCCCTCCCCTCCCCTCCCCTCCCCTCTCCCCACCCGCCAAATATAAGCCAGTCTTCACTGAAGACCCCTCATCCCTGACAACCCCCCCCTCCCTCCCTCCCCCATCCCCACGTATCCGCTCATACACACACGTAACATCACGAAACACGATTACGTCACTAAGCCTGTTAGTTTGGAAAAAGGTGAAGCACTGTGAAACTCTTGTAACCCCCCTCCCTCGCCCCCGTCCCTCCCCTCTTCAGTCGGAGAGGGGAGACAGGGCCTTGGTGCAGTCGTTCCACTCGTCCGTCTCAGGGTTGTACACCTCCAGCGTGTTGAGGAACTCGTTTCCGTCGAAGCCGCCCACGGCGTAGATGCTGTCGCCCAGCATGGCCACACCCGCATTGCTGCGCGAAGACGTCATGCTGCCCAGCATCCTCCACTCGTTGCGGGCCGGGTCGTACACCTCCACACAGCGGAGCGCGTGGGAGCCGTCGAAGCCGCCAACGACAAACAGTTTGCCTGGAGAGAAAGAGAAAGAGAGAGAGACATCAGCGAAACGTGACAAATTATTGTGTCCCGCTCAGAAACTGAATCACCTTCATTAAATTGTCTGGTTTTTATCTAGAAGCAACATCACGACTTCCCACACAAACATGATGTCACCGTTTACACGCTAGAAGTTGCCATTTGCAAAACAAATATCTGGCTCCACCGTTCCCCGCCTTCTCGTGTGATTGTTGGCTTACCAGCATAGACAGCAACGCCGGCCCCCCTGCGAGCCACGTTCATGGGGGCTATCAAGGTCCAGGTGTTGTTCTCGGGGTTGTAGCGCTCCACAGTGTTCAGACAGTTCCACGACTCTGCTCCTCCAATCACGTACATGAAGCCATCCAACTCACACAGTGCAGCCTGGTGTCTCCCTGAAAACAAAATGACTTTATAAATACAACTTTTCATTTCCCTTTTGCCTCCAACAGGACATTTAAGTTTTACTCTTAAGATTAAATAATCATGTATGTATTTAAAAAAAAATAAAAATAAAAAAAAGAGACTGTGTGGACACTTACTGATGTTGAGGGAGGCACAGTTGGACCAGGTCTTTGTCACAGGGTCAAAAGCGTCACAGTTCTTCAGGCCCTTCTGCCCGCAGGGGTCTGACCCACCAACAACGTAGAGTTTGTTGTTCAAGGAGCAGACACCTTAAAAACAGAGAGATGACAGGAATGAGCTTTAACAGTTTGAAACAAGTCACAGAGATGTTTCCTGATTTAAACATTTTCCTTGTTTGAGATGCAGTTCAATCAGTCCTGACCTGCATTGCAGCGGTTTGTCCTGAGCTCTGGCACCTGAGCCCACTCATCAGCGTGTGGATCGTACGTCTCCCCACAGCTCAGCTCATCAGAATGTCCATTCGAACCTCCAATCACATAGAGTTGACCCTGTGAGGGTGTAAATGGACAAATCGTTAGATGATACAGCAACCAGCCACTTCAACACTTTTAATTTTGGTTGCTTTTTGGACTCAGAACTACAAGGACTTAGATATTCAGCTAATTTAATTATTTCTGAAGGACGATTGAATCTTATTTGTATAGTGGATGGATTAACTACTGGTCCACCCCTCCCCCAACCCGTTGCTACTGCTACAGGTGAAGCCTAGTGAGCTCTCATTACGTTATTAATAATAAAAAAAATTTTTTTAAAAATTGAAGAGGGAGGTCTACCATGAGCACAGCCATCTGGAAGCGAGCCCTTGGAGTTCGCATGGGAGCGATGAAGGTCCAGCGGTCCTCTTTGGGGTCATAACACTCCACAGTCCTGAGACATTCCTCTCTGTTGTAACCTCCTGCAGAACATCAAGATGCATCAAGGTTACACTGGAGCTCTGTGACGTTCATCTGAGGTTATACAGTTTCCATCATCCTTTTTTAAATTTTTTTTTTTATTATTTTTTATTACATAATCCCCACATTAAAACGGCAAAAATTAAAGACCCTTATGCACAGATTACATCATTTATCCATGGTCAGCCTCACTAAAGACTAAGGCTTTGATGGCACTTGGGCTACGCAACAAACAGTTGGTCAGTTTGTTGCAGTAAATTAAGCAAAGAGACAAGCATATATCTCCCCGTGTGTGCCAACCTCCACATAGCTCTGCCAATTCTACATATTACATATGACATATTAGTTTATTGTAATCTTGTAATCCTGTGCGGGACCAACCTGCTGCGATGAGTCTTCCGTTCAGGGCTGCGGTGCCCAGGCCGGAGCGAGCGTAATGCATGGGTGAGAGCGGCTGCTCCTCCAGCTCCTCGGGCTGGGCCTCGAAGCTGAGGCTCTTCATCAGGCAGGGGGTGGCAGAGGGAGAGGTCTGAGGGCTGCTGCGACCGTGCAAGAAGATCACACACAACATCCCGTCCAGCACAGCCAGACACAGGTAGTTGTTGTCTGAGGGAAGATTGAAGGCTGTTATTAGACATCTGGAGCAAAAGGTTCCGAGATTAAACTTTTTTTCCTTTAAATTTTTTTTTTTTTAACGCATTCCCCTTAATAAAAAAGTTGCCTTAAAAAGGCAAACTATGCAGGCTTTTCCTAAAAAAATAATATAGACTCATACAAAAGCAATCCCTCTCAATCATCACTTAAGTGTGTGGCAGTTATGTATCTGCAGAGACGCTGCTCTCTGCTTGTATTTCCTTATTTGGAGTTCAAGTCCGTAGGGAAATCACTCAATAGGGGGCGCTACCAGATCCAAACACATGCTTGAGCCCACACATTTTCAATACCTCCTCATAAACCGCAGATCTGATTGCTCCCAAATGTTCTGTTGATTATTAGACCAAGCTTATCAAAAGTTGCATAACGCGCGTCGATATCTTATTTACTTTACAAGATACTGACCAGTGAACTGCAAAAGGGCGTGGCTCAGCACATAAACAGACCAAAGTCAACAAGCACTGGGTCAGTCATCACTAAACTTGCAGGATATGTACAGAAGTATGTGAAAACATACCCTGACAGTTTCATTCAAATCAACCACTGGGGGCGCTACAAATGCAACGGATGGGCATCACAACACAAATCAGAAATTGTTCGTCCAATCATTACGTAACTTGCAGGATGTTTCATAACGACGTTGAACCACGTGTGTAAAACTATTTTGAAATCGCTGAACAGGGGGCGCCACCAGTTCCAAACACATACATGGGCCTAGCGCAAATTTGGCCATAAATCAATGACAGTTTGTCCAAACATCTGTCTTGAACCCTGGTATCGCCACTTATGGCTACATTTTTTTCGTCATTTCATTGTGTTCAGGACATTTCTGGGCGTCAACCTTTTTGGGATTGTGTTCTAGCTCTCTGTCATGGATGTATAAAGAGCTGCAGGTCTGTGTATCTACTTGACCGAGGGCAAGGCTGACCTAAAATGCTGAGCAGAGAGGCCACAGCGGAAGGAATGAAGCTCCGCGTTCACACAAAACATAGAAATGCGGAACCTTCCCACAGGGTTGTGCGGAGCTGTGGGCGTGTTTATTTGTGCTTCAAATGAATCAAAAAATAACTTTATATCTCCGATTCATGGCTGCGTTCTCATAGCGCCATTCACTCTCTAGCTCGCTCAATGAACTGCTCTCTTTCTCTCTCACTCGCTCGCTCGTTCGTTGAGCCGGGGAGGAGGGGCCAACTTTGCTGTGTGTTTACAAACAGCAAACAACAAATCCTGCATAGTATGCCTTTAAAGCCACCAGACTTCTGACTTTCTTCTGATTGTGCTGTAACAAATAACATGCAGTTAATTTAAAAAAAAAAAAACACTTACTTGTAGTCTTCTCAGAGGCGATGTACTTCCACTCTCTCCTGGCGGTCTGTTTAGGGGCATTTGCTGCTTGGTTGGAGGGCGACAGGCTTCCTGAAGAGCTGCAGCTCATCTGTCTCTGGGTGCTCTCCCGTACGGGTTTCTTCTGCAAGAGCACAGTGCAGCTACAGAAGCCAAGCTTGCACCACGGGCCCAACAATGGCCAACGCCAGCTAATCATAACCCAACCTACGCTTTATCACGCTGGCCTGATGTAGACCTGACATAATAAGCCTACATTAATCTTTTTCTGAGTATGTTTTGACACCTGACACCATGTGAAGCCAACAACACAGCACTGCAAAGTTAAGTCCAAGACCAATCTGCATCAAAATCTAAACAGCACACAGTTCAGTCACAACTCAAAAGTCAAGAAGAAAAAGCGGAGGCAGTCATCACTGCCCACGTTCCCACTGGTTTGAGATTAGCTTAAAAGTCAAAATATGGGTTAATATATGCTCAAAGGCATAGCCAGATGGGACGTTATAGCTCATTTCTTGCTAATCTCCTGAAATTTGCTGTTACGTACATTGTGGCAAAATTATGGTATTAAATGAGCCGTATCTACTTCTAGCCAGGCACAGGCTGTGAAGTATTTTTATGCATGGCCAGGCACAAGCTCTACAATTAAGCTACACACTGCCAAGCAAAAATGTGGTAGAGACTTCATTACGGTGAAGCCAGGCACAAGCTGTTGAGTACCTGCACAAACTGAAGGTGGTCCTCCTCGCCACCAAACACCTCACTGTGCCCCTCAATCACCAGCCCTCCATCCACCAGCTTATGGTCAGGTGAGTAGTACAGCGTTTGCACCTGTAAGACAAACAGGAACAACACACCCATGTGGCTGTCTCCATGGCAACACACTTGAGAGCCCCTGCATAAGGGGGAGAGGAAGGAGGAGTAGGAGGAGGAGGAGGAGGGAGGAGGGAGGGAGGGCAGTGCTGTGAAGAGGAAGAGGGGGAAGGGACGAAGGCCTGGATCTTCAGTCGTATGGATGCAAAGCTTCCTTTAAAAAGACACACGTTGCTGCTGCTGCTGCTGCTGCTGCTGCTGCTGCCACTGCACAGAGTGGGTTAAATATTTGAGCTCAAGAAGGTATCTGCCATGCGTGTGACAGTGACTCTCCTTAATTTGCATCTAAAAAAAGAGGGAGCTTGTGAAGAATGAGAGGCTGCATCTGGAAAGATCTTCTGTGAAGAATGAAGAAGAGGAGGAGGAGGAGGAGGAGGGGCTGCATGCAGCCCTCTTTCCACCTCTGCTGCTTGGAAACCGGTCCTCTAGCTGAAGAAGTTGGTCATTGTGATGGCAGCCACAATAGGCAGTCAAATCCAGATGACTTAACAGTAGTGCTAACTATCAAGCTAATGCGTGAACATCATCCAATCATAGATTACATCCAACAAGAAAAAGAAACAAACCCACACTTGTTCTGTTCTGTTGAGGCCAGACAAAAAAATATAATCTGAAAATGTCTTGGTCAGACAGTTGACCATCTCTGGGGCAAATTTCAGAAAAAGGAAAAACGCAAAAGGCTTTTATCGGTTTAGAAAAAAAATTTGGTTTCACTTGGAAGGTTAATATTTCATTTGTAGTCCAGTGAAATATAATGTTTATCAGAACAAAGCACTGTGCTTATGTTCAATGCTGGTTTCTGTCCAATGCCTAATTTGAATGGTTGTTGAACGTGCCAGTGGATAAGTAGGTATTTGTATGATCATGTATCATTATGTGCAGTAAAAAAGGGCTTTCAATTGGATGTTTTTATTGCTAAAATGTGTTGTAAATGCAAAAATGGGATGCATCTGTATAAATGGCATGGACAGATGGGAGCACTGTGTTGCTTGGCTGCAAAGAGAGGCTGCTGAGAGGCAGTAGTGCTCCTCTCCTCTCTCTCTCTCTCTCTTTTCTCTGACTCATTACCCTGGTGGCTCAGTCCTGGCTCCTCAGTCTGGTCTCCTGCTGCTGCTAATAAACCTACAGGAGAGATAAATCAATGGGGAGGAGGGCCTGTTAGTGCTGGAGCAACAAACACGCAGCTGTTCAGATAGTAAAGTGGCAGTGAGACAGCAGAATCAAGGGTCAGACCTTAGAGAACCTGTTTTTGTGTTTCAGAGGAGAGGAGCACTGTAATACTCAGATGGGGTTGTATGTAAAATCAACCACATCACCCAAAAGGAGAACAGCTGAAACAAAAAAACAAGAGCAAAACAGCAGCTCTTTTTGGCTCACCTCTAATTTGTAGTATGGTTCAGGGGTACAGTTTCTTACTGCAAAAACCTCAACAAATCAGAGGGGGAAAAAAAAGAACAATCGACTGACATAGCAGCATGACAATGGCATGCTATTTCTACTTCAGCCCCCTTAATGACTTCTTAATGTCAAAAACAGGAGGAGCCAGAAGTAGGGGGAAAGGGACAAAGTGGTAAGCATGAGTCGAAACGGCACGCCCCGGTACTGACCTCCTCCATCAGTCGTTCCAGTTGGTCTCCGTTCTCCCAAAGGCTACGCTGCACCCAGTTGAGCACTTTTGAGTAAAGTTTGCCGTTGCTGGGCAGGGTCAGGTTGTCTTCTAGCATTACTTCTAACTGTAAACACACAAAAGGGGGTAAAACAGGCGTTACATTCATGCACAGTAGGAAGAAAGTGACTGCATTACTGAGGAAATTAATACCTTGGTTTTTATTGCCCACTGGAAAACTTGTGCGATTTGACAATATATATATATATATATATATATATATATATATTGAGTGATGAGAGAATTGCTGTTACCTGAGCCTTAGGAACATATAATTGCTCAATTTTGACAAGATTCATCTTAGTATTTAGTAAACCAGTAAGCTCCCGGTGCAACCTTTAATGCACATTTGAATTAATCACTGGGTCAAATGTATTTTTGACACATCTGAAAGAATTCTGTTTATATATATACACACACACACAGATTATTTGGCTCAGAGCGGGTTTACAAATTCACATCGTCTTAAGTAAAATCCTTAAATAGCCTTTGTTGTGACAAGCGACATGTGACATGGCTCAAAAAGCTACGAGCTGTCAGTGAATCCCTTAATGATGAATACGGTACAGGTTTGTCTCGCACATAAATTGAATTTCAGTATTAACCATTATATTTTTAGCTCCCAACTGGGAAAGCAAATAATTTCTGCAAAAGATCAACCAATAAATAACTTTTAATTCAAGCATTTTTACCCATTTACGATCTAAAATCAGCAGAATTAATGCCAAAATGAGCATCCAAAGCTCCTAGACCCAAAGTGACATCTTTAATAGCTTATTTTGTCCGACATTCAAAAAGCCATAAAAACCAAATCCTCACATCACTGACGTATTTCTGTCAACTGAACTATCAACTAGTCAGATCATCATCAATGTGTCCAACTCCTCTACAACTCTAAATCAGGGGTTTTAAAAACATGGAGGCCCCCTAGCACACATTAACAATACCAAGCGATTTATCCAACTTGCACAACATCAACCAGACAGATTCCTGGGGAAGTCCCAGCAGATGAAGTCCTCAATTTAAACACACTGTAACACACCTACGCAAGGCCCCTCATTGCATATGTTTAAGTCCCTTGCCCTAAATCCACCTCAGCAGGCTTTAGCTGTAGGAAAATCTATAAGGAGGCACACCTTCATAAGTATTGTTAATCTCACTCCAAAGTCTGAAAGTTAAAAATACAAAGCTCTAATCCAGAGTTATTCTATCTAAGACCAGTCCACCACTGGCTAGTTGTGATGTAAAGGGGGGACTAGAATAGAGAACTCCCAGTAATAGATATCAGCAGTCAAAACCTCTACTGTGCAGCCTTGTAGCTTCACGATTATAAAACGGCCCCAACTGTGCAAAAACATCACTTGCAACAGTAATAAAATACTTGTACAGACTTCTTGATTTAAAACAGTAAACAAGCTGGCATGCGTGCAAGTTGAAGCTAGTCGGGTTTTACCTTGAGGCGGGGAAGTTTGAGGAAGTCGTCCTGTTCAGACACTTCCAGTAGATGATCCTGGATGTAAGCATCCACCTTGGCCAAAACTCTGGCATCTCCCATAGAGCTGGCAAAGTTACGGAAGGAGATGGCGTTCTGGGAATCCATCTTAGACAGCAGGTAGTCGCCACAAATCTGAGGAGTGAGTTGGAGATGTGAGAGTTAATTACAAATCCACGATAAATGTTATTTTGCAGGCTGTAAAAAACCATGTGTATGCAACATTGGTTCGCTTCAGTATTGTTTCATCTGTGCGTTTTAAAGACCAGGATTTCTGAGGGGAAATAAATAAAAGCAGATGACTAAAAACAAACCTGTTTGACTCGCTCCATCTTGAACCTTTTGGCTGCGGAGTACACTTCCTTGACCCGTTCTTTGTCTGCCTTAAGCCTGGGTTACACACAGAAAACACGGTTGTCAATCATTTTCAAAAGTTGAGAATTTTGCAACGACAAGATCAGGGACAACAGCTCAAAAGTCAAAAAGGTTACTAACTGGGCAGTGTAGGCGTAGTTGAGCAAGATCTCCACAGCCTCTGGGTCCAAGTCCTCAAAAGTGACATGAGAGACTCCATGAGGCTCAATGTCACTGTTAAAGATCTCAAACAAGTAGGGACTACAGCAAGCCAGGACAGCGCGATGAGCCATCAGCTCATGACCACACACCTGGTCAAACAAAGAGAAACCATTATTATTTCAGCGTCACGGGTTATTGAATTGAATCAGAGACAACTGGCCCTTTTCACACCGGACATTTTGACTTTTATTGTAGGAAAAGCACAGGTGTTACTAGTAAAATTAAAGACCTCCGTTATATTCAACTGGTCCGGTACGCCTCGACAGTGTGACCATGAGCCAACATGCACAATACCAGAAACCTGAAACCGCACGAGCTAAATGGAATTCAGCTATCGTGTTTTATTATTTGCACCTGTGCTTTTCCCACATGGGCATTTCAAAAATGTCTTCGAATGAAAAAAACCCCCACCAAGATCAGTAATTAAAAATTAATACCATTAAAAATTAAAAGGCTCCCAGATTCCCTGCATCTTAATGTCAAAGCCTGATTGGCTGCACAAGTGTGTCAGAGGTCTGGATCATATAGATGGTGGGAACAGGTTCTCACACTTGAAATATGAGAACAGCAGAACCATAACAGAAAAAGGACAACATCATGTCTTTTTCTTGTTCCTAAGTTTGGCTCGACTCATGCAGATTTTGAACAAAATACATATGATTCATCACTTAGACCCTGTGAACTGCGCTGTAAACTGTATATAAAAAAATACATTCAACCCCAAGTTTGTACTGACATCTTGTGCATTTCAAACTCTTTATATTAACATGTTTGTCATTTTACCCCCTACTGTACCCTCCATTGTGTATGTATGTGCATTTGCTTTATATCATACCTGCAGTCTAACGTCGCAGAACTGACCACTCTTTCTCAGAGCGTTCATTTTGGCCACGGTGGAATCCAGGAAACTTTCATCCTCAAAGATCAAATAACCATTTGGAATCATCTTGGGTTGAATTTTGTTGGTATTTCTGAAGAAGACAAGAGAAAAATGAATAAATCCATGCCAAGTCAGGTCAGGCAGTAACACCCGGCATACTCTGCACTTATCATGCTTTCAGTGGTACAACATAGTAATAGCTGGCTTTATTAATTGATGACCAAGAGATAGGATTAGGATTAGGTGCCTTTAATGTGCATTGTGTACTATAATCTCTCATACGCATTAGTCATGGCCTTACCTAATAGAGAATAACGCAAATCCAGGGAAGCACCACTGCTGAGAGTAGAACCGAAGGTAGGCAAATAGGCAAAGCAGACCGAGATCGCAGGGAAACTCTGGTCTTCTTCACCCGAGGAGAGGGACGGGAGGGGAAGTTGTCAGAAGAAATGCCAGTTGACTAGACGGGCGTGAGCAGAAGGGAGAGGGAAACCAGTCGCACCGACAAACTATCAGGCTTGAAGCGACTGTAATCAAGTCCTCGGGATCCCGTTGGCTATAGAGTTGTACTTATTCTCTGTTGGTCATACATTATAACCTGAAAGACAAAAAGAGAAAAAAGGGAACAGGATGAATTTTTGTTTCATACAAGAGGAAAGAGGGCAAATGGCTTATTTTGAAACTGATGCTGCTTTTTCTTGGCACTCGTGCAACGCCAGCATGAGTCAGTTCCACGTGGTAAATCCAGGCAACCTTGCACACAAGAACTGCAAGAGGAAGGAGAACACTACCTCCTCTTCCACTCTTTCAGCGTCCCTTTCACCAGTCATTTTTCCAACTGTGCTGTAGAGCTCACAATGTTTCCAACACACACACCCAACACGCATACTAATTAAAGAGTAGACGATCTGATTCAGGATACAACGGTCACTTCATCTGATTTATATAATCCACGTCGGATTCAGGAAGAAAAGTGGAATTGCAGGCATGCAGAGGTATAACTGAGTCGGCTAAGCACGCACACACACACACTCCTTCTCATACAACACCCTCTATTTAGCGCTTTAAACCTCCACACCTGCTGCCGCTACGTCCCACCGGGCCACGCAAGACCCGTTTAATCTGTCTCATACCTTTCAAGCTCTGTCCCCACTCTCTCTGAAGCGAGCCACTCCAACTAAAAATCTTATGACGAGCCCCCTTCAGATGGCTCCACCCTATAGGAACCCTTTCGTTCTAGCATTGACCTATAAGGGAAAGCGCAGGAGGGAACAACTTGAGACAGCATTTCCACAGCCAGTCAATGTGTTTAACCCTGACGCACACCTACACTCCCATGAAACATGATCCAATACAGATTGTCCCCATGCTGTATGCGTCTCTCTCTCTCTATCTCAAGTCATTTTATTCTGCTATTTAAAAAAAAAAAAGTTTGGATTTCACCATCTGTCACACACAGATCTCACTTGGAGCGATATGATTTTAACAGCACAAATAAAATTCACTCAAATTCCAACAGTTTTTATCACTGTCCCACGTGGAGAGACAGCAGGAGACAGACCACAGCAGCTGGCTCTGTCTGAAATTATAGCCATACTCCATGTGACAAAGCTTTCCTGGGTGGCATAGATTTGTGTGAGTGTCAAGAGATACAAACAGGTTAAAGGTTAAAATAAATAAATAAAATAAACTGAGAACATTGTGTGGATAGAAGAGAAAACCTGCCACAAATATACAGGATCCAAGGGGAGGAAATTTTTGAGATATTTGCTTTACATGCTCATTTCTAGTTACTTTTAAGTGTATTAAGTATTAATTCGAACAGCCATTATGGGGTAAAACAGCCTTACATAAAAACACATAATAGGAATCGATAACCAACATACTGATCTGCAGCTCAATGCGGCGCTCCCTTTTCCAGCACATAGCGTCGAGCTATTTTGGTTCATGTGTTAAAAAAAAACAAAACAAAACAAATTCCACACAAATTTAAAATTCCACACAAAATGCTCTGTGTTGTCATTACAGCTGCAACTATCCATTGATCCAATGATCATTTTCCATGATCAATCGATGAATTCTTTGTCTATAAAATGTCAGTAAATAGTCAAAGAAATTAAAAAAAAAAGCCTGTTATGATTTCTCACAGTCAAAGATGATGTCATTAAATGTCTTTGTGTGTCTGAAACTCAAAAATCATCTGATTTTTACATATATGAAGCTGAAACCAGCAAATTTCTGGCATTTTTGCTTTAAAAAGTTTTAGATTATCAAAATAGTTATCTCCTACGATTCTGAATCAATACACAAATGTCAAGAATACCTAATAGCGTGATGTCGACAGAACAAAATAGGCAGGAACTGAACTGAGAGGGCGGTGCAGCACCCCAAGAGTCTACAGCGCACACACGCTAGAGTTCATCTTCAAAAAGAAAAAGTCTGCGGTTGCAAGCATTTTTTGATTTAATGACTAAATAACCTTTGTGAGACAAATGTGAAGTATACTGTGAACTTTCTAAACCATCACTCAGAGACTGACGTTAGCAGAACGGAGTTGTGAACCCTCAGGAAAAAAAATAAGATAAAAAATTCTCCTCGGATCCACACAAATGTCGTAAGTGACCTTTTCAAAAACAGCAAAAAAGTTTGCATCTCTGGACTGTGCATCCAACTCACGTGTGATCATAAAACCATTTTTAGAAAGCCATCACTCAGCTGACGTGCATGTAATTGTCACTTCATCTGCTTTGAGTGGCAGGTTTTAGATGCCATTAACATTTCTACTTTGCATGCAGGTCTTTCAACACAAGGACACGTCATTGATAAAGCACAATAGTCCTGTAACAAATAACTGCAGGCTTCTCCTCTTAAAAAGAAACATGCAAGGAAGCACAAGTTAGTCAGACAATGAGAATATGAAAAAGAAAAGACTTTAAAATGATTCTTGAACCTTGCAGGAGCTTAACATATATACGCACATACACATGTTTCAGGTCCATTTGAATTGTGCACAAACCACAGACAGAGTGCAGACTAGAGTGCTTGAAGTGTAGGACGTCTGAGCACTTAGAAATTAAGCAAAATGAGACTGCCCTGAGCGATGTCCTCTCAATGAATTAGCCCTATAAAAATAGCAACATGGATGTTCAAGATGACAAGCAACTGGTTAAACAAGTTAGGGCACCAGACAGGCTAGCCTTTCCAGACTCAACGAAATGATGTAAGCCGATTTTATTATACGCCAGTCACTTGAAAATCAAGTGACTCAAATCAACCACAGAGCACAAATACAATTGCGCACTTAACCAGATCAACAAAACGAAACAAAACAAAAAAAATACTCAAAATCCAGTGGCCTACTAAACTCAAAACCACACTATGCATAGCAAGAGTTTAATAAGCATAAATCAAGTATCAGAAGAAAAAACAAAGAGGAATTATGATGAGATCCGATTACTTAGTCTCAAACTGCATTTGACTTCCCCCTCTCCTCCCCCCCCAAAGACTTACACAATATGACGTAAAAGAGAGAAAAAAAGAAAAGGACAAAATGTACAAGGAGAAGATGATGGCTATCAGTCTAAAGGCAGAGAGAAGGAGTAAGAGGAACTATGAAAAATTTATTGTTTTGCTCTCAAGTCCATTGCACTATTTCAGAGCAGGCTTGTTTCAGAGCTCGGTTGTGTTTTCGATCTCAAAAGATGCTAATCATGTGCAGTGTGAAGCTAAAAAAAAAAAAAAAAAAACCTTGCACAAAATATGCGTATGTACCGTGCTTCACTAATGACCAACTTGTGAAAGGCGGATGTGTAAAAGTACTAAGCGTCAAGACTGCTGGAGATCTGCCAGAGATTTTTATGGGTAAATGCCCAACCACAACGGCACATGCTAGAATATAGTCTTTGTATTGCAATGAACCACATTTTCAGCAGGGTTGGCATTGAAAGCTATAATTCACCCCATCTGTCTGTCTGTGTATATGTGTGCATGTGTATGGAGGGAACACTGTCCCAGTTTTGAGGCATTATGCAACATCTGGCAGAAGACTCCTTGTGAAGGCTCTAAAGCTCAACTCCTCCTCATGGTTGGATCCAACACGCTCGCCTGTTGCCTTGTTCTCCTCTCTCTCTCTCTCTCATTTCTCCACCTTAGCAGCAGCATTTTAGCATTTTAACCCACTGCTCTGCCAGGCATGCCACGCCCTCGTCTCTCTGGATCATTCTCTCCTAACACAGCGTTACTGCCTTAATCGGACAACAATCTTCTGCAAACTGATAAGAAAATTGTACATCGTTAGCCAGTGTTGCTGTGGGGAACTAGCAAATGGCAATCCAGGAAATTATCATAAAAAGTGCAAAACAAAAACTGCTGGGTTAAGCATGACGCACATGTGTTTTTATTTCTTGCCTTTCAGAGACTCGCTTGCCTTTTTAAGTCACTTATGCGGACACAAGAAACAAAACTATAGTGAGAACCGGGGAAATAACGTTGCCTGTGTCATGTCAGTGGCCGAGCATATAGGAATTTATTTAGCAAAACAAAAAGACAGGCAGACTTTGTGAGCTGTAAAACACATAGATACATGTGCAAATGCTTGATAACCAGGGAACAAAGGGGACAGAACAAAAGGCCCGATAGAGAAAGAGTGAGATTGTTCCCAACTTTGTCACAGAGGGCAGCTCTTGATGTATTCTCTCTATCTCTCCATTTCTCCCCCCCCCCCCCCTCTGATTAGTCAGACACAAAAGTGCAGGTCTGACACTGAACAATCAATGCTTGTTAGACACCCCTCCAGTGGTGAAGAGAGACATTGCCGACTATTTAACCCAGCTTTAACTGTGTGGAAATTTACTGCTTTAATCTAACAAGTCTTGAACAAGGGAATCTCATAAAGGGTGTGACAATAACAGCGGTATTATACTGGTTGTGTGTCTATAAAGAGAAAGAAAGAAAGAAAGACAGAAAGAAAAAAACAAATCCACCCCGCTGATCAAAGCAGTAGCAGAATTGAAGCAATAATATCTCATATAAAAACAAGACTGGACAAATTAAAATGAATGAGGTTGAAGATTAATTGTGCGAAATAAGACAACACTCACATTTACATGCAAGAGAGACTGATTTATAAACCACTTAAGGAAGTTTAAAAAAAAAAAAAAAAGAGAGAGAGAGAGTAACAAAAAGCATGACCAAACCGGCAGTAAGGATGTTTTATTAGTCATCTAGAGAGGAAGCCTTTAAAACCCCCTGCACAAGATTTTCTTCTTTCTAAAATTGTTAATCTGGGTTATTTGAGAATTTCCCCACGTGGTTGCCAGCTTCAAGGCCGGATTAACAGCACAGTAGGTCAAATACTATGTGGCATGAGGCGACCTGCAGCCGGCAGACATTATATATTAAAGCACTTAAGAAAATCCCGAATCGTTAAGAATCGGCTAGACTTTCCTCTAACTAGACAATCGATACTGCGCAATGCCGACAGTAACAGTAACAGTCAGGCATCAATATTAAGTCAACAGCCCATAAAAATCGGAGACAATATGGCACTATAATATCTTGAGTAAAGGACAGGATGTACCCATACTATGTTACCCACCCTGCCAGCCCCCAGTGGGCAAGTCTTTCACGATTGGACACCCAGTATGTTCGCCCATTCGCTGTAAACCATTCATTCGCCTGTCTCCTCCTCTGGTTGGGGTTATGTATGAGGGCCATGAAACCTGGCGATATGCCCGAAGTCATATAGACTGTACATACATCCCGCCACCAGAAAGTGGGTCAGGAATAAGAGCCGACCCCCACCCACCCACCCCACAAAAAAATCTGACTAAGTCGACTTTTACACAGATTACAAACGCAGACAATACACCCTACTTTTAGCTCGCGATCAAAAAGGAGCCGACGGAGAGGTATGGCTCGCTTGGGCGCTAACTTAACATTAATGCACGTTAGCCTTTTAGCTACAGCAGCAGACAACCTGCTGCTTAGACAGGATGGGGAGCTATGAGAGCGCCAAGCCAGGTAAATTAATTTAACCGGACCAGGGCGAATACATTTAGCTAGCTCTTTGTCTGTACTCAACACAAGAAACCGCTCCGCTATTCAGTTAGCTTGGCAACACAACTGTTATATCATGTAATATCCGCGTCATTAGATATGCTATGTATGCGGAAAACGGCGGTTTGTGTGTGACATTGTCCGCGCCAGATCGAAATCGAGCCATTTACAGCCGATCCCACCAAGTCTGGGCAAAGACAGCTGTTCCCATTCATTCCAAGTGCAAAATAAATATCCAACGTTAACTGAAGAACGACCACCAACATAAACATCCACTTTAAACTATAACCAACGGCAGCTTTAACGGATTATTCCACGTGTAGTAACCCTGACAAAGACATCACACAGCATCAAATTCCTCTTTGATTTTTTTTAAATGTCAAGAGAATGAAAAAAATCTTACCTGGGGCGTTTGACAACAAATGATGTTAGACATATTTAATGCGAATTCAGAGTTGGTTGGTTCTGGTTCGAGTAACGACGCAACGCGGCTACAGGCACGGCTTGTGGAGCTGGTAAGTGGTGTGACTGTTCCCTCTCTGTAAGACAAGCACGTCCGCTCTCGGTCTAGTCTCGGCTAGCTCTGACAGGAAGCTTGCACTGACGGGAAGGCGCGCTCCCGTGAAAAACGCCGTGTGTGACGTAATCCGGGTGGGCGGTCCCTATGCCTCCTACTCGTACCTACTCCGAGAATGATGAAATCCAGGATGTGATACAGTGTGGGAGTGAATCCATGATCACAAGGCCTTTGGAAAAATGTATTGTTTGGATTCAGTCAGCATGCCAAGAGTCTCTGCTTGCAGTCCTATTTAATTAATTTGCTTACTATTTTTTTTCTTTGTTTATTGGGTTTTGCAAGAGCACACAATTGTGTCATAAGAGCATTTATAAAAAGAAAAAGGTGTATATTCCCTCTATAAAAGGACATTATAAAAAAGTGACATATTGCTAAACACAAAAACAGCTTACAAAGATTGCAAAAAACCCATCAGTCAGCTAATAGTAAGTTATAGACACTAATAGTCGGTGCATGCCAAAACAAACACAATATTGATGTCCCTCCAAACTGCAAAAGTTGCTTCAGTCAGGAAAGTGTGGCAAATGTATCCTCTCAAGTGGAAGAATGGACCCCATATTTTCCAAATTTATTGGAGGAGCCACTTAATGAAAGTCTGATTTGCTTATTATTTTAACCAAATTTTTTATTCACAAATCCAATTCCTTAAAGATCCCTTCCAGTCATGTTTTACAGTAAGATGTAAATAAAATACTCTACTTTGAATAATAATTTGTGTCTGATATGGTTTTTCAAACCAAAAAAAAAGTTTTATCTTCTCCCTCATTCCACAATCTATAAATATGCAAATATATTTCATTTCAGAAGTTTAACTGCTGGACACAAGATGTCTCCTACTTCACTGTGAAGTCCATTTTCAGTGTTTGTGCACCGGAGGCTTCAAGTTTCCACATCACACTTATGTAATCTGAATGTTGGACCAGAATTGGTCACAAATCATGCTTGTAGGTCCACCCCTTGAAATTGGATTTTTAATGAGCACAGAGAAACTTTCCACTTTTAGCAGACGAATGTGAAAACAGCCTTCTAGCGTCAAACTCTGCACATACATCATTCTTCAGAAAAAGAAAACATATCTTTGAGTGAAGGAAGACTTTAAGCAAAAAGCCAAACTTTTCAGAGCTGACTGCTTGTATCAAACAATATATTTCTTCAATATTTGAATGTACAAACACTGCTAAAATGTTGAACCACTGTAAGCTTTACAAGATGTGTATATATTTATTTATTTATTTTCTTTATGATTAATCATTAACCTTTAATATTAACCTTTAGTCCCCCTGGTGTGTTTGTGATTGCAGACACAAGTTGTATACGCAAAGTGTTGTGAATGAGTGGTATGTTCATTCCAATAAAGTTGTTTTTAAAAAAAAAAAAAGGTGAATCACAGTCAGTGTGTGGTGGCTTAATCACCCATTATACATGTTTTTAAAGAAATATAATTCAAGTATCAAAAGCAAAAGCTCTCTTGCAGAAAGATGGTCACAGTGCATGTTATCTAATAGCACACAATTTGATATAAATATATATGGTTGGTGACAGTATATAACTTCACATACTGTTGTGTAATTTAATCTATAACAATGCATCACATTTTACGAGCTCATCGTTGGTTTTGTGGAAATGTTATTCTGCTGTTAGGCCTGACTAGTAACTAGAGATGTAGCTGAAACACTATTCAAATGACAGCTATTTTGATAATTGATTCATTGTTTTGAGTAGTTTGTCAAGAAAAAATACAAAAACTCTCTTGTTCCAGCTTCTTAAATGTGAATATTTTCTGTTTCTTTAGTCTTCTAGGATAGTGAACTGAATATCTTTGTTGGTCAGGACATTAGGAGACATGGGTGATTTGCATTTTTTCACCATTTTCCCACTAATTAATTAATTGAGAAGATAATTGACAGATTAATCAATAATTAAAAGAATCGTTGGTTTAATATTTAATTAGATACACTCAAAATAGCAAATGGCACTGATCACCCCCTCAATCCACTCTTCACATTACTGTCGTCTGGTCGTAGATGAAGAAGATGATGGCTAAGAGCTCACTTTAGCAGGAGTTTTGTCCCTTCAGCCATAGCCACCCTGAACTTCCTCATTGACATTGTTTATATACTAGATCTAGACATGTATGTATACCTGTGTATATAAATATAGGTTGGATGCAGGCAGGAGTGTGAATGTATGCATGACAAAGTGTATAATTCAAGCATTGTGTATGTCTACATGTTTCTTTGTCAAATATGTACAGGCTGTGAAAACAAATCTTGAAAGAGAAAGAAACAAGAAATTCCCGGGGCAAAAAAAGAAGAGACAAAAAAGGGGAAAGGGGAAACACAAAAGAAAAGAAAGAAGAAAGAAAGAAAAGATTTTTAATTTTTAATAAATGGATTGCCTCAAAATTGTACATAAGTACAGAAGCTAGCTTGAGTAAATGTACTTAATTTCAGAGGTCAGATAGTAGCTCAATTACAGAACAGCGCCCCTGTCTGCTTAGTAGGATTCAGCAGCTTGCTTAAGGAACCTTAAGCAGGGTGGATGCCTGCTGAGTTTAATCCGTGTCCACTTGATCCTGGGCTAGGCTGAGGCTGTCATTACTCCTCTGCCTTTTACTTGTCATCTCTTTATGGGACTCTCTTTTATAGGTTGTGCCTTGCCTGAGTTGGTCTTTTAATTTATTTTATCACTGGAGCCAAATTTACTTTACCATTTGTCATATTCTCTTCTAAATGTGACCGTGAGTCATGACAGTACACCGGGACGAGCACCACTGCATAAGTCGTTTGATGTCCATTAAGAAGGAACATCCGGGCTCAGCCCTGCGCACTACTGCACAGACGTCATCGTAGTGGAAGAAGAACTCATTCACCTACCTTGACTGAACGGAGATTAGTACTACCTCAGTACGTCATTAATTAGATTAGAGGATGAGAATCACTTCAGTACCAATGTATCAGCCAGCCTTTATATCTGCATGAATGGTGAGTGTGTGTGTGTGTGTATTTGTCGGTATGTGAAAGCCTGGCACCAAATGTAACTGGGTAACAGCAGGACAAAATCATTTAGCCACAGCCTTACCGGCACACTGACCATTGTGTTGAAAACCTCAGTGATAACAACCAAAGCCAGGGGGCCAGTCAACACAGATTAGGTTTATCAACACAAAGTAATCTCTTCATAACAGCTCTTGTGCTGGTATTACTACCAGGACACATTGCATTTCCATCCATGTGGGCGTGACATTCCTGACAAGGTGAAAGAAGTTATTGCAGACCCATGGTTAGGAAAGCGAATGGCTCGTTGCCAAACCTGCATCATATTTCACCTCTATTTCTTTTTTGTTGCTGTGTCTATATGTGCAAGGACTGTAGAAGAGAAGCACCTCCATATAGACAGGCTAGGTTACCAACCAGCTTTAAGGTTATATCCCCAAAGGTTTTTGATAAAACTGTTTGAAGAAGAGTCAGTATATGCCATCACTAATGCATCACTGTAACTTCCATGTGATGTACCAGACATGTACTTATGAAAATTTAAATGTCAAAACCCAAAAGCTTATATGATTCGAATGGCTTGAATTTTTAAATCACAGAGTGCAAACCCCATATCATCACAGTTTTCTTCATGTCAAGGACTCATTCACTCCTTTTCTGTCTTTTCCAAAGATTCTTTGAGCTATCTGATTTCAACATTCTCCTTAAAGTCGGCAGAGGTGAATGAGGATCCCCTGGCAAGCAGTCGGTCCATCTCCCCAGCATGTGGTGATTTCAGCTGATGGAGTTCAGCCAACCTGACTTATTAGTTTCTTAAGAGGTGTTTTTAGGAATTGGCTCTGGACCAAAAAGTAGGTAACAAAAAGATAAAAAAAGAAGTTATGCTGCCATATATAGTACCTTTCATAGGATTAATTCAGTAGGCAGAGGGTGGACACAATAGCTGCATAAATAATTCTACCTTAGTGAAGTTTACAATGTTTAGTTTTTGTTGAGATTGACCATGAAAAATGTTGGTTCAACTCTGGTACAGTAATTTCTAAGGTGGTGGTTAATGTGTTGTATTAGTTTGCTATAGTTAAAGTGCCCATTCTGCCCATTTTTCTCTGTATGAGTGGGCAAAATACAATGACAACCTTAAAATATACTGCAGTCTAGTACAGTACCAGAGCTAAAACATCAACATTGACAATAAGATTGAATAAATATTTCAGGTGTAGTCTCAAAATAATTTGAATGTTATATATAAAAGATATGAGATTTATGATTTTGAGATCATTTTGAATATGTCAATTTAGTCAACAGAGAGCAGCTCCAACTTACAACATTTAATGTAAATGTCACTCTTAATTGCTACACAAGCAGTTTGGCCAAAACCAAGTTCACAATCTGTCCTAAGAGGCATACACAATCACTTCATCAGTGCTGCCAGGGACACAGTAGGAAATCTCCTCTCTCACTCTCTCATAAACAGAAACTAACAAAAGCAGGTATATACATATATCATTATTTTTATTTGTTTGACTGAGGTTGAAGTTAATAATTATCTGTCACACCAGTTTCTACAACTACCTTCCAGAAACATGACATGCAATACAAGATTTTTGCATTTCTGGTCTCAGAAAGCAAAAAGTCAGTAAAACAGCTTGTAGTCAGTGTGCCTCAGGGTGCGTTCACACCAAATCTGGCAATGCAGGAAAAACAGCAGTCACTCTCATTCATTTGAATGGCTGAAGTGCATTTCTGCTATGGGAATTGGGACTTCATGGGCCTAAGCAAAAAAAATCAACTTTTGCTGCAATGCAACCTGATGTCACTCTATGGTGGCCAATCACGTAAGCCGCCGATAAGACCGAAGATGCCCACAGGAAGAAGAACATTGTTTACCATGTAGCATGATTGTCCATTGTTTGAGTTCATGGGCAGGAAATAGAGGGAAAGGCCCAAGTCGGTGGTTAAAGTTCACAACAGATGTCACACAAATGGGCCATGTGGTGACACACACCTGCATCTCGGCACAACCCTGCGGGAACCTCACACATTGCCGGAATAGCTATGAATGCAGCCGTATGGCCAGAATTTCTACTCTCTCCTTAGTCCACATCAATTCGTATGGTTCTCTTTTGTCATGCATGCATGATCAAAGGAGATATCAGTTCTGTGAAATACAGTATCTTAGCCTTTGTGAAATATTTCATTTATGACTTGTTATTATTAATTATTGAAAAAAACTACCAAAAATCTGTGAGTGTATGTTGCTTTTGTCTAATTCCAACACAAAGAACCAAGCCTTCATTTTGCTGAGTCATCTTGTAGACTCTGGCGCCCCCTTTATTCTTTCACTCTACAGAGACTTGTTCACTGAGGCTGCATCAATCTGTTCTGACAAGGACACTATGAATATTTTAGGTATCTGGGCCCAGCAGTAACACGTGTCCAATACTGCTGCGTGGGCTGAGTTGGAGACAAGCAGGAGGTTTAAGTTTTGTCAAGAATTTAGAGTGGCACTGTAGTGTTCAAAAGCTTTGAAAATAATTAGCCATTAATTGATTAAAATATGAACATTTTAATGTCAAGGACGGCCTTACCAACTGTTTAGTGTTTTCTTATTTAATATATGCTACTGTGTACAGTTTGTCTTTTTTAGTCTGCGTTAATCTAATGGAGCTTCCAGTTCTTTTGCACTCCATTCTCATTCTTCTATCAGTGTGGGAATAACAGTAGATTGTGTATAAAAACTTCTTGTGCCTCTTGGAGTTGATTAACTGGATAACGAAGAATTTCGTTGTTATCACCACCTCCCCACCGCTCACCCCTGAGGCACTGAGAAATGAGAACAGTTCCATGTGAGCGTGGAGTTACACAGTCCTCTGATAAGGTACTGATAAACTGTGAAGCTATTTGAGTTAACCTTCTCATCACAGACCAATGACATTGGCAAAATAGGAGCAGTGGGTTTTCAGTGAGGCCAGCTCAAAGGTAGAGTTTAAGTGGCTGCCAGGTTGTGCTCTACTTTATGGTGAAGTCAGAAAGATTGAACTGCTTATACGATATAGCTTCCTAAGAACTCATCTTGTTTTGTAACACAGATATGATCTGTGCTTCTTCTATTCTATTTATTTCTGGGCTCAAGTGGCTTGAGGAGAATGGCACACAGTGTAAGATATTAGTGGGTACTTACTGTATAAACATGAGTACTTTGTCTAAACTGGAGATTTAATTTGTGATTTATACTCCACACTGACGCACTTGCAGGCAAATGAGGTTTAGATTACAATTCATATCTATTCATCATCAACATACTCAAACTCAGTCAATTCATCATTCTGTCCGAACACACTTACTTGTTGTGTTATAAAGACAACCAAGTCAACAATTCACTCACAGGTTACGCATAACTTTAGTTGAAGTGTAGAGGAATTCTTTAACTCCAAACCGGCCAGGTTTGTCCAGCTCCATTTTGACACAATAGCTCCAATTTTAAAAAATGAAAAATAATGTTAAAGTCTTTTTTACAAGAATCACAATTGCTTTTTCCTCTATGTACTTTTAATTTCATTCCATTTCATACATAGTTTTCTTATGAAGTTGAGCATGTACCTCTTTACCATCTGCAACTGATGAAACATATATAGGCAACAATGTGAGCTATGAGTCACATTTGCATGATAAGATACAGCTATCACCTTCTGCTGCGACTGAGACACACTGTATTCAAACACCCTGTGTAGTCTTTCCCACAGAACTCTGCCAGACTCTTCTCTGGTCCACTCAGAAAGAAGAGGAGTCACAAGAGAGTCACAAGAGTCATAAGAGTCTAGCTTTCTATCCCATGGAAAAACACAAAAACCCTCTCATACTTCCGTGTAGCACAAGAGATTCTCTTTTCAAACCCTCCACCCTCCTGTGGTCCCACACTTAGGAAGTGGGTCAGTTCAGTGAGAATATAACACTCACACACACATGCACACACACTTCCAAGTTGGATTTTTTTGGAAAGAAACAGACTTGATTAGCTCCGCACTGGGCTTCTATCTTGACCTAGTGTTACATCGATCCCTCCGGAGGCCACACTGCTTTCCCTGTAAATGTACCTTGTGCTCTAATTAACTCAGAAACATCAGTGTGTGTGTTTTGATTAAAATTATGTTTTAGTCTTACTCTCTCTTTTTCTCTGGTCACCCAGAACCCACATGTGTCAAGGTATCTTCCTCTTCACTACAAAAAAAGCAATATTTTTCTGACTAAGTTGGCAAGGTTTTTATTGTGAGTCAAATTTACACTGACTTTAATCTACATTTTAATGTGCAAAATGTGCTTGCATAAGCTTTTGGAGTGGAACAAATTATCCAAGAGACCACATAACAGCCCGTCAGACATTCACATGTAGCTGTGGTTAGTCTTGTGTGTTGCAGGTTAAGAGGTCATCCTCCTTGAACTCTACTTGCTTCATGTCTTGCCTTCTGACTGCTGCATTAAATCATTGATGTAACAGCACAAGCCTTACCACATCTGCTTGAGGCACTTTCAAAAGTCAATTATAGTGACCAACAAAGCAGAGGCTTGCTCAGTGTTAGACTAACACATTTATCTTTTGAGATTCTCCAAAGTTACATCAATTTTAAGAGACCACAACGAGACAAAATCAGGACAAATGTGTAGACCAAAGCACAAATAGTCACGTTTTTCTCATTCCGAGGGGTTTCAGGTTCTTCTGGAAATGTCAAGTCAATCGAGAAACAGCCTCCAGCACTACGGGCTGTTGTTTAAGAGCAACATAAAAACAAAGCAGAAACATATTTGGGTTGCTCTAAATGATCAATGACATTGATGAGCATTGTATCAACATCTAATTATTGATTGGGAAGTATGCAACTGTTGGATGCGTGTCTGTCTGTGTGTGTGTGTGTGTGTGTGTGTGTGTGTGTGTGTGTGTGTAAAACACAACACATGACCTCTCATACTGCTCATGCTGTTGACCTTAGCTAGCACCAGTTTAGAAACATGTGACAGCGTGTTTGGTCTTAGATAATTCCAATCACTGGTGGCTCCTATCTGTTCCTCTGTTCTTTTATATCTGTGTCTCTTGTTTTACTCTTTTTTTAGCGAATGAATATTCCTTTTTTTTGTAACAAGGCTGATGCCTGAAGTGCTGAATATTTGTCAGGTGCTCGTTTCGTGTTTCTTTGAAACGCGTAAATAACATCAGCCATCCTTTCTCCTCTCTATGTAACTGGCCAGTATTTTAATCTGATACTATCTCTCGCTGACTTCTCTTCTCCTCGTGGCTGTTAAGATAAGGATATCTCAGCTGAACTCATAAAACCTCATACATATTACAGAATGCCAGGAGCAAGTGTTACTTTGATCCAGGGAATTTGACAAGAAATAACCATAAATTAAAAAAAAAAATCTCAACATCAGTATTAGTGGCAATCCTCAAGTCAATACTGAAGGGAACAAATGCAACATATCAACAAAAAACACAAGAAATTAATCTGTGGGCATTAATTATTTATAATAAGATCCAGATCAGAGGACCACAATTCTCTGTATTTCTTCATTCACAGAAGACTCCTCTGGGATTTTATGTTTACTCCAGGACAAGCAGCTAGTTGGAAAGAGGACATAAACTGAGACAAACACAGCAACTTCCCTCTGCTTCTTAAAATGGAAGCTCATGCTTTAATGCAACCTTAAGGCTCTAATCATCTCTTCATCTTTCCCCTTTATGCTTAGACCTCTTTTTTCTCCGTGAATGGTGAAGAGTCTATGCCTCACTGCTTTGGTAAAGGCAAGATATACCCATTCTTCTCTAAAATCCTCTCTCATTGAGCTTCAAAATATAACATTAATCTGGATTTAGTGTTTTGTTTGCTGCTTTTTTTACGTTTAAAGCTGTGAAACTCACTGTGATGTGTTGAATTAAATTCCATCTACTAGCTTGCCCAGTGTCCCCTTTGTTTTTTAATTCCGCTGCGTCCTTCATAATGAGATTTTAATATCTCACAGACCTTCTCTTAACACACTCCACCCATAGTGACAGTGGGGTGCTGGGGAAAAGCTGCCAGCAATACCTAATTAGCTGTGTACCAACGGCCGGCTCTTCCATAATGAGCTTGTTAGCATCATATTACCTTTGAGGAATACTACAGTGATACACATTAGTGTTGTGCACTGCTGGCAATGAAGGCCAGAAACCTGTTTTTGAGACCATGATGAGTGGACAGCTTTATCAACACTAGTCAGCTGTTATATCACCCTTTTAAGTTTTTGTTCACTGTGTCATTAGCATTGATTATGAGCTTTTATCAGTCTTATTTGAATTAATGAGGAGCCCATACATATATACCCACTTCATGCACTTGAATAGCTGTTATAGTCATACTATCATGGTTATTATGTCACTGTCATAATAAACTATTATGCTGAACATGCAGAGAGAGAATCTGGAGTGCTATACATACAGCGCATACATAGTTAATCATTATTCTGTTGACACTCAGTATTGTTCAAAGGGAATTTTGCACTGTTTAAGTGAATAGCTTCTTCAGAGTGCTAACAACTGGGGCTTAAAGCAGAGCTACTGATGTTGCAATAGGATTTTTCTGTGTTTGACCTGCTGAGGGGGTTATCCCTAAAACCGGTGGACAAAAAATGTGATCTAGATAACATCATAGGTCAAACTTCAGTAAGCAGACACAGGCACACACACAACTCAAGCACATGTTGTGTGCACATGCATGTGCGCGAACACAATCACACACATCTACACACACACACACACACACACACACAGTGGTTGCCGGCTATCAGTCGTATTCTCTTTAAGCGGTTTAACTTTTAACCAGTGTGCTTCCAGACAGGCTGCCTTACATCACTTTGACCTTGCTCACATTTATCCAGTTATGACCAGAGTGATTGGCAACTCTCACTACCCGTGTCGTGTAGCAGCAGTAGTTATTATTAATTATTAATTAGAGACAATTACTTTACACTCAAACTATGGCCAGAAATATGATAAAATCCCAAGTATTGTTTACACAGACTGATTGCAACAGAGAGATAGTACATTTTAAAATCACACTAGTAAAAATTGTATCAAAGGGCTTTTATGGCACATTACTACCCCATATGTATCTGAGATTCTATCCTGTCAGCTCAGCTGTCTGGGTCAAGGAGCTTAACTCAGAATTAATCAAAGGCACCACAATAAAGTGGAACATTTTAGATTCTGTACTGATTAACAGGAGAAACGATTTGACACATTTGAGTTACAATTCTAGTTAAATGGTGAGAGCTTCAGAATTGAGTGACACGATAAGTAGGTCTGTACATTTGGTCTGTGCATGTACTTTTCCAAACGTGTGACCTGGTTTCTATATGCACTGGGCTGTTCAAACTGAAGTGTGTGAAAACTTGGTCATATAAACGTCCAGGCTGCATTATGTGTTGTAATGTTGGGCATTGTTTTTGTATCTGTAATGACTTTTAAACATGTTTCATGCGGTAACTTATTTCATCGACTGACTCCTGCAAAGCTTCTTTGTTTTTCATGTAGTTCACAGATAGAATACAAGTTGAAGCTAACCTTTCTTTTTATAGACAAGTTGCCTCTTAGACATTTAATGGACTTATAAGTGGGAGATTACCTGAGCAGGTAGAGGATGTAAAATCATACATCCAAGTGAGTAGTGCTGTAACAGGAGAGGCCGTGACATTTACAGTACAGGCTATAGAGTGTGAATTAGTCATGAAGAGAGAGTGCTAATGCGTGTTAATGGATATGTGGGGCTTCGCTATCTTTCACGTACAAATTACAGCATAACTCTCACAATATGTTTTCAGAGCTCTATGCAGCTATGAACAGATGTTAAGCTTTCTGTGTGAGACCCATATCCAGTCATCTGCAGAGGCAAAACTTAGCTTTCACGTTTCATATTTGTTTAAGAGTCAGCAGCCCAAACAGAAATAGACACACTGGACTTGATCGTATGTCTGTATTCTCTGTTCATTCCAGTATATAATGACAGAACCATCTTTTGTAAAATTATAAGATTATATTTAGTGCTGTTGTGTTCTTCAAGCAGCTTCTTTTTTTATCATTGTTGCCTGTGATGTGTTTTGTTATGGCACCAATAGCAAATGTCAGCAGGCGTATTCTGCTGTGGCAGGCCATAATATTTACTTTAGAAGTGGGATCATATCATATCCATGTTTGTCTTGCTCTATATACTGTAGCATAGAATATAAAAATACATAATAGAACATGGCACAGCAATGTACAATAATATTGCATTTAGAAATGTGCACAATATTCTATGATGAATAATGCATCTATTATATACTGCATGGTAATTATATAATTTTGTGTTTTAGAAAAACTGTAAACACTGGCTTGAAGGAAACATGAAATTAAGACAGTAGCTCCCCTCATTGACAAAGATTCATTTTATTAGCTTGATTCCTACTTTTTATGTTTTTATTGCAGTGAGGAAATGATCTACTTTACTCTCGGTTAACTTTTCAACTTTGTTTGACGTTTTAATGTAGTACCTTTTAAAACAACCACAAGTAATTATTATTTATGTAAAATACTTTATAGTAATTACCTGTATATGTATATAATCATACCTGTGATTTATAGTGACAATATTACTGATTTGGCATACCTGCAAAATACAACAGACATTTTAAACTAAAAATACTCTCTGATTTTAATTGGAGCAGGAGAGAGAAAAGGAAGTAAGTAATCAGAAAGATGAGAAAAATGAAAAAAAAAAACCTGCTGCAGATGCATTGAGATGATGACATAAAGTGTTTCTTTATATGGATCTATATCCTTTTTGTAGACGTATTAATAATGCAAGAACTTCAAATGGAGCGACCTCTTTAAAAGTGTTCTGGTGCTATGGTTTGGGTCCACGTGCATTTTCTCAATGTCACATTCCAGAAGTGTAAAGTCATGTTTATATTTTGACCACAATCTTGTGTTTTGGTCAAAAACAATTACTCACTTTCGTAGAATTCTTTCTTTGGCCTTCCTAAAGGTCTCACCAAGCTGTTTTTATGTTAAAACCAAACACTGCTCCCTCTGAGGCTGCAGGGTCTGAACTGAGGTCAGCTGGAACTATAGTGTTTTCTACTTTCACAGTTGGTATCACTTCCTCTTGAATTCAATGAAAATGGATTAGTAAAATAGTATTTGTTTTTCCAGTAAAGCTAGTCAGATGTAATACATTTTAGTGCTTGCATTGCACATTTGCATTGGCTCAGCTAAAATGGAACTTTCTAAGCTCTAACTGCACAACAGATGTTGCAGCATTGATGACCACAATTCACAGAGTAAATGACCCAGCTGTCCAGTCTGTTGTGTCTGTTCTCTTTAGAGAGTTTGTACCAGTCAACTCAACTTTCTTCAGAAAATGATGCACTTTGGGTTGGACCAAAAGTTCAAATATGTCCAAAAATAGTATGTTTTGTAAGAAAGTGTAATTGTTTCCTATTCTCGGAAACAGGATTTCCCTAACCACTGAATCACTGGGAAAGGTCACTTAAAGCAGTTTTGGTTGTCCTGGATGGTCTATATGCAAGTTTGTAACCTACTGTCTGTACTGGAACAAGACTACAGGTATGCTAGCAGCTCTGTGAGGCTGTGCTTAGGCACAGAGGTGCTTGAGACAAGGCTTTGCACTCAATCCACCTCCTGGTGGCGCTAGAGGGAGATTCAGGGGATAACCAGAGTCAGAAAGTCTAGTCCTGGGGATCACAAATATCTGCACAAAATGTTGTGACAATCCATGTTAATATTGTTGTTGAAATATTTCAGTCTAAACTCAACTGGTGGACCGACTGACAGATAAACATTGCCATTTGTAGAGTCAGAGTATGGCTAATGTGTAGAGAAAGATGGTGTGAAGAAGAGAGGGGGTGAGATGATAGCACTGTAGAGATTGATGGATGAAAAAATTACTAGATAGATAGATAGATAGATAGATAGATAGATAGATATTCTTTTTTCATCTGAGTCCTTGCCCATGCACCATGCACACACTACACACTGAGTCAGTTCATAAATAAATCCTTGACTTTCATTGATGACCAAGGCCACAAATATACAGTACAGCACCTCTATATTGTGGAAAGGAAGGCTGAATATGTTGGCACCACTGGATGTTATTGCTGCAACACACCCCTCCAGTGTTGTCAGTGCTATGTGCTACTACAGTAATGATATTTTTTGTCAGAATATCTGCATTCAGAAAAGAAAACAGGTGATATCACATGCATTGCGTCACATGGATGTGAAGCAATCTGTCACATCAACTTGTTTACACACATTCAATATACACACACAATGACCCACTAACACACACACACACACACACACACACGCTCACATACAGCAGTCAGTCTGATTAGGAAAACCTGCTGTGACCTTGTCGATACGCCTCTCTACAGATAAATCTGCCCACTAGCCTACATCACAGTGTTACCATGGTGAAGTATATTAGTAAGCTGAAACTCGTACCTGTACACGTGAGTTTCTGTGGTACTACTGAGGTAGACAAGGTTAGAATATAAATTTGTCTGACAAATACAATATGTTGTGGTATATATAGGCTATAGTTTACAGTATGTTTATTTTGTGATGATGTTTAAGCATGTTTCTGTGTGTACTTGTGTCTGTGATGGGTTTTGTGTATTTGTTTTTCCAAGCAACTGATTTAATTGGCCTATTTCTCCGGAATTGAGAGATTATTTGATTATTCAACAACCACATGACCTGGAATAAAGACCAATTAGAGTGTCAAGCACTATGGCAGAAATATTACAGAATGGTTATATCTGACATTGTAAACTCTTTACATCAACGAAATTAAAATAATATATTTTCTGATAATTCATGTTCTGTCTCCCTGTACATAACGTATTTAAAATGTAGTGTAGCTATTTTATACAATCCTATGTAGAGACTTGAAACTGTTGGGTGTAAACAAGGTGAAACCATAGCTACCATGTTAATATTAAACAGTTTTGGTTTTCCCCCCAGAACTATTAAAGCCAATCATCCTAGTTTTCTATTAACTTTATGGATTTTTCTTACACATTTGTCAAAACAGTCCGGAGTAGCAATCTTTAACCAGCACCAAGGTTAATGGTTTCCTCATGAAAATTCACAAGCAGGTATGCTAATTAAAAAAAAAAAAACACATGAGATGTTAACCCCAGGAGAAGCAGAATTTCACATGGTGTGTTCGTCATATTTTACTTTACCCAACCATCTGATGTGAATATAATGGCTGTAATTGACAACAACTAATAGTAGTAGCTAGTTTCAACAGGAGCTGTTTTGATTTAGTTAAAGGGCCAGTGTGCAGGATTTAGTAGCATCTAGCAGTGAGGTTGCAGGTCGAAGTGTGTAGGAGAGCCTACGGTAGCTGCAAATCTTGCAAAAAAATATAAAAGGCTGTCTCAAGAGCCAGTGTTTGGTTTGTCCGTTCTGGGCTACCATAGAAGCACACCGGTGCAACATGGTGGCCTCTGTGGAAGACGGCCCACTCCCTATGTAGATATAAAGGGCTCATTCTAAGGTAACGAAAACACATCGATTCTTATTTTCATGGGATTATACACTAATTAAAACATATTCATGAATATTATATTCCATTTCTACCAAGTCTGTTCCACGAGATGCCACTAAATTCTACACACTGCACCTTTAACTTACTAGCTGAGGCTTGCAGATGCAGCTAGCTAACATTTTTGGCTTCAAAAGATTTCAGCTGAAATTATGACATCTAATGTTGGCATATACCTTAACAAAAAAAATTTAGTTGTTAATTCTGACAGTAAATGAGTACTATTGAGTTGATTTGAAAAGAAAATATGCTAGGCTATAGGTTTAGTTTATATATTTAAACTGTGTTACCAGCTAACATAACATTGGCTAATGACAAGTAAGCTAACACAGATTTATCCTGTTATTTTGGCCTTTGTGGGTAACCATGGTCACCAGCCAGTATTTTGGTTTTAAATACTTTAAATGTTGTTGACATTTATTGGTCATACAAATATTCTGCATATTTTCGATGGCAAACATACTTGTCTCTTTCTCTGTATTTCCTGTTGGAGTCTATTCTGCTTCTTCTCTTTTTTATGTCACTTTCAACTGATTCATATGAAACAGATATGATTTCAGTCTCCACTCTGAATCATGTAATATATCAATGTTGCTGGTAATGTCGTTTGGGCCCTTCAGATCATTCATAGATATGTTAAATATTGGGTGAGGTATGCAAGAACCCTGGAAAAACTCTATTTTAACATGCATAAGCTTCTTTCTTCTTCTTCTTCTTCTTTTTTTTTTTTTTTTAAATGTGTATGATGACCATGACCAATTTTCTTAATAGTAATACAAAACAATTTGTCTACTAGGTACTGAAGGGTATAGTAATCACAGAATAATTCAAACAAAGTGGCACACACATTAATTTGGACAGCATATTCATTTAACTTTGTACATATCAACACTACTGTTGAGAGGCTGCAGGAAAGTATGTGGTAGGAACTCACACACAACAAGAGGAAGAGAGTATGTATCATATATGGAACACTTCCTGACTTTGCTTGTAGTGAAACTTTAAAGAATGTTATTAAAAGATTGAATTATCTGACATAAATATTTTCCACAAGTAATAGAAACATTTGTTTGTCTTTTATTATCTACACACCAGATGTTGCATGCTGAGTTGTTTATTATGTGTCTGTTAAACTTTGAAAAAAAAAGCTACTATTTTCAAACATGCAGACTTAACACGTTCTTATGTAAGATAAACATCCACGAATCAGCTTCCTCAAGGCCATGGGAAGTGAGACTAACTGATGGAACTCGTCTATTTTTTGACTGATGCTTGCCCGTGTGGGGGGAGCAGAGTGAAGACATAATGTCCCTCTACATACAAAAATGCATGCACACACACTCAGGATGCCTGATTCACACACAGATGCCATCTGTTAGGAGAAAACTGAGGTGGAGTGAATTTCCTTCAGTGGTATAAGGTCAAGGCAGTGTTTTGAGAAAAGGGCTGTATGAGAGGAGATAAAATCATCTTTCCCATAATATTCTTGCATGTGTGTGTTTGTCTAATTTTCTGCTTAAATTCTTGAGTGTGTGCTTGCATGAAAAGAAGAGGAAAAGACAAGCGTGAAAAAATACACAGTGTATTTATTGCATAATACACTCATCTGTGGTGCATGTCCTCCCACCCTACTTCTCTCTATTCCCTATGCTATAACTTTATTCTCTTCAACTTAAATCTGTTCTCACTCTCCATCATCCCTCCACCCATCCTACCAACCCTCTCTAATTTCATTATTGTCATTATTGTCATTATTGCCCAAACTTGCATGATGCGTCACTGTTCCTCTGTCTCATGATTTCCACAGAAATTCTCAGCTAAACGCACACACACTGGAGACTGACAGCACGTAAGACATTGGACGATTTGGCAGTGGTAAAGTTGCACAGCGGCTTTGGTATTATTGTGTATGCCTTTCTAGTGGGATTATACTTGGAGGATTTGTTTGATTTTTCTGACAGATTTACTGTAACAGCAGCGACTGAGCCTCCTCAGTTAGCTGCCTTTACTTCTATATATACCTGGAGATAATGTTGTGATGTTTTTGACCAAGATGGTGGTGTTTATTGACATTTATTACCTAATTATTTCAATTGAGCACATGCAAACCACTTAAAACTTTCAAAAACAATATATATATATTTTATATCTATTTTAATGTGACAAAAGTGTGACATAAAATTAAGTCAGAAAATATGGAAAGAAAAAGTATGCGACGAAGGGAGGAAAAGAAATAAACAAGGGAAAACAAAATAAAAACAAAACAAAAAATAACATGACATTTTTCTTAATTCCTAAAAGGTTTTCTAAATATGCAAATATGTAGTTTGGTGAGACCTGTAAATGTTTTTTCAGTACATGCACTTATTTGGGTAGTAATGTGATTGATATAGTCATGCAAGGAAGGATATATCCATTTAAGATTCATTCTCCACTTATGTTGTGTGCAGTTACATCCTTGTAATTTTACTAATATGTGTAGTATTCAGTTGCAATTGCATTAGCTAGTTGTTGATGGAGGTCATATTCTGCTCATCTCAAATCACTAGAGGGAGATTCACTTTATATAATCATGTACAGTAAATGGCTTTATCATCCTATTGTCTTACTTGGCCTGTTTGCAATAATCACATAATTGTGACCATGGCAACGAAAGCAGTGGCAGCAGTGAATGGGGACAAACAGTAGCATTTTCAAATGTAAATGAGCCATCCGAGGTTACTATAGGTCTCAGTTCTTGTCCTTGCTAAGCTTTAGTATGCTCTTTACGCTTCTCTCACCCTTGTTCTCTGTGTCTCTCTTTCACTTTCTGACACACCCACATCACTCACATGCTCACACACACACACACACGTACGCACACTGTTCTCGCAAAAATCTGTGTTCCCGGACTGTAACAAACAAAGCATGAATGAGCGCTTGACTATGTGATCAGCATTAACAGTAGCTTTGAAGGGCAGGAATGTGCAGACCAAATAGCACTAGAGGCCAGAGTAAAGAGAGTGACAGAGAGAGGTGCAAGGAACAAAGAAAAGAGGTAGCCAGGCAGCAGTCTAGCAGCATTTGGCCAGATCCAGTTAGATCTGAGTCTGACAGACGGACAGAAGCTTCTTCTTTCCGATCTGTCTGTTTCATTATCACGCGACTACGCAGAGTGAAGAACAACTGCAGTCTGTCTGCAGTTTTCAGAAGTCAGACCTCCTCAGTTCTCATTGTGTAAGGTCTGCAGTGTTTTGTGCCTTTATAGTTACAGTTTCCACTGAATTAAAATCTCAAATTGTAATACTTTTTCCTCCATGTACATGTCTGCTGTCTCTTCTCCATTTCCCTTATAATTTCTTCCATCATTTTTCAATTTACAAATAAAGTCTTGATAAAAATAGCCAAAGAACAAAGAGATCTTTTCATCACTGCTTCTGTGTTACTTTGGGGTGGGTGAGAGAGAGAAGAGACTGAGAGAATGGGGACAATTGTTTGTGTACACAAATGCGGGTATTCGCGTGGTTACCCTCGTCTTTACTGTACAGTGTGTGTTTATGAAAGCGAGAGACCCAGAGTGTCAGGGAGAGATAAAAAGAAAGAATGGAGAGGGATTACAAAGGGTATGTTGGTGTGTATGAGCACAACCAATGAGCTTCATTGGCCAGATGAGTTGTGTTCACCACAAAAGATGGACTTTACGGAGATGAGAGGCAGTAAGCCCGGGGATTAGGTCTGTTGGGCAACAGAGTACCAGGCCCCAGGGCGGCCTTTCTGGTTGGCTTACTGGAGGGATGGAGCCCATGTGTCATGTGGATCTTGTTTGGGAGACAGAGGGGTTGGTGTTTATATGCGACAGTCATGCCTGTCCTATGAGCCTGCACTCAGCAGCTAGTAATTTGCACTTTACCAGCTATAGAAAATGACAACACAAGCAGAAACACACACACACACACAGAAAAAGACATCCCTTCATGTGGTGCAACTAGCTTGTAGAAATTACTTCTGCATAGGGATTATGTCCATTTTCTCCAGTACCTTCTAGTGGGTCTCTCATTCTGGGTATTTTTAAGAACAATCAAGAGAGAGAGAGAGAGAGAGAGAGAGAGAGAGAGAGAGAGAGAGAGAGAGGGCAGAGAACAGATGATGAAGACATGACTGACTGCTAGAGGCAGTGCAGGCAGAAACTTTGCATTGTGGCATGATCTTCACACTCTTTCCTTCCTGTCATTACCTCAGCTCTCCTCTCTCTCTCTCTCTCTCTCTCTCACTCTCCCCGCCACTTTTGTTTACAGTGACAGAGGCCTCAATTTATAACTAAGAAATATAACACAGTATTTATTTGAGAATATATGATTTTGAGCTTTTAAATATGGCACTGTCATTGACCTCTCTTGACATCTTCTCCTTTCCATAATAATTCTATGACTGTCTTTTATCTTTATCTTTCAAGAAAGTTATTTAATAAGAAAATAATGAGGAAAGGGCAGCAAAATGTAATTTTCACATTTCTAGAAGGAGTCACAAGACAAGTGCATATGACTGAAAAAGAAACTGAGCCTGTAGCAGGCCAGTTTTAGATCTGGTTTTAGATGTTTTTTTTAACCTTCCTAGCCTGAAAACTAATGAAATCCTCAGGGAAGGTGAACTTTCTTTAGAGAAAGAAAGCTTCATTCCTCTTCCCTCTAGTTCTCTATTTTTGTCACAGTGGAGAGGGGCTGCATTGTACAGTTTACACCAATCATTTACCTGTGCATGTTAAACTATGTGTCATACCTCATTATTAGCCGCTGAAGAAATATCTTCCCACCATCTTTCTGTAACATGTACTGCAGCATTTTCAAAACATTGCATTTTATAGACTAAAAATACAGCAGCTAAACTGTTGCTGTATTGTTACTCTGAAAATAAGCATGTAGTTAAAATGGGACTACAATTGCATCACCTGTGGTCTGCTCCTCCCTGACCTCGCCTTCTTACTGGTATAGTGAAGCTACATGTGACTTTGTGATAGTTGTGGCTTGGCTATATACTTGATATTTTTGTGCAATAGAAAAGGAAGTTGTGCAACACCAATTGGGTTATTTGGGTTTGTCAGGTATACTGTTAGCCAAAACAGATTTTTGCATTTAAACACTGGAGGACAAACAGCAGTTTTCAACAACAGAACAGTATTACCCATAAGAAACATATATATACATATATATATACCGTAGATTTACAGAAAATGAAACCTGTCAAACAACACTGTAATCTGTGATGTTATAATACAAGCTGTGGGGGCTCGCACAAGAACACAAGATCCCTGCCTGTACTTGTCAACTAAGTGAATCATTGTCTTTGAATTAGAGCTGTTTTTGTACAGGGTTGTGCCAGTGTTCAAATATTCTGTTTGTACAAACTGTTCCACTGTAGTATTTGTACTGTAATTTAAATATAATTGGTGACACTTTTATAGTCAAAACATTGTTAAAGTTTATTTAAATGTTAAGTCTACCTGGTGAACTGGGTTATGATGTGTAAACAAATGTACCAGCTTCTACTAAACTCAAACAATGTTCAGCTCTGTTTGCCCAAACCTGATAATGAATTTCTTAACTTAACTTTGGCAGACTTGATTCGTCTCACACCTTGAAATCAAGCTACAGGGTGTGTGTATGTGTGAGAGAGAGAGAGAGTGAGAGTGAAAGAGACACAGAGACAGCTTTCCAGGGAAGCACATCGGAGCAAGCTTCGATTCACAGTATTTCATCATATCCACTTCCTCTGATTGCTTTGAGATGAGTCAATCATGTTGTTAGCTTAGTGTGCGAGTGTAAGCAAGTGTGTTAATAATCAGTCCATTATTTTTTCCCCTGTATGATCTTGTTAGGAACTGGATGCACCTCTAACTCCTGTTATTTCAGCTTGGAAGAGACGTGATTTATTTATGTTCAGAAATGTGTTGTGTAATCACTGTCTGCATGCTATATTTGCCATGGTGCATTAAAAAAAAAAAGCTTTAGCCTCCTTATTTGTTTACCATGCAAAAGCCTTAGCAGCAGATGCTCTCTTCCTAAATCATTTGAATGCATCTTGGTTAGTGAGGTTTGGATTCTGATTTGAATGTTTCCATGTAACTTTCCATCCACATCTTCCAGTAAAATCATTGTAAAATACCCTTTAAAAATACCTTCACTTCCCCTCTCAATCTCAAATCCAAGTATTTTGATAAAGGTCACTGCTATGATTTGTATTCCCTCTATCTCTTCACTTATACTTGTCTTTGTCTTTATTTACATGTCTTCTTGGTTCATGGTCTGTGTCTGGTTCCTTATGTTCTAATCCATTTTAAATGGCTCTGATCTTATTCTGTGTGAGATGTCAGTGGTGTAATATCTCCCCCTAGTGACAAAGTATACTATTTTTTTTTGTACTCATGGATGTATAAGAAGAACATACATCCACTTCACAATGATTGAGAAGAACAGACAACAAAAGATTTATGCAAAAAATCAACCACTGAAAACATTTTTAGTGATAGATCTATGGATATGGTTTTAGAATATAATATTTTTCACACAGCGCTTAGATGAAAAAGGTTAAGAATTCACATACAACATGCTCTAATGACTAAGGCTATACATATAACTAGAGATTAAACCTAAAAAAACACAAATTAACATACAGATTCTTCCCAGAGGTCTTCATAATCAGGTATAACTGTCAATTCAAACAAATCATTCTGTATCTTTACAGTTACTTTCTCCCTAATTCTTCATTTATTGCCTCACTGTTCATTGAGCATTTTAGGCTGCATTGATAGATAGATGTTGATTAAATATTTTATCTAGTCATGAGCATAACAATATTTTTTTGTTGTTCTTTGGCACAATTATACATAGTTGTGAATTGGCTGAATTAGCAAATAATATACAATGAAAAAGTTACCTGTGTACAAATTTCATGTCATTTCTCATGTACAGAAAAAAACTGAACACTGTATAACATAGTGTTATCATCCATCAAACAACCATGATAATCAATAATTCAAAGATATCTCTTGTAGTGCAAGACAAGGTTGAATCTAATTGCTGACCTCTGCCATGCCATCAGTGCTACTGACACTGAAATTCAATGAAATATAAAACCCCTTTATTAATTGGTATTTACTTTAATTTTTATACCAGATTTCTTTTTTCTTTCTTCCCCTCTACATTAATTTTATTCATTTTTAAACCTCTTTTTGAGTGTTTTACTGTTATTGGTCTTGGTGGCAACAATTTATTTTGCTGTTTCCACCGTTTTAATCAATTTACAGCACATCTTCTACTACTTTTCAAGAAGACAAGTAGACATCTATCCCAGCTAAGACTGCTTATCACATTATAATTTGCACACTGAATGAATGAAACATACAAAATGTGTTAGTAGGAAATTAAGTGTAAGGTCATGTTACAACCCCTAGATGGCAATAGAGAGCTCAAAATAAGTGGAGAACTACTTTTTGATTATTCTGGTCTCATTCCTGTTTGATTCTTGCGTTGAAGTTCAGTATTTCAAACTATTTCTTCCTTTCTGTGTCTTTATTTGTGATACACATCGATTTCTCTTCCGATAATGTACATGCAATCTGTTCAATTTCCACAATATTTCTCAGATAATCTGTAGTGGCAGCAGCAAGTGGGTTATTGGCATTTAAACCCATCAAAGTTGCACATTTATGACAGTAGATATTAGATCATGGGAAACATGATAACGTGTATAACACTGCAGCTGTTTGTGATTCGCTGTAATCACTGATAAAACAGTATTTATGCACAGGGGTCCCTCGAAGTCATCCAAAAAAATCTCGTCCAATCAGATCCCCGCTTCTCTGCATGGGGTAGTTTGCGCCTTGGAGACTCTCTGCCCAGCTGAGAGGTGGTCTTTGTATGACAGAGCTGAACAAGGACTTCTGACTGCAGATCCCTCACACAGGAGAACAGACGCTGAGCTGCTTGCTGGGACTTCAGAAACCGAGCTCAAGGAGAGGTGAAAGGCTGCAACTCCTGCGCGCAGAAACTGCAGAAGAAACCAAAGAGGCGCATGAAAACAGCAGCAGCACCAACGACCTTTATAGGGCTCATGTTGTGTCCTTTGTGGACATTTTTTAAATACGTTTTAGTCCATTTTTAGAGCCTGATGTCTCTGCCTGTATATCGAGATTCACCTTGAGGTTGCGACTGGCGAGAACAAAGTACCCAAAAACTTTGCTTGAGAAGACTCTTGGATCTGAAATGGGCACCAGATTTGTGTGGTTGTCCCTTACGCTGTCAGTGGCGCTTTCCACTGGGCAAGAAGCAGGTACCGGAGCCGCGAAGGAGGACATCCCAGAGGGCGCATCCACCCTTGCGTTTGTCTTTGATGTGACCGGCTCCATGTACGACGACCTGGTCCAGGTTATCGAGGGTGCCTCCAAGATTCTGGAGACATCCCTGAGTAGACCGAAGAGACCTCTGTATAACTTTGCACTGGTTCCCTTCCATGACCCAGGTAATGAGATGAACATATGAGAAATTAAAAGTCAAATTCATTTATTGATTTCCTCTTTGCGCATGACGATTGTAGGTTTTCTGTATAGTTTCTGCACACTTTTTTTTTTTAATTAATATTTGGAGTTTACTCTTCGCTGTGGAAACAAAAGCACACAGAAAAGTGAGAAATGTGATAGTTTGCTCACAATCCGCCCTTTGAATGCCTAATGTTCCTCACACCTCCAGAGGAGAGACTCTGGGGGATTTTGTCTCTGCACACAGATGTTCAGCCTGGCGGTCACTATCATTAGCATTCCGCCAGGGCTAGTGTGTGGCTTTAGGTTTGCAATGCAGCTTGATGATTATCATCACCCATGGGTGCTCTCTCATTCTGAGCAGCTAATGTTGAGACAATCTATCATTGGGCTTATTTAACAGTAACCTTGGCTTGTAGGTACGAATTCATATAGAGTAATGATAAAAAAGGAATCCAAATAATTTACCTCAAATAATCAGGATTCACATCATGACCTTTACTTAAAAAGTAAGTCCTGGATAGTGATATAGGAGTATGGCAAGCACATAAAGCTACTGGAGAGCATGCATTCAATGTGTGTTGTGGCTTACTTTAGTCATACCACTTTCCATGTAAGTCTTGTTTACCATCACAACCACAGCTTTACTTTGGATGTTTTAGAGATGCAGAGACTTTCTGTAAGGATTTAAAGTCCCTGTAATTACTATTTTCTGAGAGGGGGGAGAACTCACTTACCTGCTTGCAAAAACACCATCAAAGGCTGCTGTCATGCCATGTCATGGGGGTTTGTGAGCTGATCTGGAGGTGAGAAGTGGAAGGTGTCCACCTGTGAAAACGCTCCATCAACATGGCCATGTAAAGCGTGCAGCATAAACTTTTTTTTTTACTTTAAAGAAACTTTTTCAGTCACGCTATCAAAGCACCATTTTCACCATAGACAACAGCAAACCACAAATCAAGACAATCATAAACTGTTCCTGTAGGGATCCAAAGTGTGTCTATCGCTCAGTAGCAGCCTATAAGTACTTTATGGTACTGATTCTGCTGTTATGCTACTATGCTATTGCTATTGGCATTGTGTATTTTGATATGTGTTAATAATCTGCTAAAATGTGCGGTAGGATTTCTGTTCTGATAATTGGAGATTCATACTAACTGCTTATATTGTATATTTAAAAAGTTTGTCAGTTAATGGGCTTAACAGGTGAAAAGACAGACAGATCTGTCTTTACACTGAGAGATCTGAGAGACAGATGAATAGACAGAGGTGATCTGTGTAGTGAAGAGATAGATTCCTATTCCAGATGTTTGTTCTCCTCTGCTAAATTTCAGCATGTCACAAATTCTTAAGCTCGATTCCTCAATCATAGATACAAGCACCCTGCTCTGTGCCTAGAATAATACTTATATTCAAGGAAGAAATATGCTCAGTATACACAAATGGAACAAATTATGAATTCATTATTATGTACCTCTGGGGGGGAGAAAATCTCAGATCATTAGCAGATGATGAAAGGGCTGCAATCCACTGTATCTTGGACAAAAGCAACAGTAGTGAAAAAGCACTGATTGTAACCTGTATCTAACTTCAAGGCTTAATTCTTAGCAAATGTTACCCTTACTAGGAAGTAATTATAGGATTGTTCAACAGCTTCCGTGTTGTCTTCTCTTTACAAACTTCTACGTCTTTGTGTTTGTCCCTCACCACCTCGTGACGTTCGTTTGCTCCTTAAAATGTTTACGAGGATGTCAGAATGTGTTCTCCGAAACCCCCACGGGAATAGAGGAATGATTAGCACAGCACACTGCAAGCCGGGGTAGCTGAACATTTCCCCAAATGTTGTTCTGCCCTTGTCTCTTTTTTTGTCCTCCTTTGACTATATCCCAGACCCTTGGATCAGTTTTGTTTTCCTAAGGACCTTTTTTTAAGTTTTGTTTCATTTTGATACAGATCCCTTTTCTCTGCTTTCCATCCGACCCGGTGTGATAATGCACTCCCTCCTGTTTGATTTGGCTCCTTTTAAATCAGAGGCCAAAGCTTCCCCTTTATTTACACTGCAATCTGACATGGTAAACATTAGAGTGTGTGTTTGTGTGTCTGTGTTTCTGTCAATCTGTGTTGTGTACTTGCTTTTGTGTGTGTGTGTGTGTGTGTGTGTGTGTGTCTGTGTGTGTGTGTCAAGCAAGAGTGTCAAGAGGATGCCTGGATATTGGGGTCAGGCTTGTGTGGGAAGATCAGTCAGGAAGCCTCCCCCCTTTCCTCCATCCTGCAGGGAGAGAAAGAACGAAAGCAAGAGGATACTTGACAAGTCATTTTACTGAGGCACAGGGGTTGTGTATTTAACACTACAGTCTGAGAACACTCCAATGAAACCCTCGTAGGGTAGAATTTCGGCTACCCTGTTGTGTTACCCTTTCAGACTTACTTTTGAAAATGGCATTCACATTCAAACAACAACTGCAAACATCACTCTTCTGTAGCAATAGTCCAGGAATCCTGTTTTAAGAAATCAAAGGTGTATTGCAAGAAGACTCTCCGGACTCATGGAACGTTTTTTGGGGGGAATTTACAGCCAAATAAACTTTATTTCACAACACTCCAACCATTCCCCAGCCAGGAAATGTGGCCTTTATCCCAGGAATATTGTCAAACAGTGCTTTTTTTCAATCAACCATAAATAAGACCTCTTTACAATGTATAAAGAATATACTCTAAGGAGTTAAGTTGATATGAGATATGAAGAGTATGTGTGTGTGTTAGTGCATGTGTGTGCAAATTTGTTTCGAGAAGCCGCTAAGATTCTACGTTGTTGTCTACATGGCTTTGCTGACGTCCTTACACACACATGCTTGCCCTTGTAAATACTACCATGCTGCGAGAGGCTGTATGTGTGTGCGTGTGTCTTGTACCTGCTTGTGTGAGTGTTTAATTGGCTGAGGTTGAGATGGGTGAAAGCCCAGTCCCGTGGGACAGTGGGGAACCTACCATGCATGCCTCAGTTATACACATTCAATGCCATCAGAGTATTAACGGGGAACTCCACCACAAAGTCATGAGGAGCACTACTCTAGATGTGAAAAAAAGAGGTATAATGCATTTTGTGGAGCCAAAGGGAGCTGCACAAAGTCTAATAAATTGTCTCAAGTGATGTAATTTCAGTAAGCTTTGTTTGTGGCTGAAGACTACAGGTTTGAAAATGAAAAAAAAAAACCTGGCAATGTGGAGTTAGAAAGAAGTGAAGTTACCAGACACCAATGGTGGGTCCAACACCAATGTTATAGGAGTGCAATGCTAAATCAGTGGGGTACTCTTTTTAGACGGTGATATATTTTGTTTGTTAGCTTATGCATCCCAGCACATTAGATTTGAAAGGAGACAAAGATTATACAGTCAAAGTCCAGACTAAGTGATTAGTTAGTACTGCACTTACTCCGACGTGTGGAACAATAATTCTAGCTCTTGGGTTCCATTTAGGCAGTACACCACTTAGCTGTAGCATGCTCATGGATGTATGCTAGTCAGCTTAGCCAAGTTACAATGGTTACTCTGGTTACCCATGCTCATGTAGTGTCCCTGCCATCGTTATTATTAAGGTATGCCCCTGGCCATTATTGGAGACACGACTTTTAATTGAGGAAATATGGTAGTTGCAAAGCCCCTGCAGCCAATAACCAGCTGAAGTCTATGACCCATTTATAATCTTCACTGTTGATGCTCTGCCAGAATCTCCAATGATCTCCAATTTTTGCTTGTTTTGGGAACTTTGGGGACTTTTTGCCTTCAATTTGGTCTCCAGTTAGTGAAACACATTTGATTGAGGTCAGGTGACTGCCTTGGCTTTACATTTAGGGTCATATTGAAAGGCTATTTATAAAAAAGGGTTACAACTCCTGTAGCAAACACCCTCAAATACATTTAAAGTGAGCCCTAAACCTCACAGTGCTAGACTGATTGATTGGCTTACTGAGTGATGTCGGTCTACTCTAAGCTTGTTCACAACAAGTGACTCAGACTCAGATTCTGATTCTGTGGACACTTAAGAGGTCTGCCTTACTAACTTTTTCCTGCCAGTTATCTTCAGTGAGAAGGAGATGGAGCAAGGTGCCGGAACAGAGTGATGAGAGGAGATGATGGGATACCTTCTACGTCCTCTGCATGATCAAAGCCGCTCATTTCAGAGCTCCCTTTGTTGGTGTTCAGCGTCCTTTTCCACCATCCCCTTTTCCCTTTGTTTTCTTCTTTTCAGAGCAGCCGTTTTTTGTCTGAACCACCCCGCCCGTGTGAGATTACAAGGAGCCTGCGTTTAGCTGGACAGAGTCAATAATGATCCTATTAGGCAGGAATGTCAAAAGAGAGAGAGGTGGAGATTTTGGAGAATTAGAGGAAGAGAGGAGTGCGGTAGACTACAATGTGTATCTGTGTGTTTCATGTTCTAATAGGTCTTCTCTGGAATATTAAAATGGCCTTTAATTTTTAGGACTGTACATACATCTTCTGAAGTGCCCTGAGGTGCTCTTACTGCAATTGTTTTCAACTCCATTTGACTTTGTAATTGGTGCTCAGGGGTTATCCCCCTTTCATCTTGTAAGGCGGCACATACCTGAGGGCTGCTTTAGGAATAGGAACACTTTAAAATATTGTTCATTCTGCTTTCCTGTGGGCAAGTTTATATAATGACAACTTAGGAGATTTTAAGGCTAATTACCAATAAAGGATGTTGCTGGTGTTAAGAAAAGTCACAGGTAGTTGACCTTTAGATGCACTGGTTGACATGAATTCATTTGGAATAAATGACCCACTCAAGAGGTATTTGTTAAACATTTCTGTTACTTTGTATCCTCAGCTAAGTCTGGTTTGTTTCCCTCTAGGCTTTGGATTTGTTTTCCAAACTCTGTTGAATTCCAAGCCTCATCCTGAGGTCCTGAAGGTTCATGTGACCTGGTTGTGACCTTCATGGCTCTCCAGACATCACTGTCTGGACTCTCACCGATATCCTCTTGACCTTACATGGCTGGATTTTTTTGTGTGTTGCAGCATCTCTTGGATAACTGTCTGAGCATGAAGGAGAACACTGGGACCACTGCAGTAGTAAAAAAGTGAAGAAATACAGTGAGAATATGGTTATGAGGTAGGACATAAAGATTAATCTCAGGAAGTGAGTTGAGGTTTAAAGAACAAAAGAAGAAGGGGAGTTTAAGAAGTGAGAGTGAATTGATTTTTTTCATCTTGGCAAAATAAGGAAATTAAAGGACAAGTTGATTAAATGCGGTAAAGCTTTGGGAATATTACACCATTGCTTGTTGCTGAAAGAAGAAAGTCATCTGCCTCATAAAAACATGTGCTGATGTTAAATTAGATCTGAGAAGTTGAGCCTGAACTGTGTTTTGTTGGCAGCTCACATCACGGAGGAATCTGACCACTAACTGTGTTTATGGATTTTAATTTGTCACAAACGCATGTTTTGCTGCATGTCTGAGATGTGTTTTTCCTCTTCTGCGGCAGACATGTTTACCTGACCTGTCTCTAACTCTTACCATGTGTCCTCAGCATAAGCAGCCAGTCACTCTAAATCCATTTATTTGTGAGAGCGAAACACCCGGGGCAAGTCAGGTGATTTTGATAACAGCTGCTTCTGGTTGCCTTTTTGCTGGTGGGGAGCTGCTTTTTTTTAATGGTGTTTCTTACAGTTTGTCATGTCCACTGCTGTACAAGTGTAGTGGCTAGAGATGGTTTAGACCACATCCAGATTTTTAAGATATAGTCATGATCATTATACTGACCCATTTTTATACGTCTACAACAAACACATTTCATAGTCACTGCCCTGGAATCCAAGTGGACAGTTTCCAGCTGCTATTGCCAACTATACCAGCTGCATACATACGGACACTACGTTGTATATTAGTATTTGCCAGTCAGCATGTTTAGTACTTTATTACCCATAATAATAAGCAGCAACCTCAGCATTTTTACTGTTGCCCATTCAATGACGGCTTTTCTCAAATCAGCAGTTTTATAGTCAATTTAGACACTGCAGATCAATGTCTAGACATTGTTATTAAGGGAGTCTTTTTTCTAAAAGACTTTTTAGCACAGATTCATTTGAAAGTATGATGTTTTACATCATACTTTCAGTGTCTGGAGGACTAATTTGGAAAACATTGGCTTTACATCTACATAGATCTGGTGCCAAAGTTGAACATTCCCATGGTTTGGTATGCACTGACCTCATGTTGGCTGTGTTTTTATACATTACTGTGTAAGCTGTTCATGTACATTTTAGTTGAAACACATGTAAGGATTCAGCCATGGGACTGGCAAAGTGACAAAGTGACATTTGCTCTCAAACCATTAATGGCCAAGCTTTTTCTTTATTTGAAATTTGTTTGATTCTTTCTTCCTTTTTTACAGATTAGAATCCTTAAAGCTGCAGTAATCAGAATCTTTATATTAACAATGGATCAAATATGTAATGTGAAGGAAGTCGCTCGTTGTGACAAATCACAGAGAATTTTTTTCTTTTTGCAGCGACTCTTTTATTTTAGCATCTAGTCAATTTTAAATTAGCAACAGATTGTGAAGCATTTAGCGAATGGACAGACAGATAATTCACTCAAGAATTGGTGGCGACCAAAACAGAGCTAAAAAGAGAGGGAACATTGGAACATTGAATTTGTCAGGTGGCAAGAAACATGACTCCAAACATAACTCGAAACTTTTTGTTTGCCACAACTTTATGAGGTGGTAATATGTCAGTGTTGTGTTTATGCCTCATTACGTTGCCTCCAAGTGGCCAGAAGAATAAATTATTGCTACTGTAATTAAATTCTGTCTACTTGGCAAGATTTACTTCACCAAAAAGACCAAACAGGGACTTACATCCTTGTAAAAGGTTAATGATCTTATTATTGTAGAACCACAAGTTTACGGCGATAAATGAGCAGGAAGTTTTCAGCGACAGTTTCAACTCTGAAGTGAGTGCAGGTTTGTAAAAATAGACAAGCTCATGGGTCACAATGGATGAAGACTTGTCAGTTTTTTAGTCACATTTGAACATTTTTAATAGTTTTGCTGTTCTGCCATGAAGGATTATAATTTGACAGTGTCAGTGTCAGCTAGTTTGATGCATTTTTGTTTTCCTCTCCTCAGTATTGCATTTTGCAGATATATTCTTTTTTAGGTCTCCTCCACCTCCACAGAAGCAAGGTGTGTAGTGCTGAAGCATTCCCTGAAAGGCCGCAAAACTGGTGACACGTCCATGTGTCTGGACAAAAGGTTATAGGCAAGGGATAGAAGTTGAGATGAAACAACAAGGCGTCTTAAGTCGTCTAAGGATGTTGATTGACATGAAGGCCAGCGTGGTTTATGGCTGTGGAAAATGTCTCTGAATCTGACAAATGTTGAGGGAGTTACAGGCTGCAAGGCTGAAGGTCAGGCTGTTAGTGACCTCTGGCCCCTACTTCTGAGGGGTATGTGTAGGGGAAGTCACATATCATGACATCCCATCTCCATGCCTCAGTGGTGGAGACCACCTTAGACCAGTGTTTCCCAAGATATTTTATGCCATAGCACTATTTCTGTGTTCTGTACTATAAGGTGTTGAGAGATTAGAGAGTAAAACGCACACTGTGTTCAGCGCCTATGAAAGTGGCATCACTTTTAGTTTGAAACTGCAATTGTTTTGATGAACCTGGCATTCTGTGTCAAACTCATGACAAGCATATGCTGAGCTCCTGGTCAATTGTCTTGACAAGCTCGAAAGGCCAAAATAAATAAGTTTTCCACAACATACCTGGGCCAATCTGAGGCAGCTCCAGTGTGCTGAAAATCACTGCCTCAGACATCTGACTGTGCGTCTGTGTGTGGTCGACAGTGCTGATCTGCTGCATCTGAGGTTTCTCTGTCTGCTTCAGCATGCATAATTAGAATTTCCTCAGTAAAACAAAAACACACCAAACAGAAAACACCACTCAGTAACTTTTTAGCGCTCTGGGATTACACCATTAGTCATAAAATACATGCTCATGAGTTTTGCAGTTTTGTGGTTGTAATATTGAAGTTGCTGCCATTTATTTTCAAACCGTCTACTTAAATTTTAAGATAAATTAATGCAATTCCGGTAATTAAAAGGCCACATTTAATTCTAAAGTACTTTTCTTCTGAGAGTGAATCATAGAATCGGGTCTAGCCAAGTCTCAGGGTTTTGGCCGTTTGTCTGCAATGGAGACCATATGTAGAAATGACACAAACAGCACATTTCTCAGTGTTGCTGCCTGTGCCAGTTTTGTGCCCTTTCAGTGAGAAGCATTTAGATGTCTGATGCCTCTTTAAGCCACAGCTTTGTCTTTCTTCATCCTCTTCTATAGCCCTCTCTCTCATCTTTAATATGTTGTCAAGGCAATGAAATGAACATCTGTCTTACCTCTTTGCAATGATGCAGTGTGGGTAAGGGAGATGTTGCACAACACGGCCCATCAGGGGTGGGGTTAGTTCTCACAAAAGCAGGTTGCTTTTGTAAGATGTTGTTATAACCATGCAAAGGTGTCACCAGGACTTATGACCGCAAGTTTTTTTGTTTTTGTATTTCACATTTAGGATGATTCATTACAGCTTGACCTCAAAACCCCACCATCAATCAATAATGATAGAAACAGCAAAAGGTTAAGTGAAGGGTTTGAGACAAATGAGTGCCCTTATGTAAAAAAGTGCAGAGGTGTGGAGCAAATAATTAACAACACAGTTCTGACAGTATTTGTTCACCCTGAGTCTCATTCCTTTGAGTCTCACACAGCATTATTTGTGTTTAGACCATTTTTAAACATCTCAGCCAATGTTACTTGTAAGAGGTCATGACTCCAAATAATGGACCTGAGCCATCAAGTTGATGGTTGCATATAAGCGAGGACTGTGTGGGCTAATATTAATACAAACCAGACGAGACATTAATTACACGTCTCAAAATACACCCTCATTGCTTATGTAAAGTTGGATTCAAAGATGTCCATAGACAGATAAGCTTTAAATGTAATCAACAATGCCTGACCTAGCATAACTTTTAAAAGCTGTAGACAAAACAGGCTGCAGTGTTGTGGTTTTGATAAAGCTTCTATGGCCAGAAGAGTCTACAGAGTACTGAAAGGCAATTACATTATTTGTTGAATTGGTCTGTTATTTGTTGAAATGGTCTGTTATGTGGAACATCTGCTTCGAAAAGTGCTGTCGCAAATTCAAAATGCTCAGTGTAGTTTTTTGTACAGTACAGTGAGCTAAAACTAAAGTTAAATATCCCTCTAAAGTAACAATTTTGCTAAAAAAAAAAAAAAAAAAAAAAAAAAAAGTCAAGTGAAAAAAACTGTTGACTAAAATGAAATAACAGAAACATAGGAAAGTGAGTTCAAGTAATGTGCTCCAGATGGATTTATGTATTGGTTACCCTGTCCAGACCACGTCCAAAGTTCAAGAGCACGGTTGACAAACCGTTAAGGTCAAAAGTGAAGCATGAAGACACGGGGTCAGATGAGGTCTGAGAAAATATAACTCATTCCTCCTTGTGGTGCTTTCCTTTGAATCCTGTACAGGAGCACATACATCTAATCTCTACCCAGGTCAAGTCAAGTCTATTGTATTTATGCAACCACAAATCAAAAATTTGGCTCAAAGGGTTTTACAATCTGTACAACATATGACACCCTTTACTCTCTTTGAATAAATACTGGACTACGGATACATTAATTGCTTATCACACAGTACAAACTGTAAACATACGGTATTGACGAATAAAGCATACATTTTATTTTCCAACATGCAAAAATCTACCTCAACATCACTCTTGTTGCATGAAGACATAATGTACTGGAGTGAATCTAGTCTTCTGGAGGCAATGCAGAAGACAGTGACACATAAATCTTGCCAAATAGTCTTCAGTCTTGTTTCGAACAATAAATTATTCACTTACTTTTGCCCTCGCTTCCCTCCGTATTCATCTGCATTCTTCTTTTGTGGCTGGTAATCAGACGCAGAGTCTGGGCAGTGACCCAACCACACAGACAGATCGCATTCAACTCACTCTTTTAAGTTTTTCTTTGTAGAAATTCACAAATCCACACATCACATTCACTCATATAAAGTTTGTGGTGAGAATTAGGCTAAAGGTTTTGACTGCCAACACGTGATGTGGATCTCAGACAAAAGAGATCTTTGAAGGGTCCACTGTGATCATTGCCTCTGACCCCACCGCTTCCCAGACCAGATGTAAATGGAGCATCAAAAAGTACGCATTAACAAGCCGACATCAGTTCCTTATTCGGTTCCTTAACACTGCCTATTATGGGTGTATGACTTTTCGATAATGTTTGTGAAGACCTCTAAGCAAAAATAGTTCACAGATGGCCAGTGTTGACAGATAGCCTGCATCTTTCTTAAATCATCAGTTGAGCATGATAGTTATTTCCTGAGATAATTTTTGTAAGATGCAGCTGTCAAGAGTTTTACGTCTACAAACTGTTACATTACAGCAGAATATAACTGTATGAAGTATGAAGTAGTTTAACATTAGATATTGCATTATCAGGCATTATATCGAAAAACTGATTTTAACCATTAATTCAGTTTATTAGGATAGAATATTTCTCCCTTACTGGAAAGAGAAGAAGGACAGGAAAGATATGAGATGGAGAATGTGAATACAGTTACCATCACTGATATCAACAGCAGCATTTCTTCTAATTAATCCCAACACACCTACAGATTAATATGCACTGATGCACTTAAACATAGATTAGGGGATTTCCCTTTGCTGCAAGCTTGCTCTTTTTCAATGGTTGCATCAATAGCCACAGCACAGAACCACACGTCCCCATAAATGACTGTCATAAATTTATGGACACACAGACACGGCACACATGGCACACACGTCACACCCGTCACACACGTCACACACCTAATTAAGAGTTCTCCCTGGGTTGCATCCTTGTCTGTGTTCTGTCTCCAGCACCAGTTAACCAGTCATATGGATGACTGGTGGAGGGTTCAGAGCTGTCATCTGTCTCTGGAACATGCTCCCCATCGGGCAGTGCATCTGTGAGGGATTACACGCCTGTGTGTGGTGCGTTCATCAGTTTGGTCTCACTATATGTTTGTGTGCGAATGGCTGTTTGAGATCATTCGAACTCATGACTGTCATTAATGGAGATCTGTGGGTTTGTGGCCCATCATCTTGAGACACATCCAATTGTATCGAGTGAAGTGAAACAAGAGAGGCAGCACAACGACTAGAGTTTAACTGCCTGGTGGTCCTTCTCTCTGTTGGTTGTTGGGAGAGGTTCCATCACAAGTTCAGTCTGTGGTGGTTTGAAATCAAGCCTGTAGTCAGCTCTGTTGCTCGAGGCTAAAGCTCAGTCATTAGATGGCAGCTGGTGACATCTTGCAGGGAGGGAGGATGCAGGGCGAACGAGCAGGGGTGAGAAAGAAAAGAGGGAGAAGGAAAGAATTGAGAGACGCATAGAAAGGTGAGAGAGGAAAGAACAAAAATGCAGCGATGAAAGACAAGGACAAAACAGGAAGACAGAAAAGCCAATGCTTATATTGTGAAGCATGTGAAGTTAAAACATTTGAGACCAAAATAAACAATTAGTACAAGAGGAATTGAATCAATCCAAAGTATGACCTGTTTATGCTGACAGACCTGAGGCTATGTTGGCTGCTGGTCTTCCGAGGCTGCAGTATCAAGAGTCAATAGAAGTAGTAACTGTTTATCAGATGGCTGCTGTGCTATGCTAAATTTCCAATCGTTTAGTCTGTTAAGTTTTCTCTGACATCATATTGACTGGAAGTGTGGACAAATAGCAAAATAAGTAGCTCATGGTTGCATTCTGCTTTGTTTTTTTGTGACTGAGTGTGTTGAAAGAACACATTTCTGATTCTGTAACAGTGCCGCAATTGTGGTTCTTCTGTAATAGTGAAGACATGGTTGTGTCACCATCAACGCCAGAAATAATGAGACTTTATTTGAAATAAATGGACATTATTATCCTGTCAGAGGGTCAAACCACTTCCTCTACACCATGCTTTCCCTTTTAAAATAGCCAACACATATGGTAATGCAGGAATTAATCTTTCACAAGGCTGCAGTTTCCTGTTTGGGAAAATCTTTCAGGCTGATTTCACCACTGGTGTCTGAGTGAAGCTGGCCAATTTGAACAAATTTAATTAGGGATTTAGATCTGTGTCAAACAGAAAGAAAGAAAAAGCTAACAAGGGGCTACTTCCCCTGGTTTCTTTCCCTTGACTGAAAGAAACAATTCATAAGAAAGAATGTGAACAATTAAATACAGCACATTGTTTTTTGTATGCAGCGTACCTTTTCAGTTTTGTATTCCCAACAGAGACATAACATATGTTTGCAATCTATTAGTAGTGATGTACTCATGCTGAGGTAATCACAGAACTCTTATGTCGATGACATTTTTAACTACACTGTATTTGTTTGTGCATATGTGTTTTAGGAGAGTAAATTCACTCATGTTCCTGAAGTCACTCATGTTCCTTAACACATATGTGTCTGCAAACCTGTGTGCACCTTTGTGCCGTATGTTTAGTGCTGGACACTAATTGCACAGTGTGCTGTTTCACATGTGTTTTCTCAGTGGGACTGATTAAGTGAATTATGCCCCATAGCTGACGGTTGGGATGACAGCCACTCTCATTCTGGCAGATTTTTACCCTGAATCAGCAGAATGACAGAAAGCAATGTGTGTGTTTACAGCCTCTGATGCTGTTAAGTGTTACAGCTACATGTTGTCTAACTTTACAGAATATGTGCATTTGAATGTGTATATGCATATATTAGGATTTCTCCTGCTGCACAAAGAAGAAAACAACCTGTTGTCTTTTGTTGGATAAGGAAAAGCATCAAACCGACCGTTATTCAAGTAAAGATCTTACACTAGTCCAACGAACGTTGGCTCATTAAATCAATCTGAAAATAATGGTTGCGCATTTTGTTCATAAAAATCTTGAACCATGAATGAACTGGTGACTAGGAAAAATAACCCAACCCTTTTTGACTGCAATGCTGCTGGTATTGATTAAGCTTCAGTTTAGGAGTTCTTTTGGTTGCCGTTGGTCTGTATTGTCATAGCACTGGTTTTCTGAAGCTCTTTTAGGCTTTTATAAACTGGAGTAATTGTGAGTTAGGAACATCCAGGTTTTTTCGCCTTTAGGAAAGAAAAAATGAAAACAAATGCTGTAGACTATACACGTGATTGTTGTCTCTGCTTTATAAACTCTTGTGGCAGAAGGTCTTGGAGGATGCAAGCTTCAGGGGATATAAAGAGCAGAACTTTCCCAAACTGCCAAATCATATCATGGTCACAACTTAGCAGAAAAGGCAGTGATACATAGAACAAATTTGACAATGTTTCTGTCAATTTCCTGTCATGTTGCAGCTCGTGAAACTCTTTTGTCTTATATATTCCTGCCAAAGCTCAGAATTTATTTTCTTGGAAGACATTAACGTCTGTGACCTTTCAATGCGATGGCCTTTGAATTCCTTGCTGCTGATGTTTTAAGGAAAGAGAAACTCACTCCACAGTGAATGCACGTGTGGTTCCCAGCAAATTAGCTTAAACCTGAATGTCAGAGGAGGTGAAACTGAGATTGCATTTGGACAACTGCCCAGTTTGTTCCATCCCATTAGACCTTCTTTCTGTGTTTAAGCTTGCTCGGGATTCGCGGAGGCATACTTTAACAGCCGGCATTACAAATGAATGCTATAAGAATACCAAGGTGGAGCCTGGAGTCATTTATTTGAATGATTTACTTCCAGTCCGCTTGTGTCAACAACTCATACTACTAACAGATTAAGAAAACAGGAAGAGATGCAGACCTTTGTTTTGATTTGTTTGTGGTGGTCATTTTCTGTCTTTTGTTGTTTTGTTCTTCTTGTCAGACTTGCAAGCATTCTTTCACTCTGAGTTCATTCACTTGGCCTTGTTCATGCCACTTATGTGTTCCTTGTCATCACAGAGAAAGCATTAAAAGTATTTCCTTTGTGGCAGTCGCACGTTTTATCTATAAAACTCAAGATGGAAGATCTTTATCCAGAGCCTACTAAGTTAACCAAAATAAATCTATCAAATTGCCTCAAACGTTGCTGATATTTTGTGCAATGGGGATTTAATAAAATATACAAATATTTTGTGCAAGAAACGAAAGGCAGGGAAAATATGTTTGACAAGGAGGTACTAGTGGGAAGTTCCCAGGCATAAACGTTTGTAACTGTTTGATTGGTTAAGTGGTACTGAAAAAGAACACACAGGCTCTTTTTTGGTCTCCAAACGTGGATAGATACACATTTAAAGAGAAAAGTAACACTGAACAGCAGTGGAATCATTATCTTAATACTATGTCAGAGTCAGAGATCATTACACAAGAAGAGTTTAAAGAGATTTATTTCATCTCATAATGTTTAGAGGTCATGAGCATTAGCTATGGTTTTCCACAGTGCTGGTGCAAGGAGGGTGGCTCTGGTTTGGGGCACTGTAGCCAAAATAGTCTAAAGAATACTTACAACAGCCATGGGAACTTCTCCCATAAGGAAAGAGATGTCAGCTTTTCCATCTCTGCAAAGTTTGGCTTGAGATCCGTGTTCCTTTCAGAGCGGCCAAACACATTTCCATGTTAGTTTTAAAAAGCGTCTCTGATCGCTGCAAATGTTCCTTCTCTCCACCTTGAGGATTCACAAGGATGCCAAAATCTGGGTCACTCGGAAAAAAGACTTCTTGCATCTTTGTGCATGTGATTATAGAAATTGAAAGTGCTTGTGGAGTCTTTCTCAAGAAGAAACGTAAAGAAAATGCTTCTGATTCCTCATTGCATGCGGTGCAAAGTTATGTCAAATTCAAAAACTTGAATGCTTGATCTTATGAGAGAGAAGAGGGATAAAAAGTTCTCCATGTTAATACTACTTGTATGTTTAAGCGGCCTCAGCACTCCACTTAACATCTAAATTTCTCATTTGGGTCCTCCTGGCCTCAAGACAAAGTTGAAGACTGTTGTAAAGTAGTTCAAACTGTATCCTTTTTCAAAAGTCAGGGATCCTTTGTAATTGCCCTCTCTCCAACAAGGGAACCCTTGTTTTCCAATCTGCTGCATGTGCAGAACTGTAGTGTGTGTGCATGTGTGTGTGTGTGTCTACATGTGTGTGCTTTTGCAGCCCCTCATCAGGCTCATTCCACAGCACAGCTGCAGTGGCTGAAGTCACACAGTTTGACTCAAGAACGGGCTTAGCAGCTCATTAACGGATAGAACAAAGAAAACTGAGAAACAGCAGTGACTACCAACACTGGCAGAGGTACAGAGCAAAGGCCATGTTGTTACTCTGTGGTGGCGGTGCTATACTTTCATAATGCAGTACAGACAAAGATGGCTTTACTTAGGCCATAGTCTGGGAAGACATTGACATAAGAACATAGCAGTACCTGAGTTGAAACATCTTCCTTCTACAACCATAGAGGAGCCAATAGGAGAGGTAGAAGTAAAGAGGGAAAAAGATTGAGGAACTTTGATGTTGCTTTTGTGGAGCATTAATGTGTAAGGTGCAAAGGTGAGTGGATAGGTGATAGACAGGAATATACAGAAGGACCGCAAGATTTTTTTGATGTAGACATAATGTATGACTCCAGAAACCCACTTGAAGTCTGTCTTACTTCATATATATTGTATAATTCGGTTAATTCTGTTTTATTGCTTACAAAAATCATTGTTTTACCACAAGCAGGTGCTTGAGTAATCTCAGCAGAATGGTAAAGGGGTCAGTATGCTTCACACAAAATGCTTGATCGATCGTCAAACAGCATCTGAAACTTCCTTCCACACTTTCTGACGTTTTAACTGGGGACGACTGACAATTTTTATAACTTTCTGCAACCGTCAATCCAACATTCAATCCAGTTCATTACTACATAATCTGTGTTTTATTTACTGCTGCTTTTTTAACTAATCATTTTTTATGCCCGGTCAGTATGGGCTTTATCAGTTGCACTCTTAATCTGCTTTGTTGTGCAGTATAATATATCTTATCTACATTCCTATTCAAGCTGTAGACAATAACAGCTTTGGAACATCAGTGACAGAAAGGATTGAAGTCTTTCCAGAGCTCCGTTTTCTTATCAGTCCAAAAGCAGCATGTAGTGTAACTGATGTTTGAACAGGAGAGGGAAATATAGACCAACACATCTTCAAAGTCATTATATCTGATCTGTATTTAAAATCATTTCATCATCGCTTTAATATTTTCCTTTATCACTTGTTTGACTGCTCTCTCTCACATTTCCTTCTCTCCCATTCCATGTTTATTAAATATATCTCCTTTCCTGAACCTCTCTTTACTGCAGTTCATATTGTGACATTTTAATCTGAACATCCGTAAGCATTTGCCAAAACTAATATTTGGCTCATGAGAAGAATTTAGGCAACAAAAGTGCTTTCAGTTTTTCATCTGATGCAGACTTCAGCCTGTGGCCTATTAATCACAGAGCTTCTTTTTGTTGTTTCTTTGCAGAGATTGGACCTGTAACAATCACAACAGACCCGAAGAAGTTCCAGTATGAGCTGAGAGAGCTGTATGTACAGGTGGGTTCAGCAGGTCACGTTCATCAAACCAAGGGAACAGCAGCAGTAGCCTGGATGCTGAGGTCATCTGGCATTGATAAAAGCAGAAGATTGTGGCTATGCCAGTCAGTTGTACGTGTCAGCTGATTGAAATGGAATCTGATCAGTCAGGCTAAAATCGATGATGAGAGATGCCTCAAACAATAATTTCATTTTCTCCACTTTTAGACTCGCAATCACTGTTCCCAGTTGGAGTGGAATTTCATCCTCCATATAATGTAACCAAGAGGTCTACCGTTCAAGACCTTGGCCATATGTTGACCTCAGTGTTGCTGATGAAAATGCTCTTCTTCATCCCATGTTTATTTTCCTTCCTGCACCATTACAAACAAATGTATAAACAAAAACACATAGTGACCAGACAGTTTAATAAAGTGCTGCCAAGTTCAAATTTTTGTTTAATCACTTGGCAAGAGGAAGGAAGTTGCGCAGGACTCTCGTTGTGTACCACATCGGTAATGCAGAAATAGTGCAAAACAAGTACTCTTCATGTGTCGATATGACAGAAAGACAGACAGAGAATCCTTCAGAGGTCTGTCCTTTGAAGAAAGACTTTGGCAAGTGTCTGTGCATCCTTGGCATGTGCTGCTGTTAATCTGGTGCGTAGCATGGAAGAGATCCAGTTTCCTCTCGCTTGCTGCTTCATTCCTGAGTCTGTTTTTCCTCACCTCACCTCCTCACCTGCACAACTCCTGGAGAGGTTTTGGCCGGAGTCGATGGAAAAGATTCTCGTTTGACATCAACGCCATTGTGTTTAAAGGAGTTGCTGTTAGGCAACACTTCATATTTTTGAGCCACAAGAACAAAAGTACACAGGGGAGTTATCAGGGTTCATACTGGGGGGCAATAGGGGAATGGGAGAATAGATTTTTGGCAAGAGGGGAAATGATGGGGTACAAGAAGAGACAGGATTCCTGTCTCTTCCATCCTCCTTGGCCTAAAATCATGGGTCACTCCATTCCAGATGTTTCTCTTGATGCATCCAAGCTAACTATTGAACCCATCAGATGGACAGACATGTGCCTGCTGGAATGTTTCACAGGACATCTGTCTTTGACCCCACCAGCCCAATCCTGCCTCCTAGAAATTACATTAATATAAAACTAAATTGGAACATAAAGAATGTTTTGCTAGAAATGTAATGCTGGCTGAATTATGTTTTCTCTCAACATAATAAGAACATGTTGTAAATTAACCTATTAGGCAAGTTGCAGAAATGTTGATACTGAACATATGATTAAAATATTTAGAGATAATGTAGTTCTTTTTTCCCCATCCTATCTTGGTTCACAATATCCACCAGCAGAAACTACAGCATCAACTTTTCATGGTTATGTTTAGGCAAGGGCAGCACTTGGTTAAGGTAAGCGAAAGATGGTCTTGGTTTAATACAGTACAATACTTGTACGTCAAAGCTCCCTCGTGCGATTTCAGAGCAATATTTTATGTAGAACTTCATTCATTCGCTGCCTGTGAACATGATCCAGGCAGCGATTGCCAAAGCAACACAGAATACTGGAGACAGTCACACTCTCAGACATGCTTTCTTGAACATTTTATGTTTGTTTTCCCTGTCAGCATTGTTGGAACAAAATGTATTTAGGATTTCCAACACTAGACAGGTTTTTTCAACTTCAAACTATCAGTAACATATTTATTGGAACATTCAGAAAACTATGTTGGTGACTCACACACACATATACACATATGTACATGCACACCATTTGCTGATGATGCCATTCTCATTCTCAGGGAGGCGGGGACTGTCCAGAGATGAGTATTGGTGCCATTAAAATTGCTTTGGAGATCTCCTTGCCAGGATCCTTCATTTACGTCTTCACAGACGCCCGTTCCAAAGATTACAAGCTGACTCATGAAGTCCTTCAGCTCATTCAGCAGAAACAATCACAGGTTTGGATATTACTTTCTGCAATCTATTGCATACAGATTCATAGTCAGAGAGATCACATTTTTATATGTGTGTGTGTGTAGGTGGTGTTTGTGCTGACAGGAGACTGCGATGATAGGAGTCATATCGGTTACAAGGCCTACGAGGAGATCGCCTCCACCAGCTCTGGGCAGGTCTTCCATCTAGACAAGAAACAGGTCAATGAGGTAAGAGCAGACTGAACAGAAGTTTGGAACTACACTTCATTTTCTCTTTGCTTCTTTCCAAGTACAAGTTCTCACATTTCAGAGTCAGGAGACAAACGTTTTGATTTCAAAAGACATGCTTTGGTCACAGTGATCAAATTATTTGAACTTGGGCAGGGGTCTACCCCTAAGCTGTGTAAATAAAATGGTAGAGAAGATTTTACAGCCTCTCTCATGTGTTTTACTGTTCCCATATTCAAGTCTGGACTCCAGATCAAATATGCAGGCAACATATAATTGTTAATTGATTGATGCAAACTCTTTTTAACCCTTCCAAGAAATGTAAATCTGTCTTGAAGCAGTGTTGGATCGGGCGGAGAGTCAAAGCTTGAGGTTTAAAAAGTATTGCTGTTTTATTAGATTTCTCTCAAGAAATGAAAGGAATTCTAAATTTTATGGTTAATTTTCTGTTAAGACTGCGTCAGAGTCCTTTGCTCTTTCAGCCTCTTTTTTAGAAATACCTCTGTTTCTCTATTTCTCTTACTTTCTTATTGCCTCTCTCTTACATTCACTACATCATCAGCATCATTTTTGCAATAAACATTGTCAGCTTTACTTGCAACAATCCTTTTGTCTTGACAAGTTTCATAACAAGCATGGACATAAAATGGAAACATAGTTTTGTAGGTAGTTTTGAGAACTACAAATAAGCCTTACTCTGGTTTGTTTGCAGTGCTTATTCAAAAGAATTAAAATGAATATAAATTTAAACTGATATGCTGTAGATATGTACAAAAATGCTAGTGGCTTTATAGGATAGATGAAAATCCATGACATATGAAGAATTTACACACTTTCATTTCACACAGTAACTTATTTTATTTGAGTGCCACCATTCCTTTGTCTACATGCACCCAGCTTTTAGTTGAAACTTTCTGAGATGAATTCAACATATCATATCAATATCATGTCTCAGATACCTGCTCTTTCAAATATTCTGAGATGAAAAGCATCTGGCTCTGAAACAGTAGCTGTTATATTCTCCATGGTGGTGGTAGTGGTGGTGGAGGAAGTGTCGGGACACAGGGGGACTTTTAGAAACTTCCTGATGAAAGCTTTGCACATGTTGAGGGGATGACCTTCTATGCAGCTGAGGGGGTGAATGTGTGTGTGTATGTGTGTGTGTTGGTAGATTATTAATGTTTTAATGGGCTTCCTATGACAATATTGTTTTAATCTTTTAACACAACTATTAGAATACGGCACCTCATCTAGCTGTTTTACTACTATACAGATTTTCCACAAAGTAATTCTACATTCTTTACATTTCCTTCCCGTTGCTGTAGGTCCTGAAATGGGTGGAGGAGGCCGTGCAGTCCTCGAAGGTCCACCTGTTGTCCACTGACCACTTCAGTGGGGTCAGCAACACTTGGCAGATGCCCTTTGACCCCAGCCTCAAGGAAGTCACCGTGGCCCTCAGTGGCCCAGCACCAAACATTGAGATAAAAAACCCACAGGGTATGATAAGTGTGACCATACACCCACAGAATTGTCATTTATCTCTTTGTCTATTTATTGATTATATTGACATATGAATATGGTACATAGGTATGTGACAAGAGAGGGGAGATGTGGTAAGAGACAATACACTTCATCTGTGGCAGAAGATCACACAATGAGACCATAAAAACACCAATGTGTTTATCTACGGGGTATTTCTTTGTTTGCATTGATAATGGCAAAACATGATAATAGGATTCAGCATAAACATATTTCCAGTGCAGCTGGATGTTGATTCATATAAAAGCTGAGAGCTTTTAGTGTCACTCTCTTGAAATCAAATTGCAAACACTTTCTTTGATTATTTTAAATCGAGGTTCCACAATCCTACCTGAAGAGTTTGAAGGAGAGAAAGTTTTAGGAAGTAAATATAATTGAAAATCAGGTAACTGTAACATTAAAGTTTCATTAAATTAAAACAGAACAAAGAGTTAGGGTAAGAGATAAATCATAGTCATCTATCATAGGACTTTCCATCATGTTACATCATCTGGGATCCACAGTCAGCATATGCTGTTTCATTCATCCACAGTAAGCTGGTTAATGCTCATATCCTGCATCTTTTTTATTTTGGCATGTTATATCAGTATTTTATATTTAATTCTCAGCCATGCAAGTGTGTGTTACGGTCTAAGAATTAATTTGTATCAGTCAAAGCTGCAGAAAAGGTGAATAATTGCCTCAGTATTTGTGTTTTTCCTCCAGGGAAGCTCGTGGGGAAGAGTGATGGCCTGACTGAGCTCTTGCACATTCCCAACTCTGCCAAAGTTGTCAACATCAAGGACCCACAGCCTGGGATGTGGACTATCAAGGTAAACAATTCATTCTTTACCTGGAAATGTGTGTGAAATTACAGGCTTCCCCTAACAATTCCCAGAGCTGAGCTGTCTTTTGAAAAGACTTACTGCAAACAGTTCAGTAGTATAACCTTGGAAAGAGGTCACAACTCACACCCCAGGAGGGAGTTGTGCCCTTGAGGAAGGTCCTTAAGTTGAATTACTGCAGTAATATATCAGCGTGTTCAGATACAGTGATAAGTAATCAATTTAACATGCATGCATGTTGCCTAGTGAAAGCATCTCACAGCAAACAAAAAAACATGATCAGAAAGACAAACTTAAGGACTGAAATGATTATGTTGAAGACCGTTGCTGTCAACACAACCTGTTGCATTTTTGTTGGAGCACTCTTGCTGTTGTATTCCCCTTTGTAGACTTGAAACTGCTGACACCCTGCTATCAAGGTTATACAAAAGAGGTCACCCATATGACTGCCCACACTGTTAGTGCCAGATGTTTGAAAATGACAAACATTTTTACCTGAGTGATTTGTTGAGGGGCCCATAATGGCCCCTGTATTCTCTGTAGGCCCATGCTGGGACACTTTCCCTCATGTCTGCATAGCTGTGTTATATGTTAGCGCCCAAATGATTTACAGGAGAGGATGTTAGACAAAAAACTGTCATCTCTGCGTTTCCTCTCAGGACAGTGTGCCTGTGAGCAGATGAGCATGAAAATAGAAAATAGAATTCTCATAAGGATTTAATTTCCAATGATTTACACTCCTACATTTATATCATGCTCTTTTTATCCCAGTACAATTATGATCCAGTACAATTATCTCCTTTTTCATCATGCCTTTTCATTCTTCTCTAATCCTCTTCGGGTCAACATTAATGATATCATGGGCCATTGTTAGACTTTGAATGCATTGTAGTGTATTCAAAATGTAAATCCTTATTGAAGATAACACTGTTTTTCTTTTTTGTAACTTGTAAGTGGGACATACACTCTATCAGTAATACATTTTTTTGTTTTTGGACTGAGTTTGATTTACGTTATACTGTATGATGAAACAAGGCCTTTCCGGCTACGTCTGCACTTAACCCTCAGGTTAATCTCTTGCTGGGCTCTGTCACTAAACACCAGTGTAAGAAGCCTTTTCTCTTTTCGCACAGGAAAGCTGGCAGGCGCTGAGCATGAGAACACTCCTCAGTATGCTGCTTTACCTCTGGCAGACCTCTTTCAACTTTTGATTGATTGTTTACATGTGATTTATTTTTTGGCTGCGTAATGGTCTGTTTTCTCTGCTGGGGCTACTTGTTAAATTAAACTTTATTTTAAAATGATGCTTTAAGGTGAACAGTTCTGCATCACTTGGTCTTCTGTTTAATGTCAGCCTAATCACCATATCAGAAGGCTTTCTATGAGCGCTGTCCATGGAAGTGATGAGGGATATCAAACAGACATTATAAGAGAGGGGTTATATCCTCCTGTCTTATTTCTGTCCAGTGGTTGCCTCTGTTTTCTTTCAATTCAATTTCATTTATATAGGGCCTAATCATAACAAAGGTTATCTTGGGGCACTTTTCACATAGAGCAGGTCTAGACTGTACTCTTTATTTTGCACAGACCTAACATTCCCCTATGAGCAAGCACTTGGCGACAGCAGCAAGGAAAAACTCCCCTTTAACGGGAAAAAACCTCGAGCACAACTGGGCTGTAGGTGGGCGGCCATCTGTCTTGACCGGTTGCGTTGAGAGAGAAAGAAAGAAAGAGTGGGAGAGAAGGAGTTTTTTTCTCAGCTCCCTCTCAGTCTGTCTTCTTTAATCACTTTCTGTCAATATCTATATCTTGTTTTCTATTTCCAAACACATATACTCCTTTAATTCTCTCCCTCTACGAAGCACAGGAGGATCTGCTGTTCTACGTGTAGTCCCAATACAGTACATCTTTTTTTCCCCGTTTCTTCTCTTGGTCACCGCCTTTTCCAACCTCAGCCCCCCCACACCACTCTATATGGCTCACAGACTAAAAATATCTCTATCTCATATGTAACTGTGTTTCCCAGGACATCCAAAGAAATGTGGGTAAATACTTCAGGGGGATTTCGCTGTTCTGCCATGCTGGGTTTCAGTAACGCTAATGGCCCGTGACACCCCAGTGTAAGGACCAGGCCATAGATTGTGTGTGAAAAGGAATTTGATCCTTTTTAATCTGCCTTTAATTGGATATTGTGGTGGAGTGTAGAAGGTGGGTTCACCCCGCTATCACCCCCTGCCTCTTCAGTTTTGCGTTCTTGCTACTTTACCCTGACTATGTGCTAATTTAATCCTATATTCTACTACTATAAAGTATAATTCAGTTACAGATGTTGACAGTGCAGTGTATATGCAATTAGAAACCAAATAATTTCCATCTGGCACTATGAGGTAATGATACCAGGTGTGCACGGACAAATGGAAATCAAACTGTGACCCTGCTGTCAGTTTCAAAGAAAACTTAACAGCAAGCTAGAATACTTTCCAATCATGTGTTTGCTCTGTAAATGTATTCCGAGTGTTGCTGGAGCTGTTGTAGCTCTGCAGCTGCTTTATTAGTGTTTTGTGGGCAATAGTGTCTGTCAACAACACATTAAAACATCTAGTAATTTTAATTTGCATGTTGGCATTCCAAAGTGCACATAATTTTCCCTTTTTTTCAGTGTGAAAACACTACATTCGAAAAACACAGTTAGAATATATGTTGGAGTGTCCTAGTGGCCAGTTCCCAGTGGACCTCTATTGTGTGACACCTCTCTCTCTCTCTCTCTCTCTCTCTCTCTCTCTCTCTCTCTCTCTCTCCTTGTTTCCAGTCTGTCTCCACTATCTCTATAAATAAAGGCAAAAAAGGTCATCTTGAAAGAATAAAAAAGAATCCGAAATCCGTGTTGTGTGTGTGTGTTTATGAATGAGTGTCTGCATATGTGCTGTACTGACAGTCATCTAGGTGAGACTCCTTTGTGGTGCCCTGATCCCTGTATTGATGAATGCATTTAAGCATCACACTGAATTTTATAGGTCATGATGACAGTTTAGGATGGTATTAATTTTAAAAGCATGCAAACAGCTCATAGTTTGGCCTAGTCTCCTTCTTTGTGTCTGCTTTTTTCTCTCTCTTTCTCTCTCTCTCACACACACACACACACATTTCTCTCTCTACATATATTATGTTTGTTCTACTGTCATTGATTGATTTCAGTGATGTGCATATAGCCACAAAACAACAAAACACACCAAAGGATTTGCATAACATCAAACAAAGAAACAAAGAAAAATGGTTCTGACTTTTCAACACTTTGAATATACACTTTCACCTGTTATTCATGTGATCTTATCCTGCAGTGGTTCAGCTTCACAGGTCCATATTAGGGCCAATACAATCACACAAAATGTAACCATAGGATACAACATATGCTTTTAAGAGTCAGTTTTAGAAGTCAAAAATATATTTGCTCGAATCATATGTTGGTTGGACAATACATCTATGTCACCTGTCATTAAATGAAGTAAATCAAACCACAGACTGTGAGAGTCTAATCTGTTTGCTCTTGGCATCAGTTGATCTTAAGTGTAAAAATCTGTATCACTTTCCTCACCACTGCCACCCACAAGCTAATTCAACTGAATGAGGGTGTTTCCCCGAGCTGGTCAATCCGTTTGGGTGGGTGTGAAATTGGGAAATGAGTAGCTTTAATGACAGGGGCTCTTCTTGTCTTTGGTAAAAGCATGACCTTTAAAGGACCTCTCCCCTAATTATGGTCTAATTTACAACCAACTAAAGACCCGAGATAATTCTATTGCAGCCATTAGAGCTGGTTTGATGGCCTCAACATGTATTGTGTTTCATGATGGCAGGCATTAGCATTTAGGGCTGTGCCGGATCCCTTTTGTCCTTGTGCTACCTCATTGTTTTGGCAATTTCACCTCCAGCCTAGCAGTTATTATCTACCTACCTGTATGCACCACATCACCCTGTTTGGTAGTTTCACATGGAATTTAAGTTTATATCAGGTATAGTAATACTTAGTAATTGCAAAAATACAGTAAATCCACACATTCTCTTTCATTTCAGTCAATTACAAATGACAATGTAGGTTTGTATGCCTCACTCTGCATTATGAGTCAATGTCTGAGACCTGAAGTGAGGAGTTTCCACCTCTCACCAACCTATACTTCATTATAATTACTCTGTCTCTATTTCTGCCAGGCTTCAAAGGATCTCCATGTGATGAAGACCACATGAGTCATTAGCTGCTCTCTGATTATAGTGGTCGTGTTTGTTTAATTAAAGTATGAATGTCAGACTGAAAGGGTCATTTATGAATTGTGGATGTTTTATAAGCTGAGGTGTAAGATTTTTACTACTCAAACTGGCTTGTCTATACTTGTACACATTACAAAAGACTGTTACACAACAATGACAGAGTGTCTGTTATTTAAAGAACTCAGAGCTGCCTTTGATGCAACAATTCTTCTTTCTTTTGTTCTCTTGAGTTAGATAAAATCATCATGTATCAGCCAAGGTTTTCAACCAAATCCACTCGGACCAAAGATCTAATATTATTTATCGAACAACAGTTTTGATTTGATTAATAAGATTGCACCATAAAAAACATATTAATATGAAACGTTATCATGAAGAAAAAGCTAGAAGCACAAATCTACTAATAAATAGTTCTGAGTCACATTAGTCCTGGACATACATTTCTATATAATATCTCCTCTTTTTACTGCAGACCTCTAGTGAAGGAAGACACTCAGTCCGTATCTCAGGTCTCAGCACCATTGACTTCCGAGCCGGGTTTTCCAGGAAGCCCACACTGGACTTCAAAAAGACCCTCAGTCGGCCAGTTCAAGGTCAGTGAGGTCAACCTTTCCAGACTATAAAAAAAGGACAGCACAGCTGTTGTATGTTTTCACTTTCACCTGTTGCCTTCTCTTATATCTTCTAGCTTTGGGACAGCAGTGTATACAGTATTATGTTATATCGATTTTCCAGGTATTCCCACTCACATCCTGCTGAACACCACTGGGCTTTCTCCTCCTGCTCGGGCTGACAGACTAGAGCTCCTGTCAATTATGGGGAAAGTGATCAAAACCTTGCCAATCCGCTATTACCCTGAGCGCCAACCGCAAGGCCTCTGGAACATCACAGAGTTTATTCCACCAAGTGAGGCTTTCTTCCTGCGGGTGACAGGATATGACCGGGATGGTTTTGTGTTCCAGAGAGTCTCCAGTGTTTCCTACTCCAGTATTGTACCTGGTCAGTGATACAGCTTATCTAGATGAAGGTGTTAGGGATTGCTAACTTATTTGATTTTATCTTAACTGGCTAATTCCCTGAGAAATTAACTTTGCTTGTGTGCAATTTCCTCCTGTTAGATGCCCCCAAAGTGCTGATGCCAGCCACCAGTCATGGTTACTACCTCCAGAGAGGGGCTGTTAACTGCCAGGTAGAGAGTCTGATCCCCTTCACTTTGCGCTTCAGCAGAGATGGAAAACGACTTGGGGTGGATCAGCTGTTCAGGTGAGCAGCGGCTGCGGAGGAATAACAGGAACTGTTGTATGAAGTAAAAATCCCAAAAGACTAATATGATGAGGAAACGACATGCTGTAATGTGCATGCTTCGACCAAATCCAAAACCAAAACATGCCTGATCCAAATGATGGATTTCCAACAAAATGTCATTTCATCCATGACCCATTACCAACCTATTAAAAGTGAATTTTATATGTATTTATGTTGGACAACAACTCCTCTCCCCGTCTTGTTGAATGGTTGATGGTCTGTGAAAATACCATTTCAAACGATGGAAATAAGTCTAGGACTTCATCATTGTAGCCCTGACTAAGTCTGATATTGTGTTTTAAAATATATTGGAGTGTTGTCAATAAGCCTAAATCTAAAAATCTGGAAATGTTTACACATGTTTATGACTCTAATTGAATTGTGACATGAGATATGTCTATTAAGGTCCCAGACATATTTTATGCATTTGAGCAGATTATTTTAGCAACGTGTGGCCAGTCATAATTGTATTTGCTCAGTGGCCATATGAGTTTATCAAATGAACTCCACTCATGCACTGCATGTTTTTGGGTTGGGCACATGATAAAAGGTTTGGCCCTTCTTCTCTCAACTGATAAATGCACAAAGTTTGATGATGTTACATGAGACTGTTTGGTCATTATATGCTTATGCCTCATGATAAAGAACTTTTCCAATTACCCTCATGGCCAATCAGCAGACATCATTTCATTACCCTAAGAATTTCAATGAACCACTGCAATCATGATTTTCATAAGATCAAGGGATTAGCAGATTGAATTGCTTTAACGTTATTCTAACCCGTGCGGATAATAGTATTGAATGTTCTCCCTTCTCCTAATGTCCTGTGAATCTTTTGATCCCAGTGAGTCTGACAATGCATCATGGGAAATACCCGAGGTGACTTTGAAGGATGAGGGCTACTACGAGTGCATTGCTATCAGCAGCGCTGGGACAGGACGAGCTCGCACCTTCCTGGATGTATCAGGTAAGCACAGATATCAAGACTCATTCACTCTGTCAGCTTGATAACAGGGCATTTTTTATTTGATTATTTACTTTTACTACAAAATTTCACTTAGAAGCAGTGATATAAAATGCAAAGGTTCTCAAAAACTCTGTCCTGTCCTGTAGTACTATATATTATTAACAATGTAAACTGAATTAAAAGGAACTTGCAGAATATTTGATATGATGGATTAAGACACTATTACAATATGTCAAAAGCACAGTTTTTCTGTGGCCTGTAATACTGTACAATATATTCATTAACAGTGCATGTTGAGCTAGTCTCCATCACTGCGTGTAATGAGCCAAGACTGTCAGACAGGAATGCGTAAGAGGAGCTGGCAAACATTAGACTGTTGACAAGTGCAATTGGGGTGTGATAAATCTACTTACAGAGCAGTGAGCAATTTAAAGTATCACGTCTTTAATGTCCTGTGTCATGACATAGACAACAACACTTAAAACACACACACACTCACACATACTGTAAAGACACGAAATACCTCGAGTGAAATGGTGCAGCAAGATGAAGTTTGTGTCATGCTCAATAGTTTTAAACGTACACACACACAAACACATGTACACACTACTTATAGACATACGGTGGGGATATAAGTACCAGTGGATGTGGGTTTGAATTTTATAGGGTTCAAGGTCTCTTGCTCTTGATCCCATGCAGAGAACCATCATGATGGCAGAATTAATTCAACTTTATGGAAAATTTGACCCGAGCTTACAAAATGATGTTGTATTCCATGCTTCACAGCGATCATGTCATGAGCTTTATGGCACAGTTTGTGTGCCTGATTTGTAAAGCAATGGACTGTAGCTATGGTGTAACATGAGAGAGTACATATGAAGTTGTAAATATGTTGCAGGCTGTAAGCATATAAAGCGTTATAATGAAAGTTTTGCTGGGTATAGCTACTACTGCAAAAACAGATCTTAACTACAAATACTCGTCACCACAATAATAAGTGAATAATTTTTTACAATCTCAGAGAAAATCATAATCTAACTGATGATGATATACTGATCATATGTTCATCATCATAATATTAAAGCTATGAGCCCAGACCAAACCAAAGGGATCATAAGATTATTTATATCTTCAATTTCACCACTAGGCAAAATCATTTTTGCCTATTCAGAAATCCTCTATGGTGCATTTATTTTTCAGTCTGCACCCTCTCAATTATAGGAGACCAGAGCTGACACCGCATGAGTCCCAGTGCAGTCAGTAAAAGTCTCCTTGCCCATACTTTGCTTTCAAAACAACTTCCTGCTTCATGGAAGTCACTGGAGCTTCATCAATTTGATGAATGCCAAGCAGAGAGGAAGAAAGTGGAGTGCGCTGAAAAAGTGTGAGAGGTAGTTGAAAGACTCTTTGTGAAACAGAAGAAGGAAAGAGGGAGCCAGGCAGGGATCTGTGTAATATATGAGCGTAACTCATTACTGTAACTCACCCACTATGTTCACTGTCCAAAAGTGCCGAGGGAACTTAGCTTGTCCAACTGTTACCTCTTATGACATCTCTAAAATTAGGTGAAATTAATCCTCCTCAGCTACATCTCCAACCTTTGCTACTGGGCCAGTTATAGTCTTAACAGGATGAACAGGATGACAGGCCCCCGCATTTTACACTTTTACACACACACACACACACATACACATACGCTCACATAATAGCCGTTCAGCTGCCAAATCTGTGTCATCCTAATCCCAAGGAGCTGTGCTGAAATCCCCAGCATCCACCCTCTATCAGAGCCAAAGCCTCCGCTACCTCTCCCTCATCTTCCTTTTCCCTCCCTCTTTCTTCAACCTTCCCCATTTCTCCGCTTAGCTCTGGCTTACCTCTGAAAAAATGATTGACGACACACCGAGGCTCAAGAGATGAGTGTTTTCAAAATGGTGATGGGAGAAAAGACAGAGATAGAGGAAGAGAAATACGATAGGAAAAGGAGACCTCCATGTCTCTGATTAATGGCAAACTTTATGTTGATAGGTGGTGTTTTCAAAATTCAGTTTTCTGTGGTGCACAGCTAAACGACGCACATACTTTCTTTCACCATTTAAATATCATGCATCTTAGAGTTTCCCTTCCTACTGAAAACATTATTATTGTAAGTGTTAGTGGAGAGTCCATGGTCTAAATCAATGGATCCCAATCTTCTTGGCTTGTAACCCAAAAAGCTTTGGCTTGTCAACTCACAACCATTTGTCAAGTTGCTTATGTCTATGAGTTGTAAGCAGTTTAATCAAAGATTTTCTCTGCTCAGATTGTTTAATTTTTTAAAAAAGAGGTAAAACTTGACTAACTTCACAACAAAAAGCAAAAAATTAGAAAAAATAAACTCATCGCACAAACCTTTAGATTTAGCTTGGGGGTTGATATACAAATGAAGGTAAAATCACTTCTGTCTAAGAATCAGTATGGTCTGCAACATCGTTCCTTGTATAAAATGCTGCATCTCTCTACGTAAGTGCCAGTTAGAATATAAACGCTGCTTTCTCCATGATGTAAAGTTCCCGACAGCTGCCAACAACATTATGCCCTCATCCTGCAGAGCCGCCTCCAGCTGTCACAGTCAATGGCAACGTAACCGTTTCCCCTGGCTCCAATGCTATCCTCACCTGCCATGTTGTCAGCACAGTCACCTTCAACCTCACCTGGCTGAGAGGAGGCCACGATGCCCGTCTGGACCCACAGGCACAAGTCTTGACCAACCTCTCTCTACAGCTGTCCTCTGTGACTCCAGATCACTCAGGCTGGTACGAGTGCATTGCCATAAATGAAGGAGGGGTGACAGCAGACCGAGTCTACCTGGTTGTGCAAGGTGAGGAATGTGTGTTTATGAATATAAGTATTTGGGATGAGTCTGTGTTGTAAAAATCCAGGCTCATTGGAAGTAACATTGGAAAGAAATAGTTGCCACGTGTTGGAATACTAACAGAAACACAGAAGCAGTGGCTACTAACTATAGCTAGGTTTAGTTGGTTTTTGTCTCTGGTATGTGTGTGTGAGACATTGTCTTTGGTATGTTTGCCTGTTTTTTCTGTGTGATTTACATTGTGGGGGAGCGAAACTCTTGGCAAACACAACCTCCTTCCCAAATACAAGATCATCTCCCAAGTGTTTCCACCCTTCTTCACTCTCCTGCTCTCCATAATTCACCCAAATGCTTTATGGGACGTGTGAAAATTATTTATGCCTGACTCTCAAGCAATGCTAAAGTAGAGTTTTCCATCTCCGGACAGCTCTTATAGTTCTGTTCCTAACACTTCACTGACACTGAATCAGGAGCACGTTGTTGCACAGATGGAAGAGAGTATCGCTAGCTATCTGGCTAGCACCACAGAGCATGGGACTGTGCCTGGCCAGGAAATGGTGATTTAATACAGCTGCTTAAAGCTGCCATTAGCAGATGATCTCAACCAGAACCTGTTAAGGAGAATCCAGGAGGTAAAATCAGAAGAGAGAGAGAGAGAGCAAGTGAGAGAAGCAAAGAACTTGGTTTTACATAATCCAATATGTCCAAACTAACATCCTGTATTCACTTTGTTATACAACCATCAATCTCAGGAGAAGTTAATTCAAAGGCCATATGCTGCTTACTGTAGCCTAAATTCCCCCTTGAATGTGTCCTGCCAGGTTAAAGTTTTTTTGTTTTTTTAAAAAAAGTGTTCCTTCTATTTAAAATCAAAAGCAATTCTTCCATTTTACTGTAAACTGAGTTATCTCTGCAAGGTAAAGCTCAGTGACGTAGACGGAGATGCTGAAGGTTTAATACCAGTGTTGCAGACGAGTGCGGAGAGGAACTCTGTCATTTCACTCATCTCACTGAGTGATAAGTGCTGAGTTGACAGTCAGCCATAAAACATCTTTTTCTTTGGCAAACTCCTCATCGTATGTCTTTTTTCAGATTATTCTGTCGAGATTTTCTTTGTTATTCTTTTAAAAAAAACTATTTATTACTGCTTCTCTGGTTCTTTTTCGCTGTGTCTCATTTTTCTCTCAAACAGCTGTCAGCAAGCCCTAAGGGTTTCCTAATTACCCCCTGGTCAGTCCCATCCTAGTTATTAGCTGCACTTTGAAGTAAGTCAAGTCTGACTTTGTACAAAACAATTGAACTGATAGCGTCCAGCTGTATTTATGTTGATTTTATTAGACAACTCTGCAATCATAAAATAGTGATGTGATTGATGTCTCAGCACAGCGGTGCGATCATTATTTTCTACTCTTTCAGTTGTTGGACACAGAAATAGAAAAAATATGTGTAAATATGTAAATAAGAACAGCAAATTGTGAGTTCAGTTGTAATAACACACAGTACAGGCAATTGCAAAGAGCAGCATGGAACAGAACGGAGGTTTTAAAAGCCAAGAGTTCTTGTTTGCCAATGAAAATATGATGAAAAAGAGATTTAACTGTTTAACTATTTGTGCTTTAGTAGGGACAGAAGTCCAAAACAGCGTTTAGCTAGTTAAATGTGGATAAATGAAGGGAAAAGGGAGATGGGTTGAAAAGAGGTTGAAAAGTGGGGCAGTAGAGATAGAAGGAGGATGCAATGTGAGAGGGAGTGAAGGTGGATGAGTGAGGGAGGAAGAAAGAAAGAGAGCAGGTGATGAAGGGTCTGCTAAAGACAGGCTTCTTTCTGACACATAAAGGCTGCTGCTGAGTCACAGCAGAAGAATGTGTCTTCCCTCTCAGGAACCTCCTAGTTCCTGAACTCAGAGGTGTCCCTGCCCCCCTTCGGGCTGGGTGACCTTGCACGCTCAAAGAAGCAAGTGAGGAGAGAGTCTGGCCAGGCTATTAAACACTGAGAAAGGGCCCACTCTGACGCCCTTACTTTTGACCTTGCCTGATCATACAAGTGGTACCGCTGAGATTAACATCAATAGGATGGCAGGTTGAGGTATTTCAATTTGTTTCAAGTCAAGGTTGTAATATATCAAGAGTATTGCTGGTAAATTTATTGGCAGCATCTGGTAAATACGCAGTATATCTGTCAAAATGTGGCATCGCTGATGATTGAAGTTGGAGCATCAGTACAAAACTCCTTACATTCCTTCACACCTACTGTACTCGTTTGCGCTCAACCTTTTGAACTTGTGACTGCTTGCCTTCTATCATCCCTGTGCTTTTCCTTCAGCCAATGCAAGGACGCTGACATACAGCAGATTATCAATGGCACGCAAGCCATGGCAAGCTACTGTTTTTCAACTGACTACAGAAAAGAATAAATCCCTCTCTGGTGTCTGAGATGGACACGTGAATTAGAATCTTATTGTTTTGGATTTGTCACCCCATGTTCCATCTCTCCATTGAGAAGACTATTTCTCACACTGCACGTTCTACAAGTTGGAAAGTTCTTGGACTGGATGATTCTGGCAGTGGGAATAAAATAGAGAAAAAACGCCCTTAAAGTGATGAGTTGCACATCATGAATCAATTGGAAAATCTCTCCAGATTCCACTGCTTCTCCGGGTTGAATCCTGGATTCAGTATTCCTCCCTGTTTTACCAATAAAGACGAAATGAGGGTGAAAGATACGGGTGAAACATTATTAGTTGTTGTAAGGGCCATCACTCTTCCTGCTACACTGACAGTAAAAGTTTATGTTCTGTTCTTGTGGAAAAGCCTATATTCATTCAGGGTTATGGATGAAGTTCTTACATATAAAGGTCCAAAACATCAACAGCATATACATAGTATACAACAGTATAAAATTGTGTGTATGTACATGTATGTATATCTATATTAGTATATTAGTAGTGATGTATTGATTGATTAATTTTGTTTATTTTTTAATTCCCCTAGAGGAGCCCAGGGTTTCATTGGAGCCTCGGAATCAGACCTTTAAAACAGGCAAAGAACTGAGGATCAGATGCTCAGCTAGCGGCTACCCTCCACCCCGTCTGGTCTGGACACACAATGACATGTTTATCATAGCATCAAGCAGGTGAATTCATCCCCTTTCACATGAAGACATTTGACATTAAACTCTAGTCACAGATGTTTAAACTGTTTAAAACCTAAATCTGTAACTTTAAAAACATAGTGTGAAAATGCATCACTCAATCACAGATCTCACTCCCTCTCAGCTGTTCTTCAGTGTGCATAAAATGTTATTAAAATAGTGAATTGTGTATCTTGTGTGTTTAGACTCAGGATGACTCCTGATGGCACGCTGTTGATAAGAAACATGGAGAAGAAGGATGGAGGGGTGTATGGATGCCTGGCCAGCAACCAGGCTGGAACAGACACAATGACCTCCATTCTCACTTACATCGGTGAGCGTCACAGTGCACACACAGACACATGGAAAGGAACAACTCAAGCAAAACACGGATTTCGACACAATATGCACAGTATTTACTGTATGATGTCTCTATCATACTGATGTTTTGTCTGTCCTTAAATAACTCTGCCTCCCTAGAATCTCCTGTGGTTGCAGTGGCTTTGAGTGAGATTCTCATTGGCATTGGAGAAACCACTGTGATGGCCTGTTCTGCATCTGGAATCCCTCAGCCTGAGATCCACTGGTACAAAGGTAACACTTCAGAGTCAGAAGGAAGGCCAACACATACAATTTAGATAGAAATTAAAAGCTCAGTGTGGAGCTAAAACACGCCCCATTCAAATTACAGATTTGCTTAAACAGCCTGAACATATCACATATTTTGTTAAGTGTTCACTCTCACGCTGCTGCATTTCTTCTAATTACTAGGGGATGTCCAGCTGCATTCATCGTTGTTGTTGGACATAGACACATTAGGAGGGACACTGACCATTAAAAGGACCCAGGATGTCGATGCTGGAGACTACACCTGCGTCGCTGTCAATGATGCCGGCACCTCATCAGGGAAAATCTCTCTTGATGTAGGAGGTAAGAGTGACACCTTGAAAGAGCAAAAAAAAAAAATGTAAAAAAGTAAAATGAACCAAGAATAATATCAAAATTGAAAGCAGGAGAACTACTTGTGTAGCCTCACCATAGCTTTGTATGTGCAGACCACTAAATTATCCAGATTGACAGGAAATTAAACAAGGTGAAGTAGTCTCGTTAGGCTTGGCTCGTTTCATGTGTTGCAAGGCTACAGCTGTTTTAGGTGATTATTGTGGTTTCATGGTATGCAGCTTTGACGTTTATCCCAGCAGGGCATCCCAACACTAACATTTACTGTCTTTATTCTAAACTAAATGGGTACTACTGTACTGAACAGTAAAATTTGGTTTTGACAAGTTGCTCAGTTTTTACTGTCCAGTCGAGTCAGAGATACTGACAGTATTTAGCTTAGAATATAGAAAATCCCAAATATTATTTTTCAGCTTTTCAGAAGAAGAACAAGTTAGCCTTTTATGAGAAAATACATTAAGAATTTATAGCAGGTAAACAGAAGCTAACCCAGAAGTGTAATGTGATTTTAGTTCTTTGTAGTAGCTTTTTAGTGCCTGGTAGTAACTTTTGTTCCACAATGAGCATCTCAATCTAGTTCTGTCCACTAAATGAGGTCACATTATAATATTTGTACCTCCACATATGCTCTGCACTATGCATACCTTTTTATGAGTCAGCCGAACTGAGTGAGTTATGTGTGAGTGAAGAATAGAAGCAGAAACACTTTATTTGGAGTGTTGCACCTTAAACCATCAATGAACTGTCTGTTATGGCTCATAGTATACACCAGTGTGTGATGGCTGTGCATGAAGATACAAAGACTGTTTTGGTCCTGTTAATGAACGATTCCTTTGCCAGACCAAGGACAAAATATGTCTGGTTTACATCGAAATACAGTTGTGTCAATATCCATTAATGGATGAATGAACAGGCTGGAGTTTTGCACATGCACACAATTTAAAAATGACTGACATGTCTGGCACAGAACAATGCATACTTGGAGGTCAATAAATCTGGTATTAATTCTACGTTTGCATATTTTTGCTGTTGTGCAAATAAATTCTTCTATACATCTGGTCCTAGAATCAGTAGTGAACAACCCAAGCTTACATGATGGACAGCTTGATTGTCTGTAGAATGCAATACAGATGGATGGGTGTCCCCTAAACTTTATGACCCCTGCCATCTTCATCCTTGACCACCTCAGCTGCACCTAAGTTCACACGAGAGCCATTAGACGTGGCGGCGGACATCGGCTCCAACGTGACCCTGTCGTGCCACGCCCAAGGTTACCCTGAACCAAAGGTCACCTGGAGGAGAGAGGACGGTTCGTCCCTTTCCATCAGGCCCCGTGGACACAGCACTATCACTCAGAGCAGAGGAGGTCTACATATCACCAGTGAGTTAATTAGTTAGATATGTGCATTCACATTACACATATACAGTTAATGCTCTGGGTTTAAACTGTTCCTCTTTCTGTCAGACCTGTGGGTTGAGGATGAGGCGGTATATATCTGTGAGGCTCACAATCACTTTGGCAAGATCCAGACCCAGGCCAGTATCACTGTGACTGGACTAGGTAGGTGCAACATTTAACATGAAATGTCTTGCTTCTCTGGATGGTTACTTTCTTTCTCTCCCTCTAAGAACAAAAAGTAGAGTTTTTTTATCTTGAAATAAAAGCAAGTATTCACAGCCACAGTGTGATTATGTTGGACAGTGATTTTGGACAGTGACAGTGATTTTTATTTGCATATGATTGATTGATTAAATGTATAATCTCCAGGGGGGATTTGGTAATGGTGTGCATGCATTAAGTTTAATGGAGAGCGAAGGAATACAGAACTGTAGCCGAACAGAAAAAGTGCTTCCTTTGAAGTTCTTTTGCACTTCAAAGACCTGTGGCTTTGGATCACAAAATGCATACATGCACTCACATATGCTTGCATTCCTTTTTGTAAAATATGTGTTTTTCTGAGCCTTTTCATTCGTGGACATAGATCATATCTCCGTTCCATGTCCAGTACATTTTCTAAAACAACATACAGTACATACGAGTGCCTATATCCGTCTGTAGGTCTTCATGCATGTGTGTGGGTTTCTGTTTCAGTCTTTACACGTGAGTGTAAGTTCATTAGCACATTTCAGTGGGTGTGTTTGAACACATGTGCCTTGTTAACCACTGTTTCTGTTTCACTGTTTCTCTACAGTGGAAACACTCTGCGCTCTTATATGTGGGCCAAAGGTTAAAAAGTACAGACCCACCCAGATGTCATATATTACTGCCCCACTGCCCCAATTCCCCACTGACAGCGTTGTCTCATAAGACACACACACCCAGTGCAGAAGCACATGAACAGTAGTTTCTTCTGGACAATAAGTAGAGCGCAGGAAAGTTGGCGTATCCATGGTGTGTGTGTGAGTGTGTGTGTGTGTGTGTGTGTGTGTGTGTGTGTGTGGGTGTCTCTGTGTGTATTTGTATGTTTGAGTATGTAATCCCAGTGCAGTCAGGGTGGTCATCACATTTCTCGGGCCAACACCCTGTTGTCTGTCATAGCCCTCACAGATGACATCACTATTGTCCATGTGAACACAGCCAAACCATTTAGGCAAATGTGTTGTCCAAATGTAAGTGTGTGTGTTCAAGTGTGTGTTGTGTATGTGTATGCATATGTGAGGGAAGAGAGGAGTGTGCCGATACTTTTAGCAGCTGTGGAAAATGTATACTGTATATGCTGCATTGTTAATGTGTTTATAGCAACCAAGCATTCCCTATTCATCTCAGTGTATACACACAAACAAACACATATGTGCTTCCTGAGGTAAAAGCCTTTGTATGTCAGTCTGGTATGTCCAGTCTGTTAAGTTCATTATATTTACACACTCATTTTTAAACTTAGGTCATCAAAATGCAGAACAAAAGCTGTTCTGCATTTTATAAAAATGAAATTCAGCAAGAAAGATTTCTGGTTGAAGGATGATGTGTGTTTGTGTGAAGGGAGAACTGGACTGCAGTAATTGTTTGGATTGTGCTCTCAGACACTCAAAGGCACTTGATCTTTGTGTGCATTTTTTTTTCATCTTTGTGCAAAGAACAGGCTGTTACCCACATGGTGTAATTCTCAACTGTATCAAATAGCTTCACAGGAACTTATTGCTGACATGAATATACTTAATCATTTTCTTGAATACTTTTCTATTGTTCTCTCAGCCTGTTTTTCTGACATAAGCTCTTTATAATTGTTTGCATGACATCCGCAGTCTCTCCTGTCATTGCAATGAGTCCGACCGTGCTCAGTGTGATTGAGGACCAGCAGGTGACTTTACCCTGTGTGCTGCTAGCTGGGAATCCATTGCCTGAGAGGCAGTGGCTGCACAACTATGGCATTGTAAGAACTCAGACACACACCGGATAGAAGTCATATTTCTTAGATGTCCTACAATGGATTTACTCTGCATTTGAGTTGACAACCATGATTTCATTTAACCCTATTTAATCTACAATCTGTCAGGTGACTTCTGACCAGTATGTGACTGTGAGGAGGGATGGCAGTCTGCACATTGAAAGAGTTCGGCTGGATGATGCGGGTGACTACACCTGCTTGGCTGAGAATGTTGTTGGGGCCACCAACCATACCACCACTGTCAGCGTTTATGGTAATGTACAAAACACACAAACATGTACAGTATGTGCACAAATCTAATGAATCGTTTTTTAAATGTTTTTAAAGTCTTATAGGTACCTTGTGGAGTTTTTTAAACACCTGTTGGACCCATATTTCTCATGTTCCAGTACACATGCACAAAGATGTACACAGTACAAGCTTTGGCAAGGTGTGAATTTATGGGGAAATATTACATATTAGTGTTGGAAAATCACAGCTAATAAGCTAATCCAACATTTTAGGATATTTTTACTTCTGAATGGAAACATCTCATCAGTTTGCAGCGAAGCCTTCACCTCTAATTGTCCAATGTGCTGGTAAAAAAGAAAACCTCAAAGTTACTTTGAAGACTGGCTTTATCTGTCAGATTAAAGGTGCAAGAAGAATATTTATGACATCCCATGGTTTTACACAATTCCACATATTGGCAATTGAAGGCAGTAATTCGCCTTTAAAAATTTTCAATGTGCCAAAAAGTAGGAGAAGCAGAGAGGAGAAAATCCCAAACTTGTGCTTTTGTTGAAACAATCCCAGTTAAAATGAAATTAAAAAGCCATAAAGCCTTTTCACAGCAGACATTTTGACATGTCATAGTAGGAAAATAACAGGTGCAATTCATAACATTAATGATGGCTGCATTACACTTCCACAGCCATTTCCAGGGTCCTGGTATTGTGCATGCCGACTCACTGGGACACTAGTACCGAGCCATCGTTAACGTTATTGATTACATCTATGCTCTTCCTGCTATGACAAGTCAAAATGTCTGCTAGTGTTTTATGGGATATGAAATGTCTCCTCTCTCTTTTCCTTCTCTTTTTGGCTCTTAACCTCATAAATAGGATTATATTTGAGGTTGCACTAAAACCAGGAGCAGCTGAGGGTAATGACAGAGTTTGGAGCACAGTGAGAGGGAAAAATGTGTTCTCCATTTATACTAAAGTCAGTCCTTGCCAGATTCTACCAACACAAATAGGAATCATCCATAGCGTGTATGTAAAAGGCAGTGGCTCCCTCACTTCTTGAAATTAGTCCAGTCCATTTTAGATGTACATACACAGAACACTGAATATTTACATTATGTAGGCCAATGTACAGTTCAGTTAACCATAACCTATTAGAAATACCTATTAGATTATGTAGCTTCCACTGCGTGGAAGCTACATAATCTGAATCACATGCAAGACGTGCTGACAGAAGACCTCCATGCAACAATGACTTGAATATCCAAACCCGTTTTTCAGTAATGTCTGTCATAGTTCACGAGATTTTCAGTTAAATCACTTTTCTTTTTCTTTTCCACAAAGATGCTCCAAGCCTCAAAGGGCTGATCTTTTCTGCAGAGACAGAGTTTATAACAAAGCAAAAACAAGACAGATAATGAATAAGGAAGAGAAAGAACAAGAAAAGGAAGAGTAAGATGAATGCAATACCCATACAGAATACTGTATCTTCAGTTAAGTACAGGCTTTCTCCAGATGCTTTTGAGAGACACAATCCAAAAAGAGGCAGGTTCTGTAAACACTTAATGAAAGTACAGTGTGTACGCACAAAAATATTGGAATAACTGTTCTGTTTTTTGTATGTTTTCAGTGATTCCTACCATTCAGTATGGTCCTCAAGTGTTCAGCACCATTGAGGGAACACCCATCACTCTGCCGTGCCGAGCCAGTGGAGTACCGACCCCTGAGATCACCTGGTCTAAGGTCTGTATTGGCATTACCCCTCCGAGTATAAAGTAAGCAATTGTAAGAGCCAGTACTCTGGTGGCAGTGGTGTACTGTTTTCCTATCCCTAAAGACCTTATTTTTCCTCCCATGAACCTAGAAATAATAAAAAGGGAATAGAGAGAAAACCGCATGAAATGAGGATGTAAGTGAATCAACGAATAAAAATGCAGGTCAAAAGTAGAACAGCCAAGATTTCTAGCCACATCTCACCTGGTAGAAGTTAAATTTGATTTGATTTGAGATGAGACTCCACATCAAGCAGTATTAGAAAATCTCTATCGCCAAAGTAAGCAATGTCCAGCCATTCCAAAATCATGATTTTTCTCTGAGACGTTAACACATCCAAGAGCTTTTTATGACATATTGACTCCCTTGTTGGTTAGTGATTGCTGTTATGAAGCTCATTCAGACAAGCGATGTGTAGTATTTGTTCAGTAGTTATGTGTGGTTGTGCAGTTTTGGGCGTTGATTGAAAGACTGCAGATGTGGGTTCAGTATTTCTATATTGTTTTGTGTCAAAGGTCAGGTAGCTATATAGATTTTAGTACAATGCATACTCCATTGATAGGCTGTGGGAAGACATTATCACACGGGAAAATACCTGTGTGAGGGCAAATGCGTGTTCCTTATGTGCTCCTCCATGAAATTAGCTCTACCTGTGTCCATTGGCTTGTACAGTGTTCTCAACGTTTACATGAGCATTTTTTGTGTGTTAGTGTGTAGTATAAGCCAGTGTGTTTATGTGTACGCTCCCTCCCTCTTTTCCATCTTTTACACTAGTTTCTCGGCGTTGTAAAAGCGATGCTGTTAAAGTGAACAGGACTACAGGGACGTATGAAACTAGATCCTGCTAAGTTCTGCACCAGCTGTTAAAATGTGATTCCCTGTGATTTCTTTTCTGTTCTCTATAACATCAATCATGTCAAATCAAGTTAGTCATGTCAAATCCAAAAGGACAGCTCAGAGATGACACATCCCTGATGTACCAGCATCACATTTGCTTCATGTTTTGGTTCATTTGATTCATTCTGTCTTTTTTTCATTTTGCCTTTTTTTAACAGCAGGGAAAAAATTCAAATAATAAATTTCAGCACACTTAATAGGCCAAACCACACATCCTTTTTGGTCTTAACTCTCTCCTGGACACCTTGTCAAGTAAAGCTAAGTTATTGAATTGAGCTCTGGCCCCTGCCCCTTACCCGTTATGATTTGTTTTGTAGGGTGGGGAGCTGCTGAACTTGGGTGGTCCAGCCTTCGCCCTGGATTCTGACGGCAGCCTTCTCATCACCTCTCCCTCTGGAAATGAGACTGGAGAGTTCATTTGCACAGCTACCAATGCTGCCGGCTACGCCACTAGGAAGGTTCAGCTCACTGTCTATGGTAAAGACAAAGGCTGGATAAAGTTTGTGCAGAAGCAGTTTTTCAAGGAATGTTATTTAGGAGTGTTATTATTCACAGATTAGCTCTATATTGGCAATGTTGGAAAAGTTTGTTTTCAGAAAATCTTTGTTTCTTTTTGTCATTAACTCACGATCTGGCCTGCCCATGTGTGTGTAAATCCAGTCCGTCCGAGATCCAATGCAAATGCTGGAGGTGCCGGAGGCTCCACGGAGCCAATGAAGATGTCAGTGATTCAGGGTGAAGATGCCATTTTGCCATGTGAAGTCCACAGTCTCCCCCCGCCCACCATCAGCTGGGCCAAGGAGAGGCAGCTCATCTCCCCTTTCTCCCCGAGGTAAAACACACAAACTCAACAATCTCACAACCCCTTGCGCACCGCTGGGATATTTCTGCAATTCTTTCACTAACATCGGCACTGTATTTTCTCATTCTTAATTAAATGCAGCAGCACACGCCATAATTCAAGCTGAGAGCTCCAGCATAGACAAAATACCCCCCTGTGAAATCTATTTTCCATTAACATTCAATAAACATTTAGCCAAATCTTATGATCTTGTCTGCAACCTCGAAATAAGAGTTACATTTTGTTATTCTAAAAGAGAGTAAAAGAGAGCCTCTATGTTGTCTATGTCTTGATTGCTGTGCTCTGTCTCTCTGAACTGTTCATTACCTCAGGGTATAGTTTGTGGTTTTATAAGATGACTGAGTAATCATACTCCTCTCTGTGATCTGTTGTACCTACTGTGCGTCTGCCACAGAAGCTATAAATGCGGTTGATGGTGGATTAGTAGGAATTACCGAGAATCTGTTTACAGTGATGACTGAATAAGTCATTGAGAGGAAAAAATCCAGGAGTGTGTGTGCTTGTTTTGCATTGCCAAGAATGATTGCCAGTCACACTATATCACTTTACGATTTCATTTATTTCTGTTTGTGTGTTCTTCTCAGGCACACTCAGCTTCCCTCAGGCTCAATGAAGATATTGGAGACCAGACTCTCAGATAGTGGACTGTATGTGTGTGTTGCCTCCAACATTGCCGGCAACCTGACACAGTCCATTCAGCTAAGTGTTTTGGGTAAGTTCAAAAGATCACAAATACTACAAAGAATGAAACATTTCATAATGTTATTATGGGTTACTGGCCAGCACTAGTGAATGTAAGAACTCCTTGGAACTGGTCAACAAACAATATCTAAGTGAATTTTGAGTATCTATCAAAACATCTTATTATGAAAGATGCATAAAGTTTATTATATTCATCCATTAGCTTTCATGTAAGTGACGCTGATGTAGCTAAACAACATTTTAAAATTAAAATGACTCATTCAATACTCGTACATTTCCAAAATAAGAGGCGCAGCCAAGACATATTCTCATTAGGGATGAGATAGTGATGACAGCAGCACACCAATTTACTGTAACTAAACTTCCAAGAGGACGCCTTGTGTGATGAATAACATGCAGGTACAGATGGTTAGGCTTAGTAAATCTTGTTTTCTGTGATCTGACCTACAGTGCCACCTAGTATCCAGGCTGGCCCCAGGGTCATGAAGGCACAGGTGGGTCACCATGTGGAGCTGCCATGTGTAGTGCGAGGGGTCCCAGAGCCCGCCATCACCTGGACGAAGGATGATAAGAGGTATCCGGTGTCACCTGGCGGAAGCCTAGCATTTAGCCACGTGCGGTTGGATGATGAAGGCACCTACACCTGCACTGCAACCAACACTGCAGGCAGAGACGAAGCCCAGGTTCTGCTTCAAGTACAAGGTTGGTTTCAGTTAACTTCTGATCCCCGAGAGGAGCAGTGTATTTATTGCACTCATGTTTTCAAACTGTTAGAGTTTTATATGTCTGCTTAAAGGAGGACATAAATGAATGTCCCAGCTAAACTACCTTGTTCCTTTTTCTGGCACTGTATATGTTTTTTACATATGCTAAAGTAAGTAAGAGCTCAGTTTTCAGTTCTTTATTTGAATAGACTGGTACAATATATACAATACTATTTTAAGATACATACTAAATCTGTCACAGTTGCATGGTAGTGTGTATTCATCATTGAATATTTATGTATGTATATTTTCAGTGCCCCCTGTGGTCGAGGTACTAGAGCCTCCTTTCAATAGCCCCCTGCAGGAAAGAGTTGCAAACCAACGTATCGCCTTCCCCTGCCCTGCCAAAGGTACAGTAACGTTTCCACTTATATATATCATGAAGACCAATTCACTGATTCCATTATCCTGTTAAGGCACCTCTGTTGAGAATAGACGTTCTCATTGCTAGTGGTTTGAGTTTCTTTTCTCTTTTTCCTGCCTTCTTCTCTCCTCCAGGTCTTCCCAAACCAGTGATTCGGTGGTCACGTAATGGCCAGGAACTGACGGGTAATGAACCTGGTGTGTCCATCTTGGAGGATGGTACACTGCTGATTCTGGCCTCTGTGTCACCACTGGACAATGGAGAGTATGTCTGTGCCGCTGTCAATGATGCTGGATCCACTGAGAGGAAGTACCAGCTCAAAGTCAACGGTGATTGACCTGTTTTAATGTGCTCAGAGTCATTTTCTGACACGTATGTGCATTTCTACTAAAACATCACCTGCTAATATTATATATGATAATCACATTCGATGCCTCCACAGTGCCCCCAGATTTCCGTGGCAGTGAAACGTCAAGCAATGTGACCGTGGTCCTGAGTCAGCCTACCAGCTTGGTGTGTGATGTCACAGGAAGTCCAACCCCAGTTATCACTTGGTATAAGGACGGGACTCCGGTAGGTGAAATCACATACGACTGCTGCTCCTCTTATATAAAATGTAACAGTTGTCTTTCATGTTTATAACTGAGAAGATCTTTATTTTCTATTTCTAGCATTTGTTGAAATGTTTATTATTCTAAATGCAAATAAATCAAAGACATAGGGAGTAACAGTCTGCCCTATAATATGCGTAACATATACTTAAATTGCGGTCTAATAAGTGATCTACAAGGATTGGATCTCCACTGGGGTGAATGGATATGTAGCCTAATGCATAAAAGTGATGAGAAATTATATTGATCTTTCCTTTGGAAATAATCATAAAGCTTGAATGAGCTCTGATCACAGGGTACACTGTCCAAGAGAGCAGACTTCAAACCACTATGGATCCTGTGTGTGTGTGTATGTGTGTGTGTGTGTGTGTGTGTGTGTGTGTGTGTGTGTGTGTGTGTGTGTGCGTACGCGCTCGTAAGAAAGACCAACTTAATAGAGGGCTAGCCATGGTGGCAGCATGCTCAAGGCTGAAATGACAGAATAATTATGATTAATTGATATGAGAACAGAGTATTAGCACACTAATTTCCAGTAGTGCCACCAGGAGGTTGAGATTTTTGGTCATTGAAATATCTCAACAATAGTAGGATGGATTGCCATGGAATATTCACAGTACCCTGACAATAAATCCTAATGATTATGGTCATCACCTCACCTTTTCTCTACCACCAGCAGGTCAGAGATTTCACATATCCAATGAATATATCTCAGTGACTCCTGGATGGAGTCCAGTCCAGTTAGTCATGGTCCCCAGAGGATGAATCCCACTGACCGCTTGAGGTCACTACCATGAGGTTGAAATTTATGATTTGAAGTGAAACTTTTAGATGAATTGCCATGACATTTGGCAGTGTTATACCTCCCTCAGGATCAATTGTAGTAACTTTGACTGTTCCATCTAGCTTCTCTATCAGCTGAAAATTTAAATTTGTCTAATTGCTTTATTTATGGTCAGAAACCTGCTAAACTAATATCAATCAGCCTCAGTAGTGCTTTGTGTTTAGTGCTAGTGAGCAAATGTTAGCATGCTAGCATACTAAATTAACTCACGAAGTCATGTCTAGGTCAACATTATACATACTTAGCCTCAGCATGCTGTCATCATGAGCATGTTTGCATGCTGACGTTAGTGTTCACCTTAAAGCACCGCTGTGCAGAAGTACAGCCTCACAGAGCTGATAGCATGCCTGTGGACTGTTCTTGTTGTTCTCTATGCTGCCTTAGTAATTGTTCCTGTGAGGCACAGATGGGAAAATCAGACCACTTACTTTAATCTGCTAATTATGAGCAATCTAAATATAGATTCTCCGCTCTTTTAATGTTTTTGGCTCTCAGCTACAATTGAAAACATGTTTTGTACGCTTTTAAATTTTTATTTCTCAGCTGAATAGATCTTTCAGCACCGTGTAGACAGTTGTTTGTTTTTCAACTCTGCTTGAATTGCAAGATGCAGATTTAAATGTGATTTTATCATGATGTCTTACAGCTTGCTCCATAACACCTGTCATGCAGCATTTCCTAAACTGTAACTTATGTTGTTATCTTTGCTTTTGTTGTTTGATTTATGTTGATTGACAGGTAGTTGCCAGTAACAGCGTCCAGATTCTTGATATGGGGAAAACCTTGAAACTACTGAAGGCAGCCACAGCAGATGCAGGCAGCTACAGCTGTAAAGCCATCAATATTGCTGGCAGCACAGAAAAAGACTTCTTCCTTGATGTACTGAGTGAGTAAAGGCAATCAGAAATTATCTATGGCAACTCCAGAAATTACAAGGAAAGAGCTTTGTGGAACCTTGTGGACATAGACAACCTTAAATTAATTCCACATTCATCGAAAACACTTTAAATGAATGAAAGAAGCCAAATAAATAGGATTTTTAAAAAAGAGTTTTCTCCTTCTCTGCTGCAGTCCCACCAACCATTGAAGGGTCAGGCTCTCAAGATGTTTCAGCCATTCTCAAACAGGAGATCAGTCTAGAGTGCAAGGTGCAAGGAATGCCTTTTCCCACAATCCAGTGGTACAAGGACAGGAAGTTAGTGCCTTTTCACATTATAATGATCAACTTATATGAAACAACAGGGTAAACATTCGTCCTTCAACCTTTTCCTATCATTCTGATTTCTTTCCAGACTGGTGTTTCTTGGTGATCCTAATCTGGAGGTCACCAATAGGGGTCAGGTTTTGAGGATAAAAAGTGCCCGTCTCGGGGACCAGGCCAGGTACCAGTGTAGTGTCATGAATACAGCTGGCAAACAGTCCAAAGACTTCAACCTCAGTGTCTATGGTGAGTGTGGATTTTGACAGAGCTTTGTCCTGTAAATATATAGTATATAAACACACCTAACATGACCAAATACAGCTGGACTGCAAATTTTAGCCACACGATCTTACTATTTTTTTGCTATTGTTCCAGTTCCCCCCTCCATCAAAGGTGGTAACTTAACTACAGAGGTCACAGCGCTGCTGGACACAGTAGTAACACTGGAGTGTGAGGCACGTGGAGTACCACTTCCCACCATCACCTGGTACCGAAAAGGAGAGGCTATCCTGTCCAACCGACAGGCTCAGTATGTAGAACGAGGCCATTACCTGAAGATCCCTCGGGCTCAGGCATCAGATGCTGGCCAGTACACGTGCAAGGTGACCAGTGTGGCCGGAACTGCTGAGAAGGGCTACGAGCTGGACATCTACTGTAAGAACCTGACGTCTGACACCTGATATCTACACACATTTTCTTTTTCATGTCAGCTTGACACAAATGCTATGAGAAATGTATCTTACAAATGTGATTTAGAAAATCTAAAGCACATTTTGAAACTAGAAACAAACAGGTTTTTAAAATGATAACATAGAAGGTTTGCAAATGCATAGACATCAGGAACTGAAGCTCATACAGTTCCCGCAGCTCCTGTTGTCTCTGCATTTGCAACCCTTCTCATATGGTATGTGCTGTTCTCTGAAGCTTATTATTGTATTAATCAGAGATTTGAAGGGACAACCTGGCAGCTCCTAAACAGGCTGCAATGTAATCAGATGGAGCAATAGCACATGTACGTTTAGTGGATGTATGTCCACTCAAGTACTTGGTTTTACCACTGACAGGGCCAGATTGTTGTTATAAATGGACCATACAGAGAAATAAAACATTTTTCTTTACCTTTCGCAAAAAGATGGGAAAATGAGGTCCCGATTGAAAAATACTGAAGTTTCCCTTTAAGGCATTTGGTTTCACTCACAAAGCTTAAATACATTTGTAACTGTCAAGAATAATTTCAAACAGCTGTGGATCAGCAAACAATTTCATTTTAAAAAATCCTTGATCCTTGAAAAGCACAGTGAATAGAGAGTTGAGGATTTGAAGCGTAAAACTATTTTACATTTTGTTGAATAATGAAAGGCTCAAGTGTTAGATCTAAAAAAGATATCAGTCAACCAGAAAAGTCTTCCAAGCTTTAACTCTCCTTTTGTTCTGTTCCTTTTTTATGCATCTTCCACCCCCAGTGCCTCCCACCATTGCAGGGGGAGATGACGGGCCCACAGAGAGGAAAGTAGTCCTCAGTAAGCCTCTGATCCTGGAGTGTGAAGCTGGGGGCTACCCTCCCCCTTCCCTCACCTGGCTGAAGGATGGAGTTCCTGTGCGTGACGGTGAAAGTGTCCGTGTCATTGAGCAAGGGAAGAAAATTGAAATCCTCTCAGCCACAGTCTCAGACTCGGGACGTTACATCTGCGTGGCAACCAGCATCGCTGGGGAGAAGGAGGTCAAGTACGATGTCAGAGTTTTAGGTATGTAAGCACACAAAAATGACTCTTTGAATTGATATATCCAAGTACTATGCTGACACTGAAACGGACAGCACATACACTCGTGCCTCATGTGGGATTTTTATGCATCTAAACATGCATTCTTTTTAAATTTAGTAAAATACAACTTTTCAAGGGAGTTGGCCTGCTTGAATGTTGTGGTAATATAATAATTCTAAATCCTTGGAATGACCTTACTGTTATTTCCACATCGATTTATTGCTTCAATGCCCTGATTCCCTGTTCTGCTTTGGTGAACCTCAGTTCGAGTGTGATTTTGACTCAAATTGTTCCCAGTAATGAAAATACAAAAATATTAGCCTTCCTGCATAGTAAATGAACAGCAGTTGAGCATTCAGTTTATCACCGCTGCTCACTAAATAGAGCAAGTTCAAAAGAAATGAAGCCAAACATTTGATTCAGCCCTTGATAGTTAGAATCACATAAGATAGGAAAAACTTAACAGAAAGTTGTTGAATTGGCCACCCTGCTTTAATAGCTGTTTAAAGCCAGGATATTTGTTCATGCCTGAGCCAAAATGTAATATGTAGCACCATGTCACTTGAGCAGTTATCCTAAATCAGACACTATCCTTAAAAGCACTCTGAATATGGCTCCAAGTTGGACTTTTCAAAAAAAAAAAAGCTAGACTAGTAAAAACATGCTGTGAATATTTTGCTTTATGTATGTCTACCTCTAACTCTTCCACTGTGCTTTATCAGTAAATGCCAGAGGAAGACACTATGTTCTGGTTATGAAACAGGTTGTATTTTCTGAATTTTGCCTCAAATGGCACAGTGGTTATGTAACATTGAGTTTAGTTAGGAAGTAGCCTCTCTGGTATTTTAGTCTCTTTGAGCACAGCTAATCACTCTAACAACTACAGCCTGGCATGTGTAGCTCATTCTTTTTACAATTTGTGACAGCTGGGAAAACATTGTGCCGTTGTCGGCAGGATTCGAACCTGCGCGGGGAGACCCCAATGGATTTCTAGTCCATCGCCTTAACCACTCGGCCACGACAACTCATGCGTAATATGAGCTGATACTGTTGCTCTCTGCTGGTGCTGTGGCTATCTACACCATGTGTGCATTCCACATGGGAAACTAACACCTGCCATTTCACTGTGGCTTTGCATATCTGACTGCTATACTCACATGTAGAGTTAGACCTCTTCACAAATACCAGAGAATTTAGTTCTATTCGTTTGGGAGCAAGAAAAGACCCCAGCCACAGGATTCTGTCTTTAAAATCCTCATTTTTACTGATCTGCTCTGATACTGATATCATCTGCAGCAGAAATAGAGGCATGATAGAAAAGTTATTGAAAACCCATGGACTGAGGCTATGTTTTTTCAGTGTTACATAAATATAACTTCAAAATAACACAGATTTTTTTCATTCCTAGTGCCTCCTTTTATTGATGGAGGAGATGATGTAACAGACAGCACAGTGGTCATCAACAGTCCTCTGGAGCTTGAGTGTCACGCCACTGGAGCACCTGCACCTGTAATCACGTAAGACCACCGTCTCCTGTGTGCTTGCAAACACACATAAACACATGCAGGCACACAAGCAGAGTCATTGTAACGACATCTAAATTGCAGGTGGTATAAGGATGGAAAACCAGTCAGGCAGGGCGAGGGGTTACGGGTTGCATCCAACGGGCGGCGACTGGTTGTTTCCCGCGCTCAGGTCTCTGACACAGCTCGGTTTCAATGTGTGGCCACCAATGAAGCAGGAGACCATGAGAGGGACTTCAATGTGGTTGTCCACGGTAATGTTTTGTCACATACTTTGGAGTTAAATGAAGCAATTGTTTTCTGGCTACAGATGAGGAATAATCTTAGTAGTTTTGCATATGTTCTAATTGTAATACATGGAATCTATACTCTCTAAATGCAAGCCACAGAGAAGCTCCCACTTTGGGTAAATATTGCTCTCTACCTTTTTGTAATTTGCTTTTTTCCTAATTTCCTTTTGTGAAGTGTTTCTAAGAAGGTAAGTCTATTCTCTGCCCCTTTCTAGTTCCTCCATCCATTCGTACCAGTGGGCCTGCTGAGCGTGCAGTGGTTCTCCACAAAGCCATCAGTCTGGAGTGCATCTCCAGTGGCATCCCCCCTCCCAGCATTACCTGGCTTAAAGATGGCCGACCTGTTGACATAACTAAGGAGCACCTTAAGGTTTGTTTACTGATTGCCTGAGTATTAATTCTTTATTTCTATTCTTTTATTTTGGACATTTTAGCCTTAATTTGACAATTTAAAATGTAAAGGAAACATGGCTAGAGAGAGGAAGAAGACATGCATTAAAGGTCCGCAGCAAGAAACTGAAACACAGATGTTTCATTTATGTTCTATTTGTCGTAAAGCAGGCAGCCAGGGCACCCCATTAATTCATTATTTTGACAAGATAATCCCATTGGAGTAGGCACAACTTCAGTGCCATACATGCAGACATTGCTACTGAAATGCATAACAAATGTTACTGAATTTCACCTGAATTTATAAAAATAAAATAGCATTTTGTTGCAGGAAATTGGATAGTTGCATTGTTACAAGACAACACAAGAGAAAAAAAATAGGGCACTGCTCTATTTTCTAAGTAGCTGAGAAAAGTTCCAATATGTTTATGACAATGCAAAAAAGATGTCGTTTGATATGTAGAATATACTTTTATATTCGCATTTCAACATGAAAAGTAATTACCAGTCTGTTTTTCATGTGTTGTGTGCTTGTATCTGTCACAGCTGGAGTCGGCAGGCAGAATGCTAAAGGTCACTGAGGCAAGACTAGAGGATTCTGGGAGATACACCTGCCTGGCCACCAATGCAGCTGGCGAAGCTCAACAGCACATACGGCTCAGTGTCCATGGTAACTTATAGATACACACACACGGACTCTCTTGGTCTGTCCCTGTCTCACTCATTTTAATCTGTTCACTGTTCCTTCTTCTTTCTGTATCAAGGGGACTAAGTGGAAATATGAGAATATAACCGGATAAATTATTATTCTCATGTATAATACTATGTGTTTCCCTCAGAGCCTCCCAGTATCCACAACTCTGGAGAGATCATCAACCAGACTATCCTGTCGGGCTTTCCGACAGAGCTTGAGTGCAAGGCCACAGGCAGCCCATTACCTGGTAAGACAGCTCACAAACTTCCTCCACCATCCTGCTGGGTTCTCTGTTGTGTGTATAAGTTCCAGTGCGTAATTTCCTTTGACCGCTGAGTCAGAATTGGCTTCGCTGCCACTTTTCTTATCTTTACCCATTAATGGAACAGCAGAAAATTGATCTCAGATGACTCCCTACAGGCAGCTTTTCTCTCTTCCCAATTGCCTTGCAGATAAGCGGTCACATTCCAGTGTAATTGAACACTCTTTTCTTGGTTTGTTACAGTATTTTTACAGCAGTTGCTTCACTCCAACAGTCTGAAATATGTGAAATCATGTTACATGTTAAGATATTTTACTAGGAGTTTATTTGAATTCTATTTAAACTCCTAGAGGTCCTTGCCTTTTCACTCTTTGCGTGAGTTAACAATAAAAAAACAAAAACATGAAAAAATACACATAAACAATACTCTCTTCGTGTCTTTATGCCATTACTGCGTGCTCACAAATTTTACAAGCCCAAATACAAAATATTATTACTTGTTTTTGAAGATAGGGCAAAATACATCTCTCTGATCTGCTTCCCTCTTCATCCTCAGGACATTTTATGGTCAACTGGGAATCATATGTTTACTCTTCTTCTATGGTTAAAACAAAACATTGTGAAGCAGCTTTTGATTTTTATGCACATATATCTGGAACAAATGTTTACAAGGTCTGAGATCTGCTCCCTTTTAATTCTTTGTAGATCAAGGCTACAATATCTCTGCTTTTTGTTAAATTTGGTGTTGTATCTGCAATGTAACCAAATTCCAACTTTTATTCCTTTGTCCATTATTTTCCTTTCAGATATGTGTTCAGTTTTTGGTTTGTTTTATTTTTCTTTTAAATACAGTTGTTAAACTTTTTGGAATTAACATGTTTTTTTGAGTTAACCACCTGAATTGACTTTATGCCTCAGCTATTACGTGGTACAAAGATGGCCGACCTCTGACAAGTGCTGCTGGGGTGACTATACTGAAGCGTGGCCAGGTGCTGGAGATTGAACGGGCTCAACTGTCAGATGCTGGGTTATACAGATGTGTAGCAGTCAACCTGGCAGGAGTTGCAGAGATATTCCACAGCCTGCAGGTGTTCGGTGGGTGACTTATTTCTTTTTTTACACAGAAGTATATGACCCTTTAGTCATGATCACTCAGCTGCAGGATAGGCCATGCACGTGTATGTGTGTGGTTTAGTATGATTGTTGCTGTTGTTGTGTACATTTGTGCAATAGATCTTGACCATTTCCTCCATTCTCTTGCGTTGCAGTTCCTCCAGTCATCTCCAGCCGAGGTGGCACAGTAACAGTGGTGGTGAATGAGCCTGGCAAACTGGAATGTGAAGCTACTGGCGTTCCCTTACCCAGCCTCACATGGCTTAAAGATGGCAGCCCTGTGGCAAGCGTATCTCATGGCATACAGGTGATAAATTAACCGATTCATGTTTGAATTAAGTCATGAGTTATTTTTTGCACCATGCAACTTGCAAATGCCTAAGCTTAAACCTGGGCTGTGTTCGAAATCACTCCCTCATTCACTCCTTCACTTCTCGCTGCATAATAGACAATAGTTAGCAGTAAATTGAAATACCAACAAATCACTTTTGAATCCTAATCATTTTGTGTCATCACTTGCAGTTGTAGGGTCGCACAAGAGTAATTTTTGCATTTTAAATTAAAGGCAGAACATTGAGATTGTTATTTTATTTTTTGTTTTTTTGCAATATATAAAACATTATGCACATACATTACTGTATATTCATGGAACATGTGTCAAATGTAATGAGTAATCTGTAGGTTTGTTGATGGCCGTGTTTGTGTGTTTCCATCTCAGGTGTTGTCTGGTGGAAGAGTGCTGTCTCTGAGCAGCGCACAGGTTAGTGATACAGGCAGGTACACCTGTGTGGCTGTCAACGCCGGAGGAGAGCAGCAAAGAGAGTACGACCTGAGGGTTTATGGTGAGTCAATCACCATTTGTCACTTGTTGTTACATACATCTACTGCATTTATACAACTATACTGTACATACTAGTGTACTCAGGGTATGATTTGTGAAAAAAATCAGAGGGGGGTGTTTTTGAAATGTTTTTATTCATGAAAATAAATCAAAACCACAGTGGGCCTTCACAGACTATGAAGCTTGTTAACATTTATAAAATAATTATGAACTTAAATAAAAACAATTACGAAACTTGAACTTGACCAGTGCATTTACAGGAATATTTCAATCCATTTAAAAAAAAAGTCATCAAGTAGAGCAATATTTTCACTCTCATAATGCCTTGTCCTTTCCTCATGCAGACACATGGGACATATGATCATATACAACAACACAAATGGTTAAATGCTAATTTAACACGACAGAATTAAATCCCTAAATGCTCCTTTCAGTACTGTGGATAGCGCCACTTGGCCAGACTTGCCAATACACTCAATGTCATTCTTGCAAGTCACTGTTTAATTCAGCTCTATGCACAGTGTGTAGCAAACTTCAACATTGAATAGAAAATAATCAGGACATGCAATAGCACAAAGTGCTATCATCATAAAAATAAATAGGCTGCAGTTGATGCCTACTTGTCAGACTAAGAAAACAGTCTGTTTTGATGACGCACAATCTCCTTTTTATGCTTTGCTGTAGAGGGGTCATCCGTGGTGTGTCGCCCCTCTTTCATCCACATCTCTCCAAACCCCCAAGCAGGGAAGGAGGCAACCCTTGGTCGATTTACTGCGTCATCATGTAGTCTAGACGCCGTGTAATTTCTCTTGGCACACAGTTGCGAGTGCTGCCAATGAAAGTCCATTTCTGATTTTATTGTTGTTTGCATTATACGCTGTTCTCACGTTGCAGGCCTTTTTTAAAAAGCCTGTTTTCATTTGAGATATTTTATACGGTCTGTGGATGAAGCAGCATAAATCACTATGTGGGGGATACATTTTTGTCTCCCCCAAGGATAAAAATAACTCAGCAGACACAGGGATATATAGACCAGAGGGGGAGCAGATCCCCATCATCCACCCCGACAAGTCGAACCCTGCATATACAACATTTACATCACATACCACTACATACTTTACTTTGAGAAAACTGTGTTGTAAAAAAAAAAGTAGTGTAGTAGTAGTGTTTTATTCAGCCACTGATGTAGTTTGTCTTGCAGAAATTTACCACAAGGCCAATTCACCATTGTAACCATAGAAATTTGAGATATATTCAAACCCATAATAATAGTTTGAATTATATTATAGTAAATGGATCATGACCCAGACTTGAAAATATCCTGCTTTTTTTTTAATAAACAAAGGCAGACCTTGGATGAAAAGGTCTATTAAAGACTGGAATTAGTTTGAATTCAAGTATTAAAATAGTAGTAAAGCATTGATTTCATCATACAAGTTGTTGGCAGGCGATGATGTAAGAACAGTATTTTTGTCAAATTCCTCTCCTTAGGACAAAATCTTCCCGTTCATTACTTTAATGTCTTTTCCTATTTCCCTCCTTGTTTTACTAACTAATGGTTATTACCAGCCGACTGCATTATGTCTTTCAACAGAGCACCAGATTTAGCACTAAACATGTATTAACACACTGCAATGATATTTGAAAGAGGCCTTGAGCAAAACATGTGCATGTAGAGGAAGCATGGTTTGAATTAGTTTAGCATTTCAATAAACCTTGTCAGTTCCCTGCAAAGAACTGAGCTTGATGGCAAATCAGTTGTTATACAAGTCTAATCAAAGCTAATGTCACTGAGGTAACAGGAGACAAGTAGTTTACATCTAGAAAACTGGTCTTGTGAGTGTGTCTGACCCCGTATGTCTGTTTAAACATACACTGTATGTGTGCAGAATAGAAACATCCACATGGTGTTTGTTTCCTCAGAAAGATCAAGAAGAGCTTGTCCAGAGAAATAAAGGCAGATTTGTTGTGGTAATTGCTACCATTCTTCAGCAGCTTCCTGTGTCTGGCCAAATACTGAGCTGAGGGCCTGTTTCTGTCCTTCCCCGATGACTTGTGCTCTGTCTGTCCAAAAACTATAAGGCAGAGGAAATTGGCCTGCAGGCTTTTTGTAAACCAGGCCAGATTCACCAAAAAGTGAATAACTTGCATTTCTCATGAAACAAATTATGAATACAAGTGAAGTATAGAAGACTACTTGACTGACATTTAGTTAAAGTTGAATAAAACTGCAGCTGGAATTAGATCATTTATTTATATTGCTGTGAGAATAGAGACATTGTCATTTGCAGGGTGGAGACCTCCAGATATTTCCTGATTTGTTGTCAATTAACGTTTCCCCACAGTTTGCATTTCTTAGGCTCAGAAGTGTATGTTTTACTCCCAGCATGTCCAGTGCCAAATGCAAATCATGCCCCGAACTTATTCAAATTGTGGGAAATCTAGTTCACCAACACTCATTTTAAATTGTGATGATGCGTAGATAGTCACTAAGGGGAAAAAATTGTGGTCATTTCTTTGCTCTAAAGTCGTTATGCATCTGAATGTATGTTTGCAATTTCCATGGAGTTTAGGTTTCATGAACGTCTTGGAAATGAATCTCCTCTGATTGTTAATACCACAAACAAATGTTGAGCTAGTTATATGGTGCTGTCATAGCCCAAGATAGAATTAGTACTTAAAGAGCAACAGATGCCCAACTTAACGGAGCCTGTGCATCGCAGGAAGCAATTATTCTGTTCACTTATGAGGTAATACGAAGAGTTTACAGCATTTAAAATGGCTTTGCAGGCTAACTTTCACAGTCAATTAATCCAAAAGAGCAAATAAATACAATATAGAGTAATAGAATGTATGTGTAAATGTTTAATGGTTTTATGTGTCATTTAGTGTAGCGTTTGTACACATAACTCCCTCTCAGAAGAGATGTTTGATGATGTAATCTGTGAGAGAAACATTTTTAGTAGTTTGTTTTCATGTTTGCCACAGTGCCACCCAACATCAAGGGCGAAGAGGTGAATGCCACAGTGATGCTCGGTCGTCCAGTGGAGCTTCACTGCCAGAGTGACGCAATCCCTCCACCTACCCTGACCTGGCGCAAAGATGGTCGCCCGCTGTTCAGGAAGCCTGGCCTGACTGTCTCAGCAAATGGGAGTCTGCTCAAGGTACAGCCAGGGTTAAATATTATGCAGCAATTTGGTATAACTTTATAAGAGGTTAATATACAACTTAAGGTGCTCAGTTTGCTAAAGATATCCCTTTTAATCAATCATCTCATCACTATTTCACACTTTTTCTTCAATATATACCCTAGTTTATGGCTTTAGAGATGATGTGTCGGTGTCTTAATATCATATCTAATGATCTGTCTATGAATCTGATTGCAAGGTTGACAGTGCCCAGGTGCAGGATTCAGGCAGGTATACCTGTGAAGCCACCAATGTTGCTGGCAAGACAGAGAAGAACTATAACCTGAATGTCTGGGGTGAGTTTATCTTTATTTTTGTCTGTATTTGTTTGTGAACCATTCTGTTTATACTGAAAAAAGGTTTATTACATTAAAATGTGACTGTTTGTTAATTAGTTGTATGCTGACTACTGATAAAGCTGAACCAACTCCTTTTGAAAGACTGCATAGGCCTGTTACCATAGAAACTAGTGATTGAACTGACCTGAAATCAGTGTTTTTTGATCTGCAGTCACATCAGTCTTTCTTGTCTGAACATTAATCGTCCACCATACCTTTCATGCATAATTTTGCATTTTCATTTTAGTTCCGCATCCACTGTTCCTTGCTTAAGGTTGATGTGTTTTTATTACATGTCTTTAAAATATGTGGACCTATTAACATGTTTTTTTTCTCACATTTTCACAAAAAGTGATGTGACAGCATGTCTTAGATGTGGCAGCTTCTTTGAGACCTCAGTGAAATTGCACCAGCTTAGTTTGAATGAGATGTGAGCGCCTCCTTTTGGTGTCCTGTCATTATTACAGTTTATCCCAGTATCCGCGGCTCAGAGGAGGTGTCAACTCTGACAGTGACTGAAGGAAATCTCATCACTCTAGTGTGTGAATCCAGTGGCATACCACCTCCCAGTCTTACCTGGAGGAAGGACGGTAAGTCTGTATGCGAACGTGTGTGTGTGTGTGAGAGAGACAAAGAGACAGCATGAGCAAAGGAAATTAGCCGTATCACACATGGTGTCTTAAAAATCATGACGTACTGAATACTTTGTGAGTGATATACAGGAAAACCATACCTATTTGTGTTTCATGTGTTCTTTTATTCCAGGTGTGGAGCTCAAATCAGACCAGCGGCTCAGGGTTTTGTCAGGAGGTCGCCAGCTGCAGATCTCCAGTGCAGAGAGAACAGATACAGCCTCCTACACCTGCACAGCCTCCAGCGCAGCTGGCACCACATCCAAGGAGTACAGCCTGCAAGTTTATGGTACTTATAAACCACCAGTTCTGGGACATCTATTGATCAAAGTCATTTTAGTTATTACTTTGCATTTTATTACTGAAAAGGAAACAATCAAAGTGCTTGTTCTAATGTCAAAGAAATCTATCAGTCACATGGTGCTAAAATCACTAAAACCTTGCTTTAAACAGATGATAAACAGTTCGTCTCCTGTTTAAAAACTGATGTATTACTCACCTGCTTTTCTCACTTCAGTCCGACCTTCCATCAGACGCAGCGAGGGCGACACAGATGATGTTATTGTGACAAAAGGAGGTGATGTGACGCTGCAGTGTGCAGCGGAGGGTGTGCCCCGACCAGCAGTTACCTGGCTGAAAGACGGACGGCCTATCACAGGCCAGCATGGAGCTAAGGTTCTGAATGAGGGGAGGCTGTTGCAGATTAAAGATGCTAAGGTGTCAGACACAGGACGCTATACCTGTATTGCTGTTAATGTGGCGGGGCAGGCTGACAGCAAACATGATATCAGTGTACACGGTATGAATTATCAACAGTTTTATAAATCGTTTTTTTTTTGTGTTTATATTTCTCACTCATTTCTCTAACTGTGAGAATCACTGTGTTTAATTTTCTCTCTTTCCTTTTCCCTTATGTCTCTCCTTTGTCCAGTCCCACCTAGTATCATTGGTCAGGTACAATTTCCAGAAAATGTCAGTGTTGTAGTGAAGAACCCAGTTGCTCTGAGCTGTGAGGCTTCTGGCATCCCTCTTCCTGCCATCACCTGGCTGAAGGATGGTCAGCCAATCAAAGGGACCAACACAGTGCGAATTCTCTCAGGTCAGACTTTCTGGACTTTCTGGACTCTCCCTGATCTCAGTGATGGGAAGATGTTTTTTGATAAACCAAAGTAACAAAAATTGTAGTCTGTGTTGTATGTCATGTAAGATGTTTTCAGAGTAATATAAAATTCTTTCTCAGTTTGTGGTCCAATTCATTATGGAACAGACCCGTGGAAACCAAGCCACCTACAGAGAATTTGAATGAAAGAGGAGTCGCTTGAACTGTTTTGTTTTCCAGTTGGGTTTCAAAGGCCAAACCTTTGCAATACATCACCAGTACTAAGATGTAATAGGATCATTGTAACTACAGCCAAACTAAACAGTTGAATAGGCAGAAATCTTTAAAGGAAGACAAACCTCTTGAAGCAAAAGGAGCAATTGCATTGAATCGTGTTTTTAAACATTTAACAAGATGTAATGAGTGCTTCCAAATTAAACTGTAGCCACTTAACTTTGGACTGACAGTTCAAATTCTTTCTGTTAATTGATCCCGGATTGCAAAGAGAGGTTATTTACTTTCAGTAGGCTGCAATTTTTTAACGATGGTTATACATCTTTAGGATGTTTTTCTGTGGAAAAGGTCTTTGAAAACATTCCAAGGTGACAATTGAGAAATGATGATAATTGAGTGTAATTCATTTCATTTCCAGGTGGACGCAGTCTGCGTCTAATGCATGCTGCAGTCGAGGATTCTGGGAGGTACACCTGTATTGTGTCTAACAGCGCTGGAGAAAAAAGGAAGAACTTTGACCTTGACATCCTTGGTAAAATGATAGTAAATGACTAGTATATTAATGTTTTGTTGAATGGGTGTATACAGATTAAAACCACTGTATTATTGAGATATCTATGTTAGGAGTGAAAACTAGTTTACACTTACTATACTATAAGTATCCTGCAAAAGAGATTAATGTGGATCCTACTGTGAAAGTTTTTTTATGAATGAGGAGACAGTGAGAACCATATAATTGATCTTCAGTTTAATTTGACAGTTCCACCAAGCATCGTGGGTGAGGGAACTGTGGTCGATACTAAAGTCAAGGAGAAACACAACATAACTCTCACCTGTGAGGCCTCAGGTAATTGACATAATATACACTTCTTGATATTGAAATCACATACACTATTAATGACTAGTCTCTCCTGAATCTAGATGACATTAAAGATAATCTCTGTGCCACTCTGTTAACCCTTAATGATTTCCCAGGTAACCCTGTGCCAGAGATTAAATGGCTGAAGGATGGACAGCAACTGGTGCCTGACAGGAGGCACCAAGTGTTGTCTCATGGCCGTTTCCTCCAAATCTCTGGTGCTCAAGTTGCAGACACTGGCAGGTACAGCTGCCTGGCGTCTAACAGTGCAGGAGACCGTAGCCGGCATTTCAACCTCAATGTCCTGGGTACAAACACAGCTATTACTCTTTTTAATCCAGTGAGGATCATTTAATAACTGAACCAAAATGTTCCAGCTGGATTACAGTCATTGACCTGATTGGATTCTTCTTTTTCTTGCTAGTTTCTCCCACCATTGCTGGGTCGGGTCCTGATGGTTCAGCAGAGGAAGTGACAGTAACCCTGAGCAGCCCCACCTCCCTGGTGTGTGAAGTCCAGTCTTACCCTCCTGCTTTGATCACCTGGCTCAAAGACGGAACTCCATTTGAGTCCAGCCGCAACGTCCGAGTCCTTCCAGGTTTGAGATCACGTCTATTTAAAGTCTAACTTAACACCAGGGTGAAAAGCAAGGTTTTACTGCCCTCTGTGGTTGAAAGGTAGTTTCATCTCTGACCACAGCCAGCATCACTGATAGGTGTGATCAGAACTGTGCTCTCTTGCACTTGTAATCACACCCAACAGTGATGTCATGGTGTCCTGGAGTACACCTGTACATCACTGCAACATGTTGAGAAGTTAAACCACTGGCGTTTAGCAAAAACAAGATTTTTCAGGGGTGTTGTCATCACCCATGCTTTCACAGGTGGGCGGACCCTGCAGATCCTCAATGCTAAAGAAGAGGATGCTGGGAGATATACCTGTGTTGCCACTAATGAGGCTGGAGAGACACTGAAGCACTATGAGGTCAAAGTTTATGGTGAGATCATTTGGTTTGTTTCCTGTTTGTTGTTGAAGCGTGTTGGATCTTCCTGCTGCATCACTAAAATCACTCATAACACTCATATGGGTTTCTTGATTCCAGTTCCCCCACAGATCAATAAGAATGATATCCCAGGGGAAGGACTGGCCCCCAAAGAGGTTAAGATCAAGGTCAACAGCACACTGACCTTGGAGTGTGCAGCTCAGGCCTTTCCTACCCCAGCACTGCAATGGTACAAGGACGGACAGGTAGAAATTCTACATACCTGTTTATACCTGTCTGCTAGTAGTAGAACATTTTCTATTGGATTTAAATGCTTTCTTCTCCTCCACAGATCCTGCGGGCGGATGACCATGTGTCTATCAAAGCCAATGGTCGCATTGTGCAGATCAAATACGCACAGGTGTCAGACACCGGCCGCTACACCTGCGTAGCCACTAATATAGCTGGAGAGGATGAGAAGGACTTTGATGTAAATATACAAGGTGAACTGGGTTGACTGATGATAATGTACCTGAGACAATTAGTGCTTTTCATGGGCTCAGAAATAATTCCTGTGCTGTCAGTTTTGCTTTTTTATTTGTGATACTAAAATTGTTAAAGCATCTGTATCTGTATCTGTAGCTGCAGATATAGCTTGTGCCTTCAAAGAATACCATTGATTTAAACGTCAGTTAACATCCTTTAAGATAAATGCAGATACATACTCTTGCTTATGTTTCACATTACTGATATAAATATTCCATAAATGCTCAAAGGTGGGCTTCAGATTTTTTTTCTCTTTCTTATCACCCTGTTCAGTTCCACCTAATTTCAACAGACCTGGAGTTGGTGATACCACATCTCCCCCAGGCTTCGGAGGGGATGTTCGTGATGTGATACTCAATAATCCCATCTCTCTATATTGTGAGACCAATGCTGTCCCCCCTCCAACACTCACCTGGTACAAAGATGGACAGCCACTTGCCTCCAATGACAAAGTTCTGATCCTTCCAGGTGAGACAGACAAAGGAAACAGAGAGACAGAGAGGGAGCAGGATAGAGAATGAGCTCATACTAACCTTTTAGTGTTTTATTCTCAGGGGGGCGAGTGTTACAGATTCCCAGGGCTCAGGCTGAGGACTCAGGCAGATATACATGTGTGGCTGTCAACGAAGCAGGAGAGGACTCCATTCAGTATGATGTCCGAGTATTATGTGAGTACTTTGCATTTGGGGTACATGTAGAAGTCATTTTAACAGAGCTTTTTAATTTTTGCTTTGTCATATTTGCTTGTATATTTATCTGTATTTCTGTCTTGCGCCAGTGCCCCCGACCATACGGGGATCAGACAGTGACATGCCTGATGAGGTAACAGTCTTGGTCAATAAAACTACCCGCCTGGAATGTCATGTTGATGGAAACCCCGCGCCCAAGATCACCTGGTTTAAGGACAACCAACCAATCAGCTCTGATGGTCCATATAGAATCCTGTCCAATGGGAGAACACTTCAGGTAATAACCAGGAATAACAGACGACGGCCTACTTGTGCAGTCAAATTCAATCTTAAATGTACTACATACATAGCACTGATGTAACTGAAAATTCATTAATTCATAGGAATCTATTAATCCTTGTATCCTGCAATAAATACTACCTTCAGTGTTAGACTTTTCCTTGAAACTAGGTCCACCAAAATTTGCAAAATAAATATTATATTTATTATTTGCTGTCTAACTCATCTGTCAACATTACATCTGATTGCAAGGTTACCAAACTGATGTTTACCTGAATATTTTGCATATGTGCAGTAGATTTGTATTCTTACTTAGTATATACTATATGTTTCATCATCAGGTGTTGACTGCTCAAGTATCTGATACAGGACGCTATGTGTGTGTGGCTGACAATGTGGCTGGAAGTGCAGAAAAATCCTTTAATCTTAATGTTCATGGTGAGTCACATGTTGACAATGATTGTAAAATATGTATGTAAAATATTCTCGTTTCTTCTGTAAAAAAAATACTTTTTGCTATATTGAATGTTGATTTTCTTCTTCCTTTCAGTGCCTCCCGTAATCATCGGCCTGAGTCCTGAGAATGTGACAGTGGTGGTGAACAACTTTGTGTCTCTCTCTTGTGAAGCTACTGGCTTCCCGCCTCCCACCTTGAGCTGGCTAAATGACAAAGGCCCCATTCAAGCCAACACCAATGCACTCATCTTGCCAGGTACTCCAGGCTCGGAAAGATCTATACTCACAGGGTCACATTTAGAGGAGTAATCATTTATCACAGTGAAAATGTGAAGCCATATCTAAGAAGAATGAACAGGGTATCGAGTACGAATGCCTAATTAATGCGTCTGTGTCTGCATTTGTGCGTCCAGGCGGTCGTACTTTACAGATCCTGAAAGCAAAAGTATCTGATGGTGGAAAGTACAGCTGTGTGGCCATGAACGCAGCAGGAGAAGCTTATAAACACATCTACCTCACAGTTTTCGGTCAGTCCACATCCACACTATATGTACTTTATCCTGAGCAGCTGACTTTGGCCTCTAATTTCACATTGTAAAGTGACAGTTAACATTTTCCTCTCTTCTTGGCCTCCCAGTTCCTCCCAGTATCCGGGACAATAGTGGGGACTCTCCTGTGGTTGTCAATGTGCTAGTTGGAAGATCAGTAACTCTGGAGTGTGAGTCCAACGCTGTACCTCCTCCTACAATCACCTGGTACAAGAACGGTAGGGTGGTGACAGAATCAGACAACCTGCGCATCCTGGCAGAAGGCCAGATGCTGGAGATCAAAGGCTCAGAGGTGAGAGATGAATGAATGCTATGTTGTCTGCTCTATTTTTTTTATAAGTTTTACTTTTCAACATCTTTGAGTGATAGTTTGTCAAGTCAAGCAGCATGGCCAGTACTGTGGTATCTTTTCGTCTCTGATTTTCTGTTGATTGAAAAATGAGTTTTTGTGGGAACCAGTCTTGCTGTCCTTTTTTCAGCCATAGTGGATATTATTTCTCAAATTAATTACCCAGTTCTGCTTGTTTTTTGCAGACAAACCACCATTCTTTCTGCCTAAAAGTAAAATGTTTCCTCTAAGTATTATATTTTTTCCAAAAGTGATTTTCTAGCTGGACATAACATCTGCTGTTTGGAAGGCAAAAGCTTTCAGTACAAGGCCATATGATAATGAATAAAACTGTCTTTTTTTTCCTCAGGTGTCTGATACTGGGCAATATGTGTGCAAGGCCACCAACGTTGCTGGTCAGGTGGACAAGAACTTCCACTTGAATATTTATGGTATTAAACTCTAGACAATCATTTATTTAAACATGCAATACATTTTGAAACAAAGAGAAGCATTTTATTTTAATGAGAACATCTTTCTCGCTCCCTTGCTTTCAGTACCTCCCAGCATTGATGGCCCAGCAGAGGAGAGAGTTGTGGAAACCATCAGTAACCCAGTCACTTTTGCCTGTGATGCTACTGGAATCCCTCCTCCCAGCCTCACTTGGCTAAAGAATGGACGACCCATAGGTAAGTCTATATTGCTAAGGCTCTATGATATAAGTGCTGTACACCAAGTTTATTAGTAATCTTTCAAATCAGGTCAAACAGTTTAATATCAAATGTATGAATTTCATATTTTTTAGAGAACTCAGAGTCTCTGGAGATGCACATCTTTTCAGGAGGCAGCAAGCTTCAGATTGCACGGTCGCAGCTTTCTGACAGTGGCACTTACACATGTTTGGCCTCCAATGTGGAAGGCAAAGCACGCAAGAGCTACCACCTCACCATACAAGGTACATGTAAATCTTTAGGTTTTAACCCACTATAAAAAATTCTAACTCAATTATAAATGATTACAGTAAGACTAACATGTCCATCTTATATGTTACTATACAAATACTTGCATTTACCAGTTTGTAGATTCTCGTTGCATGCACGGGATTGCAGCTAACAACAGCTACTCTCTGTTAAGTCCCTCCTAGTATCTCTGGATCAGAGCTGCCCAGTGAGATAGGAGTCCTGCTAGATGAAAGCATACAGCTGTTCTGTCGTGTCCAGGGAACCCCGACTCCAACCATCCAGTGGTTGAAGGATGGGGAAGTCATCACCAGTGCAGGAGGCACAGGGTACAGGTACAGTAATGCCTGCCAAAAAACAATAACAAAATGGGATTTTATAGTGTGCAAATGGAGACTCAAAGCAATTCACATCAAGTAACAGGTTTTTTGTAATGTTTGTGATTGTTAAGAGATGTTATGATGATAACAGCGACTATGTGGTGCTACTTTTGTTTCAGGATCAGTCCAGATGGCAGCATACTCTCTGTGACTAGCGCTCAGACCACAGACAGTGGAAAATACACCTGTGTAGCCACCAACAGTGCAGGAGAGGAGGACAGGATATTCAATCTAAATGTTTATGGTGGGTTTGATTAATTTTTTAAAATACGTATTACATGTATTGTAAAGTACAAACTGTTTTCCTAAGTGTATCTCTCTTTGATGGTTGAGCGTGTTTTCACATCACTGACCTAGTTCTCCATTTGCTCCTCCAGTGCCTCCTGTGATCGAGGGTAAAAGCGAGAAAGTGGAGGAGTTGACCACAATCCTGGACAATTCTGTCAACATTGAATGTGTTGCTACAGGCTCTCCACCACCCCAGCTTAACTGGCTGAGAAATGGCCTGCCTCTGCCGGTGTCTTCTCACATTCGACTCCTCTCTGCTGGACAGGTGCTCCGGTAGGTCAGTGGATGATAAGATGATGAAAAGACAATGCTGCATTAAGAATGTCTTCATGTGTCTCTTGTGTGGGTAAAATGGTGGTCTGAGATATTTGTATATGTATACGTATATGAGATCACTGCAAAATATTGAGAATTGTAAGTGTAAGACAAAGATATTGGTCACTCTTTTGCCATAAAACCAGCAAGGAAACTTTAGTGTTATTGCATCCTGGATCTACAGTAACAATTAGTCTAATAAATGGTATCCACCCTAAGAAACTATGTTGGAAAAACAAAACAGCTATTTTACAGCTTTAGTGAAAATTCAAAGGTATCAGGATACTTATAAATGTTGTACCTTTTGTATCTGCCAGGATTACACGTACCCAGGTGTCCGATGGTGGCACCTACACCTGCGTGGCATCAAACAGGGCAGGAGTGGACAACAGACATTATAACCTGCAGGTGCACGGTGAGTCTGAAAATTTGCATTGCTGACTTGTAAGAGCTGAAGAATCAAATCAACAAAAAAAAAGCCCAAAGCCTCTCCTCGACAATAAATAATCAACTGCAATTTTTGGTGTTTTCTTGTCTAGTGTTCCTGTTCTTTGAGATATCTCCAGTCAAACTGAGGAACAAAAGCTAACGAGTTGTTATTACATTACTCTTCTCAGTCCCTCCTGGTCTGGATGGAGCAGGGAGCACAGACGATGTGATTGTAGTCAGAGGAAACTTGGCTTCTCTGCTGTGTATTGCTGATGGGACCCCGACCCCCACTGTGTCCTGGCTCAGAGAGGGGGTGACTCTAGTTCCTGACTCCCACCTCAGATTCCTCAACCTGAACACCACTGTACAGATCACTCAGGCCCAAGTCAATCATACAGGACGCTACACCTGCGTGGCTAACAACACCGCTGGTCAAGCTAGCCGTCACTTCAACCTGAAAGTGCTGGGTGAGTGAAAGAGCAGATCATTGCTTTTAACCTCAGTGTTTGATTCATGGATGCGAAAAGAAGTATTTCTTAGTTTTCATTTTCTTTGTCAGACCCTCCACGCATCAAGGACTCTGGTGTACCAGCAGAAGTATCTGTAGTGGTGAATAATGTACTGGAGCTCCAGTGTGAAGCTTCAGGTATCCCTACACCCTCCCTGACCTGGTTGAAGGATGGACGCCCGCTCCCCCAAACAGACAGCCTGCGCCTCCTCCGGGGAGGAGAAGTGCTCCGTGTGGCCTCAGCACAGGTCAGTGACAATTTCTCATACCTTTAATCATAATTTAATCATTTTTCTATAAAACATGAGAACCATACATTACATTACATATTATATATGGTAACATAAAAACAGTGCAGCAATTTTTGCATCTTTTTCCATTGTTCTCACACCTTTTTTTACATGTACTCAGTTGGAGGACACCGGCAGATACAGCTGCTTAGCCAACAGTCCAGCAGGAGATGATGACAAGGAGTTCCTGGTTCGAGTGCATGGTGGGTAACATATACACAGTGTGCACTGTACATAATGTTTTGATAACAATCTATGGCTTGCAGGTAATTTATGCATATTATAAATACATAGTTAACTGAAGTAATTTTTACTAATTATCATGCTTTATTAGAAAATTGATTTTAAAAAATAGGTCTTTAATGAGACTCTGCTATAAAATTCACATCATTGCCATTTCCTGTACCAGTTCCTCCTAACATTGCGGGAGACAGCACACCTCAGGATGTGTCGGTGCTGAAGAACAGACAGGTGACTCTGGAGTGCAAATCTGATGCTGTCCCACCTCCAACTCTGACCTGGCTCAAAGATGGTCAACCACTACAGGTGAAAAATCAAACAAACATCTATCTACAATGTACATATCTATACATATTGTCATGAAATATGCTCATAAATGACTTTTTATCTTTGTGTAGGCCTCTGCTCGTGTGCGTGTTCTGTCTGGTGGCCGCTACTTACAGATCAACTTGGCTGACCTCAGCGACAGAGCTCAGTATACTTGTGTGGCCAGCAACGTCGCTGGAAAGACCACCAGGCAGTTTAACCTGGCTGTCAATGGTACAGTTACATCTTGTATTTACAAGTATATATAGATGCCGAATCTACAATGAGGTTTCTTGAATCTTGAAATATTCCTCCTTCTATAAAATGACTGATGAAAAGATCATATTTTTCTGTGCAGTTTCCCCTTTAAATAGATACATAACTAAAATTATCATGAAGATACAAAAAAGTAAGTAAAACATGTGTCTGTCAATCTGTCCATGTGTCCCCTCAGTGGCCCCAACTATCAAGGATGGGTCTGAGACAGTGTCAGTGCACATCAACAAGCCAGCAGTTCTTGAGTGTATCGTCAGTGGAGTGCCTCCACCTCGTGTAACCTGGAGGAAACATGGTGTCATATTGGCAGGAAACAACCCCAGGTAAACCCAAATGTCACACAGTATTGTTGTTCTTGTCTATTGTTATTATGATTTTATAACTATTGCATGCATGTAGAATTTTGTCGATAAAATGATACTTAAATGATCTCTAGGATCCCAAATCTGCATCCTTCAAATATATTGTATGTAATGACTTTGAGTATTTTAGCACCACTCTATTACTGGCATGTGTACAGGTACACGTTTGCAGAGGATGGGTCTTTACACATACACACTGCTCAGGTGACCGACACAGGCCGCTACCTTTGTATGGCAACAAATCAAGCTGGGACGCAACGCAAGAAAGTGGATCTGCAAGTATATGGTGGGTGATAAATATGTGAATACAAGAATGTTGAACACTTTCAAACTGTCCTCATCACCCACAAACACAGTCATCCAGTAATTTTTTAAATCTCTGGTTCCCATCTTTCAGTGCCTCCTTCCATTGCTGATGGTCGCACCAATGTGACGGTTACGGTAAATGTTCAAACCACCCTGTCCTGTGAGGCCACCGGCATACCCAAGCCCACTGTCAGCTGGACAAAAAACGGTCGAACCATCAATACTGACCAGAACCAGAATATGTACAGGTTGATCCAGGTTTTCTCCCTCTCTGTTTCCTTATTCTGAAAAAGTCCTCAGAGAAAGGTTTCAATGAAAAGACAATACCTGAACATTACATTTTATAATAATTTATCATACTTAACATACTGTATTGTATTGTACGAGCATTTATTTAGTAAGCCAACATTTTTACTTTACACCCTGTCTAATTTTTGCATTGTCATACATAGGTACTCCAAATAATAACTTCCTCTTTTTTTAAAAAAAATTGCAGGTTACTGTCGTCAGGCTCCCTGGTAGTCATAGCGCCCACGGTGGAGGACACAGCGGTGTATGAGTGCGTTGCCTCTAATGAGGCAGGGGTAGACTCCAGATCAATTAACCTCATTGTCCACGGTGAGTGACATTATTAACAAAATGATACAGTATATCCATCAGTGTTGCATGTTTGTTTGAACTAATCTCTCTATTGTGAACATTTTGGAGCAAATTCGAGCTTTGATGATGTAGGAACAGCTGGAATTAGTTCTAAAACCTAATTTTTCCTCTTCCTTAAAATTTCACAAATTTATTTTCAGATCATACCTCAGTGCAAAGTTTAAATATTTAGATTCCACCTTTTAACTGCTGTCATTTGTCTTCTTAGTGCCTCCGTCTATAGCAGATGAACCCACAGAGCTAGTGGTAACCAGACTATCCCCAGTGGTCATTGCCTGTACTGCATCTGGCGTCCCAGAACCCACAATCCACTGGAGCAAAGGCGGCATGAAGTTGCCCAATCAGGGACAAGGATACAGCATCCTGCCTGCAGGTCAGGATCATTCCTATTGAAAAGTATTTCTAAAAGTAGTTTATATGGTGTAACTTTTCGAACAGCCTCAAAATACTTCAGTCGCTGGAAAAGTATGTATTTATTTAGTACCAGTATTTAAAGTTTTGTTTTCAGTCATATCATCCACTGTCTTGCTAAGAGAAGCTACCACTGCCAATTAAGAGGATAATTAGTAATAAATGTGCGAGATTAATGACTCATAATACTCATAATAATGTTTATCGAGAACATGTTTTATAAATTAATTGTCATAACTGCTAATAGTAATTAATTATGTTGATTTGGTTTGTGATGTTCTGTGCTCAGGTGCAGTAGAAATCACTTCAGCTGAGCTCAGTCATGCAGGACGCTACTCATGCACAGCCAAGAATGCTGCAGGCTCCACCCATCGCCACGTACAGCTCACAGTGCAAGGTAAGAACAAAACTACACATGGAGACTTTCTGTTGGTTTGAGGCTGTACAGGCTTGAAAAGAAAAAATATTAATGTTCAGGTCTTTACTGCCTTTCATAGAAAGCTCATGTCCATTCGTATAGTTCAGCATTTAGTGAAAGAGCATCTTCGACTACAGTCACTGATGTTTGACAAATGTAATCTTCAATGTTTCCGAATTGAATCATGTGGATTAGGTGTTTGTCATCCACATGTAGGTCTCCCACAAATACTTAGATGACACTGTGACAACTGTTTAAGATAAATAAGGCAATGAGACTTAAACAATGCAGGATGTCACTTATGATAAAAATGTCACACACGAAAAAAAATTACTTTTTGTTTACTATACCCAGGAAGGCACTTATTTGATCATATTAGGTTGTTTATGGATGTGGGAAATTGACTTTATTATTTTCCTCAATATTAAACATGTTTATTTAGAGTTAATGTTTTTAAAAAGTGAAACAGGATTTATGAAGTCAAAATAAAACAATTCCCTGTGACTGTACGTATATATCAATAATGCATGTTCTGTCATTAAAATCACTCTATCTATGAATTTTACATCATACATTTTCTTTTATCTGATATCTGTTTAATTTTGCTCTTGACGCCTTTCTGGGCATCACTCTTTTTCTATCCATCTCCTCAGAGCTCCCAGTGATCCAGTCCCACCCAGCCACCCTGGATGTGATCCTCAATAATCCCATCACGCTGCCCTGCAGGGCCACAGGCTCACCCAGACCTACTATCACCTGGCAGAAGGAGGGCATCAATATACACACCACAGGTAATCATCCTGTGTGTTTGTGTGTGTCTTTGTGTGTGTGTGTCAGTGATCTTGAGTAATCAGCAATGACACATCTCTTGGTTCCTGACAGGTGGAAGTTTCACAGTGCTGCCTAATGGAAGTCTGCAGATCTCTAAGGCTTCTGTGTCGGACTCTGGAACATACATATGTGTGGCTCAAAACCCTGCTGGCACTGCACTGGGCAAGACCAAACTCAGAGTACAAGGTAAGTCACACACTCAAGTAGTTGTAAACTATTAACATATAATAGTAGTTGTCAACAGGGGTTGGACAAATTGACTGGAACACTTTATAATCGAATGCAGTCTAATATGATAGCCATTAAATCACAACATGCAAAGTCTTAAATTTTCATGTTGGTAATTTATCATTGACTTTTATTGGCTTCCATCTTCCAACAGTAGGAACTACAGCAACATCAAACTAAACCTGATTCCTCTGCCGGAGATTTGCATGATAAATAACTGTTAGGCGTGTCCTCCCAGTTCTAACCTGCATTCCCTCCAATCATCTAAATATATGTTAGTCAGGCATACACACTTGCTCGTTCCTTCTCTTGGCTAATAATGCCAATGAATATTCTAAATTCACTGACTATACGTGGTATTTCTTTTGGCATTGTGTCCGGCAGTCCCTCCAGTGATCAACTCAGAGACTCAAAAGTACCTGGCACCTGTGGACTCCTCTGTGACACTGCACTGCCAAGCTGACGGCTCCCCTTCCCCTTCTGTCACATGGCATAAAGACGGGCAGCCGCTCAGTGAATCTGTGCGCCAGCGGGTGCTCAGTTCGGGCTCCTTACAGATCGCCTTCATCCAGCCAAGCGATACTGGACGATACACTTGCATGGCTGCCAATGTGGCGGGCACTGTCAGCCTGGAGATGAGCCTTACTGTACAGAGTGAGTTTCATTTAATACAACCAAAACCGCAGCCTACGTAGCCCTTAATGCTTAATGTTTGTTTGTATAAAATGGCTCAAAATGCATTCAGGGCATCAGAGGCCACAGATACTCTCTCTCTCAAGTGTAGTTTTATGTAACTTTAACTATAGAGAAGTAGTTTAGAAGTAATATTACATTGAAAAATAAAATCATGATAGCCAACAACTAATTTTAGAGCGACTATAACCTTTACTGCCTGATATAATCATCCTCCTTTACCTTTGCAGTCCCTCCCTCCATTCATGGCACAGAGCAAAATGTAGCAGTGGTGGAAAACAGTCAGGCCCAGCTGGTGTGTGTGGCAGAGGGCGTCCCTCAACCAACGCTGTCCTGGGAGAAGGACGGTAATATTCTTAGTGAACACACAGGGGAGTACACCATCCTGCCCTCTGGAGAGCTGGTTATTGACATTGCTCAGGTGAGAAGCACACAGGACAAACAACACATTGTTGGTTTCTTAATGTCTGTAGATTGCTGTTCAGTACTGTTGAGCCTAGTTGGCTATGCTTCCAAGTGTTACAGTATTTATTCTGTATGCATGTTGAATGATATGTAAACTTTTTTTGCGCTTGTTCACATCCTCCATGTGTACCAGCCGGATGACGCAGGCAGTTACACCTGTGTTGCCAGTAATACAGTTGGACAGGACAGTTGGACAGTGACCCTATCTGTTCACACCCACCCTGTCTTCACTGAACTGCTCGGAGATGTCGCCCTCAACAAGGGAGAGCGCCTCTTGCTGGCCTGTGGGGTCAATGGCATCCCCCCACCCAAAATTACATGGGCCTTCAACAACAACATCATCCCAGGTATGGAAACATCACCATAGACAAGGAAAATAATTTATATGAAAGAGTATTCACTGAGAAATTAAACATCCCACAAAATCTGCATCAAAGTCAACTTTTCTGTTTTTTTATGTATATACCATATATTAGAATAAAACAATGTAGTAGTGGTTTCACATGAGAAACAAAGAACATGAATTAATGATACATTTAAACTGATTTGAACTGTATTCTTATTCTTCTTTCATTGACGCTGTAGTGCACTATGATCATATGAACGGCCACAGTGAGCTGGTGATAGAGAGAGTGAGTAAAGATGATTCTGGCACCTACACCTGTGTGGCAGAGAACAATGTAGGAACCATCAAATCACTGGGCTTTGTCTATGTGAAAGGTAAAATCACACTGCCATAAAGCTATTTGACTCACTCTCATTTCACATTTGCATTTTCAAATTTATCCTCATTAAGAAATAATTCTGTTAAGTCAAGGCAAAAGTTTCTCATTTCCTTTCTTCTCTGTCTGTCTGTCTCTAGAGCCTCCTATCATTGACGGGGACCTCCACTCTAACCGTATTGAACCTCTGGGTGGCAATGCCATCCTGAATTGTGAGGTTCGAGGAGACCCCCTGCCCACCATCCAGTGGAGCAAAAGTGGAATAAACATTCAGATCAGCAACCGCATCCGCCAACTGGACAATGGCTCTTTGGCCATCTATGGCACAGTGGTAGGAAATCACATAAGACTGACTGTTGTATACTTCTATACTGTACATGGTGTTTATACAAAGTCTGGGAGCGCTTGTGGTTCAGTGGTTTAAGGTGCACATCATGTTAACACTTTTTCAGTGTCACTGTTTTTGCAATTATAAGTGTGTTTTAATTGAATTTTATACAGAGTGAGGATGCAGGCAACTACATGTGTGTGGCAACAAACGATGCTGGGGTGGTGGAAAGAGGTGTCACACTTATCTTGCAGAGTAAGTGTCTGTATCAAAGCTGAAGTATTTAGTACCAAATCTACATTCACTAAGTAAACAAACTGTGAGAATCATTAGAGTTTTAAGATCACATGGATCTGGCCTCTTCTTCCAGGTGCACCCTCCATCGTAATAGAGCCAGTCAATACAGTGGTGGATGCTGGCACCACAGTAGTGCTCAACTGCCAAGCAGAGGGTGAACCTACTCCCGTCATAGAGTGGTCCCGCCAGGGACGTCCTCTGTTGGGCAACGACCACTTCTCAACCTTGTCAAACAGCTCCCTCAGGGTCAGCAGTGCCCAGAAGGAGGACACAGCTGAATATGAATGTGTGGCCAGAAACCTGCTTGGATCCGTACTGGTCAGGGTCACTCTCACTGTACGAGGTGAGCTGCACATTGTGGGAATTTTTTGCTGTATCATATATCCATTTTTCTTTCTTCTCTATTCTCTTCACTAAAGGAAGCAAAAGCAAAGAAATAATCAACATTAGTCAATATGTGTTTATGTGCATTTATTTGTTTTCCAGTCCATGGGGGCTACTCAGAATGGGCAGAGTGGGGTCCTTGCAGTGTATCCTGTGGTGCTGGGTCCCAGAAGAGGCTGAGGCAGTGTAACAATCCTCTACCTGCCAATGGAGGGCGCCACTGTGCAGGATCAGACACAGAGACACGCAGTTGTCGGGGAAAACCTTGTCCAGGTGAGAGTGCTGTGAAGAATCAGTGGGAGAGGATTCTTCATGTTCTCTCAGTGCTTGTAAAGAAGACTGTGTACAAACAGCTTAAACTGTACTAAGATCTGTGCCTTTGTCCATCTACAGTGGATGGTAACTGGTCAGAGTGGTCTCTCTGGGAGGAATGTTCACGTACCTGTGGTCAGGGCAACAGAACCAGGGTGCGGACCTGCAGTAACCCTCCAGCTCAGCATGGAGGCAGGCCATGTGAGGGGAAGGCAGTGGAGGTCATCATGTGCAGTGTCCGACCTTGTCCAGGTGAGCAAACAAATATATTTTCTCGAATTGTCATCTAGTTATTCCTTTTTCTTCTGTTTTGAAATGATAAATGTTCAAATTTGTGTCTTTAAGGTAAATTTTACGTACACACTGTTGTAGCCAAATTTAGTGCACAGTCCTGTCCCATTGTGCCAAAACCTTTTTGGTCTCTGCCTATTGCCATTTGTGCCTTTATATCCGCACTTTAATTGCCTTTATTGCTCTCTAATATGCAGTACCATGGGCCTAGATGTATGACTTTAGGCCTATATGTATTGACTTTCTGTTTATACTTCTGCAGTGGCAGGTAACTGGGGATCTTGGCTACCATGGAGCCCATGCAGTGAAACCTGTGGTAAGGGTATGCAGTCCAGAATCCGGCTGTGCAACAACCCCCCTCCAGCATTTGATGGGCCGCAGTGTGAGGGCACAGACACCCAAACACAAGTGTGCAAGGAGAGACCATGTCCTGGTGAGGGTGCAGTGTTTTCTGAGAAATTTCATTAATATGCCTGTTTGCTTTTGGAGAAGCAAAGATTATATGTAACAGTAAAATCAGGTTTCATTTAACATATTTAATAAGTATAACATACTAAATAACTAAATGACTTCTGTTTCTCCTTTTCTTGTGCTCACCAGTGGATGGAAAGTGGTCATCATGGGTGAGCTGGGGAGCCTGCAGTGTTTCCTGTGGAGGCGGGACCAGACAGAGGACACGCCTCTGTGCGAGCCCCAACCCGCAGCATGGTGGCAGGCAGTGTGAAGGCAACGACGTGCACATTGATTTCTGTAACAGCGACCCCTGCCCCAGTGAGTTACAAGTTAGATTTTCCAAACGAAACTACGCTTTTCTTGTATATTTTTATCTCTTTTTACTTTACTTTATACGACATTTTGACTCTCTTTCTGTCAGTCAGCGGTAACTGGGGTCCATGGAGTAGCTGGGGCAGCTGCAGCAAGACGTGTAACGGAGGTCAGATGAGACGCTATAGGACGTGTGACAACCCCAGACCTGCCAATGGTGGGAGAGAATGTGCGGGTTCAGATACACAGATACAGAGATGCAGCACAGCCAATTGTCCGGGTGAGTCATGTCAGGGTCAGGGGTCAACAAGGCTCAGGGTTGAGGTGCTTCTTCATGAGCTTAAAACTATAAATTCCTTTGATACATTGATTTTTCAAACATTCTTGGATTTGAGGAAGAACAGGATGCAGTATAAACTACTTTGTCAACAAAAATGAAAGAAAAAGAATATTATTATCAACAGAAGGGGGGAAACTAGTGGCATCTGTATTATTTGTTTTGATGAAGAAGTGGTACAAACTATGTATTTCATAGTCATCATAGTTCTAAATGACTAAATGTTTAAATTAATGTATGTTGCATGTCTTTGGGGTGTATCGTTGCAGTTGATGGTAACTGGGGATCGTGGCAGCCGTGGGGAGAATGTTCTGCTTCCTGTGGGGGTGGACAGAGGACACGTGTCCGACTCTGTAATAGCCCGTCTTCTAGTAACGGTGGTCGGCCGTGTCCAGGAGACTCCTCCCAGCTGTCCAGGTGTAACTTTCAGGCCTGCCCAGGTAAAGCATGTGAAAATACTGAGTATGTGTGTGTGTGTTTTGTGTTAGTGTGTATAGTTGTGCATACATTTACAGCACTAAAAGCACTCTTCTTTCTTTGTTAGGTGGACCCCAGAAGGCACGAGGTAGCATCATTGGGAACATCAACGATATGGAGTTTGGCATCGCCATCCTCAATGCCACCATCACTGACAGCAAGTCTGGCGGCAAAGTCATCAAGGCCTTTATTAATAATGTACCAAGGACATTAGGTCAGTTTTCCAATCATTTATTTCCATAGCTTCAAAATGTACTTTTACTCCCACTTGTGTGGATAAGTTGTTCTCTTGAACTCAGTAAGACGTGTAATAAATTCATTTAAGGCCCAGCAATGAGGAAGCTCATCTCCATCCTGAACCCCATCTACTGGACGACAGCACAGGAAGTAGGAGAGGCTGTAAACGGATACACGTTAACGGGAGGCATCTTCAGGCGAGAGACACAGGTGGAGTTTGCCACAGGTAAGAAGGGACAGGCGTGAATGTGTCTGTATGGATAGATCCTTACCTGATGATTCTGAATGAAATCTGACAACTATCTGTGATGAAATTGGATGTTTTTAGGTGAGATCTTGAGGATGACCCACATCGCCAGAGGCCTGGACTCAGATGGAGCGTTGTTATTAGACATTGTAGTGAACGGACACATCCTGCAGCTGCCCTCACATGCTGACATCAGCATCAAGGTACAGAAATAAGCACTGTAGATGATTAGACTGTAGATTCTTAGATATGCTACAATGATTTACATTTACATACGCTAAAGTTAGTTCAAGGCTGCCTCACATGTACTGTGTTTATTTCAGGACTACACGGAGGACTACATCCAGACAGGCCCAGGCCAGCTGTACGCTTTGTCCACTCGCATGTTTAGCATCGACAGGGAGAGTGTGCCCTACTCCTGGAACCACACAATCTCCTACGACCTGTCCAAGGGAAAGATGCCCTACCTGGTAGAGATGCTGCACGCCACAGCCATCAGCGCTCAGTACCACCCCCTGGAGGAGGTGTTGGAGTATAGCATCCAAGCTCGTATCTCCAAGGGTAAGAATACTGGCCTCTAAAAAGGGCTGAATGTAGGAATATTTTTACTATGGTTTAGAGATGGATGGATGCTCAGTTGTCTAATCAATCTCCTGTATCTAATCTCCTTTCTGTCATAAAAATTCATTCAAATTACAACATGACATTTTTACATAATTCCAGGTGATCGCAGTAACCAATGTCCTCGTGGCTTCACTTTGGTGTCTGCTGGGCCCTACTGTGCAGGTAATGTTTATTACTATGCTCTTCTGTGCACTCAGGGCTTTAGTCCATTCTGATTGTGTCGATGTTTTTGTTAACATATTGTTCATGTGCTGCAGATGAGAACGAGTGTGAGGTTGGGAACCCCTGTTCTCATGCCTGTCACAACGCCATGGGCACCTACTACTGCTCTTGTCCCCGAGGCCTTACGATCTCAGCCGATGGCAGGACATGTCAGGGTGTGTAAGACTCACATATCTATATAAACACACAGCTGTTTTATATCAGTGATATTAGCTTTGCTATCGCAGTAACAGTTCTCTAATTCGTTCAATGTTCTCCATTTATTTTCCTAGACATTGATGAGTGTTCACTTGGTGGGAATGTGTGCCATGACGGACAGGATTGTGAGAACACTATTGGCTCATACCGATGTGTTATGCGTTGCGGCCGCGGCTTCAGGAGAACAGCAGATGGTCTCAGTTGCACAGGTACAGCAACAAGTTTTGATTTATTAATCATTTGCAATTTGCAACCATCTTTTTACAACTCTCTCTTTGTTGCTCAGATGTAAACGAGTGTCAGGAGTCCAATCCATGCAATCAGCACTGTCTCAACACTATTGGTAGTTATCGCTGCGCCTGTGAGCCGGGCTTTCAACTCAGGAGCCGACGCTGTATAGGTGAGACAGCGCCAAAAAACTATGCATAATGAGTTATTTTGAGCTACAATATGTTAATAATTTCATTGCTGTGATCAGTAACATCACATGCTCTCAACTAAAATAATTTGTTGGGATTTGGCCTCTTCTTTTCTCCCTAATGTCACCCCAGATATAAATGAGTGCAGGCAGCGGGTTTGTCGATCAGATCAGCAGTGTAAAAATACCCGTGGAGGTTACACGTGTATTGACCTGTGCCCCAACGGTATGACCAAAGGTCCCAATGGGACATGTGTAGGTCAGTATTCGCAATCATATTGCATCTCCTAAAATAAAAATACTGTATTTTTTAAAAAGTACAGACTGTAAGAGATTTTAGTTTTGCACTCTGCCTTACTCTACACTCTTTTGCAGATATTGATGAGTGCAGAGATGGCACCCATCAGTGCAGATACAACCAGATCTGTGAGAATACCAGAGGCAGCTACCACTGCACCTGTCCACGTGGCTACCGATCTCAGGGAGTGGGACGGCCCTGTGTCGGTACGTACATCCTTTATGTCTCTTACACCCTGTCACCTCCTCGTTAGCCTTTTTCAAAATACAAGTTGAACACATTATGACATTCAAAGGGCTTTATTTGCAGTGATCAAGCAGGTGATACTTCTACGTTCTAGTGTGTAATTCTGTTTAGCTGAGGATATTTGTCTAAGCATACAGTATGTTGAGTAATTCCAATATTTGACAGCTTTTTGGTCTGCTCTGTGCTTACACTTTCCTTCAGCTTTCTTGCTTTTGCCAGCGTACTTCTGTCTTTGTGTCAGTGACTCACTCCTGTAAACACTCAAATAATCATCGGCAATGTAGTTCAGACATCATATTCTGCCTCTGCTTGCTTATGTTACTAAAATACTGCAATAGAAACTGCTGACTAACTTATAATATTTAAATGCAAAGACCCTCTTCTTTTTGCAGAGATTCACTGCATGGTATCAGGTTCTTTTAACGTCTCTTTGTCTACACTGTAAGAGAAAGGGTAAGAAAGGACTACAGAGAAAGGGAAACTGAAAATAAATGGTTCCTCCTTTGACACACCGACTATAAAAAGACCAGCACCATCACCTCACATCCATCATTTTCTGTTTCCTTTCACTCCCTTCCACTTCTGACTTATTAAAATGTTACCTTACATGTTTGGATCTGGCTTTGTAATGGCATACATTCACGGTTCTGCCTGTGACTTCATTAACATTGGACGCTGATCTCTGTCTTTGTGAAATCAATACAGTGTTCGAATCTGTCATGAATTGGGTTTTGTACCTGATATCAAATATGAATTGTATTTGATATCATTATGTGGACTAGTTTCTGATTTTAATATATATCAGTAATTTGAAGTCATCATCTTCTTACTGGCATTTTTATTTGATATGAGAAGAAATAATCTCATTCAAAATAGACAAATGTGTGTATAGTCTCAATACATTTCTGTCTTAGGGACATGAAAATGTATTGTTTTACAGTGGGGTAATTGACATATCCCCTTTTTCCCTCTCATCCTCATCTCCCTTCTCTATTTTCATGGCCTGCACCTCCTTATTTCTTTCATTCATATATCCCTCCTCATTTCATCCATTCAAACATCACCTATTTTCTTTACTGCATTATTTTTGCACCTTTCTTTCCTTCTATCCTCCTTTTCTATCACTCTGTCATTCTGTCTTTTGGTGCTGGTCTTTCTTTATGCTGAGGGCAGATATAAATGAGTGTGAGCAGCTTCCTCAGCCCTGTGCCCACCAGTGCGTCAACACTCCTGGCAGCTTCAAGTGCACCTGCCCGCCGGGGCACCACCTGCTGGGGGATGGCAAATCCTGTGCTGGGCTGGAGCGGTTGCCCACTTACGAGAGTTACTCATACGGCTACCGAACATCACAGTCCTCTCCTGAGCGCAACAATCAGCGCCTCTACCACAACTTGGCCTCTCAGAGCTACCACTCCTACACCGCCACTACGTGGGGGCGCAACAGGGGCCCTAGCCGCAGACAGGCCCACTTACATTCTTCACAGCGGGGCTTCCCCACTTGTCGGGAGGGGTTTGTGTCCAGGGGTGGCCGCTGCTTAGGTAACTATGGAGGACAGGCAGGGTTGAGTGAGGGAGAGGATGAAAGCTGCTAGCTGAAAAATTGTCTCTCTTGAACACAGTGCGTCACTACTGCTTGAATATGGACTGTGAAACCCACTAATAATTGGTAACTTGAGGATAAATTGTTAATGTTCTCTTGTTTTTCGTCATTCTATTGCTGTTTGTGTGTGTGAAATCAACAGATATCAATGAGTGTGAGATGAGGGATACCTGTCAACATGAGTGTATGAACACACCAGGGAGCCACAGGTGTCTCTGTCCTGCTGGTTACCGCCTCATGACCAACGGCAAGACCTGTCAGGGTGAGAACCTCTGAGCTGTGTCCTGCATCTATCCATCCATCATCATGTCTTCTGCCGACTTAAATGATTTTACAACTGCTGGTGTCTCCCACATCAGAGTAACGTGATAAACCGTTTGCTGTATCTACAGACATAGACGAGTGTCAGGAACAGAACATCCAGTGTGGAGCCAACCAGATGTGCTTCAACATGAGAGGAAGTTACCAGTGCATTGACACACCTTGTCCACCAAACTTCCAGAGAGACCCAGCCACAGGGTAAATTTTAACTGATTGACAGCAGCTTCCTCCAACTTGATAATCTTTTGGCATTATTGATGTAGCTAAGATGTATTAATGTGTGTTTATTAAGGGATTAATGCAACCAGCAGCTTTGTCTTTGCTCTTGTATTACTTTAAGCTATTAAGCAGTTCACTCAACTTAAAGAACATTATTTTAACATTTACCCCTAGTTATATTGATCAGTGTAAACAGTTTATTTGCCAAAGCTTACTCTATTATCTACAGTATTTCTCAGCTTTCTCCTCTAAAATCTGCTGTCTGTTGCAGGTTCTGCCTAAAAAACTGCCCACCAAATGACCTTGAGTGCGCACTGAGCCCTTACGCCTTGGAGTACAAGCTGCTGTCTCTCCCCTTCGGCATCGCAGCCAACCAGGATCTCATCAGGCTGGTGGCCTACACACAGGATGGAGTGATGCATCCTAGAACCACTTTCCTAGTGGTGGATGAGGATGTCATGTTACCTTTCGCCCTGCGAGATGAGAACCTGAAGGGAGTGCTATTCACGACACAGGCGCTACGAGAGCCCCACACGTACCGCATGAAGGTCCGAGCCCTCTCCTACAGCGAAGATGGAGGCATCGAGTACCAGACTACCTTCATCGTCTATATCGCCGTCTCTGCCTACCCCTACTGAGAGCACTTTAAATGACGTGAGACAAAAGGTGCAGGGATAAGTTGTGTCCTCCACATGTAGCACCACTGAGATATGTGAGCGAGTGGGTGTGGTTTGGAAAAGCAGCCACATCAGTAAATAGACTGAAAAAAAAAAAGACTCTGAGTGTGAGAGAGGCCAGTGAGTGTTTACAGCACTGCAGACAGAAGTAAATAGATTTAAAGTGGATGCAGCACAGGCCACTGGTAAACTTGACAGAAAAAAATGGCTATTTATTGGCTCTAATTCCTGGAATCATCACTTCAGTTTGTCAGGACTCTGTTATTCAAATGCTTGACATTTTGTTTTCTCATTTTCCCCGTCCTATCAGATTTATTTATACATCAGCAAGATTTGACTCCTCAAGCCCAAACATCCACCACTGGCTCAGAAAACAGGCTTCAACCCTACTCATAACAACACTAAAACAAATCTTAGCTAGCCGTTTATTTACATCTACCTATTATTAACTTATTGGGAAGTGCTTGAACGTGGAAAACGGGCGGTTCCCACCTTTTGTTTAGCCCTTGTGTAAATCAGTCAACAAAGTGGAGTTGTGACTGTGCAGGTATGGTGCTCATTTTGGCGATAAAAAACTTGACTGTCACATGTACATCCTCAGGTAGTGGCCCATCATACCACATGTATCAGATACAAACCCTGGATGTTGTTACACTGATTACATCATCAATGTGCCATAATGCTCCATCCAATAGTTGATACCAAGATGTATTTTATTTTTATGACTTGTACATAAGTGTTGTTTTTCTCATAATGTATTGCTATACTGTACTTATTTTATCCTTTTTGTAATAAAAATGTAATAACATATACAATGAAAATAAGTTTAATGTCAATATGTGTCACTCGATCAAGAAAAAAAAAAAATCATGACAAAGTTATGATCAGCATTTATACCATTCATTTATTTATTTTTGTCAAAAAAGCACAAACATAAAAAAGGAATATTTGAGTAAGGCAGTTTTGTACATCAGTTTGGTACGTTCCCTCGTCTTCTCGCCCATCGGCTAGAAGAGCATCTCTGACTAGAAATACATGCAACAGGAGAAGAAATCAACACCGCTCTCCTTTTTTTTGTTCTCATGTAAAACTAGACGTTACTGCATTAGAAAAGGTATCTAATGTCTGGATGCATCATCACTGATGACAATATTTAAACATGACAAACGCATGTCTAAATATAAACCGGTGGAAACTGTGACGATGCTTTTGTGTTTTTCATAAAAAGCAACATCCCTTTAAGAAACTCCACCTTCACTCAGTGCTTGATTGGAAATTAGCAGGAACAAAACATTATGCTGGAACTGATTTCCTCTTATTACTAATTTACATAAGAAGCAAAGCTTAGGTTGCTTATTTTCCAAAAGAGCAACTTTTTGAACTGGATCACTTTGCTTTTATGCTCATTTATACTGTATATTCTTAAAACTCCACAACTTTGTCTTTAAAAGTCATCTCTAATACACAAGGGCGAGTAAATGATCACCTACATTAGTCCCATTAAAAGCAAAATAAATCATTTGGCAACAGACATAAATCTACCTCATAAGGCAGACAAAATTTGTAACATTTCCATTTTTATTCCCCATTCTATAAAATGTATGGGAATTATAAATGTATGTGGTAGTAACTGTATGTCTTTCTACTATAAGACAATACAGTGTGTGGAGGATTTGCTTGAATGCATGTGCATATATTTAACCCCAGATTCAATACAAAAATCACCTATTTTTTTTTTCCAGAAGAGACACCAAACATGTACAAAAGACAGGTATGAAATGCTTGAGAGAATACTCAAAATCTCAAAAGGTGGGATCATGCAAACTATATGTTTTATAATCCACTGATAGTCTCTCCATTTACAAATAGACCAAATATTTATGATCTAATCTTGGTCTCTTCTGCAAAGCAAACATGCTTATTTTTGTCAAACCTTTCGGCCGTGGCAAAAAAAAAAATCATGATTACTATAAAACTATAACAAAACAAAGAGGAAAATAGATAATCCTAGATTATTTTTCTGTTAAATAGCAAAATAAGAAAAAGAAAAAAAAAAAACAATCTGAGAAAGTAACTCTCAGGGTGTCATTTTGCTGAGAGTACGAGAAGAAATGCAGCTCCTATAAACAGTACCAGCAGAGCCACATAATGCCCTGTACAGCAGAGGAGGTTGCATGAGAAAGTCCAAGACAGACAGACATAAACAGGATGTGAGGAATAGCAAAGTGGGATTAGTAGGAGTGGTAGTGGAGCTGCATCGTGGGTAATAATCCCTAACTGGGGCAGCAGGCAGCCTGAAAGGATGGATGGATAGATGAAAGACACCACCCCTCCTCCTCCTCCTCCACCACCACCACCTCCCGCCCCCCAGGGTGAATAGCGACCCCCCCTTGTGCGGAAATCCACCACCCTCCAATCTGTGACTGTGCTTTTTCAGGAGACTCCCACTGTTAAAGTGTTATCGGTGGAGGCAACGACAGGATTTACTGAGAGAGAATCAGACTTTTATTCTATCAGGAAGCCTCTACTCAGCACGTCAGCGGAGAAAACACGAGAGAAGGGTGGAAAACAAATACTGAAAGAGTTTTCCTGAGAGAAACAAAGCTGAAATCTGTGTTACAGTGAATTCTAAACGTCACACCTGTGATTCAACACAACAAAAGTGTGAAACAGTTGTTCGTACAAGCTGTAGGTACTGTGTATAGCATGAGCACATACTGTATGGGAAAGACATAGATCAGGGAAGCAGCACAGACGTGTGTGTTGTTAAGTTATCTGTAGCACCCTGTGAGGAATACAATTTAGTAGACTGAGATCATGCATGGGAAGAAACATGAAACTCATTTTTTTAACCTAATGTGACCCTGAGTAGATTTTTTTTTTTTTAGTCTAGCCTTGAAGGCAAAAGGATCTCCTTGGGTTAAAAATCTATTTTTCATTTTCTTCCCTCTGCCAACTGTTTATTAGATTACATGTACAGTGCAGTGCACCCCTGCTATCTGTCAGCGACGTGGAGTGAACTGCTCCTCCGCTCTTCTTTTTAGACCGTCTTCCTCGCTGTAAGTACCCTGACGATGCTGCCCACTCCTCCGGCTGCGAGTGCCTGAAAACACAGAGGAGAGATAATGTCAGGCTGTCTTTTTTAACACTGAAAATGAGTCTCAGTGAAGCTCTAGTTGCTGGTTCTGTATTCAGAGTTAATGTCACCCGTTATGGCTCTGATAATGCGGCAACATGCTTTTAAGACAGATCATATTATTTTTGTTGCCATTAAAAAAGATTACAACTCACTTTTCTTTGACAAATTGGAGCGAAGATAAATTAACAGAAACATCTCAGACAGTTTGCGTTTCCAACATCTTAAAAAAACAAAATAACTGTATAATTTACAGACAGCATGTCCTAAGAGCACAGAGCTAGACCATCCTAGAAGAGCGGCAATGATTAGTCCATTAATCGATTGACAGAAAACTGATGAGCAATTATTTTGATAATCCCTAAATTGTTTCAGTTGTTTTTCCAGCTTCTTAAATGTGCGTCTTTCCTCGTCATATATGACGGTACATTGAATATCTTAACATTAGCCATTGCTCAGACAAAACAAGCAAAATGACAACATAACTGTGGCCTCAGAGAAATTGTGAATGCCATTTTCACAATTTTTTAACATTTCAGAAACTAAATGATTAGTTAATAATGAAAATAGTCCTCAGTTGCAGCTCTACATCATAGAGTCAATTTTCCTGCTCCATTACTCTCAAAAGTAATCTCATCAATCCATCCGTTATCCATCTACTGTCACTCTACTAGCACATCTTCATATTTACCTTTTCATGCCACTGCAGCAGGACGGCGCTGCTGTTTTCTGACGGCCGCTCGAAGCCTTTGTAGATGTATTTCATCAGCAGGTCTACGCCGTTCTTGTCGAGGGACTGCACGCCTTTCTCGATGTCACTGCTCTTAAAGGCGCTGAGAACCTTCAGCACCAGACCCTCCGCACGGTCCTGGTAAATCACGGGAAGATAAAAAAGCTCTGAATCTCTACCCACATCTCAGATATTTCAGTGAGTCAAATAAAAAAATGAATGAACACAGACCGTCAGTAGCTTGACTGCATAAATGCAGTCGTATGACAGAGGGTTCAAAAATTCAACTGTTCGAGGCATCGACAGAGAAAACCTAAACCCACCTTAACGTTCTGGTTCTTTGTGTTGATTGGTGGGTTCTTCAGAACAGCATGTAAAGCCTCCATGAGATTTCCTGTGCAGGGAAGGTTAAGGATGCAACACAGCAAAGCCCAACGATGATCACAATCTTTTTAAAACATTGAATATTGACTACAACACTAAATATGATTTTGAAAAACCTCAGTGTGGTGTGTTAATTAACTACAATCCAGTCAGAACTCATCACGTCATCAGGTGATGGTTTTCTAAATGTGCCAAGAATATCTGTTTCCCATCTGTTTATGTTTTTATCAACCATTATATTTATAAAAAACAAACAAAAACAAAAAACCCACATGTCCACATGTATTGCCTCAACAGCTACAACCATCTCTCTGTAATCTCCTGTCAAAACTGATTGCGAAGAGATCTGTTCTTGGCGCAGTTTGAATGTAGGAGTCTGGGGACAAAATCAGAGTCCTTGCATTCAGCAAATATAATATGAGGCTTCAGCAGCCTGAGTTAGACAAACAAAGTGGGTATCTCTCAGAGTTTTTAGCACAAAAACAAGTCCCTCTTTGTATTTCCCCAAACACTGTGTCCTTGCTGAGCTACAGTGGTGGGTTACTGGCACAAGGACTGAATTAATTTTGTACTAAAACAGACTGTGCTTTGGAAGATACCCATTTGATGTAGCTAAATGTATTTTTGCACAGAACAAGTGGATTTTGCCTCCAACTTCTACAGAGATGTTACAGTATGAACAGGAGGAATGTTTGAATGTAAATATGGACATGTGAGCATTGTTTCAGGACAGACCTGAAAAACTGTGAAGCAATCCTCAACTGTAGAAGAAGTACTCAGATCCTTCACTTCAAGTAAAATTATCAATATAGCAACGCAAAAGTCCTGAATGAAGTATTAGCGGCAAACTGTACTTAAAGTATTGCAGTAAAAGTAGTGGTTTGGTCCCTCTGACTGAATTATTACATATGACATCATTAGATTATTAATACTGAAGTGTGTAAGCAACATGTTACTGTTGTAGCTGCTGGAGGTGGAGCTAGTTTCAATTACTTCATATATAGTTAGCTAGTCTAGTTCCCAACCTAGGGGTCAGGCTCCTCCAAAGGGTCACCAGATAAATCTGAGGGGTTGTGAGATGATTAACGGGAGAGGAAAGAAGAAAAAAACAAAGTTCTGATACACAAATCTGTTTTCAGTTTTTGGATTTTTTCTATAATCTTTGATTTTTGGTGAAATATTGGATCATTTAAACAGTTAGAGGTTTAGAGGGAAAAATCACTATTTGGTGGAGCTGCTAACAACTCATAGACATCTGAAATGTGACCCTGACTACACACTGCTTTTTGTATGATGTCAAAAGCCAAAAAGGTTGTAAAACACTGGTTTCATTTTCAACAATGTGTTGTATTTTAAGCTTGTTATTGTGTCAAATCTTCATCAGAAAAGTAACTAAAACTATCAGATGAATGTAGTGGAGTAGAAAATACAATATTTCCCTCTGAACTGTAGTGAAGTGGAAGTATAAAGCAGCATCAAATGGAAACACGTAAAGTACAAGTACCTCAAAATTGTACTTAAGTAAATGCATTTGGTTACTTCCCACCATTGCCAATTTCTCACTTCTGTACTGTAACATGAGGTGGGAGGTCACTGCCTCATACAATGAGGAAGTGCTGCACTTTCATGCCTTATAAGGCCTATAAGACTTAAACTACAAGCTCGGCTGACTGCTGACTTTACAGCAACACTTGTAACAACAGAGTAAAAGCAATCGTGCAGGAACTTAGATCACAAATCTGAAAATCTCTGCATTACAGAGAGACCAGAAACTCTGCAACACACATCATCTCACAAGACACAATAACTTGCACGACTGGTCAAAGCTATTTCATTCAATACCTCAAGTCATTGTCAGATAACTTACAAGTTATATAAATCTATAGCAGCTTGCAGTGAATACAGATAAGACAGCCTGCTGTGTCTTGGGGTAGAAATCCCTGGAATGTGACTGTCAGGCAAGTCTGGACAGTGACTGGCCTACTTGCAAAACGCCCATTCATACAATTTACAGCAGCAAACACACCGTGAAAAGCGTCTTATTTTAGATTAAAGTAGCCCTGAAAACACACAACTCTGCCATCTGTGTCTGTTTTCTTCAGCAAATCCTGGTTAGCTGATCATGTAAAAGGATATTGTCTGATGAGGGAGTCCACCTCTGCCTCGTCAGGACCCAGCTGGTTTTCTCCTCCGTCCTCCTCGTCCACAAATTTGTTCTCGTCGTACTCGTCTACGTCCACTCGCCTGAAGCGGGCGGACACGGTGTTCTTCGACATTTCGTTTTTATTTTGACCGAAAACGATAAGAGTTACAAGCTAAAGCCAGGCCTGTTTTTTTCTTTGCAGCAGCGCTTTTTCTTTGATACCGCGGCTGTCTGTCTGTCAGCAGGCTGGCAGCTTCCTGGCTTCCTCCTTTTTCCTCTGTGCGGTTTTTTTTGTTTCCGCGTACGCGCTACCGCCGCCTGGTGGCTAAAATATGCAGTGCCTGTAGTTTCCTTTTGAGCCACTAGTGGGTGACCACACATAAGAAATATGACCACTGACAAAAATACTTATTCTAAACACCACAAGAAAAAAAAGTCACATTCTCACATTTTATTCATTCATTTATCTGATCAGTTAAACTTTCTGTAAATTTAACCTCCCCCCTCCTGTGGACTAAATGTTGTTTCAGAGTCTTTCATACCAGCAAACTGTTTAATTCCCTATATGTATTACCTGTTTTATTATCATCATTATTTTTTAATACTGTTGGATATTTTATTCATTTCCCTCCCATTTTGTATTCATTTTAATTATCTGACTTTATTTGCTTCATTGCAGTCCTGGGTTATTTTTTTCTGATTCAACCATGTTAGTTGAAAGTTCAGTATCATATTAATATATTATATTAAGAATATTGCATCCTTTTTATTTAGATTTGTCTTATTTTGCTCAAAAACTGCCTAATTTTAATAATTTTAGTCCACAAAATATTAGGAGTCAGCCTTTAAACAACATCAGACTGTTTTACGTTTGTAATCGTACAAAGTAGACACAGTGTTAGCTAAAACTCTAATTTTATTGTCTTTATTCTTAATTATTTATTTAATTTCACCTGCAGTTGTTGAATTTTTATTTTTGTTTGTTATTGTTTTCTGTGGGGTTTTTTTGTTCTTGTCCCTGCATGTTTATCTTTTCAATCAATAATATATAATATACTTTGTATTTTCAACTGTTTCAATAAATACTATGTCAAAAAGACACCACATCGATATGTACAGTGTATACATCTACACTGCATATTTAGGATGGTTTGATAAATTATGTGTTTGCACATTTGATGATTGTGGCTGATATTCTGATTGTTTTTTCTTGCTATATTATTGATATGATTTTATTGATTGATTGCAAACTACTCCAATCATAGCCTACAATGTCATTATTTGTGATAGCTGTACATAAAACATTTTGTGCTGTAAGAACAAAGAAGTAAAATAAAAACTTCAAATATGAATCAGAACATTTATTATGACAAACAGTTAACTAGTTAACTTTCAGAAAAATAGTAAATTTATCTCTGACTTCAGCAAAAACCTGCTAAAAAGAAAGGGGTTATCATAGAGCTTTATAATTATCAAGACAGTTCATATTAATGTAGATAATTCTTTGATGTTTAAAAGCAGTTTTCAGCAGTGATTTTGACCAGCAGTGAATCTATGGAGTAACACTATCTCTCCTCTGCCAAATCCACAACATTTTGGCAGTAAAGACTACATCCAGCCACTGATTCTACAGTTGAATGGAGAGTAGAGAAATAGCCCAGTTTAGTTAGTCCTGTTGTCCAACTGCTTACCTCTTTGAGTTAAAAAATGTCTTTTTCTAGATAGACCTGACAAGAGGAAACAAATGAAATAAAGCGTCAACAAATCCTGAATTTACATACACAATAGTCAAACTAGTTCTACATTGAAGAATCCAATCGCAAGAGAGATTCAGAACAGCTGAGTTTTTTAGTTTTCAGATTGGATAAGAGATTATGATGATGAAATGCAGGATGGGCAGATACAGGTCTCTGACACAGACTAAACAATAAGTGTTTTGCACCTTTAATTCAGTTTGCCTGAACATTTATTATGATTGAATCGGGACCCAGAAGCAGCTGCACCAGCAGCAGTAATGAAATGTGGGCTTTATCTTCTGGAATCCAAATAGATGACTTACAAAATCTGAATCTCTCTCTCTCTCTCTCTCTCTCTCTCTCTCTCTCTCTCTCTCTCTCTCTCTCTCTCTCTCTCTCTCTCTCTGTGTGTGTGTGTGTGTGTGTGTGTGTGTGTGTGTGTGTGTGTGTATGTGTGTGTGTGTGTGTGTGTGTGTGTGTGTGTGTTGGGGGGGGGGGGCTGATTCACTATGCCTACCCATGTCTTTGCTGTGGTGGAAGTATTTATTTTACTGGGTCTGTAATGGGTGGTCTGCTCTTTCCAGAGACCGCCACGTCAGTTCTATTATGTCAAGGTTTCCCTGCGTCACATGGAAGTGCATTTTTCTCTTTTCAGGACGTAAGACAGACTTTCCATGTTGCAAATACTCGCAATGAGAGTCGTATGAATCAGAAACACAATCTGACCTAAACAAGACACTCATCTGCTTATCAAACTGCAACAAAAGTTGACACAAATTCTAGGACCTTGCGAACTTTTTTTCTCAGACTCTCAAGAGCTCACATTAAATTCTGGCAGGGACTCTTGTGATGTTGCTGTGGGCAACAAATATACAAGACAATGGTGTTGTTTTTGACCAATTGAAACTCCGCAGAGCCAGCCAACAAGTTTACAACAACACAGGCCATTTCTGGGAAGTCAAGAAAGTGAGACAGAACTATGTTTCATTGATACTTTTTTTTTGTTAGAGGTGGAATTTTTCATTTCTTTATCTGCCCTGTCTGGCATTTCCCTAGGAGGAGAAAGGATAACACTGGCTAATGTATTTCCCATTGTGGACCTCCCATTCCTGCTGACACACACACACACACACACACATCATATCTGATATGTGAGACGTAAGAAAGCAGCCGGACTGTTTCAGAAGTGTGATAAAGTTTTGCTCACTGCACTAGACATGTCTACGTAAGTGTATGAGAAACCGATTAACAAACCAGAATAGCAGGACTGTATCAACCCCCCCCCCCCCCCCCCCCCCACCCGCACCCCCACACTCCTTCCCACCCTCCCTCCACACACACACACACACACACACATAGACCTGCTCTCTTGTCGACAGTCAATAGACAGTCTGCATTAAAACATGCATCTCCTTTCCTTCTTCTCTCCTCTTCCACTCCCTCTCATTCACACACACAAACACAAACACACACACACACACACACACACACACACAGTGTTGCGTGCATTGGTCATATCCTCATTGTGGAGTGCCCCAACCCGTCTGTGCTATGTGAATGACTCAGCTCATCAAAAGGTGAAGATGCAGGCACATACATGATCTTCACGTGAATGTGCAAATTAACAAGCCCTGGAGAATTTCAATATGGAGGCCATTTCCCCTCCTGTAGAGTACACGCTGAGATAGACAGACTCCAGGAAGGAGGTGAAAAATGAAAAAGCTCCCAAAAGCTGTCTGCAAGGCAGTGAAGCTCTACAGCTTTCAATGTCAGAGCAAATCTGCAGGGCATTGGGCCAGGTGCTTCCGTGCCAGAGAAAAGGACTAACACCAAAGCAAAGTGTCCTAAGCACATAATTATTACTCACACATGATGAGAATATTGCTCTTGGATGATGCTTTAATTGGGGAATGTAATGATTTAGTGGGTGCTGCGTTGGAGCAGGTCTCCAGGCTGGGAGAGACTGTGGGTGGTTTCCTCCTTTCTGGCGGTAAAAGTGGTTGTGGTGTGTTTTGTAACATCAGCTTTAAGTTAGCCAGATGTTCAGATTTTTATAACAGCGATGCGCATGTTTTTGGCTTTGAGATTTATTGAATAACATATCAGTCATCACATGACTTTTTATGAGGTAAGCTGGGAATTATTTTTAGCACTAACACTAACAATAAAGGATAGAAAGTAATATTCAGAATCATAAAATGTGTCATAAAATGGTCATTTAAAGAGTAAATTCAGCAAAGATACAAAATACACATTTTCTCACTTAGTCCCACTTCTAGTGGTATCCAGCTGTTCAGATAGTTTTTGGTTTTATTTGTCCAGGTTTTGAGATTTGTTTCAGAGAAGCCATTCCTTGCATGCATGGGCTCCCCAAGATTCACAAAGAAGGAGCCCCCCTCAGGCCCATTATCAGCAGCATCAACTCAGTAGCTTACAACATTGCCAAGCATATTCATTTCAATTCAATTTTATTTATATAGCACCAGATCACAACAGAAGTTATTTCAGGGCAATTTTCACATCAAGCAGGTCTAGACCATACTCTTCAATTTACAGAGACCCAACATCCCCCCATGAGAAAACACTTGGTGTCAGCGGCAAGGAAGAACTCCCCTTTAACAGGAAGAAACCTCAAGCAGAACCAGGCTCTAGTTGGGAAGCCATCTGCCTTGAATTGAATTGCATCGAAGTATATCTACCTTGGTTCATAACACTCACATTCAAAACTCCATGGACTTTGTGAACAAGGTTCAAGGACTGAAACTAGACCCAGATGAATCCATGGTGTCCTATGATGTGACCTCATTGTTTATGTGAATCCCAACTATGGAAGTGGTGGAAACTGTAAGGAAACACCCTTAACAACAGAACCAACCTCAGCCAAGACCAGATTTGCAAACTGCTGGACCTCTGTCTGAACACCTCGTATTTCCAGTACAACACAGGGTTTTACAGACAGAAGCATTGTATTGCCATGGGACTTACCAGTATCTTCCATTGTAGCCAACCTCTATATGGAAGAAGTAGAAAGCAGAGCCCTGAATTCCTTCAGAGGAACAACACACAGCCACTGGTTTGGACATGTGGACGACACATGGGTCACATTGAAAACCCAAGAGAGAGAGAGTGCAAGTCTTCATGGAAATATCAAGTTCACACAAGAGAATGTCAGGAATAACAGCTTGACCTTGGACTGTGCCGTAAACATTGAATGGGACAGGGACATCCACATTGAACTAAACAGGAAACCAATGGGGGTCATGGCTGTGTTACCTAGTGACTTTCAGAGAAATTAGAAGAATTAATAACCTGAGCCCACCCATAAAAAAACAATTGCTCAGTCAGTTACTTTCCTCTGGCACTGGGACATGCAGGAAACCCACACACAAAGACCAAAACTGACTTTTTGACTCTCACCGCCCACTGGAGCATAATCTATGATGAGTTATGAGGACGCTGCACCACCAAGCTGATAATGTACCAACAAGTCTCCAGTCCCAACAGAAGGAGCACAAATACCTGCAGGTTGCACTTGAAGCTTGTGGGTACTAGGGGTATGCCCGAATCCAAATATGTTATTCAGCAAAGTACAAATAGTGGGTTTTTTTTACCAACATGAATTTTGTACAAATATTTAATTTGTTTTCTGGAAGAAAAAAATATATATCACCATCTCAGTCTCTCTCTTCTGCTCCACTGTTACGTCTATCAGCAGGTCTCAACGAGGGGAATCACATCAACTTGTTTGAAAATGTTATAAAAACAAAAAAATGATTTAAATACTCATTTCCACTTTTATTCAAATACAAATATAAATAATTTTGCTGCCTCAACAAATGTAGATACAAATACAAATACTGGGCTCTCTGCACGTCCTTAGTGAGTACCCCAGCTTGACCTTTGTCGACAAGATCAAAGAAGAAGAAACACAACAACATCTTTATTCCATATGTGTCTGAAGTATTCAAGAAACTCAGGAGGATTTTTAACAAGTGCCACATCTCTGTGTTTTGTGAAAGCTAGCAACATATTAAGACAGAAACTGGTCCACCCGAAAAACCACACACCTAAAAACAAGAAAAGCAATCTAATGTGTGCAGTCCAATGCAGTGAGGAATGCACAGACTTGTATATCAGGGAAACTAAACAACCATTAAATAAATGCATGGCTCAACACAGGAAGGCCAATTCCTCAGGTCAAGACTCAACAGTTTACCTACACCAGAAAGATAAGGAACACTCTTTCGAGGATAGCATACATATTTTGGATAGAGAGGATAGATGGTTTGAAAGAGGAGTGAAGGAGGCTATTTACGTCAAAGTAGAGTGAGCATCCCTCAACAGAGGAGGAGGTCTATGACATTGCTTATCCCCCTCCGGCAATGATGTCCCGTCCCTGGAGATTTAACTACATTTTACATTTGGCATTTGACAACTTGAACGACTGTCATTTATACTTGACCTCAGGTGAGTCCATGAGATGGATGACTGAGAATCTTCACAGACATGAGTGTCTGTTTCTGCTTCCACTTCCACTAACTTTTAATAATCCAAGAGCATCCCAACACTTGAGTCCCTTTGACTTTTTAGCACTTTGTTTATTGTTGTACTACTTTCTTGCTGTTTATGGTATTTATTGTATTTATTATGCACTTGCAGCTAGGCAGCTGTAGCTCGAGGTAGAGTGAGTCCATTAATCAGAAGGTTGGTGGTTCAATGCTTGGCTTCTCCAGTCCACATGTTGAAGTGTCCTTGGACAAGATACTGAACCTCAAATTGCTCCCAATTGTTGCGGAGTGTGTGTGCCAATGGGTGAGCATAGAGACATTGTTGGATGTTTTGGATAGCAAGCACTGTATTACAGCTGATGAACAGGTTGGCCTTTTGCATGGCAGCCTCTGCTGTCAGTGTATGAATGTGAGTGAATGGGTGAATATAGGCATGTATTGTAAAGCGCTTTGAGTGGTTGATAAGACTAAAAAGGCACTATATAAATGCAGTCAATGTACTTGTCTACTTCCAGTTGTTTCTTACTTTAATCTAAAGATGTACCTAGATATATCTATGGTACCTAGTCAGCTACTTTTACCACGGCCTGATTGCCTTGCCTCACTCAAACCTGATTGCCTTAAAACTTGGGTGATTGGCATGGCTAAATACAACTAAAGGTATGTGAGAAAATGTGGGTTTTTTTGTAATTTCAAGTTTAGAGCATGTTGAATAATACAACTTTGATGAGGGGGTTAGATTTAATGACTGAAATATTACTTATCATAGGTCTCCTGACTAAAAACTGTATGACGCACACTAAAAATGATAACAGTCACAATGGGTAAGTTCACATCATTAAAGGGTGCATTTTACACGCAATGAAGTTGATTTTTTAAGGCTTTTACTGGTAGTAACCATGTTCGAAATCAATTAGTCAAAAAATCTCAAAGCCAAATGAAGTCATATGAAGTTAAAATATTCTCACCATGCTAACTTTAAGGTAAGGTGATGTTACAAAAAAGTTGGAGCTGTTTTTTGAAGGTATTCATTTGAAGATGTGATATGATGACATATACGTTATAAATCAGACAGCCAGGAGGACAAGCTCTGGAATTTCACACCTCTCCTTTGGATCCTGGTACAGTTCAACAGACTAAAAATCATAGGCCTCCTGTATATTTCCACATTTTTAAAACAGATAATCTTTAACAAAAGGAAACAGAACATGCTGGAGCTGTGACCCTTCACTTTTTCTCCGGCCACTGTTATCTCAGGAAGGGTCTCTTTGATACGGAAAAGGGTGCCAAATATTTTAACAGAAAACATTACACAGAATATAATATCTCTCTTTTATTTATTTATTTTTTTACAATGCACATGTATATCATCAGCTATAAAACAGAGTTAATGATCACAGCAATATTTATATAAACCACTTTATTCCCTAGAGCTTTAGCATCTTACAGATTTGTAAACATTGTCAAAGATCATAAAAATGTAATTAGACAAAGAGAAAAAGAAACATGCTACAGCTCTTGTATGCTTTCTAAATCAATCAGCCTAATGCTATCAAGAAAAATGAAAAAGTGTAGCCTAACATGAGTTTTACAGGATGTCAAAAATTACCACTGCTTGTTTTGTTGCACACAAGATATGGAAAATACACAATGTCATATGTCCTTTAATCTACATATAAGGCTACAGCCAAGAATTGGTTGGCTTAGCTTAGCATAAAGACTGGAAACAGGAGGCAACAGCTAGCCTGTCCAAAAATAACAAAATCTGGCTACAAGCACTTCTAAATGTCACAAATTAACATGTTGTCTTATTTTATCTCACACAGTTCAGGTTTTGCACCTTGGTATTGATCTTCTCGCTCAGCAAGAAGATTAATAAGTGGATTTTCCCAAAATGTCAATCTACTTATTTAAAGACATAAACATAAACATAAAAATGTAAAAACAGATTTGAATTATCTGCTAAAAATTTTTTTTAAAAAATTGCAAGTTGCAAAGGTTTGTCACCCATTAATCCCTACAGCAAGACTGCAAAACACTTTTTTTTTTTCAGTTGTCTGAGTTTCTTGCAAACCAGTGAGGCTGAAGAATGAGCATATAGGGGTTGGAAGTGCTTCAGTGTAAAATTCCACTGCTTTCTGTGCAGCCTTTGGGCCCCTGCAGGTATAGGTGTAGTGTGTCAGATTCCAGGCCTCCGCTTCTGCAGGTGTAGGTAGTAGTGTGTAAAATTCCACTGAGTGCCGCCGAGAGCCACCATTTCTAGCTGCAAGTGGGTCTCGTCATTGCACTCAACACTCCACTCAGCCATCCTTTGCTCTGACCTAAGCTTCACTTCAGCATATGGGGGAGTCTGAGGAATCTTGCAGTGAGCTGGGTTGTGGGAGGAGGAAATGGCCCGAGAAAAACAAACTGTGCCGCTATCTAAAAGGCAGCCTGAAACAACATGGTCAGGAAAATAAACACACCTTTATCCTGATGGAGAGAGAGAGAGAGAAAGAGAGACGGAGAAAAGTAGTGGAGCCGTTTCCATGGCTTCAAGTTTTTGTTTTTCCAAAATGGTGGCTTTAATATGAGACACTCCCTACAGAGAAGCAGGGAGTGCTCCTTCCCTGTAGGTGGGTAAACAACATTGAGATGTTTGAGGTATCGAGAGGGGGTGCACTTGGCGTGTTTAGGAGTTGCCATCAAACAAAACCAAGCGTTACAAGCTCCTCTTCCATGTTATCAAACAGAATTACATGTTTAGACGAGCCATCTGGTGAAAAAACAAGAACATGGCGAATAGCATGTTCTGCAGCCGCACGTTCAAGATGGAAAAAGTTCAGCCGACAAACAGGTATACTACAGGTGAGGTTTCTTACAGTGTATTCAAACAACTGAAAGAAAAGTTCAGAAACAATATAAAGTCATAGGAAAGATGCAAATGTCTAACTCTCGGCAGTATGAGCTTGAGTAGAAAATTCACATGATGTATGAAAGTGAAATGAGCACTGGAGTATGAAGTGAACATTTCTTTCAGACATAGAGATGGTTTAAGAGGAGATTCCCAGTAACTATCAAAAATAAAGGAAGGACTCACAAACAAGCTCTTGCTGTTTGCGATGGAGCCAACAATCCAGTCATATTGCAGTGTTTAGAAAGTGTTGATTTTCAACATCCAGTCTCTCTCATAACCACAGGGAAAGCAACCACCAGCTGTCTGTGGTCAGCAAACACTGACAGAAAAAGCAGGTTTCCCAGAAGTCAAATTCTCACTGTGTTTTCTATGAATGCAATCGTGAGACTTTTTTATCAGTAAACATTAAGGTTCTTTACAAAATCCCTTTATCACGCGCTTATCTCAAATCCAGAGTTTAACAAATCCTCATGAGTAAAAACATAAAGAAAAGAGATCAACATATGAACACATTTTTCAAAAAGAATGTACAAAAATCCCTAAAGTCTGCTTATCCAAAGTCTCCACCTTAGACCAGGCTACTGGTTATCATTTCCAAGGAGATTCCAGGGTTTTGGATCTCTTTTGAGAAATTTCTTCTTCGGGATCTCACTGAGGGAGAACGGACGAGAGAGGCATGAGGGGTTTTCTTTCCGGGACACAATGCAGTCCTTGATGGCCTCTTTAATCACCTGTTGGAGACAAATGAAGAAATTAATACCAAATTGCCATATTATATAATCAGTGATCAAAAATAATGCAACTGTTTGTTTGTTTTTTTTTGCAAGAAGAGGTCTCAAGGTTCACTTGCATCTTCTTTATCATCCAACATTGTGCTTTAGTTTTATGATGTGTTATTGTATATTCATATTTAGATTTATTATTCAAAGATGAAGAGATGACAGATACTTGAAAACAAAACATTTTTGCAATATTGACTGAATTATTGTTGGGACTTCCAAGTTATTAAATATATAAAGATCGGGATGCGCTCATGTGTTTGAAGTCTCATGCTGTAGGGGACATTTCAATAGCGTTGGATGATTTAGGAAACTTTATGGCCTGGTTCCAGACCTCTGAATTGCTGCCTACATATCGGATTTTTCCAGCAATTTAAATAATAATGTTAATACCATTTGATTGAGTTGATATTAAGGCAAGAACGTAATTTTCCATACATTAGTGCTGAGTATCGAGGTAATCAAGAAAACGTGACCGTGCAGGTCTGTCCAAATGAGCTGACCTTCAAGTTGCATCACATTTGAATCCTTAATCAGCAGGAAAGTGACTAAGATAAGTGAAAGTAAGTACGGTAAGTGAAAGTCAGACTGACACTAACAAGACTTGTACCATCTGGTCTTGGCGAGTCTTTGGAATTTGAAATTTTTAATGTTGCACAATAAACTGCTAATTAGGGTAGTGACAACACAAAAATGCAAAACCCCACACTAAATGAGGTTAGACATAGAGATGAGGTTACATTAATGAATGATAACAAATGAGGCAACAAACTGAAATGACGCATAACATGCAAAGGTGAGGTAGTGAATCACTATATAACCCCTTTGTGGCCTTTAGTAAGACACAACTGTAGCGTACACTGCAGACGTTGCCATTGTTTGATGCTGCTTGGTGCCAGAAATCTCAATTTTGTAAACAAGTAAAGATCCCGTTAAGGCAGAACTGACCTCCAGGTTGTTAAGAGTGTTGAACTCCATGAGGTCATGGAGTCGGATGAAGGCCTCATTGGAGTACTGGAAGTTAAAAGTGGAGAAAGGCGACTCGGGGTCATCAAAGATGTCAAAATCTGCCAACTCCTTCTCCTTCTCAGTCTCTCTGGGAACACCTATTAATGAATAAGAAAGAAAAAAGAGTAAATAAATAAAAACTGAGCCAGTTGGATGAACATAGAGTTGGTATCAGGGATGAAATATTTATGTTGAGTTTCAATTGTCATTATTGATTTTGAAAACAACAGTTGACAAAATAATTTCACCACCTTTTTTTGCACTTCCCATCAACATAGGCTAAAGAGTTGAGTTTAAACCTTTCAAAATCTTGATCAAAAGTTACAGATAAATGGACCTTGAAGTGAAATTATTTTGTATTTATTTAATAAATTCTTAATATGTTTTAAATTTACACCTTATTCAGGCAATAAAATTGATGAATCGCTGAAGCACAACCCTGCATGCCTCAAATTTGATCTAATTTATTATTGAAGACAATACGTTAATTATTCTAATTTCTTTGTAGCCAGAGACAAAGTGTGCAATAAAGAGTTCACAACTTTATGGTGCTTTATTACATAATAAAAGTAGAATCAAAGTTGTGAGAATAATTAAATTGTTAAATTGCAAGATAGTTTGCTTTAGTCACACCGGATTCATCAGATACTTTTTGTGGAAAACTTCTATCATATGAGAGACCACGTGCAGGAAAAAGTTACAGCTTGGAAAATACAAGCATCCAATTCTGAACTGATTCCGTAATGGCTTAAAGTATCCAACTTTCGTTTCCCCAGAGGGGAAATCCATATATAGTGTGATTCCTTTGTACGTCTTTTGGGTCTGAGTGCAAAAACTATTATGTAATGTCCATAAACAGCGGAAGTATGTAGGGAGATGACCTACTGAATGTAAAGAGACATTGGAGTACAGATAAGCTGGTGTGTCTCTGTATGGCTCATGATGTATGGCCTGTTTATACACAGAGCTCTCCCACTGGACTGAGAGATTCCCTACCGCCACCTGGCTCCTCAAGGAACCATAATTCACCCAGACAGCTCATAAAACAGTGAATGCACTGTGGTTCACGTCTGTGGGTGCACGCACACTCACACACAGCGAAATGCAGGTGTGCTTAAACACAGACACACCATTTCCACTACTTAACCACGTTGACCCTGAGCAGAGACCTTTTTTTTTTTTTTTTTTTTTTATGAGGGTCCCTCAGATGAGGGGCCCAGCTTCTGACTAGACATAAAAGGCTGTCCACGGTTTACTGAATATGGTTGAACTCCAGTGCAACTTCGCGGAAGAGATGCCTCATATGCCATGCCAGTAAAACAGCATTATTATAATAATCCAGATTTCCTTGGCATATTTTCCCTCTCACATATGCGGCGGAAACCTCACCACATGCACATGCACTTACCAGGCGCTTTGAATTGCCTGAAGTTGATGTTGACCAGGACAAAGTGGATGACAGTTGGGCAGTTCTTTTCGCCTTTTTTTGGTTTGAACACGTAGCATTCCTTCAAGCCCTCTCGGTCAAAGACTTTGGGGTCAATCTTGGGGAATGGGAGCTTGTTCATTCGAGCCCATTTTTCTGCCAACAGGAGCTCCTAAGGTGTAAATTTACAAATTGTGAAACTTTGTTCTTGATTCTCCGTTTGCACTGATCATTTTTAGCGATTCGTGATTGTGTGAAAAGTTAGACTCTGACCTTAAATGGGGGGCTGGAGTCACTGGGTCGTGCAGAAAAGTCAAAAGAGATGATGAGGTCAACACCACGCTGCGGTCGCAGGATGAGGGGGTAGGGAAGGTTGTAGGTCAAGCCGCTGTCAACCACATGGATCTTCTTGCTCTTCACATCGAGAGGCTCATAGATACGATCAAACTCATCTGGGTCTGAAAAAATTCCACAAAATGAATTAAATGATGATGAAATATTATTGTGAAACTGCCTTTGTCTGCAGGCACATTTTATTACAAACAACTAACCCAGCTGATTTCGTGACTCACATATGTAATTTTCACCAGGACTACGGCTGAGTATCATTTTAGAAATTATTCATACTGGTGCCAATACCACACCTGCATTTCAGTACCTGTAGTCTATCTAACTTCCTTAGTCTGATTAACAAACATGTGTTAACCTCTTAAAATCCCTGTGAACTGTAGCGGGCCCAGTGTTAAAGTTGCAAAGTGAAGATACTGGTATCATATAAAACTAGGAGACATAAGGCATCCATTGGTACCAACCATATCATGATAACTTGTCAGGAAGGGCACAAAAAAAAAACTGGCATGGCGATTTTCAAAGGAGTCCTTTGACCTCTCACCTCTATATCTGAATGAAAATGGTTTCTATGAGTATCCATGAGTCTCTCCTTTGCAGACATGCCCACTAATGCTAGTCCCAGTTTATGGCAAACACCATGCAGTTTTTTGCATGCAGTATAATGTGTTATTTTCACCTATTCTAAAAAATTGTATATTTGAATTTCTCTGCATACTGAGGTCACCATTAAGTCATTAAGTTTCTCCGTTAAGTCATCAAATTAATTTCCAGCCACAGCAGGCGGCTGTTTTCACTGAAAAAATAAACCAACTGCACACTAACTGCCCAGCACCAAAAAGAAGACAATAAAAATGTTAGCGACTAGCTGATGAACATACTGGAGCATTTAGCAGTTAAAGGGCCAGATATTAACCTCATAAAAGCCAAAAGGGCCAATATTGGACCTCCAGTCATCGGGATGAAACACAACTCCAAATAAATGCTAATGGTGATCCATGTCTAGATGTATATATAGGCAATTGTTTGTGTTCACCGCAACAACTTTATAAGGTGTGTTCACGGTTTTTTTTCACTGCCCTGTGGTGGCCAAAAATCAATTTATGCTGCTTTAACACAAGAGAACAAGTTTATTTTGAGTACAAACGGCAGTATAAGGGCTTCTGTGGATTTCTGTAATTTTGGCATGACAGGGTCAGCACTAAAATATATATTGTGTGTGGGTAAGGTTTGATACACACGACCCAAACTATAATTAGATTCACATGCATCTACTTGCAAATTAAAACACAGGGTACTGCTGAGTTATTATTATCCATTTCCCTATTCATTATCATTCCTATTGTGACTGTCTACAGTTCCTAAACAGTGCCAGACCGGATGATCGAGAAACAGGAAATACAAAACCACAATATGCAAAATAATCATGTCCTGTCCTCTTTTTCATTTGCTTGGCTATTGTAAAAATGTGAACTGTTTATCCTTCCCACCTGTGACAGCGTCAACTTCCTCCTCTGGCGTAGGGGCGTGGCATGTGACCTCAGTGAGGGGAGAGAACGGGATGTTGGTGTTCAGGTTCAGGCCCAGCATGAAATTATGCACCTTTAGAGGGTGAAATGGGGTATGGGGATAAAAAGAGGCAGGTTGTTGTGAATTTGAATATAGGAAAGGTGAAACTAGAATGCAACATGAGCACATGTAGTGTTAAATATTTTCATGGTTTCCAGTAAACATTTTCAGGTACCTTCCCGGCCCGGCCCTCTCTTGTGTTGAACAAGGCAGAGTCACTGAAGAGCGACGTGACCATTCGTTGAACCCAGCTGGCTTGGGCGGTGCGATGGTACTCCTCCTCTGCCTCTGGGTTCTCTGTGCCACCTGAACATCAACACAATGAGAGAGAAATACTATTAAGCATGCCTTGTCCTGTGGCTCAGGAAGTGTGGCTTTTTCTGCATTAAACTGGAAGAATTTGCAACTGAATTTAGGCTACATGAGGTTATTTAAATTTTTTATTATTTAATTTTTGCTCCAATAGTAGTACACAAGGATGCAGTCAACACAATTCACATTCCTGCCACTAGTTTCAAGCTATTCCACTGATCAACAGTTGGAAGCAGTACTGTGCAAAGAAACTTAGCAATGTGCCAACAATGGTGGTGGAGAAAAAGACTGCGAGCTTGCAAACATGGATGTATTTAATGTATTTTGAAAATCTGCTTCGCAGGTGTTTTATGGGGAAAGACATACATCAACACGGTTGTTAGACTTCAAGGATACAAACAATTTTCATTTCAACAAATTTAATTATGCCGCACATTAAAGAGTCTGCTATGAATCATGCATATCTCAGCTCACCTTGACGTGGCCCGTCTTCATTGTCCAGACTGTCTTCTCCAACGATGTGCTGTGGTTTGATCTGCTCTGTAAGACACACGACAGATTCACTCATCAGGTTACAACTTCAAAAGAAACTTTTTAATCTCATTTATATCACAGACCAACATTGCACCTGATGGAATGCTTTCATTCAGTTATTTAACTGAAGTTACTGTCTGTTCTTTCTCGCTATCCAAATAATTCCTGGTGGAAATGCAATATATCCGATCAACTAATGCATTCTTTAACTGGGTGGAGACGTTCTTGGTACTTAAGTACAACCAATGCATTGTCAGAGGTGTGTTTAAAAGGCCACTCTTAACAAATGCATTCAACCAGAACGAACATCCGATGAGCTGTCAGAACAATCACAGGAAGCTGATACCTTCATTGTTGTGGTAACATTACACAAAAAACACACAGACTCATGCACAAAATACACATTTATAGTCTGGTGAGGTAATTCTAAAGGTGTGAAGATACCTACTGTTGTCATGAGACAAAGAGAAAGAGCATAAGAAAAGACAAAGAGTAGGATCTCAGAGACAACTGAATGCCAGTCTCAGTAAAAGGGTGTGACATGGAAGCGTCTTCAAATCATACCTGTTGTCTTATCAACAGATCAATACATACCAAAGACAAAGGCTGGAAACACGTACACTCACTTACGCAAAGTAGCCATGACTAAAAACACATATTTCAGATTATGATGAGATGTGAGATTGGTCTCAAGGTCCACAATTCCAAAATATATTATTACACAAGGAAAGTAATCATGCAAATCATATTTTGGATGTAAGAAACACATTTCCTCCTGAACAATAAAGCATATATTAACAAGCATGTAAAATATTTCTTTTGTTGCAATGTATGTACACAAAACTCCACTTGGTCAGTTTTTGTAAATTTTTCAAAAGAATAATTGTTAACACTGGAAAATTACATTACTTATTGCAGTATTTCTGTGTATACTGTGTTGTTTGAATCATAGAGAGCAAATGTTGTACAGTAAAAAACACGGAAAGAGAAACAGAGATAGATTACCTAACTCCTCCTCCATGGTGCTGCCACCAGCTGTGTCTTTGACCCCCAGCACTCTGTTGAACAGGATTGAGAAGGCACTGCCCCACACACCTGAAGCACAAATATACTGATATTAAATATGATGCAAAATATAATGATAAATATGATATCTTGACTGTTGTGTTCAGTGGTCGTAGATGAAAATATGTCTCTCACCCATTAGAAAATGAAGAGGGTTTTCCTCGTATTTCTTGACAACAGTTCCCATGAAAAACTTGCTTCCAAACAAGTCAGGGGTCATGAAGGTGCCATACTTTGCCATTCCAATTTCATAAGGGCTGAACTCCACCCAGTCTGCAAGTCAAAACATCAGTGTTAACATAACAGAAACATTTTTGGAACACACTCGCCATATTTTGAACAAGCACTTGTCACTGACTGCTGAGTGTGCTCTGTAGTTACCAGGACGTTTTCGATGTCTAAAAATGTATGTACAGTTAGCATATGTAGTTACTGCATTGTAATTACTTAGATTTGAAAATGTCATACTGAGGCACTGAATATAAGAAGACCATGGACAAGCACTGTCTGTATCCTTGAACTGGACACCTTCAAGTCAACATTCAGGTAATAAAATTCATTTAGATCTAAAACTGAGTCTCCAGCTGCTGAGTCTGAATTAACAAAACTTTATTGAAATGATAAAACTGAACTTTCTTAAAGGTGCAGTGATATTTAGTGTCAAAAGACTCAACAGAAATGGAACATAATATAGATAAGTATATTTTTATTAGTGTATAATAAGTTATCTTAGAATGAAGGAGCGGGTCCTCGTCCACGGAGCCGAGTATGTTGCAGCACCATGTTTCTACAGTAGCCCAGAATGGACAAACCAAACACTGGCTCACATTTTTCAGTTCTCTCTTATTAATTCTTGAGGCCCTGTCTTACAGAGAGACCTTTATTTTTAAGGGACATTTATATTTAATCAAATTACCAAACTAACTGATGCACAGCAAGCCCAAGGAGGAATAATATCCCACAAGAGGAGTTCTGGCTGGTTGGGCCTCTGTGTTGTCTGCACTGTGTGTACAGCGTGTACTGTACCTGTCTGATAGTTTGCAACAGAACAATACACAGAGAGTGGGAGGAACTGGGAGGTCAATATGGCCCAAAGATCAATTCCGCTCCAGGGCCAGTTCATTCATCCATGATACACAACAAGATGAAAACTGAGCTACATTGTCTGACTCAACCATACCCATTACTTAAAACCAGTGTCAGTGGGCGAAATTGGCAAGAACACAGTAGCTTTCACATTACAAAAACAGTGCTCTACTCAAAACCAGTGTCAGAAATAACAAAGGGCAAAATTGTCCTTATTGCCTAGTATTAAATAGCTGTGAGAGAAGCACCGTGTCTGAATACATGCACACAACTTTACCTTACTTAAACTCTATTCCTCCCTGGCCCGATGGGTTGGTCAAACAGCTGTGATTGGCTGGATGGCTGTTCAGTGAGTCTAACTTGACCAAGAGGTTTTCATATATGGGGAAGTCAACTCTAATTTCATCAATGACTACTTCAGGAAAAAGTGGTATGATGTTTCTGTGAAAGCGCGGGTGTCGCAACACCAGTAACACCCGCTGCTGCGACGTGCCTGCATACACACAAATACTCAGGCATGCGAGTGAAAACAGTCGACACAATTGCTGCACAAACATACACATAGACATATTAATATATAATGGAAGTACTCAAGCCTCTCTCACCTTTTAGCCAATAATTACCTTTTAAATGTGCAGATTATTTCACAACATAACTTTACTTAAGCTTTCTTTTGACAGTGAGGTATTTTCCATTGTGTCAGGAAACAGGAGATTTTAGGTAGGAGGAGGGTCAACAGAAAACAGAAGTGTTGGCCACGGGCTTAATTGTACGACAATGAACAGCATTTTCAAGTTAAGTTGTGATGATAAGAAGAAACAGTAGCAAAACAACGTGATTGCAGATTAGGAACGAGGTTGGCCTCATTGTAATGCATATCAAAGTGATACTGCACAATATTAGCTCTTCAAAAGAAATAATAAATAGATGGCGTCGGTGATGGTGTTAGAAAAACCCTCATTGTCAATAAGGATCTGTAAGTGGAATATTGTTATTGTTGTTATCTGTGGCTTTTTGAGCTACTGTGTGTTTATTTAAATTTGTGTTCTATCTAGCCAAGAACTGAACCAGACCCAGCTGAGAAGTCATTTTGTGCTTCTCTAAACAACATCCTTCAAACAAACATTTGATTTGTAAATGTGAACATTTCCCTCTTAAGTCAGCACCAAGAATGAGTAATGTATGTAACGTCATCCAACGAATGATCATATAAAGATTTAAAGATTTCAGCTACATAGATGAGATTTTCTTGGAATCTTTAGCACAACATGAAATGAAACTAAAACTAATCCTGACTAATACTCAGAAAGTCTTACACAGCACATCAGAAACTTGACTCTTATCACAATGGTTTGTGATGGTGGCTTCAGCAGCTCATAGTTTTATTCACTTATCTATCAAACATGACAGACTTTTGTCATTCCACTGAAGCATAGTGCACTGTTGCTGTGCAGGCTACGTCAACATTGAGGAAGTACTATACAACATGGGACTAACCCAGAGTCTGTTGTGGCCTTGTGCACTTTACTTTACTTTTCTTGATATAACACAGTTGCTATCTGCCACCACTGAGCAGTCATTACACGACAGCCCACCACGTCATGAAACATCCTCTCTGTGGTGGAAGAGTAGCATTATAAGGAAATATGTACCGCTCGATTATTTTGCATGTGGCCAAGCTCATCTGATCAACTCTAGTTACTCATTACATACGCAAAATAGCTCTGTGAGGGGCATAGAGTACATGCAACACACAATTCAATAAAAACACAAGTGGATACTCACAAAATGACATGATATTTACCTGCAAACATGAGCTCAGAAACATCTGGCTTGACATGCAGACATGTGAAGAGAGGAAGGGGACACTGGGCCTGGTTTACTTTCTCCTGAAATTCACTCAGCTTGGTGTCCATCCTCTGATTGAAGAGAACAATCTTCATTCATTCATTTCCACTCACTCATTCATTTATTCACACGTAAAATATAGGTCCTAATAGTATTCTCACACACGATACTTTGCATGTATGAATCAGACTTTTGTTTCATTGTGACTCTCATGATTATGTGAAAGTAAAATAAAAAGAAATTGAAATAAAGGGAAAAGACACACTGAAATGTAAAAAGAAAGTTATGATGAGAACAGTTCGAAAGAAAATAGAGGAAATGAAACATGGACTTATGGGAAATGATGATATACTGGTGAACGACAGAGAAAAAAGGAATACCATCGAAATTAAAACAAACATTAGCTCTCAGACGGTTCTTACCGCAGGGATAAGCGTCTCTCCTATGAGCATACCGAAGATATCGGTAAAGGTTACAGGCTGCCCTGAGGCCTTTTTGCTCCACAGGGCCTGGATGTAGTTGGTGATGTGTTGGGGCAGCAAGAGTCTGAGCGGGTTACTGCTTACTCTTCTCATCAGCTCTTTGTTGATCTCCTTTGGGCCCTTATTTGGAAACTCTGAGTGGGAGTAGAGAGTGGACATGTACCTACAGGGATAAAAAGAGAATTGGATAGACACAATGAGGCATTGAGAAAGAAAGATCTATTGCACAAATGTAAATCTAAGATGAATTGTTCCGGAGTCAATATATGCTTTAAAAACTCACTGCTCTTTATGACACCATAGAGGTTTACTGTACTTGTAAGGAAGTCAAATCCAATAAGTCACTCCACAAACATGAAGATGTAGAATGAAATAAGCCAGAAGTGCTCGCTTGATGACAGCTTCATACCAGCAGAGGAAGGCAGGAAAGTTTACCAGAGGAAGGAGGAGTCAACAACGAAGAAGAGTCAGAGAGAACTTAAGATAAAAGAAATGTGGCAGTGACAACACACAGGAAGATAAAAAGACAGAAAGTGCCCTTAAAAATAAAAGGGGTCAGGAGGAAAGAAAGAAGAGAGTAAGTAAAACTGACCAGGTGGATCCAGAGAGACCAGCAATATAGGTGGCGCAATCCAGGACCCCAGACTCAAACAGGGCTTTCATCACACCTGAGAAGCCGACCATGGCGCGGAAACCACCTCCTGAACCCACTATGGCTATTACTGGCACCTGTAATACAAATACATATACACATACGCATATGCACACAAAAAGAGTCATGATGAGAAAGAGACAGAGGCGTGCTTAATCGCATAATTACATACAATACAGCTAAGTGTGTGAGTCTTGCATTCTTTGTATGTCATTCTTTCAGCTTGAGTAACTTCCGTCCTTTGCCTCTATACTGTGAGGGAGCCATGCCAGTTGCGTCATGCCTTTGCAACATTTTTTAAATTATCCCTACAGATTTTCAACTATTTCGTAATTGTCATTGTGCAACATTACTTCCTGTCTGCAGTCTGGGTTTATGTCATAGTAAGTTATGAATATTAGAGCAAAAAATTGTTCATAAAACCCATGCTGGAGATTGAGTTATGAGATGTTAGAACACAGTGGAAAGCCGTAGCTGGTTATCTAATTCCTCTGGAGTTTCCGGCACAAGTTGAGGACATGAGCAGGCTTGGGTGGAGATTACAGCCAGGCCCAAGGGCGTCTAGCCAAAGCTATACCCGCGAGAAAATGAAACTTTGCTTAGCTCAGAGCAGGGGGAGCAGAGCGTGCAGCTTATAGAGCTCACTGCATGCCTCACTTCTCAATGTGAGAAATGCAGACGTGTTATTATAGGCTGAGAACACAGTTTGTGAAAAAGTGCATTCACAGTTTTGAAATTAGCAAGTCAGCAAGTCTGCAGCAAGTCTGGCTACATTACCAATAGCAACAGAGTTCAAAGATTTGCACAAGTTTTATTTGTACTATTTTTTATTGCACATTTTTTCACTAATAAACGCTATATTTCATTAATAAGATTGAATCTGTACATGAATGAGAGATGTGTTAAGTGTTTGCATAGCCTTCACGTGAACAGCGGGCAGGGCAGTGAGTCTTGCACCAGCAACATTTTATTTTCACCAGTATGATGAAAGAGATGTGTTGGATATATGTTGCAGTGAGAGAAAGAGTCACTTCACTTCACTTTTGTGGCTTATTAATTAATGCATTAGTTCAACATTTTGGGGAATCAAAAACCAAAGTGTAAACTGGTCAAATTGAAGAGATATATAAAAAAGTAAAAAATATATAAACTTTAGACAGAACTAGGCTGTTTCCAGACTTTATAGAAAGTTATGAGAGTGGTATCAACTTCTCCCTTAACTCTGCGAGAAAGCAATTGGGCAAATTTCTTAAAATGTCAAACATAAAGTTTAAGTATGAGTCAATTGGCTGATTTAAAAGAAAATGTTGCTGTAACATGGCTTTCTTTCAATGGCTTTCTGTCAGCTCACAGCAGCCATTGAATCACATGAAATCATTTTTGATACTCCAGCATTGTACTGTATATAGGAAAGGACAACAGGAAGGTGAAGTTGAGTGAATAAATGAAGCTATCACCTCACTGATTTCATAAATGATTGAAAAAAGGTTTAATATGTATTCTGTTAAAACATTTGGTTGCTCTGTACGCACCTCCTCTGGAGAGCTGGGGAGGAAACGAGGCTTCTCCATGTCCAGCAGCTTCTTGATGCCCAGCATCACTCTTTCTCTACGGGTCTGTCTGAACTGCTTCTCTTTGTCACACAGGGCAAGGCTGAACCGCAGGTCCAAATTGGTACTGTACACACAAATTATGGAAATAAGATTCTCTGATAGAAATCTGATAGTGGGGAGGTGAATACCTTTTACATGTTTTGCTGAGAGGCAGATAAGTCTGTGACATGCTACTGGTGATGTCGAAACTGATCTTTCGGTCAGATAAGATGTCTTGAAATGGTCTCATGAGAAGCACACGTCAACAGACAAACAGTCATGAACTCACACCTTTTCATAATTAGTAAACCTTCAAACATGTTTGGCATTTCAAAACCTTCCCACTAACGTCTGTGCAGTGATACAATGGGAGTTATCATGCATTTTAACCATATGTTAGCTTTAACAAGTATCCTGTTAATCCTGAGTCACACCACTTTCAGTTCTAATTTTAGTTCCTGCACTGCTTCAGGTGAATTCCTGTCTACACAGTACTTGAATTCCAGTGTTTTTTTAACCTGTGATGGATTTGTACACACAGCATAAGTTAGATATTAAGGGCCTTTAGGTTGATGTCTGAGTGAATACTAACAATTGTCACTTTATCACTAAATTAAAATAACTGAGATGATTGATAGTAATTGGAATTCATACCAGATCTCCAGTAGCATCTCTAAGTACACTTTGGTTGCCTGTCAAAACAATGAAATATGTGGTTACGGTACAGTAAAGGAGCCGTTGATTGTGGTTCATGTTTTGTTAACAGGTAAACACTACAACAGAATAAATGAACAAGGTAAAAAATGAAAATAAGAGGGTAAGAGAAAGGAATAGTCAGCATAATCACTGTATTATTTAAATAGAAATGTAATCAAAAATGTATCAATTAATTAATCTGTTATGATTAACTACCAAAAAAGTTATTCTGATGGCACACTTTGGCCTCCATACACATGCAATATAGTGTGCAGTGATTCACTGAAGCTCAAAAACAATATTATATCAAATGGAAAATGAAAGGTGTCATGTTCATCTTTTCATACACACTTTCCTGTGATCAATCTTGACATATCTAATTTCTTTGGAAACTGTGGGATCTGAACAAGAATGTAAATTAATCTTCTATAAGTGTCGACAGTGCTTTTTTCCTGCACAACATGCATTTAATATGAAGGTGAAATGCCTTACTCTGCCAATGAGGAAAGCCTCCGTCTTTGACTGGCCTACTTTGAGCTTGCTGAGGTCGAAGGATGTTGTTCCAAGTGTCTCGTCCATCACGTAATTGGCGTCCATTAATGTTAGCTGAAATAAACAACAGAAGTATACAGTTTCATGTCGAGAGCAATGCATTTGTTAGTTTGGCATATGTTTAAGTTCACCCCTTTAAGTCACAAAGAAACAGTCTAATTAAACAACCATCAATAAAAAAACTTTTTTTTCCTTAGATGGCCCAAAAATAATGTAGCATTAGTCATTCTGATAATTTCTATGATGAATTCATCTCATATTATCTCATATTAGGCTAAAAATAATGATAAACTGGGTTCATGTGGGTTTATGCTCCACTAGATCCCTCCCCTCTGTACTGGGACAAATTATACTGGACTAAATTAGACCAGAAAATGCAGTTCTTACCTCCAGGACGTTCTGCTGGTTGGGGTCTAATATGAAGTGAAAAGTCTCGTTCCATTTTGGGTTGATGTTATTGTCTATGTGCGCTGTCCTCTTTCTGCTCTCTGGAGCTGTTGGGATGAACAGCTCCACATACGGATCTGGTGTGTCCACTGCAAACACACACACACACACAAATTGAGTTTATTAAGATTTCTTTTCCTACAGTGTAACTAAACAGCAACAGAGCCCAAACTTGTGGCATCCCCCTATCCAGCAGAAATAAATACGGTGAACTATATTCTTTTTGGAGGCCTTTTCTTGAAGAAAATAACACAAATATGTAGATTTACCTAATTTGTGCACACAGCATGTTTTGAATAATTTGAAGCAGAAATATGTATGAATGTTAGAATCACGTGCAAAAGGAGCAAGAAATGTATTCAGACTCACACAGGTCACCCAGCGCTCCTTTAGTGACATTCTCTGCTCGAACTACCGTCACTGTGAATTTATGAGAGAACTGTTGTTCCACCTGTAATACAACAGTCACTCAGGTCAGTTTAGTGTCACTGCATCACATAAAACAAATCAACTCATATAAATCAAGTCAAATTTATTTATAAAGCACATTTAAAAACAACAAAGTGACCAAAGTGCTGTGAAATCACAATAGCAAAAAACATAAAACAACACCAGACCAGTTTAAAAGACAAAAAATAATAAAAGCAATAAGACCTTAAGAACAAGAAAGGCAACTCTCGTACTGAGTTAAAAGCCATGGAATAAAGATGTGTTTTAAGACAGGATTTAAAAACTAGCTACAACTGCAAAGGCACGATCCCCCCTGTGGTTCAACCTTGACCTTGGGACAACCAGAACCAACTGGTCAGTGGACCTGAGTGACCTTGATGAGACGCGCAGTTGTAAAAGGTCAGAGAGATAGGTTGGAGCTAAATTATTGGTAGGAAAATAATAAAATCTTAAAGTCAATCCTAAAACATACATAGAGCCAGTGAAGGGAGGCCAGTACAAGGAAATGTGCTTTTGCTTTTGTGTTTATATCATGCTGCGTCATTCTGGACTAACTGTAAGCGTGAGAGGGAGGCCTGGCTAACAATAACATAAAGGGAATTACGGTAATCAAGTTGAAACAAGATAAAAGCATGAATAACACTTTCAAAATCACTAAATGATAAAAAAGGACATGACCTTAGATAAGATCTTCAGCTGGAAAAAGTAGATTTTATCACTGAGTTTATCTGTTTGTCTAAGTTAAAATCACCATCCATTATCACACTCAGATTTTTTACAGTGCATTTTACATGTGGCTCCAGGTAACACAGGTCCACATGAGGGGCCTAACAGGCACCACTGGGTCTAAATATCAGGACTTCAGTTTTACTCTCAGGAAAGTTTAAAAAATGTAAGGTCATCCAAGCTTTGATGTCTTTGAGACCAGCAATGGTTTTAAAGAGATTGTATCTTTCCATTTGAGACAGTCCAACAATGGTTTTAAAGAGATTGTATCTTTCCATTACGAAGGTAAATTTGCGTGTCATCTGCATAACAGTGGAACAAGACACCATATTTTCTAAGAATGGACCGTAAGGAGAGCATGTAAAGGGAAAACAGGATTGTCTCAAGAATAGAGCCCTGAGGGACTCCACAAGGGAGAGGCACTGAGGAGGAAACACGGTCACCAAGGCTGACAAGGCTGACTTCTGTCAAACAAGTAAGACCTGAACAACTCCACAACAGTACCTTTAATGCCAAAACAATGCTCCAGGTAACGGATGAAGATACTGTGGTCTACTGTGCTGAATGCAGGTGTGAAATTGCAGAATCTCTAGTGTCAGTAGCTAATAAAGGATTGTTAAAAACTGTTAAAATTGCAGATTCAGTGCTTTGAAAAGCTTTAAAACCACACTAGAACCTCAATAATGCCATGTATGTATAAAAAAGATCACAATTGTATGAGTGCAAGTTTCTCCAAAATATTTGAAAGAAACTGGAGTTTGGAAATTGGTCTAAAATTGGAGAGAACCAAGGTGTCCAGATTGGACTTTTTTGATCAATGGTTGCACTACTGCATGCTTAGAATTTGCTAGTACAACACCTGAAGCGAGACTGCTGTTCATAATCATTTGGATGTTTGATCCAATAGTCTCACAAACCGCTTTAAAAAGGTGAGGGGGGAAAACATCTGTGGGACAAGCTGAAGATTTTAACTGAAGAGACAGGCTCAGACTAGTTAAAAACAGCAGAGCAAGTGACAGTGATGGATGGGTCGTAAGAAGGGGGTGCGATGTGTGCTTTAATGATAGCAATCTTGTCAAATAGGGAAGTCAAGGATTTTTTCACAGGTTCCTGAGAAAAAATCAAGACAGGCAGATTGTAGGTATTAAGCATAGTGTTAATTGTACTAAAAAGAACACAAGGGTTGTGACAATTATTTAAAATTATATCAGAAAAATATTTTGTCTTTTTTCCACTTGGATTCAGCTCTCTTGCGTTCTCGTCTGACAGCACGCATAGTGTCAACCATGTTTCAGATTTAGGTTTGGAACGCATGGTTTTAAAAGGAGCGACAGTATCCAGGATGATACAAATCAAACAGCTAATCAGGAGTATTACCTATAATGCATGAGAAATATACACATTTATACATTATGTAAGCAAGTTCACTACAGGTTCATGTGACAATCAGTGAAAACATCTGAGGTTTTTGGCAGGTAGACACTGGCTGCCACATTCACTGTGAAAATAATTTCCCAGCTGTGTCCACAATGATCAATATTTACTTTCTCCCATCTGAATAACATGAGAATGGCAAAATGCTCACTTCAAAAACATGCTAAAAAAACAGGTTATACAGTAGCCTGTACTAATGGCTCCAATGTTAAACAACATGCAACATGTAAATTGAAATTCAAGCAGTTTTGGAATACATTAATCTCTTAAAGAAATGTCACTGATCCCATGCTGGATAAAGAACAGAAGTTGTTTTGCTTTTTTTTTTTTTTTGCACAGCCTCAGACACTTCACTTGTGAAGGTCTCTTGTATGTTTGTGCACTAATGCAGGAGAGACAATTTGGTTTCAACTAAGCATATCTTTAAAACAGTAAGTGATAAGTAAGAGATTTTTAACAGATGTCCTACAATCCTACAGGGCTGTGAATGCAGATATCGAACAAATTATCTCATGCTCATGTTTCCTGATAGAAAAATTCACGGTGATAATAAACATGGCCATGAAGTTAACATGTTTGGTGCAATGTTTGTCCAAAATTCTTGGAATTGCTTTATGCTTATTGTTCAAAAATCTAAAAATTAATGCCTACTACAGAGCTCTTTAGTGCATTAATTGAAAGAACAAGAATCTCCCCACTTCAATTGGCCTTATTGTATTTATGTCCATACTCACAATTATATTGGAAGCCATCGTCTGCCGTAGGTAGAATAAGCCGTCGTCAAGATGTGAACTTTAACTCAGGAGGACATCTCAGTCACAAACTGAAACATTTAGAGCCTGGAAGATGAAACATATCAATTGAACATGGTTTGCATGGTAAATTTGAGTAAACGATATGAGAAAAGCACATTTATCCACATTTGACTGGAGCTGTCACAGCCTCAACAATCAGACATGCTACTATAATTTCTTAAAGAAGGATACTGTCTTAAATAAGCCAGAGCTGCTTTATACATATCAGTGAAGTCATTTGCATCTTGACAGGGGGAAGTGTGCTGAGCCACAAACCCAAGATAGGAGGAGAACAAGTGCACAGAAAGGCGCCAGTAAAAAGAGATGTATGTCGGATGTCAAATAGCCAATCTGACTGAGCAAAGAAAGCATGTGTATGACACAGTGAACCGAATAAAGTGCAACAGAGTGTGAATTTGCAGAAGAGGTGGTGAGATGATTATTTTTAGCCTCTCTCTTTACGATGTTTAAATACACATATGTTGATAAGAAATTTGAATATGGGATGTGTGTGTGTGTGTGCGTGTATGTTTGTGTGTGCATGTACGTGTGCGTTTGCTGGGATAGCACATCAAGGTCAGTGAGCCTTTTCTGAGCTGTTCATCAAAGCGTATTATTACTGAGTGGACTGAGAGCACGTAGAGAGTCACTGTGTTCACAGAACTGGTCACGTAGTTTGCATTAGTGGTCCAACTTTCGAAAGTGCCAGTTCACACTGCCCTTGTTCTGCAGCATACAATGAGTGCATGCAGCCTGTTGATTCCTGTGTGTGTGCCAACATATCCCAGAGTCCTCACAGCATAAAATTTTTACATGAGGACGTAGAATGTAAAAGAGACACACGACAAACCAGCCATGATGCAAAACAGTTGGAGTAATTATAGGTTTTAAAGGTATACTGGCATCTCTTACTGTATGAATACCTGTACTTGAGACATACAAGCTAAAACATTTTACAAGACTACTTCTATGAATCACTGTGCATTTCCCAAAAGAAATATTACAAAGAAAAGTCATTACAGGTTATCCCTTGCTAACTTGTTATTAGGCCCCTGTAAACAGGTTTTGCCTGATTCTTTTTTTGGCTAAGCAGAATAGGGTCAACTCTGACAAGGCCTGAGTGTGACATGCAATAATAAATAATCTAACACAGTACAGTTTGTAGTGGAAACTATTCAATTTTCAATTGAGTACACATATAGTATGATATAAAGCATTGTATACATACAAAACAGGAATTTAATTGTTATTTTCTTAACGGCGACTAAGCGCGTTTGTTCACGCTGATCTGCAGTATTTTACGTATTTCACGCTGAATACAGTCTATTACAAACGGGATTAATAAAGTGTTGATGTTCTTTAAGTTTTAATATTGACGCGTTTTTAGTTTCCTTTTCTTATACGTTGCGTAAAGTCAACTGTTCAAGAGGACGCTGGTGAAACTCCCACAAACCGCAGTCACTGTCACTGACCTTCCTCTTCATGTTCCTCTCCAATCCTATTTGTCCAAAACTTAACATTGTATTGAAAAAGAAATGAAATGACAACATACCTTAACGGGAGCGCATTATCAACTCACAAATCCTGAAAAATGTATCATGCTGTTCGAGAGTATCCACCACTGCAGAACTGAAGATGGAGGAGGTGCTTCAGTTTCTCGGCAGATGTTGAATACGCACACCCGGCAGTTAAGAGGAAAGCAGTTTTGCGGTGTCAGACTAAGGTAGGGAATATAAGGGTTAATTAAAACTAACAACACGCAAATAAAAAAAAGCGTTCCTGATAACATTAAAAAAAACTTTACTGGCAAGAAGGAAGTATGGAAAACTCCGAAAAAGAGTCAGAAGCTGACTCAACGGGGTAGCTGCAGCTGGTCACCACCTCCCAAAGGTGCTCCACAATGACCGCGAGGAGGCGCTCAGGGCTGTAATGATAACTTGCTGTAAATGACACACGGCTGACTCTAAAGTTTGGGTTATTAGTAAACTTCCGCTTTGGGTCGTTTCCACTGTCTGGCGTTTGATGGACTACATTTATAATTCTATTAAATGTCTCTTTCTTTATGCAGTATTTCCATCAAATGTCCTCATGAAGCCCTGTCATCATAAGAAATTATTTATTTTGAAAATATAGATAAAATTATGCCTGATTTAATGCCATAAAAGATTCTTATCATAAAACGTAATTATAGTAACTTTAGACCTTATCTCTTAAACAGATACAATATTTATCATGCATCAGTATGAATGCATTATATTTGTTTTATTTCTACACGTTCGGCGATTAAAAAGTTGTCAAAAACTGTTCTCTTTTTTTTAATTCAAACGATATTATCTTGAATTATAGTCGGAAATAGATTTGCTGTTGTTTTTTAATCAAGATATCAAGGGCACATTTTTATATTTTCAGTAACCCTAACATTGTAGAAGTGGCATTCTTATAATTAATTTCAGTTAAAACCAATAATCCTTTATCCATTAGAAACTTATTTTGTAAGGAGAGTACTAGTGCACACAAGCAAACAAACAAATCAGTCAAAACAGATAAAAGCAGCATAAATAAATCCAAGTTCTCATCATTAAAAGACACGTTACAATGTAAAAAGTCATAAAAAGTCAAAATCGTATAAAGTTCTATAATTTACAACATGCCGTATGCAAGGGGAGAAATACACCTTTACATGTGAAAGTTGAAACATTTCACTCTTGTTAAGACTCTTGTTGGATCATTTTAATGTGTTCAATTGAAAGAATTCATCTGAAAAAGACGTAAATGATGAGAAAACCAAGAAAACGTTGAAAGTGAAAGTGATCCGATAGTGTTTTTTGTTTGTTTGTTTTCACTTTTTACACCAAAATTTGAGATGGAAGAAAACAGGATTTGAATTGTGTAAGAAAAAACATTCCTCATCGTCTGACATTAGTCGTTTATTCTAGTCAATAGGTCTACATCTCATTCATAGAGATTGCGTCATCTTGGCTATAAAAGGCTGCGTGCAAGGCAGGAGAAGGCATTCAAACTTCCAGCCTTAGAGCGGTACGGCTGCGAAAGGAGAGCAGGAGCGAAGAAGAAGCTCACACAAAGTCTTTGGAGTATGAACAGACTCACTTTTGCGGTTTTTCTTTTGACTCTGGGGTTACTTGTCTGCGTGGAGGGTAAGTAGAGGAAATAGAAAATTATATTTCTTAATAACTGCTGTTTTAGAGAAAAAGTTTTTGTACAACGCTGTGGATTTGTACTAGAAGTCAGCAGTTAGAAAATACACTTAATATGTTAATATGAATTTTGCAAGAACATTTTAACACTGAAAGACTAAAAAAAAGGCATTATGTTATTGTGAGTTTACAGGTATGCTGTAACATATTATACCACCCATAGTGTAATGTTTTTAAGAATTTCATAGTTTTTAAAAACTTTTTTATGTTGGTATCTGAAGTGAAGTGAATTCTCAGCAGCCGCCCAACATTGTCTTGTTTCAGGTAACCCATGCTGCTCAGAGCCATGCCAGAACAGGGGCTTCTGCACAGCAATCGGAACAGATAATTATGAGTGTGACTGCACACGCACTGGATTCTATGGACAAAACTGCACGACCCGTAAGTATAAGCAGAACACATGGGTGCTTCTGAACTTAGAAAGTACTTATTTTTATTTGTTCAGTCGTTCACTTCCCCTTTTGACCATTACAGCTGAATTCCTCACCTGGATCAAAGTGTCTTTGAAGCCATCGCCCAACACCGTCCACTACCTTCTCACCCACTTCAAAGGCTTCTGGAACATCATCAACAACATCTCCTTTCTCAGAGATGCCATCATGAGATATGTGCTGACATGTAAGTCTCTCTAGCTGAAGGCAAAATGAGGAGATGGATCGGAAACTCTTCATTTAATAATTTGTACAGCAGGTTGAAGAAAAGCACTAATACTGACAGACTAACATGCTTTTCTCCATCCGTTTTTCTCTCTCTAGCCCGATCCCACTTGATTGATAGTCCTCCAACTTTCAATGTGGATTATGGTTACCCCAGCTGGGAAGCCTACTCCAACCTTTCCTACTATACACGAGCCCTACACCCTGTGCCAAAGGATTGCCCAACCCCCATGGGAGTAGTAGGTGAGTCCACTCTCTCTGCTTTTGGAAAACCGGTTTTCTCAGATTCTTGAATACTGAGCAAGAGTGGCTTGGCCTCATTCTGTCGCGGGAAGCACTCACAAGAAATTGCCTGTTGGATTAATAGACTGGAAATGTGCTGAGGGAAAACAGAAAAAAAAGGAAACCAAAACTAAATGACATGAAACCACTTTTTACTCATTTTATTGAAAGTAAAAGTTAAAGCAGTTAAAACTTTTCTTACACATAAAAAAATGAATCATCCCACATTAATGACTGTATTATTCAAATTCAATTATAAAGTAAAAAACCAATGTGACTGGCTTGGTTTTGTGTTGTTAGATACTTAATGTGTGTTCTCAATTGTTTCTCCAGGCAAAAAGGAGCTACCTGACGCTAAGGTTTTGGCTGAGAAGCTCCTAATGAGAAGACAGTTTATTCCTGACCCGCAGGGAACCAGTTTGATGTTTGCATTCTTCGCACAGCACTTCACACACCAATTCTTCAAATCTGATATGAAGAAAGGACCTGCTTTCACCCAAGCTAAAGGTCATGGGGTAAGGACGGCAGATCTTATACTACGTCAGGCAAAGACGCCACATTTGTGAATGAATAATTAATTAAAAATACAACATGTGTTAATGGTGTGGTTCATGTTGTCAGGTGGACCTCGGCCACATTTATGGAGAAACCCTGGAGAGGCAACACAAACTCAGACTCTTCAAGGATGGCAAGCTTAAATATCAGGTATGAGAAGACACAAATGTAGCTCAGAAAGCTTCATAAGCTTCAGACCAAACACATGTCTAACAGTTGCTTCTTCTCTTGTACAACTGTGCAGACCCTGGAAGGAGAGGTCTACCCCCCAACAGTAAAGGACGTGGGTGTTGAGATGCACTACCCTCCTCATGTCCCTGACTCTCACCGTTTCGCCGTGGGCCACGAGGCATTTGGCCTGGTCCCCGGTCTGATGATGTACGCCACCATCTGGCTCCGTGAACACAACAGAGTATGTGATGTGTTAAAGGAGGTTCACCCTGACTGGGACGACGAAAGGCTCTTTCAGACCACACGGCTCATTCTGATTGGTGAGTTGATTTTCTCAGTGTTTCAGCAGTGAAAATATAGTTAGTGGAGTTAAGAAGAAAGCACTTGTCATCGTACTGATATACTTCTCAGGGGAATTTTGAATGGAGGAAGTCTCTGTTGCATACAGTAAAGCATTCAAGCTTGCACGTCTTGCAGGATTCACTGCAAGACATCTGAAAGAGGAAATGTTTTTTTTCTGGAATCCAGTATAAGGTTACAAACTATTACAGTCAAACCATCACCACACAAATGAATATTCAATACATTTACTCCAATTACCTTACTGAAAAAATCTGAATCTATGAATATATACAAGTATTTTTTGTTTCTAATGTTTAACTGCCAGATACAAAATCACGCTTCTACATGCGAATCCTAAACTCAGATTTAGGCTGAGCACAGAGAAACTGTAACTGAATGCGAAAACAGCCTTCTAGTGTCAAACTCTGCACATAAATCATTAATGTTTGAGTCGAGGGGGACTTTAAATATCAATAATGACGATGTGTAATTATATGTCCTGTAGGAGAGACCATCAAAATCGTAATTGAGGACTATGTGCAGCACCTGAGCGGCTATCACTTCAAACTCAAGTTTGATCCCGAGCTGCTGTTCAACCAACGCTTCCAGTACCAGAACCGTATTGCATCTGAGTTCAACACCCTGTACCACTGGCACCCACTGATGCCTGACTCTTTCCACATTGAGGAGAAAGACTACAACTATAAACAGTTTGTCTTCAACACCTCTGTAGTAACTGAGCACGGCATCAACAACCTGGTGGAGTCGTTTACTAAGCAGCTTGCTGGACGGGTAAGAGTTGTTTGTAGTAACTGTTGTAGAAAACATTTAGATTGAGATGAAAAATAACACTGCTGTTGCTTTAAAGCTGCATAACTGACATTTCTTTTACTTTTTTTAGGTTGCAGGTGGCCGAAATGTCCCAGGACCTATTATGTATGTGGCCATTAAATCCATAGAGAACAGCAGAGAAATGCGCTATCAATCTCTGAACGCTTACAGGAAGCGATTCTCCATGAAGCCCTACACCTCTTTTGAAGAGTTGACAGGTGAGACAAAGTGAAGATAACTCAAAATAGTATGAGTAGGTGGAAAGGATGACGTCACAGGATTAGTGAAGAGGTTATTATCGGTCCTTCAACATGAAGTAAAAGTTGCCTCAGGCCTAATTTGTCATTATTGCTGCATTGTTAATAACATAGTCAAGAACTGATAGCAGGAATTAAATACAAGCTACAGATCTTACAATCAGAGTTTGATGTGGATTTCCACACACATGCTTTTTTGAGGAAATAGTTTGGGTGCAGTTTTAGTCTCTACAGCTTTGGAGGTTAGGAATTTATTTCCGTGACTCTAAGAACCAGATGTTCATTTCATCTTGAGATAGTGTAAGCAGATTGTCATCACAAAGAGCAAGACATAAACAGACAAGAGAGGCAAAACACTTCAGGAACGAAGGTTTGAATTCTGCATGGAGGGAGGATTAAATCTTGATTAAAGATGATGAGTAAAAAAAGATGTTAATGTGTGAGAGTGAGAGAGGATGAAGAGGGAATAAGAATTAAGGACTTATAAAGAGATTAGTTATCCTACATGTGGTAGATTAGAATGAGTGAAAACACATGGCTCATATTTAGACTAACTGCAAACTGTGCATCTGTGAGAGAAGCCAGACTAAGATGTTAACTAAAAACTGTTTTCTCCTCTGTGTTACTCAGGAGAGAAAGAAATGGCTGCATTGCTGGAGGAGATGTACGGACATGTTGACGCTGTGGAGCTCTACCCAGGCCTGCTGGTGGAGAAACCCAGGGAAAATGCCATCTTTGGAGAGACCATGGTGGAGATGGGGGCCCCTTTCTCTCTCAAGGGCTTATTGGGAAACCCCATCTGCTCCCCACAGTACTGGAAGCCCAGCACCTTCGGAGGCAGCGTTGGCTTCGACATTATCAACACCGCTTCCCTACAGAAACTTGTCTGCAACAACGTCCGTGGCCCCTGCCCTGTGGCGTCCTTTCATGTGCCTGATGTTAAAGAGACGGGGTCCATGATCATCAACTCAAGCACATCCCACTCACGCAGCAGTGATATCAACCCAACAGTCATTTTGAAAGAAAGGACTACTGAGCTCTAAGTTGTTGTTGTTTTTTATACTTGTTTTTTTAAAATGTTTTTTCTATTTATTTATTTATTTATGTTGTATTTATTGTTATATTTATAATGACCATCGTTTTTTATACAGGTTTTTAAAAATATTTTTGTGATCCTTTAAAAAAACATTCTGTGGTTTATTTATTGAAAGATTCAGTGTTTTGTAAGTTATTAAATGTCATACTTGAAGGCTAGTTTACAGTTTCAGCTACATTGTAGCTACACTCATAATGTGTCTTTACACTAAGTGCTGCTTCTTCCATTTATGTTTATATATTTACAGTCACAGTACCACTGTATTGAGTTTATACTAAATTACAGCGCTGATGTACTTCAATGTAATTCACTATTTTTTTAGTTTTAACAGTCGAGCGTTTCTACTTTCTTCTGGGTATTTCCTATGTTCATTTGAAAATGATGAATCTAAGCTGCACAGGCTGTGTAATTGCATTTTTGTTCTGTACAAAACTCTACAATATGAACATGTGAGGATGGGACCACATGTTTTCAAACTAGTTTGTAAGTTATGTTGATTGTATTGATTTACAATGTTGACACTAATAAATGCTACGAGGAAATGATTTCACATTTCTCAGGAATCAGTTGATATGGTTGTCAATTTTTACTTTGTGACTCTCATTGTGTCTTTTATAAACTCTGTAACTGACCGCCATGGGAGCAGACTGGCTTTTCCTTCGAAAGGAAACAATTCAAATGGTATTAAAAGCCTTGAGCTCAATAACCTTCAGTGATAAACCCACTTGCGTATAGCAAGTGCTTTTGTTGCCCTTACCTTTAATTGCTGCTACTGTCATGGTTGAATGAATGCAATTTTGAAAAAGGCTAATGGTGTATTTGTCAAGATTTCGAGATGGGGGAATGCAATGGCAAGGGATCCAAAATTCATAAAACAGAGAAAATCAGAAGGCCGTCTGTGATATTACACACAGTCTGTTGCTCCTTCTCAATTATAACACACTGCCATTAAAAGCTCATACTGTCAGCTAAACCTTCTAAATGCCACAGATGTTATATTGTAGGTATAATATGAGACAGTTAAATAAATTTCACTATTATATTTTATGATATATATTTCTTGTCTGTATTAGTATGGTGAGATGAGAACTCCAGCAACACTTGTAGTATGAAGAACAACTTTATTAGTTGACCAATGCATTTCGGCTTGTGGCCTTCATCAGGGTCATCATAAAACACATTACAAACAACTATTAGTATGCTAACTAGAAGGGCAATGCAACACTTTGTCACACAAATACAGACCAGCCCAAAGACAATAATTTTCATCGCTTTAGGTAAAAGGTTAATTAGTTATTGTATGTCCTCATCCACAAATGTTAATATCAAAAGTACAAACAACATCCTGTGGGATGTTTTTGTTTTTCAGTTATTTTCAACTTCAACTGATGGTCTCTGATTTGAAGTACATTTAAAAGTAATCTATAAAAATGAATCTGCTTACAGTAAAGTATGGATGGTGAAGTGTGTCACAAGAATATCTGTAGTATTTCAACAGCTAGTGTGCATACAAAGTGGGAAACAGACTGAATTGTGAGACTGAATGTGATAGAACCAGCCTTTCAAACATTTTCAAAAATTGTTTTGCATACTTGTGTATGCAATAAATATGGTATTGAATATACTATAATGTAAGTAAGTAAAACTTTATATATATATAGCACCTTTTTAACATGGGGTACAAAGTGCTTTACATCAACATCAGCACAGAAAGAAAAAAAAACATTTAAAAAAAAGAGTAAAACAGAAAAGGGAAAAAAATATTCAAAAAATACACAGACATAATGCACATATGAATGCAGAATGCATGCAGCAATCAGTCACCACCCAGAGCGAACTCTTGAATAATGAAATAGTGTTATTTAGAAGTATTTTTTTGAATGCAAATTACAGTAATTAATTAAATTTCATTAACCATTCAAAAATAAACAGAACAACAACAACATTAACTGCTCTCTCTCCCCTCCCCTCATCAGTGTGTGCGCATTCAGTGTGTGTGTGTGTGTGGTGAGTTGCAGGTGGTGCTCCCTGATTGGCTCAGGTGATGGGATAGCTGTTGGCTGATTGGCAAACGCAGATGATTTAAACACCAGCTGATGCTGGCTTCCGCCCTCTTTCTCTCCCTTTCTCAAAACGTGGAAACCCTCCTACTAAAGTCCTGCCATCAGATGTGTAGATCATTGTACACTGTAAATATTTAAAACCACGGTAAATGTCACAGTCGGTATGAGTGAGAAGCCCTTTTCCTTTTCTTTTTTCTTGTTTTCTAGTTAGGATTTAGGTTAGAGCTTTGTTTTTTGTTAGAACTTCATTTTTTTCTCAGGGAAGTTTAGGGCTGGGGTTAGTGAATTTTTGTTTGTTGTTTTAGGCATTGCTGAACTCTGAAGTTTTTGCAAATGACTTGCTACATTGTGAACTGTGATTGTTGTTGGACCAACCACTCTTGGGATTGGGAAAAGTGGGGGCTCGTTTTCAGAAAGCTCTTGAAAACACAGTGAGGGGACCTTGAGTTAAGAACATTTTGTCTAGTACTCGCTCCACTCAAACTTTATAATTGTAGATATGTACACTTATGTATGAACAGAGTCTTATCTACAAGTTCTCAAGTTCAAGCTAATAACAGATAATGTTGCACAGAAAAAGGAATGAGCAACAGATAAATCATCTTAGTAATACGATGAGATTTAACTTCAAGTTAACTTAGATAGGATGGCCGTTGCTGGCTACATGCATCAGTAATGAGTTATTTCTACAAACACACTCACACATATTTGACCATTTTGTGCAGCTGAAGAATTTTTTATTTTTAGCAGATCAGATAAGACATGCAGACACTTGCCAAGCTGAAAGTGATCTTCATGATCTGAACAACACGGCATAGAGGCAAGGTTGACAGGTAAGTTGTGGTGAGGTAAATCTGTTCAAGAGAAATACATCATTGAATTTCTCACTGAAACTTTCCCAATAATTTTTTAAGATAAGCCTGTTAATTACAGGGGAAAAAATGATCACTGACGCTATGTAAGAGAGTCACGCTGATACAATCCGATGAACAGTTTCTGTGTACAGCTTTACTCATGTAACACACACACTACATGGCATGCATCAAAGAGAGAATGACTGTGTCGGGTTGTGGCTTTATGCTTATCCTTAAAACATTCCATTAGTTTATATACGCTTTGCCGGGAAAAGATGTAGAGAAAGGAAAAATACTTTTTTACTGTATATGAGGTGCAAAGAATAGTGGCCAGCCCACAACCATCCAGCAGTGACAGGAAACCTTGCCTCAGCAGCAAAGGCTGGCTTTGTAACAGAGGAATAATAAAGTTTTTTTTCTGGGATACCCATTCCAAAACAAACATGGTGGAAGGAATGTTGACGTGACTGGCGGCACAGAGTGGTGAGTCAGACCGCCAAGCATCGTCCCTTCTTAACACAGACAATGACAAGCTAAATTTTCCCACATTTGTTACAACAGATACAGAGAGCACATTTACTCTCTCCCCTCATACGGGACGAGTTAGAGTTTAAACACAAAACCACACACAGAAGCAAGGACATTACATTAATTAAGTAATGTGCTTCAGTTGTCATCTCAAGTAAATCTGATGGACAGTTTTTCCATCTCATAATCTTTGTCTTCTACTTCAAAGGACCAGGCGTAGGATTCCCCGTCAGAGGGACTTGGTCCATCATGGCATGAAAATGACCTAATTGTGTGTGCACATTATTTGTTTTCTCCACTGTACAGTTGCCCGAGGGTGCGTATTGTTATTCCATTGTGCAGAAATGTGTGGCGTACTCAGGTCCTGGTCTATGAGATCGAGCAGGGGAACACATCTTGCTTTGTGTCTGTGTAATGAGCATGAGCAGGCCGTGGGCCCTGGTGTGGGAGGAGATCAAGAGACTTCAGTGTGTGTTTTCCTTCTGACCGCTTCTGGACCTCTCTGAAACCAGACGTGGTGCGGTGGCCGTGATCTGAGACCCGGTTACGTGACGCCTTGCAGGTGGCAGGAACTGGTGTCAACTGGGAGCCAGCACCGGCCACCTCCGCACGTGAAGCGCTGGCACTGACCCACCAGAAGTCACTTGTCATAAAGTACATGTCATACGTAGGTTTAAAGTTTGTCTCAAATTCTTCAAAAATAGGTTCACAGTTTTTCAACAGTCAGGTACACACATGAACAATGAAATAAGTTTTGTTTGCTGTGATAATTTCTCCTGCTAATACAGGCCACTAAAAGCTCCCTTTCAAATGTGGTTGAAAGTGATTACAGAGCAAAAGCCACAATCCTCATTTTGTTCAAACATTTACTTAAAGGTTTCTGCAAAACTAATATGAGGCTTCAGCGGTCCAATTAGTTAAATCAAGTGATTGTTTTCTTTTTACAGTGTTTCCCTGTTGAGCTGCAGTGGAATAATAGCAACAAAAACTGGGAAGTTGGCAATAAAAAGACTGTAACTTTGAAAGATATTCACTTTATTTCATACATTTTGGTTGCTGAATCTTCATATTAGCTTCAGATAAACTTTTAAAGACATTTTTGCACTGAAAGGATCTCTTGACGGCCAGTATGAACAAGAGAAATGATTACAGCAAGAAAAACTTGCATCAGTGTTCATCTAGGCACCTGAATATTGTTTAAAGATTATTTTGTGTAGAAACAGGAAACTAGGGAGACAGAAAGAGGGGTATGACATGCAACACGGCCCCCGCAGCCAGCGGTCGAACTGCGGACATTGCAGCTATGTGGTATGCGCACCAACCACCAGGCTACCAGGTGCTCCTGAACATTGTTTAAAGTCAGACATAAAATATTGTGAACCTATCATTTAAGCACGTTTTGCATCCAATCATCACATTTTATGCAATCATCCACAGCATTTTAAGAACTATTAAGAAATACTTTTAATTTGCTTCTAATAATAATTTGAGTCTGAGGCAGTTTCTCCACAAAGTCCACAAACTTCAGTCAAATTGCCATTGACATGAAGTGAACTGTGTCACTTAAAAGTTCTTAGAATCACATCTACTGCCTCTCCCAGTGTACGAGCACAGGAGGCTTCAAGTTTCCATATCACACTTGTGTAAGATGCATATTAGAACACGAATGGCTTCCAAACAACTTGTGTCACAAAATCATGCTTGTACATGCATGTTCTAATCTTAGGTTTACAGCAAGGCGAGAAAAACGTTCCACCTTCAGCAGATGAATGTGAAAAAAAGCTTTCTAGTGTCAAACTCTGCACATGCATCATTCTGGACAGTAAAGTAGAAATAATGAAAACATATTTTTGAGTGGAGGGTGCCTTTAACTAATGTGTAAAAAGTAAATTAATTCACAATTCAAGAGAGCTTTACAGCCAACAACACTTCATTTCTGTTTATGACTGCTTAATCAGGAAAAACGAAGTCTGAGAAAGTGTATAGTGAAATTGCACTTCTCTATTTCATACTTGCATATCACCCTATATGAAGTCAAATATCCTGTATGGCCAACTGAAAAATCTAAACTAATAATGTCACAAGAATCATTCAAACAAAAGTTTCAGCTACATTTATTCTTCTCACTGTTGCTGTCATGTTCACCTTTTAGGTCCCCTATTCACACCAGCCACCTTACACCTGATATTGTACTGTAAAAACAAACTGCTTCATACAACAAATCAGTGTAGATATGTAAAAGAGGACCTATGTACAAATATGTCTGTTTGGCCTCTTGCCTATTTTTCATTTCTCTGTGGTCCACACAGTCTCTTCCCTTTCTGTCCAGACTTCTCTCTGACCAAACTAGCATGTATACTGACACATCTTTCCTTCTGTATGAGTGAGCTGTTGTCCCTCTCTGATGTCTCTCTGCTCCATATTTGGTATTTAAAGCATTCACAAATGTACAAGTCATTTTTAGTCACTGTGGTGTAAATTTGAGTTCATATTTATTGACTTATGAAGCTTAGTGAAAGTTCAACCTATCTTTTGCATGCTCAGGTCTGTAGTATTATTTCTCAAATCATCTGTCTTTCCAATCCCTCACGTGTGTTCATTCATAATTTCCTTGCTGTCATTCCCCTGGGCGTCAATGAAGACATCAGCTCTTCACATCAGCGGGTCACATCTAAACAGTAGCACAGTGACTCACCTTAACTGTCAGACTATCATATTGTGACTGTCTTTTTAAATATGTTTTCTTCCTCTCTGCCTTAGTGCTTTCATGGTGCTGTTTGCATACCCAACCACCTCACAATCATCGCCCATTCTTCACAGATTCATCAGTGCATCACTGCATCAACCTCGTCAGCCTTATCAGACTCAGTAGAAGTCAGCCACCACCACAACCAGTGTCTAGACTCCACGAGGGGATTTACCTTGCTGCTGCTCAGGACTGATGTCCATCAATTCAGAATCTCCCTGTAGAGTCTAAGTCATAGTCTGTACAGAAATAATGGATGGAGCCACCATGATGTCACTCATTGGTTTGACCGTCACCAGCTCAGATTTTTGGAGCCAGAAGTTATGAAAAATGGCCATATTTTGATAAGAGAGCATAACTCACCCTAATTCTAGCTGGTAGCATGGTTGGCATGGTGTGCTAAATTTCGGCCATTGGCTTCACTTTTAAGACTACCTGCCAAAAACGTCTGACAACACTTAATTATCTATATCATCTGTATAATTAACAATTATTTTTGCTTCATTCTCTCGTGACTGAAATATTTATAGCCACTTGCTACAGTGCCTCTGTGTGAGGTTAGATGCCAAACTACATTGTACTAGTACTTGCTGCGTGCAATGACAATTAAGTCGTTATTGTAATTTATTTTTAAGACTTGCCTGTTTGGCATTGTATCAGTGCCAATTTTGAAAATAGGAAATGTTATGTGCGCAAAGGTATGACTCAGGTCAAATATTTTGCATGTGAGGATTTACACAAGCATGCAAATGAAGGCACCTGAGAGTAATACTGTTGAATACAAAGGCAATGTGTAACCCAATTTGGGTCACCAGGACAAACTCAATGCATCACTGGGTCATCTGAAGATAGTTGTACTTCCTGTGTGAAAGAAACAAGAAAAGCATTTTGTGAAAATGAAATATGGGTGTGAAATACAACAGAAACAGAACCATGACTTTTATTCAAGGTTTGTACCAAAGCAACGTAAAGCAAAAGTAATTGTCAATATAGCAACAGGTATAACCAGTAGTGTAGACTGTCTGCCATTAAATTGTAGCCTACATGATGGTGGATGGAATTCTTCCTAATCTACATCCACTCATAGGTGCTAGGTGGCAACTCACTGCCACAGGAAAGATTTCCATCTGTCATTGCCTATGATGTCATTCTTTCGAAGTCATGGTGGTTTCGCTCGAGTCTTGACACAATCTCACTATAACATTTTTAGCATACTTTCATGAGCACGCTACACTTTAGGTCATAGTGACTGTTGTGAGAAAAAAAAATGAGGGGTAAGACACTTGGTCCTTGGTCTGTATTTCTGGGTATTCTGGGACTTTGTCCATCAATTCTTCTAGTGTAATTCTGTGCATTTAAAAAAATCCTGTAATGGCCAGAAAGAGGACTAATCTGTAAAATAGTGGCAGATTGACAGTTAAGGTGATCCTGTAGGATAAAAAAGAGGCCAGTGGAAGAAAGGGAAGGGCAAGAGCTAAAAAAAAAAAAAAAAGTCCACATACAAAGAAATATTGTGCAAGTAAGAGGAAGAAGTCCCGATGATTCATCTTTATCTATGTATGCGTTTACACCCATTTGCTTTTGACAAACTGACAATTTCAACATAAAAATATTTGACTGTAAAGCACTTTCTCGGTGTCCTTCATGATATCATTATTACTACTAGACAAAGGAACATTAATCTCAGTTATTGACTTTATATCAGGAAGTAATTGATCCATGTGCCACCTACAAAAATATCCTCAAATTACCAGAAACACTGAAGATAAGGTGTCCGTGTTACAAGAAAAAGAAGGGAAACAAGGAAGCAAATTGGAAAGAAACAAAGAAAAGTAACTAGGAATGACAGAAATAAAAGGGTTTAAAGAAACAAATAAAAATAAATTATGTGTTTCAATGTAGTTTAAAAAAATAAGGAATGACAGAATGATAGAAATAAAATAAGAAAGAAAGAAAGAAAGAATCTGGCTCTTTTGCCTTCACTCTTGCCAAAGTCTCTGCATGTTTCTATGACTCTCTGCAGGGAGGATGGCTGGCACAAGGTCATTGTTTCCATTTCTGATCAACACTCATGTTTCGTCTGACGTGTACATTACAGGAGTATACTGTAGGCAAAAACTATCTACAGAGCCTTTTAAGGAAGTACAGGAGGTAAGAAGCTTTCACTGTACGCTAGACTATGTCATGGGATGACAGAACAACAGCGACAACAACAAAAAAAACACACAAAACAGCTGTCTCTAATGTTACTTCACACACATATCATACTATCCACACACACTTACTCATAGCACACGCTTACTCATCTATCAGATATACAAATCACTGTTATACATTATACAAAACCATTTGATGGACTAAAGACACAGACATAGTGGATGACATCACATACCAGAGATGTTGGAGATGATCTCTGTTTATCTAACGCTGCTCTCAGATTTATCCTTAACTTGATAAGAGTCATTATCTGAGACCTGAAACTAGAGTTTCAAGTGTTGGTCTTAAAGCCCCAATTGACTGACAGCTTGATAGTTTGGCAAATAAAAATACATTAAACCACAACTTTGGAGTTGCTGGTACAATGGGCAGATTTTATCCCCTTCTCTTTACTTTATAACCTGGCTGTTGCTTCATATTTGGCATAAAAACATCAACATCATTGGATTTGGGTTGTGTTGGAGGCAACAGTTTTGTTAATATTTGATTATGGATTGTGTCTTTAAATTGAGTTTTGAAAAAAGAACAGCTGTGCTCAGAGGTTTGGGTATTGACATTCTGTGAGAGTTTAACTTTTATCTTTTTGTCTATTTGTACTTGCCTTCACACTCCCAACAGATTATTATCAGCATCAAGCATGAGGAAGTCGCAACATGTGATTATAAACCTTTTATTTATTTCTCAGCAGCAGGTGAATCAACTCTTTTCATGACAAACATTTGACCTGTCAGAACAAGAAAACACAGGTGTTATCAATGACATGAATGATGACTGTATTCCACTGAGGTGAGCCAATTTCAGGGCACTGGCGTTGTACACGCTCACTCACTGGCATGACTTACTGGGCCAGTTAATGAAATCAAGCCATTGTTAAAGTTATTAATAACACCTGTGCTTTTCGTGTTTAAAAGGTCAAAATGTCTGCTGTGAACTGCTGTCTATAAAACATATACAAATGTTCCAGATGTGAACCCTCAGCCTTTCAGGACTGAGACTTAAATTTTTATTTCAAAGTAATACTGAAACATTTTTAGAAACATGCACATTAGATTTTTTGTGTCTGTGTGTTAAGTATGGAGCTACATTCCAGCATGAAGACTGTCCAAAGGTTAAAGAAAAATAGTCCCAGCAACACTTAAACTCAGTAATCAACATGTTTTTATCTCTTTTTTTTTCTTTAAATCCATACACAAACAGAAATGTAAAGACAACAATCTCCTTTCCAGTTTCCTGGCATGGTGACAAAAATTCCAAGGCGATCACTGCTCCCAGAAAACACTTACCTCAAGCTCTGGGCTGTGAGGTGATTTTGGCATAGTAGATGCACACTGGGCCAAAAAAGACTTTTTTCAATATGCAGTCATTAAGAAAGGAGCAGTAATATAACTGTGAAACAGACATTCTGAAATTACTTTGTATGGCCAGAAAAAAGTGCATTAAGTCCAAAAAATAAAAAGGAAAGTGTAGAAGAACTGTATCATTAAGTTATTTTATGCCAGAGGCCAACAGGAAGTCAGTAGGCTCAGGCAGAGGAAGTTTGTAATGTGCATGCTGTCCACTGGCTCAGCAGGAGAACTCTAGTGTGCTCTTTGAAAGCCAGCAGAAGCCTGAAACACATTTTAAACACATGCACCCAGTGAGCAATTTTCACAGGACTGAACGGCTTGCCATCTTGGCATGCAGTACCATGTTCCTCTTAGTACAGTCATGCCTTACAGTTCTCTTGCAACCACAAACAAAGCTGTATGAAAAACATTGGATAAGATCATGAAATATACTGCTGCTGTTTATAATATGACAATAATGCACTCTTGAGTTACTTCCTTGAGAATACCACATGACATATTTGAATACTGAAAGAGACCAGTTTAAGGATGAGCACCTTACTTCACAGTTGACATGTAAGGTACATGCCACTGCTTAAGTTTCAATACCTTTACTTCGTAACACTTTACCCTCTAGCTTGGTAATAACAAAGTAATAGTGGGGTAATATTTTGATAATAAAGAGATAATAATAAGGTAGTATTAATGGTAATTAACAAGCAATAGCTTGGTATTAACAATGGGTAGGTAACTAAGTAACTAGGCAATATTTGAAAAGGGTAATAATGTTGAAATACATACTGGGGATATGCAGAGAGCCTAGCATTTGTATTTGTATCTGTATTTGTTGAGGCAGGAAAATTATTTGTATTTGTATTCAAATAAAAGTGGAAATGGGTGTAAAAATTGTGTTTTTGTTTTTATTACACTTCTAATTTTTTTTTAAGGATATTTTAGGATATTAAAGTGTTAAAATAAATATTTATCAATAACCTATTTTGCAAAGGATGTCTCAACACCCGGTCTCGAACTTTGGTGTACCAGACCATGGACAACTGCGCTGACTACTCAGCTAAAGCTCAGCTCCGCTACACATACAGACCTGCAGCTATTTATTTAACCACAGACAGACAGAGACAGACAGCACAGCAGCTAAGAGGATAGAGACAGCAATGTAACCGACCTACACGCTGTTATTTGACTTTTTTTTTCTTCCCCATAACAAATAATTTTAAATTATTTGTACGTAATAAATATTCGTAAAAACCCGCTATTAGTGCTTTGCCGAATACTGGATTTGGATTCGGCTCCACCTCAAATACATAATTTTGGTAACAGTACGGTAACCTGATAATAATAAGGTCATATCATATTTTTATTTAAAATGGTAATATGGTGACATTGATATTTTCAAAATATTACGACCTACTATAAGTATAATACCTTCCAAATTACATGACAATTCTTGTGAGTCAAAACTGGTAGTTACCTGAATATAGTGCTGAAACTCCTCCGCCCTCATGTTCCCAACATTCCCTTCTTTTTTTAGTGTAATGCTGTAATTATTCTTCTTTTAATGTTGTCATTTTTTTCCCTGAAGACACACCTGGTAGTTTCTATGTAGGATCCATGAATCAGTGCTTCAAAATGCGAAACTAATCCCTGTGACACTTGATGTTGGTTTAATGTTAACCCTTCTGATCCCATCTAATCTTATCATGAAAGTAAGTAGACATATGTAGTTATGCACTTTGCAGCACTGATTCATGGCTATTGGACAGTGAATGTCTCTTGGTGTTGGTTTAATCTAACATCACCATGAGATTAACTAGAATCTGGAATCTCTTTGAACACAGTACTTTTAATAGACAATTTTTCCATTACGGTATTGTTACGTTTATCCAAAGGATTCCAGGATTCTAACAATTGATTTGATCTGAAAACATGTTCAGGACGTGCACCTATTTCTTTGGAAATTAAGTAATCACACACACACACACACACACACACACACACACTCATATACACCAGACATGCGAAACTACCCATACGATTTACCAATAAGAGAAAACAAGGAAATCAACAAGCAAAAACATAGGGGAGACTAGTTTACACTTTTATTGAAGACCATGGCGATTGAAATAAAAGATTAATTTCTCCTGCGCATACGCACACATCTAAACACACATTTGTTCATGTCACCAGACGGCATTCATGAAAGGGAGACACATACAGACAGATGGTATTGGTGTGGCTCAGTCACTTTCTCACACATTTCTGTGGTGACTAACAGCGTGTTACAGCCGACTCTTGAATGTGTTATTTGACCTGGTGTATCCATAGCTTTCTGATGTTAGTAATAACTTGACACACCTTGCATGTCTGTCATATCTCTTTGCACAGCCCTTTCTCTAATTATTCTCTGTGTTCCTCACACCATATGTTACTTTGGAAACCCTTATAACCAACAAACAGGTATTGCAAACATCTGCTTTCAGCAATACAGGATACAACATTGTAAATTATATTAGAGCACAAGCATTGAAATATAACCAACATAAAACACTAGCCATGCCATTTGTTAACCTTTGCAGGAAATCATCTCAGGCTAGATGAAAGTTTCTCAGTACTTTTCCTTTTCAAAGAATAAACCACATGTTTTTCATTCTATTTCCCACAAGCAGTCAGAATGAAATGACGTGTTGGTGTTTGTTGGAAAGCTCTGTGAATCAGAATCCACAGGGATCTAGAGTTTGGCAGGGCATCACACCAAGAGACTGATTGGAAGCATATTCAGCAAAGCGATGCTTAATTGGTGTCCATATTCAGCATGTAACTTTGGTGTTAGCTGATGAAGCTACTGTGTGTTTGATTGACATTTTAGCATCACTTTCTTTTGAATTCAGATAGACAAGTTTTTAAGTGAAGCAACCTCTTGCAATACATATGCATACACATCCTTCCTTCAACAATTCCCTAAAACTTGAGTCACAATTCAGTTGAATTACACAATGAAACTCTTTTTCTTACCTGGAATGATTTTCACACATAAAGAGGAACATTCAGAGATCACATTTCTGGTATACAGTATGACTGGATATGAAGCACATCAGGGCTTGTCATCAATCATCCATGAGATGATTGATGAGCTACCATTGCCTAATTTTCTTAGAATAGATAAGTTCATTTAAAATATTGGATGTCTCCATTTACAGTAATTTTCATTTTCATCATTTGTTTGTTTTTTATTGTGTAGTCCAGGTAATATAAATCAAATTGCAACTGAGTTGTTTTGATTAAGTAAAAATAACTATTGTTTTTGAATTTAAATTTTTTTCTCTATCGACTGCACATTTCATGTTTCAGAGTCAAACAATACCATGTAATGGATATACGTTTCCTCTAAATGCAATATTTGACATAAAACAAGTAGGTTTAGTCTGAAAATTGCAAAAAAACAGCCTCGGAAAATACTACAAAACCTATGAGCATGAACGTAGCAATGTTTTAACTCGTAAAGTGTTATTAAAGAACACAGCTGAACACACTGTTAGGATCATTGCAGAACAGAAACTTACTGAATTCAGAGTTTGTCACAGTTCTTATGTACAATCAATTCTTTGGGGACTGCACTAAACTGTAAAAACATGAACTCTTTTACAGTATTTCACAATATTCAGTTTAACTCAGTATTGTTACTCATTGTCTCACCGCATTCAGTTTACCTCAATAGTCAGTGTTGCTCAGAGTTTAACAGTTTTTAGTATTTTAGTGTTTAACATTCAGTACTTTCTGGTTTCAGTATAAAATCTTCAGTGTATAATGTTTTACTTCACTTCTTATGCACTGAACAAGATAACATTTCAGTTTCATCCAAATGATCTATCTTTAAAGATCCCCTCCAGACATTTATAAAGACATATAAAAATACTCTACTTGGAACCATAATGTGTGTCTGATATGTTTTTTTACGCAAAAAAAGTTAAATTACCTTGTTAAAATACTAAAATTGACATCTACTCCTTCTCCCTCATTAAAAATTACAGAATCTATAAACATGCAAAAAAAAATGTCAGCCTATTCATTTTTTTAAAGGATGGCATTTTTGCAAGTCAACTCAACATTTATACTTTGTTAAGGCTTGTTTGTTTTAGATACTTGAATCAGAACCTTTATGCAAATCATGAAGCAATCGAAACACAATTGGCAATTATTAACATGAAAATAATATGGCTTTCATTATGGCAATACATTAGAAGATTGTTTTTGCTTATACTGTCATCATCTGAATACTTGATATTAGGTGCTGTAATGATGCAGCCTTTCTGAAGTTAAGATACAGTATGTCAGACTATGCCCCAGTTAACTTTTTGTTTTTTACACTTGGGTGCAAAACAGAGAACCCAAAAGTTCCAACGCTGACCTGTTCGAGATTATTTCTTTTCTTCCCATTAGCTACATGGAATGTGTCATCAGATTTGCCAATGCAATATTACACATTTATCATATAGCAATAATGCGTTAGCAAGGGGTTGGTCGTTTAATAAATGACTATGAAATATAGCTACCAATAGCTGCCTGGAAAAACAAAAAAAAAAAAAAAATTCTATCCTTCAGCTTCCTCTTTTGGTTGTGCAATGGTTGATGCACTTCTTCTTTGTGTAAATCCAGCCTTCATTTTCCCAGGCAGCCAGCCATTGCATTATGACCAGGCAGTGCAGCACTGCCGGCCTTCTTCTGGCCTGGACAAAATGGATTTGAGCTTGAAAAAGCCCACTTGTAAAATAGCAAATATGGCCCAAATATCCCAAATGTGGGCCTTTTTTAAGATGCAGTGCTCTCAGGTATGTGTATTCTGGATGTGGGCCAGTTCTGGTTTATCTGGTTTGTTCTTGGTTGACATAAGGATTACTTGTGGCCCAGATCTGGAATACAGGAGCCAACTGCCCAAGTGCCATAATTCCATGTGGTTTGCGGGCCAGATGACACTGCTGAAAGTATTGGGCTGGATCTGGGCCTTAGAGATTTTGCTGTCTGGGTTGTTATTATTCTATGGCTATCCATTCCTTTGTTTTCTCCGTGTTTACTTGCACACCGTCTTTGTGAGTATCATAGTTTAATTCACAAATAATAATAATTCAAAACTTTCATAAATTATTTTTATATCCCTGCCTTATATTGTCTCTATAAAACACTATAAAGCAAGTGAATATTCCATTTATTGTGAACAATTTAATTCAATTTTATTTATATAGAGCCAAATCACAACAGAAAGTCATCTCAGGGCACCTTTAAATGGAGCAGGGCTACACCATGCTCTTTCATTTACAGAGAGAGAGACCCAACAAAATTTCCCCCATGAGCAAGCACTTGGCGACAGCAGTAAGGAAAAACTCCCCTTTAACGGGAAGTAACCTAAGGCAGACCCCAGCTCTGGGTGAGTGGCCATCTGCCTTTACCGTTTGGGTTGAGAGAGAGACAGAAGAGGGAAGGGGGGTGGGGACACAGAGAAACAGAACAGCAACAACAATAACAACAATCAACAACAGATACATGACTGGCAGCAACAAACAGCAGCAACAGCAGGAACAGCTGGCTCTGGGGAAGAAGTCAAGTCAAGTTAGTAACATGCCTTAATTGTAAAAGAATACATACAAATTGAGAAGAGGAGAGAGGAGTTCAGTGCATCATTGGAAGTCCCCTGGCAGTCTAGGCCTATAGCAGAATGGCATGCAAAAGATTTTTCTGAATAGATCAGTCCTTGCATTGGTACTTCTTGCTTGGACATAAAAATAGCTCCTGACCTACAAAAAAACTCTGGAACTGTTTAGTCAAAGTCAGATAAAATCTTTGAAGATTAATGTGTGTATTCATTTTAACTTTGTCAGGATTACGTCAGAGTATGTAGTGTTAGTGTTGAGCTGAATTTGATGTTATGAGCTTCTGTTTTCTTTCTTAGTGTCACACTTTAAAAGAGTATAAAGTAAGCATGGTAAAAAGTTAGAAATCGAAAAAGATGGTGTGTACAGAATTAATGAAATTGCTGACATTACCTAATTCGCTTTAATTGGTTTCTGGTACCAGTTAGATTGGGTTAAGAGTTTGACTGCTTTCACTTAGAGTTTTGGTGTGTTTTTAATTTAAATTTAGAAGTTTTCTCATTTTGTTAGAAAACATGTTGCTTTGTTGTACTATCACTTGTGATGTAATCCATCCAATATGTGTTACATTCCTTTCGGTGCCTGCTTTCCTCTCCCCTCCCTGTGTTTCTCCTCCCTAGGGGTGGGTCCAATCAATGGCAGCTGCTGCAGGGCACACACCTGAGGCTCATCTCATCATCACCACTCTGCAATAAAACACCGGCTCTCCATTCACTCATCGCCAGATCTTTGACGTTACCGCCAAGATCGCCTGCCCTGTATGCTTCCTATCCTGGACCCGCTCCTATCTTGGACCCGCTCCACCTCATCACCTGCCTGCCTCTACCTGACCTCCTGTGTCTCCCAGCTACAGCCACCCTCTGCCTGCAGCCCTGCTATCCTTCCACCTGTCTCAATAAACCCGTATGTTTTGAGCCTTAAGTCTGCGTGCTGGTCCAGCTTTGTCTCCTTGTGTCACAGAAAGATCTGGCCATAAAATGGACCTTGCAGACACAGACATGCAGGGCTCTGTCTCTGCTCATGACTCCCTCCTGCGAAGACATGACCAACAGTTGGGAGCCCTCCTGGACACCTCCTCCGCTCTCACTGGGCAAGTAAACATCTCAGCTCAGCTCTCAGCTATCACAGCTCAACTTTCCCAACTCTCACTCCCTCAACCCCCCTCACTCCCTCAGCCACCTGACAACCTGTCTCCCTCTGTGGAACCCACCAATTCCATTAAAGAGCCCCACACAGTAGACCCTGAGCCTTACACAGGAGATCCACTCAAATGCAAGCCATTTCTTCTTCAGTGCTCTTTGGTGTTAGGACAACGACCCTTAACATACTCATCTGAAGAATCAAGAGTACAATATGTAGTGGGATTACTTCGCGGGAGGGCTCTAGATTGGGCCACAGCCTTATGGGAGGGTTCCCCAGTTTATTTCAGATCTTTTCACCTTTTTGTAGATGAATTTAAGAAAGTGTTTGATCACTCAGTCCAGTCTCGTGAGTCTTCCAGTCAGCTCCTCTCCCTTAAGCAGGGTACACGTAGTGTGGCTGATTATTCAATTGAGTTTCGCATCCTCGCAGCAGCTTCTGGGTGGAATGATGCTGCACTACGGGCAGTGTTTTTCAGGGGTTTAAGTGAGCAGCTTAAGGATGAGCTAGCTGTTAGGGATGAGTCAGCTTCCCTGGATGCCCTGATTTCCTTAGCTGTAACATTGGACAATCGACTAAGGGAGAGACGCAGGGAGAGAAGCAATCAGTCCTCTACACCCCGCTCTTCAGCTCTCCCTGCGGCTCAGCCTCCACTTCACCAGTCCCCTGTGTTCACCCTTCCTCCACTGCCTAGCTCAGTTTCCCCTGTGTCCATTTCTGAGCCTGAACCCATGCAATTGGGCCGAACCCGCCTGACACCCGAGGAGCGACTCAGGCGTATGACAGCTAAGGAGTGCCTATACTGTGGGAAGAAGGGTCATTTCATCGCTGCCTGTCCGTCACGGCCAAAAGCCTAGGCTCGCCTGCTAGTGAGGAGCGGCAGGTGAGCCTTACTAACTTCTCCCCAACTGACAATAAACGATTTACAGTACAGGCCTCCCTGAGCACTCCTACAGGTCCCCTTCAACTTCCAGCCTTGGTGGACTCTGGGGCCGAGGACAACTTCATGGATCAAGAAATGGCAGAACAGGCTGGCTTCACCACTGAGCCATTGGAGACTCCCATTGCCGTCAGGGCTTTGGATGGGAAGTTACTTGCCCGTGTAACCCACCAAACACCCCCTCTCCACCTGCAAGTCTCAGGAAATCACTGAGTTGTTGACTTTTAAAGTAATGTCTTCTCCATCCACTCCCATTGTTCTCGGCCACCCCTGGCTTGTCCTCCACAACCCGCACATTGATTGGTCAACTGGCAAAATCATCAATTGGAGTGAATACTGTCACAAGGTTTGCTTGAGATCAGCCCCTCCTCCCACAGGGGGCAGTGTCACACCACCTTTGTCTCCACCCATTGACCTCTCTCTTGTTCCATCTACTTACCATGACCTTGCTAATGTTTTCAGTAAAGAGAGTGCCCTCTCCCTGCCACCCCATCGTCCCTATGACTGTTCCATTGCTCTTATTCCTGGAGCTTCATTACCCGTGGGCCGCCTGTACAATCTCTCTCGGCCTGAGAGGGAGGCAATGGAAAAGTATATTGCAGAGTCCCTGGCAGCAGGAATAATTCGACCTTCCTCGTCCCCTGTGGGAGCTGGCTTCTTTTTTGTGGGTAAGAAAGACAAGTCTCTCTGCCCCTGTATTGATTACAGGGGGCTGAATCAGATCACTGTTAAGAATAAGTACCCTCTGCCACTCATATCCTCTGCTTTTGAACCCCTCCATGGTGCCACTGTTTTTACAAAGTTGGATCTAAGGAATGCTTATCACCTGGTACGCATGCAAGAGGGAGATGAATGGAAGACAGCATTCAACACGCCCCTTGGCCATTTTGAATACTTGGTCATGCCCTTTGGCCTGACTAATGCCCCAGCTGTTTTCCAGGCCCTCATGAATGATCTGCTGAGGGACTTTCTTAACTACTTTGTTTTTGTCTATTTAGATGACATTCTGATCTTCTCACACACCATGGAGGAGCACGTGGTCCATGTCAGACAAGTTCTGCAGCGACTGATGAACAGGCTGTATGTGAAAGCAGAGAAGTGTGAGTTTCATGCAGCGTCAGTCACTTTCCTTGGGTACATCATCAAGGCTGGACAGGTACTGGCAGACCTGGAGAAAATTAAGGCTGTTGCTGAATGGCCTGCCCCCACATCAGTGAAGCAACTACAGAGGTTCCTCGGGTTTGCCAACTTCTACAGGAGATTCATCAAAGGATACAGCTCTGTAGCAGCTCCCTTAACTCGTCTTACCTCCTCCAAGGTTCCCTTTCACTGGTCGCCTCAGGCTGATGCTGCATTCCAGCACCTCAAAGGACTCTTCACCTCGGCGCCCATCCTCACGCAACCTGATCCTCAGCGTCAGTTCATAGTAGAGGTGGATGCTTCAGATGTAGGAGTAGGGGCGGTCCTATCCCAACGTGGTGAGTCTGACAATCTACTGCATCCCTGTGCTTTTTTCTCTCGCAGACTCACCAGTCCTGAACGGAACTACGATGTGGGAAATCGGGAGTTGCTGGCTGTTAAACTGGCTCTGGAAGAGTGGAGACACTGGCTTGAGGGAGCTGAGCATCCTTTCCTGGTATGGACTGACCACAAAAACCTTGCATACATTCAAACTGCTAAACGTCTGAACTCCTGTCAGGCTCGTTGGGCCTTGTTTTTTTGACCGTCTTGATTTCACCATTACTTACCGCCCTGGACACAAGAACGTCAAACCAGATGCACTCTCCAGACAGTTCTCTGTTTCAGCTTCCCCCTCAAGCCAGGAGACAATTCTGCCTCGCTCCCGTGTAGTTGGGATGGTGACATGGGAGATTGAGTCCAGCATCCGCGAGGCACAGCGCAATCAACCAGACCCTGGCAACGGTCCCCCTGGCAAGACTTTTGTCCCAGATGTGGTAAGGTCAGAAGTCCTGCAGTGGGGTCATTGTTCTCATTTTGCCTGTCATCCAGGGGCTAACAGAACATTGCAGCTTCTCCAGTGTCATTTTTGGTGGCCGTCCATGGACATGGACACACAGGCCTTTGTTGCTGCTTGCCAGGTGTGTGCTCGTGGAAAGGCTTCCCACAAGCGTCCCGCAGGTCTCCTCCATCCTCTGCCGGTCCCCAGTCGCCCTTGGTCCCACATTGCAGTGGATTTTTGTCTCTGACAGGGGTCCCCAGTTCACTTCTCAGGTTTGGAGGGCCTTCTGTTCAGCTCTGGGGGCCACAGTCAGCTTGTCCTCAGGATTTCATCCTCAGTCAAACGGTCAAGCAGAACGAGCCAATCAGGACCTTGAAGCGGCCCTGCGCTGTGTGGCTGTCCAGAACCCAGCATCTTGGAGCACCCACCTGGCTTGGATTGAGTATGCCCACAACTCACTCTCCAGCTCTGCTACAGGTATGACTCCATTTGAATGTGCCCTGGGCTACTTGCCACCTCTTTTCCCAGCTCAGGAGGGAGAGATTTGTGTTCCTTCTGTGCAAAACCACCTTCGTCGTTGCCGCAGGATCTGGAAGACTGCTCGTTCTGCCTTGCTCCGGACGGCAGAAAGGAACCGTCAATTGGCTGACCGGCATCGTGCTCCTGGACCGGTCTATAAGCAAGGTCAGAGAGTCTGGTTGTCTTCCAAACACATACCCCTTAAGACAGAGTCAAGAAAACTTTCTCCTCGCTATCTGGGCCCATTTGAAGTGCAGTCCATTGTTAACCCTGTGGCAGTGAAATTGAAGCTCCCCTCTTCTCTCAAAGTTCACCCAGTTTTCCATGTGTCCCAGTTAAAACCTGTTTCTGACAGCCCTCTGTGCCCTCCATCCAGGCCCCCTCCGCCCCCCCGGCTGGTGGATGGTGGCCTGGTGTATTCTGTTCGACGCCTCCTTGATGTGCGCCGCCGGGGGCGGGGTTTCCAGTACCTCGTCGACTGGGAGGGGTATGGTCCAGAAGAGCGTTCCTGGGTGCCCCACTCCTTCATTGTGGATCCGGTTTTGGTGCGGGAGTTTCATCGAGCTAACCCTGGGAAGCCTGGTGGGTCGCCAGGTGGCGACCGTTGAGGGGGGGGTACTGTTACATTCCTTTCGGTGCCTGCTTTCCTCTCCCCTCCCTGTGTTTCTCCTCCCTAGGGGTGGGTCCAATCAATGGCAGCTGCTGCAGGGCACACACCTGAGGCTCATCTCATCATCACCACTCTGCAATAAAACACCGGCTCTCCATTCACTCATCGCCAGATCTTTGACGTTACCTCCAAGATCGCCTGCCCTGTATGCCTCCTATCTTGGACCCGCTCCTATCTTGGACCCGCTCCTATCTTGGACCCGCTCCTATCTTGGACCCGCTCCACCTCATCACCTGCCTGCCTCTACCTGACCTCCTGTGTCTCCCAGCTACAGCCACCCTCTGCCTGCAGCCCTGCTATCCTTCCACCTGTCTCAATAAACCCATATGTTTTGAGCCTTAAGTCTGCGTGCTGGTCCAGCTTTGTCTCCTTGTGTCACAATATGTTATGTTACACACATGTTGATTTGCCTCCATGTTATAATTACAATTTTGGTTTGTTTTTATTTTTTTTTTTAAATAATTTGATTTCAAATGAAATATAAATAACATAAAGAGGAACAGTTACACAAACTAGATTGGCTAAAAAATAAAAGTGCTTTGAAATGTCTGCTCTCTTGCTTACAAAAAGAATAGAATAAACTATAAATACTGTGCAATAATCTCACAATAACATTGTCTTTTTATGTAAACATTAAAATGTCAAGGATCATTTTGCCTTCCAGGTAAATTTAGAGTTTAGACATTGTACAAGTGCTGTCTGATTATGACAGCAGATACAATTACAGAAAACCAGTTCAAAATTTTTGCTTTTTTCTAGAGAAAACAAGTAAAGAGAAATGTGTGCAGTAATGATGACTTTTGATGGACATGAGGTGACAACCATGTTTGTCAATGTCTTACTCCAGACACCTGCCTTTCAACTGTAAAAGAGACTCACCTGTGACCTTCCACCAACAGTGTCTGTTGCAAAAGTTTCCATGACATGGGAAATATTTGTACTATGTTGACACAACATGTCTGGTGGCAGAGAACTCTCTGCTCAAAGCATGTCATTAGTTGTAACTTAACCATAAGTTGACATTACTTCCTTGTGTTACCTTGGATTACAACAGTCGGATGTGTCAGTGTGTGTTGTCATACAAGTGTCTGAAAGTCACTAGCAACTTGAGATGGTAAACAACTCCTCACACTCTACTATGTCTTTGAATTGAAAAATGAATGAATGTTGAAAAACAATAAACCATAAAAAGTATAAATTTGGGAAAATGTAATACATACATACAATGTTATTTTACAATCAATACATAAGACATGACCTCTATCATTTAGCATTTTGCTTTTATATTTGCGTAGTTTTGTAGGATTAAAATGACACCTCTCATCCCCAAGGATAAGGTAGGCGATATTCAATATTTGTTTTGTCAAAAAGTTCTGTGAAAAGACCAAAAACAACAGTGTGTCTCTAAACACTTTCTCACTTTCCTACTCTGTCTGTAACCTTCGTTGAGAAATTTTTAATTTTTTTAAAAGTCACTGATATAAGTTACTTATATGTTATTACTCAAACAAGAGTGAATAGTTTTCTATTGGGGACTGTTTCAGCAGCAGATTAATACATCATTTGGTGCTGTAGTGAGTATTTCCTGCAGCAGAAGAGGATTGACTCAAAATACATAGTGTGGTGGTGCTCATGTTAATGATGGAACATGTCACCCACCGATGTGTTTTAAATGATAAGGCATCCAAAGCCTAGTATACCTTATTCAGTATTCCATAGACCTCTATTGTTGTCCAAAAACTATTAAAAGCACATTATAAATTTCTCAAATTTCAGTGCAAAGCGAAGAAGTTGTGATACGCAGCACAATAAGCTAGCGAAGCACTGTGAACCAAACCACCCTCCCATGCATGCTCAGTGGTGTCTTCCTTACATGGAACTACTCCCCAGAGACTGAAACTTTGTTAGATAACTTCAACTGTTAGTCCATCTTGACCATCACTTGTCTGGTAAGACAAGAAATGCGTACATGCCTATAGATATTAATGAATAAATGGACTATGACAGTGTTAAAGAGGCCATCTTTGCTAAATATGAAATTAATGAAGAAATGTATTGGCAAAGGTTTCCAGACATTTGTCCAAGAGAGACTCCCCAAGAGCTTTATAATCATCTTAAAAATCTTTATAAAAAAAAGTGCTTCAAACCAGCAAAGTAGACAGTGGTGGAAATCTGTTCCCTGAAGTGAGCGTGTAAGGTGAAAGAACGTAACCCTAAGACTAGCCAGAAAACTGGTGGAGGCCTTCATCATTGCTCGATAGGGTGAAAAGTCTTCACTTATGACAAGAGCCACTGCCAACCCACAACTAAGGGTAAGTCTGCTGGGTTTGGTGGGTTGGTAGTAGTAGTAGTTTAGTACTACTAGTGTAGTAGTTACTCAGTCAAGGTGCAGGAGATAGATCAGCTCCCTAGTGCCAGTTCCCACTCACACTGGTTAGAGCAGCTTCATTTTAGCCAGTCTGTCTTCCTTGTAGAGAATAATGGAAAGGTTTAAAAAGCAGAAAACAAAGAAGTTACTACAGCCAAGCCAGTCAGCAGAAGATGGTTGGTGGGAGGTGTCAAGTGGCTTAGAGCAATTGAAGAATTCAACGTTAAATGCAGCTTTTAGCAAAGCCATTGAAATAGATGGACTGCAGACAGGGAGAGCTACATCTCTAACAGGAGAAAGTTATTTCCATTGAGGGGACTTGTTATACCACAGGCCAGAAGGTGGTTTAATAGAGCAGTTAGTAGTCCCACTTTAAGAGAGAGGGTGACCTTTGCATCCCTTGGGCAGGACATCTTGCAAGTGTAAAAACACTAGGCCAGGCTTGTACAAAACAAAAGTTTTGTGGAGGCTGTCCTGACCGTCAGTTAGCCAACCACAAAAAGGTCAAGCAATTTCCACTGCAGCTTATGCCAATCATTGATGTACTGTTTTCCAGGACATAATGGTTGTCATAAGGCCATTGGAAAGGACTTGTGGTTTTAGGTACATGCTTGTAGTGTGTGACGACTAAGGCAAGTCACTGCTCAATTGCTCAAGCCCTGTTACAGCTTTCTCCAGGGTAGGGATCTTCAAAGGAATAATGACAGACCAAGGCACAACTTTTTTATCCCAGACTTTACGTCAAGTGTACAGCTTACTAGGGACAAAAGGGATCAGGACCACTCCTTACCACCCACAGACTGATGGCTTGGTAGAAAGATATAACCACACATTAAAGTTGATGTTTGTGGCTGAAAATGGAAAAGACTGGGATCACTGGCTGCCTTATGTTCTCTTACAGAGTGGAACCTCAGGCCTCCATGGGTTATTCTACATTTGAGCCGATGTAGGGGAGACAAGAGAGAGGACCTGTCAATGTTCTCAGAGATGCCTGGGAGCAGGCTAGCAGTCCCCAGTGATGTGATGAAGTCTCTGGGGGTTATTGAAAGGCCACAGAGTGATTGAAGCAGTCCAATAGTCCTAGTTTTGAAGAAGTATGGCTCTGAACTCTCAGTTAAACCTGGATGCACTAGATGACCTCATTGAGTGTATTCGTAAGGCCCAGTACATCTTTCAATTTACTGTCATGCCATTTGGCTTACAGAGGATGCACATGCTATATTTCAAAGACTCATGGACCAAGTGATAGCAGGTGCAGAGGCCTTTTCAGTTTCTGGCCTGAAATCATCATCTATAGCCTCACTTGGGAGGACCATTTGCAGCATCTCAAAGAGGTTCTACAGCATCTTCATCAAGCTGGTTTGACTGCTAAGCCCAAGAAGTGCTCCGCTGCTCAACAAGAAGCCAAGTATTTGGGCTCTCTACTGGGACATGGGGAGATATTGCCTCAACAGGACAAAGTTCTGGTTTCAGGTTTAAAATTAGCCAGGGAAATCTAAAGTGGTGGCTGATTTCCTATCAGCCACTGATTTCCTATCAGCCACTACATTGGGTCACACATGATCTTCCGACATGAGGCTATATGTAACAATATCATCAAGGTCAGCAACTTCCAGTTCCTCCTTCAAGGCAGGAAAAAGCCTTTCTAGGGAAGGTGAAGGGGGAGATACTGCCTCAACAGGACAAAGTTTTGGTTTCAGGTTTAATACTGGTCAGGGAAATCAAAAGTGGTGGCTGATTTCCTATCAGCCTCTGGTTTCTTATCAGCCACTGCATTTGGCAACATGTGATCATCCAACGTGATCTATAGATGATGATATGATCAGATCAGCAACTTCCAGTTCCTCCTTCAAGGCCCCTCTAGCGAAGGGGAAAGGGAAGGGTGAAAGGGGTGCTTCTCTCTCTGTGTGTTTTATCATCATTAGCCTCAGTCAAATGTTTCCATTAATTTGTCAGCTTTTTAATAACTGAATAATTATTAGTGTGGTTTATATTTATGTTCTGTTAGAAGGGTCAGCCCACTCTGTATATTGTCAGTTGTTCTGTCTGGGTTGTTGTTGGGTAGACCAGCTGCTCAATGAAGGAGAGTGGAAACATGTTCATTTGACATTTGATAGAACTTTGTGCACCTATGAATAATTTGTGCTTGTGATTGTCAGCAGTAACAGAAAAATCCGGTGTTTATAATTGTGTTCTGTCTTCTCTGAAAGCTGAGTATCTGGTTAGCTCATCCTTGTACTTACCTGAACAGTTATGTGAGGAGGAGAAGGTAAAATGCCATTCAGTGGTCAACAGGGGAGAGAGTAGGTGGCAGCTTGCTGTGAGGCTATAGATTTTATTTGTTTGTTGCTATGGCTTAAGTTATCATTTTTGCCGTGTTAACAGTTTGTTAATATATCACTCCCTCAGCAGTTGTTTGCATGTCTACACTGAGTCATGAAAAGCACACTTAGTGTGATGAGGGAGTGAGCTGCCTGAGTAGGTGAGGGCGGGGACAACTGGGAGGGCGGTGGTGGACAATGAGGCATAGGGAAGAAGTATACTTGAGAGAGGAAAATTGGTTTCAGTCCAGGTTATCACCTAGAACAATGACATAATGTTAAACACACTTCCGTAGAAATACATTTGCAGTTTCTGCCATGAAAGGAAAGAACTGTAAAAATAAAATGAGGTTTCAACCAAGCTGAAATCATGTCCATGTCCAGTCAGAGCTTCCTGTGGATCTATGAAAGTCAGTACCATACTGTACAATACATACAGTACCATACTGAAGTGCCTCTTGGTAGAGTTGTGTTTTATCCACCATGCACCACAAGGTGTTGGGGAAGGTGTTGTGCGCAGCCCAGCACATTGGCGGGTCAGCTGCCTGGCCTGCAAGAGCTGTACACCCAGTGATGCTTCATGAAGGTCATTAAGGACGCATCACATCCACACAACAGCCTGTTCTCCCTCCTGCTCTTGGGTATGAAGTAAAGGATTCTCAAATCATGTACAAGCAGACTGAGGGCCATTGGACTACTAAATAAATAACACACACACACACACACACACACACACACACACAGACATAATAAAAAACAAAGTCTTAAACACCTATGCACTTAATGGACTGTAAGAAAATGCACTATGCACTCTTATCGTTGACTTGTTGTACTGCCTGTTGGTATCTACGTCCTATCGAGCCCAAACTTAAGCTTTATGGCATTTACTCGTGTGTTGTTTCCTGACTGGATCCTTGCTTGTCATGTATCAAACTCATATGTACGTTGCTTTGGAGAAAAGCGTCTGCTAAATGAAAAATGTAAATGTTAAACACAAAACAGGTGCAATTTGACAGCAGTAGAGGAGTCAAACAGATACTGTTCACAAGGCCAAAAGTTTGATTGCTACACAATTTACACCATTCCCATCAGTTTGTGTCAATGTGTAAATGGAAAACTAAATTTCTCACCATCACAACTGAAGCGTTTCATAGTATTACAAAATACTGAAAGACCAAAAGCACAATCAATAGCAAAGCAAAATGATACATTGCATATCAAAATGTGTATGAATGTGTATGTTGTTGTTGTTGTTGTTGTTAAGCCTCACATTAATGTACACTCTTTACAACAGCTTTTTTGTTTTTTGTACTTTTTACTGCATACATGTGTTTGTTTCTATTGTATTCTCTCAGTGCTCCATGTTTCTTCTTCTATCGTTGTTTTTGCTTCAAAATGTACATTTAAATCATTGTGTAACCATGTTTTGAGAGGTAACATAAACAAACTTCAGTATAATATCATCTTACAGTATAATTATATTTGCTGATTCATAACCTCTACCAAGTTCTCATCAATGATTCCCTAATTAAAACCCCAACACCTGCAGGATCAGAAATGACTGCAGGAATGACTCCCTTCATTGGTGTCTCATGGACTCACTGCATTTTGTTTATTTAGTAACTGTGACAACAGGTTTGTTTTTTGTCTGGTTTGCTGTGTGTTCCTGCAGCTCCTCCCAGTGGCATGTTAGATAAAATAATAAAGCACCATGTTTTTAAAGTCTGTGTGTGTCATTTTTCCCCTTTGAAACAGTCAAGGGGGGAGCATTCATTTGAAGAAAGAAACACCAACATTACAGTTGGATGAGTAATGTTTATGAATGGGTCGTGATAGTAGCAACAGAGGCTGAACGGTAGATTAGAGTGACTGCTACCTCGTCACTCCTCCCCCCTCTCCCTCCCTCCCTTCTTCTCTTACGCACTACTCACTGGACTAGCTTTTTTTACGCAATAGAAACAGACACACATACATACGTAGAGAGTGAATCAGGGTTTTCTGCGGAGATACTTAACCACTGAACCACATATCCATATCTTCCTGTGTCTCTTAATGTATGATGATGATGATGATGATGTATGTGGTTATGATGAAAACTGAAGTAAAAGGTGAGGGGAAAACTACTGACCATTCAGTTTTAGGTTCATCCATCAAACATCTAATTGCAGTTCTGGAGTCCAAATAGTTTACATTACAGTACAAAGACAAACATCAGGAATTCAAAAATCACTTGTAAAACTGAATATGAGCAGATATTTAAATCCTGATTAGTGAATAATGTACAGGAGGAGAGATGCAGATGAATGTTTGCACCAACTGAAAAAAAATCACTTTATCTTGCAAAATTATGATGACAGGAAAGTACTAGAACACCTTGGAGACAATGGGCCTCCTCTAGAAGAAGAATTGTCAAGAATTGTCTATGTATTTCATTTCTATTAGTTTCTCAATGCAACAACAGGGCCACTCACAGACAGTGTAAGATTAAATGTTATATAATGTTTATTACAATTAAGAACATATTTAAGAATAGCACATTTTAAATGACTAAAGGTTAAACATTGTTAACAGGGCTCAATATTTAGGTCAAGGTACCAAACTATTTACAGTGCACTATAGACTAACATAGACTATGCATCCTCAAAATTCTTTCATATGGCTCTTTTGGTGTGTGAGAGCCAGAGAGATGATGTGAGATACTCTGAATAAGTGTTTATTTTTTATTGAAAGAAATTGAAAGGCATGATTGTATTTAGTATTTTAGTAGTTCTTAAGAATAAGAAATAAATTATATGTATATATATATATATATGTATATATATATATATATATATATATATATATATATAGAGAGAGAGAGAGAGAGAGAGAGAGAGAGAGAGAGAGAGAGAGAGAGAGAGAGAGGCTCAGAAGTGCTTTATCTTTACACTTTGTTTATATTAATAATATATAATTTTTTTCTTTAATATTTGGATAAGTGTGGTGTGTGTAGATTATTTTCTGAGTAAAACCAAAGAAAACCAAAGTGAGTGATAAATAGACTGGAGATGTAATTAACTGATGCATAAATGATTGTAAACTACAACAGATTTTAAAGTTTTCCATTTGAATACTGAAAAAGAAAATCTTTTGATCCACAAAAGACAATTACAGTATAAGTTTCCTATGAAGGGACATTTCTGTTGGTTTTGGTCTTTTGTCCTTTTCCCTTGACTTTCAACTCAGGAGATTCGTGCCATCTCACACGCAGGGATAATAGTTAGGAAAGAAAACTCTTACCCGCAATGAATCACTCAAGAAACAAAGTTATTTTCTAATTTGCTCCTTAAGATCAGAACAGTTTCCGTGCATTTCCAGTGCTCACATGCAGACACTCAGGCAGACACACACGCATAGACATAACACTCGGACAAAAAAACATCCTTTCGGTGTGTGAGACAATACAGGTCTATCATGCCATTGATTCATTCTCATTGGTTTATTCATTTTAGACCTGAACCAAATGTATCTGCACATGATCACCATTTCCATCTGTTGGCTTCAAAATTTGGTGTCTTCGCTTGCCAGAGTCTGCAGGGAGAAACAGAAAGTGAATGAAAATGGTACAGGTAATGTGAAGAATGGGGGAAAATGATTTGTGGAGGCGAGAACTTGGACCTCTGCCCATTTTTGCACTTGCATACACGTGAAACACAATTGCAGAAAGTGGGCGTGGTTGTCGGGTTGCGTAAAATTTGGTCAGGTAACCTGAATGTATGAAAGCAGATGCAGATCCAGACAGTCCAGAACTGAAAATGTTGTATTGGTCATCTGTTTTTCCATTATTTGGCTTCAACTGGGAAAACCAAGTGGGAGAGGAGGAAATGTCACAGTCCATTTCAGCATCACATATGTTTTTTTCTTTGCACATGAATTCAGAAGAACTGTAGTGCAACTGGTAACAGATGATGCAGTGAGAGGAAAACATCTTCAGTGCCAATTTATGACTTCTGCCTCAATGAACTGGAAGTGAAAACTCCTGAGTCAGAGAGGCAACAACTTGTTGGCTATGGGCCTCAAATAAAGCAAGGCTGGACTTTCAGACAGACTCTCATAACACTCTAACAGCCTGCAGCTGTCAAAATGTTGGAAGGATATCAATTCCTGTTCATAAGGGTGATTAAAATGTCAGAAGGGAAACCACATCTAGGTCAGAACCTGTCCAGAGGAAAATTACAGCTTAATGCTTTGCTTTTACGTTACAAACTTATGAGGAACTAACTCATCAGGCACTTTGTCACATACGTGACAGAGGCATACTGAGTATTAGAAGGCAAAACAAATGAGCAAATTGAGGAATTTCACTTCGAGAGAACTGTCAATGAGACATCATTATCTTAATTATTGTGAATGGATTAGTCACTCATAAATGCCAAAATAAACAGCCTATTTTAAGTTTGTTGTTGTAGGAAATGGAGGTGGTTTCCTCTTTCAGTATTAATTTCCCTCACTGTGACATTGTGTGACAGGTGTAAAAAAAAACAAAAAAAAAACAAAAACAACTTTGTTACAAATGCAAATACAATTCCAGATAAATTCCCCTGACGTGTGACACTTGACACTGGAATGAAACTACCCTGTCAAGAACAAAATGGCACATTTTACCTATGATATCCTGCCATTCTAGTGTCAATGATGAATAGCGTTGAGGAAAGCTGTTGCCTAACTTTAAGGCATCAGCTTATCTACGGAATGTACACACAGCTGACTCACTTGATAAATGTGAGGACTCATCTATTGTACCTAAAGTCCGTGGGAGAAACACTGAAGATCTATTAAAAAATCTTCGTCCCACATGTGCATCATAGCAGCGCACGAGATTTACATTCCAAATCTGAATGTTGATACTCATCTGTGTGACTCAAAGCTTACTTTACTGAGAAAACCATAATATTCAAAACCTCAACATGAATGTATGGAAAGCAATGACTGGTTGTAATTGCAGGCTTTGTGAAACGAGGTAACACTATACTCCAAATTCCAGACGTAAGGACGTCACGGACTATTTGGTTCATATATGAACTAAGCTTTTTAATTAAGTTAAAAGAGGGGGGGGGGGGGTAAAGCTGACGCACATGTGGACACACACTTACCGGGAAACACTTCATTTACTAAGTTTCTCCTCGCATTAAAATTTTTTTAGTGATTGTTGTTAAATTGTAGTAATAGTAAGTAATTTTACATCTGGATATCATGAAAACACACTTTTGCCTACATGTACACAGCTGTACATGAATTTAAAGTGAACAAACACGCGAGCTGTCAAGTTATCAGTGTTGTTATAGATGTTTTTCAAAAGTGAACAAAGACGGTGAGACGATGATATGCAAGTTTAAATTCTACTAATGTGTAGATGTTTTTCTTGTGCTATTTAGATTTGTTACTATGTTTTTTTGAGTTTATAGTCACTCTCTAGCCCCTGCGTAACAGGGATATGCTGGCAGACGCAAATGTATATTTATAAACCAAACATAGAAATGGAGGCGTCAGTGAGTCATAAAGAAATGGGGAACCAACATTTTTTTTGTTTTGCTTTTCTGTATTTATGTAGCACATTTCATGCACGAGAAAAAGTCATAGTGCTTTATATAATGCAAAATAATATATGAACAAGAATAAGAATAATAAAAATAAAATCAAAAAGACTAAAAGAGGCAAGTAAAATGAATAGAACAGTAATGTTTAATATATTTAATAGATATACTGTAAGGATTACAGAATTTACACATGGTGCCTTGTACGATCATTTAACTATATTTTATAGTGTCTGTATTTTGACTGTTCACCCTTTATGTTCATTATTTATAGAAACTTTTATTAAAACAGGAATGTAGCTTTGCAAAGCAGAATGATTAGCTTAAGCTATAGTGCATGAAGGCAGGAGGCTGACCTCTAGTGTTTAAAAAAGGTGTAATAAAGCTGACCTGGCATCACCCTTTTATCCAGCCAAGGAAGGTGATCCAATGATCCATGATCATGTAACAGAGCGACTCAGTGTGGGGCACAGAAACACTGTCCTGTGCACCCATAGAGACTGGAATCCTTCTCTTGAGGTTTCTCCCGTTTTCCTTATGCTTTAAGTTTTTTACGGAATTTGCATTCAATCTATTTCCATCCTCATTGTATTTTCAGCAATAATGATCAGAAACTTCCATCCACCGGCCTCTTAAAAAGCATTTAAAAGGGAGAATGAGATGATTTATATTTTTGTCTTCTCTACAATACAGTTTGTCTGTCTGTGTGCATGTTTTAGTTTGCAAGGCAGCAGGAGCTAGTTCTTCATATATAGAGATCACAGCAGTTACAGCATTGTCACACAATCAGGTGAATTTGTATATACTTTTATATTGTGTTTTTCGCAAGTATTGAGAGACAGAGACAGAGACAGAGACAGAGAAAGAGACAGAGACAGAGACAAAGATAGAGAGGCTAGTATTGGACTCTAAGCTATTGCTGACAGACACTTTTAGAACAGAAAGTGCTAAATAATCTGCCAAATTCCATTATAAGCAACCTATGCTTACTGTGGTACTGAGAATAATGAAACCCCACCTGACACGCATACTCAGTGTGCCTGAATAAAAAAGTCTACTAATCCTTTAAGCCAATAAATACAGGACACACACAAAGAGACGAAGGACAGAAGTCAACACAGTTGCATTAGCTGTCCCAGGAAAGATCGTGTGGGTGGAGAGCTTTTACATTTCTTATTTGCACTGCAGTGATTCAGCACTCAATTCAAGGAAAGCTTACAAAAAGACATGTAGGGGAAGACAAAGGAATGGAAGTGACGGAGAAATTTCTTCTAATACTGTGCAAATACACCATCCCAAATGTATTGCCTGAATGTATGTTGGTCACACAGTTTATGCAAGTTCATTAATAACCACTGTCACAGTAGATTATGAATCTAAACAGACCCACACCCCCTCTTTTGATTTTATTGTTTCTTTACAATTAAAAGCACTTGCTCAGTCCTTTGTAGGTGCGATGACAAGTTCTAAAGAGATTGGCTTTTATCTTTAGACCCCTCCTTAGAACTTGAATGCCTAATCAAATAAAATCTATGCAATGTACAGTATGTTCACTCTATTTTTGTTAGCACAACCTTGTAAAAATACAGCAATGTTGTAGAATCACTGTCATTTCACTCTATTTTTAAAAGAAAGACTTGTCACTTTTGGCAACTGTATTTACTTCTAACACAATCTTACAGTCATTTCATAGAATCAGCATCATTTGTCTTAAATTATTAAAAGAAAGACCTGTCGCTTTTGTGGCATTAAACAATTTACTTGTACAGTATTTTTACTAATACAACCATCTCAAAGTACATTCATGTTGTATGATCACTGGCAGTGTTGCTTTTTTATTATATATTATATATTTATTATGAAATTTGAATGTAAAACTTATTTCTTGGTGTGTTTTTATTAACAAAACCCACCCTCTGTAGAATAAGGAGTGTTGACCTTATTTTTTAAGGGGAAAGATGGTAGAAAAATCGAAAAACAAAACAACCAAACAAAACATCCATTAACTGTAAATTTATAGCCAACAATATTCTTAAAAAATGTGAAATACATGTAACATAATCTGGATTTCACTGCATATTGTATGCAAATGTTTTGTTTGTTTGTTTGTTTTGGCAGTGCAGATATTCTTAGTGTTCTTGCAGATGGTTCTGTTTTCTACTTCTTATTTGTTGTTGTTGAAATGCTTTCATTGCATACTCACAAAGTATATTCCAAAACTTAAAAGCTACTTGCAGGGAATATAAAGTGAAAATGATGGTTTAAGAAGTGAGAAGAGACTACAGTGTGATTTTTGTGTTGAAAATAATCAGGAAGCACATGATAAAGCATCACTAGACATTCCGCGCCCTTAGCTAGCGGTGTTTTGTGTTTAGAAAGATTCCCATCATGTGTTCATTTCGTGTGAAGCTCTATGCCTGGAAGAACTTTGAATTCCAGACAAGAGCACTTTATTTGAGAGTTCATCTCGGGGATATAGTGCCCTTGCTTGAGTTAACTCTTTATGTTCTGTTGAAGACAGTGAAAGACTACACTGTAGGTTTTTTGTACTGGTTTTGAATAGGAGAGTCTCTCATTGACTGCCCGATCAAGTGATGTGTTAGATTTCTGGTTAAAAAAAGAAACTTTCCATAGTTTTGAATAAAAAGGTTTTCTGTTGCTCTCTCTCCCTCTCTCTCTTTCTTTCTGTATCTTTCTATCTTTCTCTCTCCTCATTGTGTGTAGTTGGGCCTTTGTCAACAAGACGCTTCTAATTCCTAAAGTGAAATCCTCTTAGGATCTATGCTCTATTTCTGTTTGGTCTATAGGGTCTTTTTTTGAAATCTCCATTAGACCAAGCTCATTGGCTGGAAAAGAAACACGCATGCACACAAAAACACACACCATCCAGCAACAGATAGCTCAGTGAAGTGATCGAGTGTAGATCAGTGCGAGGTTAGCTACTGACCCAAGGAGGACTTCACTGTGAGTGTGAAAGGTAAGAAAAACCTTTTTATTATCTGGAGATAATGGAGTAAAATCAGCTAACAGCTTATGAAGAAATGCATAGAAATGAGATGAGAAGTTTTGCTTTGAATTGATGCAATTTGAGCAGATTGTTTAGTCTGCTCGTTTTTACATGTGTTTAATATTGATTACCCTATTGATTTATCATATGGATTGAATTCAAAATGTTATACTGTCAAAACACTGTTTATCTTTCAGGGAGATTTTACTAATTCTGGTTTAGTTTCTTTGTTGTCTTAAAGTAAAAGCTTCTGCAAAGGATAAGAACAAAGAACACTTTCTTTTGGTTTGGCATTAAGTCATGGGTCTGGGTCTATTTGAAAGTATCAGCTGTCTACAAGACACTTTGTGTTTTGCACACATACAGTACACATAAAGAAATTTAACATTACACACAACTTCATGTGCTCATGCTAGAACTAATCAAGGCAAATCTCCTCTCGTGGATTTGAGGGTTAAGAAGTGGCGACAAAGATCATCAGACCAGATCAACATCATGACTGTACGCAGAAAGGAAGACAACACTAATTGAAACACTGGGGAGAGGCCATTTAATCCAATGAGATGTCTGCTCTGCATGCGTCACACTATCTACTGATCCAAACACTGAAACCACACACATTGCAAACCTCACAGAGTGTCAGTGTGACACCGAAAGTATATCAAACGCTGACAATAGATTTACATCTGTTTCAAATATTTTGTACATTACATCTGCAGAAGCTGCACTATTACAACCTGTCTGCACACAACATCAAATATCATAACATGGGACTTTTGTTTTAGTTCTGTTTTCCTTCTTTTAATGTGGTAATAAATGCATTGATTGTGTTGTATAATTGAATGTTATAATCATTAATTTTAGTACATTGTTGTTGTTGTTGTTGTATGATTTTGTTTTCTTCATGGTTTCATGTTTTTAGTTGTCAGTTCTATCTGTTCCATCTTAAAACAGTATCTCCGAGGGCTAACAGCAAGCAAGAGAGATCTGTTGTGGTGCAGTAATCCTCTTAGACAGCATTAAATTAATTAAATATCATGGGAGTCACTTGGTATCCAGTAGCTCTGTCACAGCCCAAAGATTTACAATCTGTGGCTGTACAATTATCTAATTAGAACAAACAAGTCTTACAAGTCATTAACGCTTATAAAAAAAAAAAAAGTACAGTGATTATTCAGTCAGTCATCAGCACATGCACGTTACATAATGGATGACTTCCTTTAATTCAGTTTAATTCTCTGGTTTTTTTGTCTCACAGGTAGCTAACCAGAAACATGTCTGACAAAATCATTGATTTGGAGGAGACCGCAACACACACAGGTGAGTAAAGGCAATGTTTTCAAACATTACTACCAAACAGGTTACAGGAATACCAAAGCAAAGTCAAGCTCTAATCCTGTTTTTCTTATGCAACAGTTGCGCAATTGGTAATTAGTTAAACCCTAAATTATAACCTGACACGATACCGACCAATGATTCATATCTGCGCATTGCCATTTTATAAAGGAGTAAAGTAGTAATTCGGCCTGACATCGCAAATAATATTGACAACTTGTGCCTTGAGAGTAAATTTTGAAAATAGTACTTCATGAAACCACCACCTCCATAACCTGAATACAAAATGCTGTTTGTCATAACCACAGGTCCTAAAGGAGTTATCAATGACTGGAGGAGGTTTAAGTTGGAAAGCATGGATCAGGAAAACTTGCCACCTGCAAAAAGGGAACTGCTGAGACAGATGTCGACCCCAGGCGGGCCGAAAGACGACTCCAGAGCGAACCTTAATCGCAAGGTATAACCAAAAGACTGTAATAAAGATGGCAGACTTTGATGGTCAGCAAACACAGTGCTTTTGATTGTGATCTTTGTGCACTGTGTATTATGTAACAGCTACAAATAAACCTGAAGGCTGATTTCATTGTAAAATTAATCTTGCACAGTCTAGCACAAGCAATGCAAATAAGGAAGTCTGTCGATAATGAAAGCTTCTCAGAATTGCAATCTAATTTTAGAAAATGTCCTGCTTTACGAACAAATGCATCCATTTAAGGATAACCTTGTGTTCTAATAAGTTGTAACCCCATAGCCAATAAAGATTGTAATTATTGCTGTAATATTTTTTTCAGATGAGTGTCCAAGAGTATGAGCTGCTTAAGGAGGAGGATGAAGGATGTCTGAAGAAATACAGAAAGCGGTGCATGCAGGAGATGCATGATAAGCTCAGCTTTGGGCCCAAGTTTGAAGGTGTGCATGACCTGAACAGTGGAGAGGCATTCCTTGAAGTCATTGAGAAGGAGCACCACACTACAGTGGTGGTGGTCCATATCTATAAAGTTGGGGTCAAAGGTTGTGAGGAGCTCAACAACTGCCTTGACTGCCTGGCCACTGAGTACCCCACTGTAAAGTTCTGCAGGATTGATGCTGTATCATCCGGTGCTGCCGAGCGGTTCTCAGATGAGGTTTTGCCTACACTACTGGTCTACAAGGCTGGAGAACTACTGGGGAACTTCCTGGCCTGCACACAGCACCTAACTGAGGAGTTCTTCGCTACTGACGTGGAAGCCTTCCTCAACAGCTATGGCCTGCTGCCAGAGAAAGAGATGCCTATGTTGGAAGATGAGGATGAAAATGATGTAGAGTAAACAAAGAGTTTGGCTCCTGAGGAAGAAAGGAAGCTGTCTTGGAGGGTTGGATATAGAGCTATGAAAGACAATTTATAACATAATATAAGTTATTTGTTCGGGCTACAGCAAATAGAAAAAACATAACATCTCCACTAGATCACTGGTGTTTGAGGACCCTTCTCTAAAGGAGAAATTGTTTTACATACAGTTGGTGAAGAAACCTCAGGTGTCCCACATGTGGGAGCTCTCAGATATGGGTTGGATTACAGCGAGGAGATACAACATTTATTTATCACAAATACCCTCCCCACAACCCAGACAAAAGCCAAAACCAGCTAACTGTAATTAATAAATAATTGCAATCTTTTATTTTGCAGTGCTAGAAAATATTACATACTGTATGTAGTTAAATTATTCATTCATAGACTTTTTGTAGCATTTGACTGGATTGATCTTGTACACTATTTATTTATAAATCCAGGATCAATACAACAAAGTGACATCCCTAAATATGATATAATATTTAAACACATGTATACTTGAGATCTCTGTGTTCTTTCTTTTTTTTGTTTTTGTTTTGCCAAATAGAAAAAAAAACATCCACTGAAAAGAAAAGCCACTTAAATGTGTGTCAGGCCAAGCAGCCTGAATGAGGAAACATTTTTGTGTAAACACATCTTCCAGCTGTTGGGTCCAACATCAGCTACCCTTGCTTCTTAAGCCAGTGTTGGAAGAGATGCATATTGTGTCTGGAAAAAAACACTCTTGAGCATCTGGTATGGGCATCTGGTCATCAGTGAAACGTCATTGGTGAGGAGCTCATCTGTTTCTGTGTATATGATATTGTGAAAGTGGAGAAAGTCATGGAAATATACACAAAGGAAGTAGGTGTGAGAAGTCCTTGACTCAGCGCAATGATCAATATCAAAGTCACGTGTGATTGTTAATTTGGTTACTATTTTCAGTTCTGTCCTTGAATACGATGAAACATAGCCTAATATGCATGTTGTCCAGAATAAAGATAATAATAAAATAACATGAAATAGTAAAGTTTTGGATTGCATTTCATTGAATCACAAAAAAACTTCTGTGAATGTTCAAATTTTATTCATGTGTTTCCGTGACATTTTGTGGATGAATCCTTCGGTAATTACTTTGGTGGTCTCCCGACATTTCCTCTGGCACCACCATGAGCCTAACATTTGTGGTTTTCAGCAAAACATCTCAACAGCTACTAGTTGGATTTCCATGAAATTTGGTACACATATTCCTAACAGTTTCAGGATGAAATTAACTTGAATTCTTAATTTTTCATCTAACACCAATTTAAGGTCAATTTGTCCAATAGTTTGCTTTAAAATAGTTGAAAAGCTAATGACATTCCCATGAGTCTCAGCTATATTGTGATTTGTGCTAATATGCATGCTAACATGCTAAACTAAGATGGTGAACATGGTCAACATTACACCTGCTTACCATTAGCATGTATAGGATTAGAATTGTGAGCATGTTGATATTCGCATTTAGGTCAAAGCACCGCTGTGACTAAGTACAGCCTCACAGATCCACTAGCATGCATGCACAGTAGACCTGTCTGATTCATTCATCCATTGTGGGTTTTTACTTTCATGTTCTCCTTTTCCAGCACTTCTGCAGTCACCATGTGTCATCGATCAACTGTTTTTGTGTGTGTGGCAGGTAGATACTGATCTAGCTCAATCCTAGCTCAATCTGCAAATACTTCTACAGACAGTGTGTTGCAAGACTACTCCTCCCATTATTTTCAGATTGTCACAGGAGATTTCGCCAACAATGAGGTTACTCAATCTAACACCACCAATATCTAGTCTCCACCAAACCACTCCACCCTCACGAACCTGAATGTCACAATGATGATGTTACACTTGATAACACAAACTTGATATTTCTTTGTGTTAGGGACAATGCATTAAAAAGTCTTTTACTGCATCATTTTTTATATATATATTTACAATTTTGAAATAATATTTTTACAATAAATCAATGAAAATAATCTTACCTCAGTGTATTAAAAAAAAACAGGCTCCAAGCGGATTCAATTTGCAAAATACACACATGCTAGAAGACGTCTCTTTTCTTTCCTGCCGAAGCAGGTTGTCAAATGTTAAATAACCTCATGTGTTAGTCTTGTAGCACCAACTTGACTCCCCTGTGACCCCTGTGACCTTCAGGCATGCCAAAATCACAACACAAAATCTTTCATGATGAAAATGCTACAATATCACCAACTTGATTTTTCTTTGTGTTAAGGACAATGTATCAAAAAAGTCTTTAACTGCATCCATTTTTTTGTACATATTTACAAGTTTGAAAGAATGTGTTTACAATAAATCAATGAAAATAATCTTACTTCAGTGTACTGAAAACAGAGGCCCCAGGGGAATTAAATTGCAAAATACACACATGCTAGGATACATACCTTGGCGGAAAACATCCCTCCTCTTTCCTGCTGAAGCAGGTTGTCAAATGTTAAATAACCTCATCTGTGAGTCTTGTAGCACCGACTTGACTCCCCTGTGACCCCTGTAAGCTTCAGGCATGCCAAAACCACAACATAAAAGCTTTCATGATGACGATACTACGCTTGATATCACCAACTTGATATTTCTTTGTGTTCAGGGCAATGCATCAAACAATGTCTTCAACTGCATCTATTTTTTTTATTTACAATTTTGAAAGAATGTTTTTACAATACATCAATGAAAATAATCTTACCTCGGGGTAGTCAAAACACAGGCTCCAAGGGAATTAAACTGCAAAATACACACATGCTAGGATACATACCTTTGCAGAAGACATCTCTCTTCTTTCCTGCCGAAGCAGGTTGTCAAATGTTAAATAACCTCATATGTTAGTCTTGTAGCACCGACTTGACTCCCCTGTGACCCCTGTGAGCTTAGGGCACGCCAAAACCACAACATAAAAGCTGTTAAGATTTTTAAGTAAGGACTTGCATTACCAACCTACAATTTGAAGTTGCCTCATGTCTATTGAAACTGCCAGAAACATCACACACATCCTCTGCTACAGTAGGAAAGAGATGTTTGTAACAAAAGCAGACCACTGGCACTTACAGGCTCTAATAGAGGGTATGTGTAAGTGTTAGACTATCATTAAATGGTAAATGGCTGCATTTATATTGCATTTATATAGCACTTTCATCTAAAGTGCTGTACAATCTTTCTGCTCTTCACTCACCCATTCACACACACACCAAAAGCGGCAAGCTACCACGTAGAGCGCTGGTGCAACGATCGGAAGCATTTTAGGGTTAAGTAACTCGCCCACTTCAAACATGTGGACAGAAAGAGTCAGAGTTTGAACCACCAACCCTCTGATTAGTGGACAACCCGCTCAACCTTGTGAGCCACAGTCGCCCATAAAAGAGCCATTTCAACTTTGTCATTTTAAAACTTGACGAATCATCTTCCTCAAGTCCAGTTGCAGTGTTTGTTCTGAGTCCCTTTCTGACGAAAAACATGCAGCCACACCTTTACTATTCTTAACTTTACATAGTTATAATATTAGACAACAGCATGTAATGTTCCACCAAGGTGTCATTTGATGATGCATAGTCCAGAGATCTATGCTGAGGTAACCAGGTCAATCCTCTTATAGGATTAAGGATTTAGCAGTCGCTGTGGTAACCTGTGTGCTTTTACACTTGTTTGGGTCTAAAGACAAAAAAAGGTTATAAATCTGGGATCATATACAGTATGCCAGCTTGGTTTTATATCTCTTGAGCAGAATATACTTTTGAAATTGCGCCTCAACACATTCTAATGAGTCTACTTTTATGTGGTTTCATGTAAGTAAGTTCCAATAATCTCTGACATATTGCCTGCAAAAGGGCTCTTGATTCCTAATTACTCTAAATGCAATAGCTGGTGAACTGTGACACGCTAACACATATTTCTCTGAGGATATACATGTGTCTGTGTTTTCCCAGCACAACATCTGGCATGGATTACATAGCCTCTAGCTGGTAACACCTCACTTTCACACAGTGGCGTGTCTAAGATTTATCAAAACCCTTTTGATACCTCATCCAAGGAGGGTCAAATCGAGGGCAACTGGACTGTGTTGTAAATATCAGAAGACATTTCACCTCTCATTCAAGGGCCTTCTTCAGTGGCTTGTCTGGCTTCTAACTGACTGACTTTTGATACGTCCTGCAAAAGCTTTTTGGGAAGAGAGAGGTTTTCCCAAGATGTCCACACATGTCCACCAGACTGGTTGCTGACCTATTGAGTGCCAAGTAACTCATCCAAGCATCCAACTTTTACTCTTTAGACAGAACATGCATGCCATTGCCACCCCACAAAGTTCACACCAGCTAAAGGGGCTTCTTCATGGGAATATGTGTCTGAACCTCAGCCACACATCACAGTCAAATACAGTATGTGTGGCATTCATCCAACAGAGTTCAACAAGTGCAACACAAGTCACTACAAAAATCCAAGACCAGAAGTTTCATTTCAAATACAAGATGACTCGTAGGTAAGCTCGGAATAAACAACAAACCATTTTGTGAGAAGAAGAAGAAGTGAAGTGAGAAGGTGTATTTTTCAATATTCAGTGAAACATAAACACAACTAACACCTTGATCTCTTCCAAGGGGCTGGTTTATTCTTATCTGGATAACTTAACCGAGTAAAAACAAAGTTTTCCAGATAACTCTGTATACCTGCTACTTAGAACAAAGCCTGCAACATGGATTGACTCATCACTCCTCTCAAGCGAATGTTTACCCCAATGTTTACCCCTGAACTGACCACCTGATCCCACCCCCATGTCTGACGTTTTGATTTCCCCCTTGTTTATAATGTTTCGCTAATTGGAGAACTTTTGTACTTTTTGTGTTTGGAAAGCCCAGCTGCCATGCTCTAGTTCACCCACATAAAAGCCAGTTTTACTGAGGTTATGTCATGACACGGTAGTAGAGATCAGGTCCGAGGTCTATGGCCAAATATGGACAGCGGAAGTGGAAGAGATGACATAACATCTGCCATGAATGAAAACCTTTTAAGTCAGTTTGTTGAGATATTTGTGAGTTCCGCATGACTCATTATTTGAAGTAATGGTGTTAATGTTTGACTCATTTACTCCTGCTGACATTAAACTTGTATGTTTTTAAAAAAAAACAAAAAACTATGAGATAAGAGATTACTGTCATTACTAAAACAAACTGAGCAAAACTAAAAAGACAAATATTATCAGAATAAGAATGAAAGGCAAAGCAGTAAATAGATTATTATTATTATTGCACATATCACCCCCACACCTTTGGGATGATCTCACTGGTGTTTTTCATATGAGCTCCACTTTCCTCATTGTTTGAATGAATGGACAAAAGTGTGGGTGGATGTCATGTTGGTTACATGTCCGATTCTTTTGCATTTCTAGCTATCTCTAGCTTCTAACTAACTACACAGTAGTTGAAAAGTCACTCCTGTATTTGTGCAGTGTCATTTAGAATGTAAAAAAAAAGGAAGTCACTTGTCAGCATGAATTACACATCTACTACTTCAGAATACTAAGGATTGCAGTTTAAGTGTCTACGTTTCTGGGTTTCACTCTCATGACATGTGCTAACAGCACCCAACATGGCTGACTAAGTTTAAAAAGTTTGCATAGCAAAGTTGCTATAGGTTACTGTACAGCTTAATATACAGGTATGTAAGTGAATAGTAAAGAAAATAATTCTGCTGCCTGGAGCAAACCTCTGCCTTAACTCTTCTCATGTTCGTGCCATCAGTCTTTCGTCTCAGAGAAGTATCACCTTGGTTATGAACCAATAAACCACTCAGGTATTTGTCAAAACTGGTCCAGACAGGGTCTGAATACCTACCAGGCATATGTCACCAGGGACGCAGTTAATAAATCACTGAAACTAAAACTATGGAAGCAATTACAGCCCACATATGGAGAAGTAAGTGAAACTTAAAGTATGTCAATCAAATATTAATAATTGTGCACTTGTACAAAACATGTTGTTTAATGAATTCAAAGCCTTTGAATAGCCCTCAATTGTAAATAAACTTGAACTCTGGAGCAATCTTTTATGCGGCATTTTCCAAGCATAACCACACCCACCTAGGACAGTATTACATTTTTAAAACGTATTCATATAAATGTTCACTAATATTTCCCTATTATCTCCCTAAATTCTGGTCTAAATGTTGTTTCAATTACATGTGATTCTAAATCCCTCCTATTTTAATTTAAATTGTTGGGTTTTTCAGTAAAATTTGAATATATTCAGTTAAGTAATTGTAAAGTGATTGCACAACATAAACTCCTCTTCCTGACATCAAACACCCCAAATTCACTGCAATACTAAAGTTATGACGTCAGTGGTCAACAGCATCATTGATTTCTGGTTATTTTGTAGGGTGTGAGTGCATTAGGAAACTTAGCTGCTCCTTGTAGAAAGCCTTATAGATAGGTAGAGGGGTGCATGTTATAACAAGGTTATAGGAGATACAAAGCTTTCCAGTGTTGCTAATACCAAATATCTGTTGGCCTTGTAAACCATCACAAAGTCAAGTTAGTTAAGTAGTGGCATGATGTTTTTTATTATGAAGTCTTTGACTATCACTGTCTCATGAGAAAAGATTGACTCAAACTGGTGAGAGAGTTTTTATTGTGGTTTGCTCTCAGCTGTTTATTATATTGTAATTTATTGTAATTTTACTGGAATCTTGTTTATATTGCTCTGCTTGGTCATCTCTGGACTTCCCAGTAATGCTCAATTTAAGTTTCTCCTTAAAAATTCTATGTTGAATTATTTCCTCCCTCTCAGTGACACACACACACACACACACACACACACACACACACACACACATACACACACACTAATAGTTGTAAGGCCATTACGATCACAATAAAATGCCTACCAACCCTTACACCAACCCTTACCCTTATTTGTGCACAGAGACATGTACACACACACACACACACACACACACACACACACACATACACACGCAGTCACTGTACAAACAGATATCTTTTGTCATGGCTCCATCTGCTGGCTGAGAAAGGAACATGGACAGTATTTTGCCATTACCACAAGTCAACACACAGGTTATTTAACATTAAAGAAAATGTTCAAAAACTGTATTACAATAAATCTTAAAAATAAAATGGTCAAGCCCATATGAACACAAGAGATTCTCTCCTGGAATTTTTCCAGAATTGGGAACAAAATCCACAGTCCTTGTTCTGTGCAAAAGTTTATCTGATGGTTATATGAGGCCTTACCAGACTAGTTTAGCTAAATCAAGAGGGTATCTTCCAAAGTTACATGCTTTTGAGAACAAAAGTTCCTCTTTGTATTTCCCTTGACAGTGACTCTTTGTTGGTAATAGAAAGAGGAAATGTCACACTAAAAAGAAGAATAAGAATAAAAGATTGTAAATCTGAAAGATACTTAATTTGACTCTGTGAAACAGTTGAAGCCTCATATCAGCCGCATATAATCACAAAAGTCCCCCATCACTTTCACTTACATAAGCGTGTTATCTCTTAATATCAAGTATGATCAAGAGGAATGATAACAGCAAGCAAAACCTGTTTCAGTGTTCATATGGACAAGGACACCTGACTGTTGTTTTAAGATAGACTTAGTAGATCAGTGGTTTCAATCCAAAATGTAGTTTTACCTCTTGGTAAGAAACAAAAATTAACAGGTTACATTAATTCGACCCTTTTACATGTATTGGAAATGACACAGTAGTTTGACAAACTCTAAACTCCATCAACCGAGAAAGTCTATGTTTTAAAAGCTTCAGAAAAATAAAATAGGAAGTGGACCTTGACTTAAGATTGTTTTTTCAAATAATTGAAATTAACTTCAATTTAAACACACATAAACCTTTTACGCAACATGCACTGATTATAAATCAAGACATGTTTCCTGTCCTCTCTAACAGTTCTTCTAATCTGATGAAATCATAATCTAAAAACAGTAGATCTATGCAAATATACACAAAATTAATTTGCTATAGGTTTTTAACTGATCATTTCTTCTGAGATTTGAGCAAAATATTCAGTTCTTAATATTTGGAAGACAGTAAGAATATGCATTGTTGAAACATCTCCACCTTTACAACACATGCTACTGTACAGCTCTAGTCAGCGGGAAGAGATAAACCTCAGCATGAGAAGCAGTATCTGTCTGTGTAAACACTGACTAGTTTTGCAGTAGACCTACAGGAAGCAGTACAAAAAGTTTGTAAGCATGTGTAATGGTCTGGGAAAAACACTCTTTATATCCTTGTGCCTAGGCAGTTAATCTTTGCACATTGTAAATTATCTTATTTTAAGTTTATACGAAATAAATACATCTATTATGGGTGTATGGGACAGCTTCTTCTTCTATCCTACAGAAATTGGATGTGGTGCAGGCTAAAACATTTAGAATATGTTGCAGGGCTTTTAGAACAACACCCATTAATGCTCCTCTAGTTGAGATGTAAGAAACCACATTAGAGCTGAGGAGGGGGAAATTATCTCTGAATTACTGGTCTAAACCATATAGTTATGGGTTCTTAATACTAGTTAACCACAATTAAAACGAAGAATGCAGGTGATCCTGTGACCAAATCTAATAGTGGAAATGTTGACTGTGTTCAACTGAGTAACTAAGCTGGGGAACACTGACATATATAATAGACGGAAATCAAGTAGCTGACAGAACAGCAAAAAGAGATATCAATAGGAAAGAAATAGGTCTGAATGGTATATTCAGTGTATATATACTGTATGGAAGGGTTGAGCGTAAGAGTTTAATACATCAAGGGGTAGCAAAGTTATAGCAAAAACAATGAGGGGAGGGAAGCAAGTTTAGGTTTTATTTCTCAATACAACCAACATTGAAACATCCTTCAAATGTAAGAAAGGGCAGAAGGGACAATGACTGGGTTACAGTGCACTGAATCAATCATCTGGTATTGGTCAGTAAGCACCTGGATGGAAGGTGCAGCTGTGGAGAGGCACAGACTGTGAGCATGATTCGTGACATCACAAATAATTTGGAAGCCAATCTTGGTCCGATATTCAACTTGTGTGATGTGGAAATTTGAAGCCTCAAGTGCACCCAAAGAGTATAGAAGCACAGTGTAAATTGTACACATGTGTTGGTGCAAGGAGAATGATTTAAGATAATTGAACATTTATTTTGTGGAAAAACATTCATGGAGGGGGGCTTTAAGCACCTTGAACAGCCATTATGTTATAAAAGTGCTATACAAATAGAATTGACTTGACGCGACTAGTATCAATCGAAAATATCTTGGAAAAAATATAAGAACTACATCTCCCACAATGCTCCACTAGCCTTGACAAACTCAAATCGCAAACTGCGCATGCTCGTGGTGCTCTCGGGAAAAATGGCGGCACTGCTGCTGCAAGAGTTTGAGGGCTCAGAGATATCTAAGCTACCAAAAACAATTCAAAACAAACTCGAGAAGATTCTGTCGGATCAGCAATATGAAATCGATTCTTTGAAAGCACAACAAGAACAATTTAGGGTTGACAGCGGTAAGATATCGCTTGTTATTTTGATAGCTAACGGTGCTAAAGTGTTTGGCTTTGCTCACCATGGAACGTCACGCACGTTGAAGAACATAGCAAAGTTAAAGTGAAACATTTTGCTTTGGACGTTACTAACATATTAACTTTGAATTGTAGATTGTTTAACATGTCTATCAACGGCTTTGGGAAGTTGTAATAGTTAAATCCTAAGATGTAATTAACCAAAATGTGATGCTAACTAATGCTAACGTTAGCTAACCTACTTAGCTAACCTTAACGTAAACACGGTGACATTTTCTGACGTTTTTGTTTGTTTGTGATGATATTTCTCTTCTTACAGAGCAACACTTCTTTGAGAAAGTGAAAGAGCTTGCTCAATGTCAGGAAGAATTTGTGTCCCAGACTCAAGAACACCTTAAACTCAAAGAAGAGTTCACCAAGCTTGGTAATAGTGAACTTTTTAATATTGTTGGCACATCGTATTGCCTTGACTTAGCTTCTCTTGGCTAATAACAATATGATTTTGGCTTTTTTTATTTTAGAGGATGAGCTCAAAGGTGTCCGTGAGAAGAACAAAGAATATGAAAATGCCCAAGACAGGTTGTCATCAGAGCAGGTATGGCTAACAAAATATGCTTTGTTTATGATTTTTTTTTAATGTTTAATTATTTCTTTCACTTGTTTATCAGTTTAGTTAGCTTCTGATTCTGGTGAGAAGGGGAAACATAAATAATTATATTTAGCGGCTGATTCTGCGCCCCCCATGCAGACCATATTAGACCAGTTCAACCCACTATACTGAGACTTGTCAAATCACATTAATAATGAGACTCCAGTCATTAAAACAGATTCAAATTTGTGAAACATTTATTTTGTTTATGAAAACAGAGTAATCTCTTTTCCTTTTCCTGCATTTCTTTTTTTTACATGATCTACAACATAGTTTCAGAAATGTTTTTGAAGAGGTGTTTCCCTTGCATTTCTTTCTTAGATTTGCCTACAGGCATACTTTAGGGAGATCAACATCATGAGAAACGTCAGATAAATAAGCATATTCATCTATAATGATATACGTATTTGAATGTAATGTATTGGAAGGACTTTTTAAATAGGCTAATAAACAGGAAACATGCTTGAATTTGTCAGAAGAGCTGCAATCAAAAGTAAATTGAATACAAGTCTAACTTTATTTGTAAGCCATGCAGCAGCAATCACTGTGATTAATATTGAGACTTATATCTATAGACTGTGCTGTCAAAAGCCAAAGAGGAACTGGAGGGAGAAAAGCGAGAACTTATGCGAACACTGGAGAGGAGATCCTTGGAAGTGGAGCATTTAAATGGTAAGGACAGATTAATTAGACTGGAGACATTTCTTAAATCGTTTTGTATTTACATACTAATTCACAGTTTTTTTTTCTGCTGTCCCACAAGATGACTTGAGGCAACTTAACGATAAGTTGGTGGAAGTCAACACCTCTAAAATGGCTCTGCAGATGAAGTTGGATGAGCTTGAAGCGGCCGAAGTCAACATTAAAGTGAGCCATGCTGTTCTTTTCATAGTGATTTGAATATCATAACATCAGATCTGTTTACAGAGGAAGTGAACAGCCATTACCTTCTAATATGCATGTTGCGTTATAAACAAATTACTGAATGAAGTTATGGTGGTTTGCTGTTCCAGTACAAGGAGAAGCGTATGGAACAAGAGAAGGAGTTGCTGAATGGCCAAACATCTTGGCTGAATGAGGAGTTGAAGGCCAAGAGTGAGGAACTGTTATCCCTGTCCCGACAGAAGGGTAACGAGATCCTGGAACTGAAATGCAACCTGGAGAACAAAGAAGATGAGGCATGTTTCTTTGTTTTACTTTATATATTCATCTCGCAGTGAAAGCGATGATAAGAATAATTAAGTTTGTCAAATTGTATCACATTTTGTAGAGCTAGCTGTGATACACAAACTTGGCTGTCAGCAGATTCTCTCTGTTTTAACTTAATATGAGCTTTTTTTGAATGAATGCAATCACATGTCATAGTCAACACTGAATTATGTTTTTTCTTTCTTTCTTTCTTTCTTTCTTTCTTTCTTTCTTTCGTGGTTTCTAGTTGACCAGACTTCAAGACCAAGTGGGCAGTTTGAAGACTTCAAATGAGAACCTTCAGACACAGAATGAGGACATGATCAGCAAACTGAGAGAGGTATGTGTGTGTGCTGTTTTTAGCAGCCTCCCTGAAGTTTCCAGCTTGTCTTGTTTTTAGTCTGAGAATAATTACAATTTGTCATGTGTATTCTGCAACAAAATTACACTCTGTAAAATTGAATAAGTAAAATGAATGTCTGGATGATTAATTGTTTTAGGCCAAGGAACAGCAAGCCACCATGGAGGAAAAGTTCAGAAATGAGCTGAATGCCAACATCAAGCTTTCCAATTTATACAAGGTATGTTCCTGTGGCAAAGCAAAGCTAAGTAGTCCAGTGTTTTATATACCAACAAAACATTTACTCCCAGTTCACATTTCAAATTTAATTTTAGTCCACAGAGTGTCGCTGTTTCACAGTTTTGCAACATGCAAGCACACATTGAACCTTTGGTTTATTTGATTAGATAAGATAATATGTTTTTCTGTTGTAAAGATATAATAGATACCAACATTAACCCTTTTCGTTGTGGTGGCAGGGAGCAGCAGCAGATTCTGAGGCAAAAAGTGAAGAGCTGAGTCGGGCAGTGGAGGAGCTGCATAAGCTGCTAAAAGATGCTGGAGAAGGTGAGAGGCTACCACAGAATGACCATAACAGCCATTCCCATTATGTAACAATTGTCCTCTTTCTAGGAGGAGAGAATCTGGCCATGCTTAATTGCGTTTGATTAGGTTTATGATTTAATTGCTAAATGAGTTGTCCAGTTTTAAGTACTCCCGGTCATGTGTTCTGTATCTTCCTGTTGCTGCAGCAAACAAGGCCCTTGAGGGAAAGTTGCAGGAGATGAACGGTGCCACAGACAATGCTGTTGCTGAGCTAAAGGAGAGGATCCAGGGGCTCGAGAAAGAACTGGACAACGCCAACGAGCTGCTGTCTAATTCTAAACTTAGAGGTCAGTTGGGCTGACTTTAGTCCTGTCTGTGTCTTTGTAACACAGGTTTACATTGAGGACATATAAAATCCATGACGTTGAGGTGATGGCTTGTAGGGATTGTGTTGGCATTTTTGTTTTTATAAATTACAATGACTTATGATCTGTATTCTCCTTTTTGTACGTTCAGGCCCTGTCGGCACAACATCTTTGCTCACAGAGGAGCAAATGACAACAATGTCCCCAACAGCAGCTGCTGTATCCAAGATAAAACCTGGAATGAAGCTGACTGAGGTATGTGTAACTAAATATCGCCACCCAAACTGCACACTTTATTGTAAACACTCTTACTTGGCTTGGAAGAATGAATTTGCTGTTGATGAGCTCCATTGGACTGACACAAATGGATTTCCAATATTACATGATGTAATGCCATCTATAGTCCATCTTATGGTTCAGCTGTTGGGCAATTACTTCTTCAGCCCACTGTTAAGGGACTAATTTGATTTTGAATCTGGTTGTTGTTTGGTTGCTTGTGTTATTTAGACATGAGGTGTCAGTCTGTATTTCTTTATTTTTGGACAGTTGTATACTGCTTATGTGGAGAGCCAGGAGCAGCTGCAGTTGGAGCGCCTGGAGAACAAGCGGGTCAACAAGTACCTGGATGATATAGTGCAGGAAGTTGAGGCGAAAGCCCCTATCCTCAAACGGCAGAGGGACGAGCATGAGCGCATGCAGAAGTCAGTGGCCAGTCTTTCCACCAAGCTGGAGCAGGCTGTTAAGGTGTGTATTGCAGACAAGTTGCATGCATGTTGGATGGGATTTTCTATGAAATTGCATAGGTGGGGGGGGGTAGATACTGATAATTTGCTTATTTTGAACATGGTTAGTAATACCTTCTGCATTTAAACTCTGCACTGATCAATTCCTATGTTTCAGGAGGTGCACCGCCTGCAGAAGGAGGCTGATGAAGCCAACAAGCGCTCCTCTGTCCTGGAAAGGGACAACCAGAGGTGTGAACTGCAGCTCTCAGACATGGCTCAGCAGGTGAGTTCACTCTCGTCTCCCATGTTAAAGGATAATGATTATTCTTGGAAAATGACACCTATAAATAGGTTTCTATAAATGTTTAATTTAAAAGTCATCTTTTGCCTTTCCTGCTAGGTGCGTGTTCTCCTTATCGAGCTGGAAGAGGCTCGTGGAAACCACGTGCTTCATGAGGAGGAAGTCAGTTCTGCTGATGTCAGCAGCACATCAGAGGTGATCACTCAACACCTGGTGACCTTCCGCAGTGTGGAAGAGCTACAGAAGCAGAACCAGCGTCTTCTGGTGGCCCTCAGGGACCTCAGCGATGCCCAAGAGAAAGAAGAGTACGAGACCACCGGCAGCAAGTATGTTAGAATGTGTGCTGATTTGTTTTCAGGTTATTTATATATAAATACTTAACTGGTAGCCTTATTCAAACAAAATAGTTGCTCTTATAGTGATATGTAATATAAAAATGAATTTCTAAATGTTTTGTTTGAAATGTTCTGGGTTTTTTACTCTTTTACAATTATTTTTAAATGAATTGTTTTTGGCCTTTAAGTAGAATTCAGGTCATTAATCTCAAACCATTTCATGCTGGAACTCACTTTATTGTGCTTGTGGTTCAGTATATTTTTAGAACTATTCAATAGCACTTGGTTGAGATACTTCAACATGCAAGTAAATGATGGTGTGTGGTATGAAGAAATATCAGATGGGCTAATCAGTGTGAACTATCACAGACGTGGTGAGCTGGAACAGAGTTTGGAGAAAGCCCAGGTTGAGCTGGAGTCACTGAAGGAGCAACGCAGCCAGCAGATAAAGATGACTGAGTCCATCGTGAGGCAGAGGGACATGTACCGTGTGCTGCTGGCCCAGGCAACAGGAGTCAGCTTCCCTCAGCAAGGTAACGCACACAAGAGATAAATCATATACAATTAACAGGTGATGGGACTTCCTGTACACACATTCACCATTTACTACAATTTGAAGTAGTTCAGTTTCAGTCAGATCTCCGTGCTTTTCTTTTTGTCACCACAGTAAACTCAAACAGTGATACAATTTGCTGAAATTCAAAGTGTTTTTGACTTAAGGTACACCACCTGAGGAGTTCTCCCTGACCTCCACCCCCCGGCGTTCACCTGCAGCCACTCCCACCGCAGGAACACCCACTGCGCTTGTCTCTATGGCAACAGAGTCTGCTGAAGCATTGGAGGCCAAGGCAGCTTTGCGACAGGTGAGCGCAATTTTGATGAGTTTATTTGCATCTTATCATTGTTGCATCAGTCTGTCAAAGCTCAGCGATTACAGCAGGTGTGTTCGTCTCCACAATGTAACAGTTACATTTATTTAAGAGCTCAATACGGCCTGTAGACTCGTTGCATGGTGTGTGTTTGAGCAGCGCCCGACATGTGTTCACAGGAATAAATCTGTGTCTGACTCTTGTAATTCCAGTCCTGATTATGAAGTATTACCTGACTATGGCTCACGGCTTCAACTTTCTCAATTTCTGTGTATTACTTGAAAAATAGTGCGACCATTTTTTGAACCAGTATTTGTGGAGTGTTACCCACTGCAAGTGATGAGCTTTGGTCATTGTATTATGTGGCCACTAGATGGCAATGTGCCCATACTGTGAGAATCTGTTACATTTTATACTGTAAAGATTCTTGCATCTTTTTGCTTCTGAAACCAGGTAATACTAATGAGAAAAGTGGAGTGAATTCAGAATTAACTACAGGCCCAAACTAATATAAATAGTTACATTTAAAGACTAACTGAATACACACCCGTCATTCTTTTATGTAACTTTAACATGGACTTGCATTCATGGACCCTTGAATGCAATTTTGACAGGATTTTGCTTTGGATATGAAACGGACAATTCCCTCTGTTAGGGATGAAAATTTCAGTTGTTTAATTGACATTTTTGTCACTTTTCAATCAGCTAGTCTATAAAAAAATTGAGTGACAGAGAAACTAAACTGAAAAGGGAACTTTATTTGGTACTTATTTTAAAAAGCAGCAGACACAAGTTCAGTAACAAGTGTCCATTATTTCCCATGAAATGTTTTTTTTTTTTAATGTGAAATTGGTATTACAAGAACAACCATAAGAAATGGGAATGTCTGGTCACATCTGCAGTTGCAGGAGGTGTTCACTACCTATAAGAAGGAGCGTGTGGAGAGTGACAAGGGACTGACTGAGCAGAGTGAAAAGCTCCAGGAGCAGCTTTCTGACCTCCGCTCCCAGAATGCAAAGATATCCACACAGCTAGAGTTTGCTTCCAAGAGGTGAGTTTGAAATGCAGGAACAGAAGTCTCTTGTTTGTAAACATGTTCAAATAATACATAAGAGAGCACATAGGCTGCTAGAAAAATGACGTGTGTCTCAATGATGTCAGGTATGAGATGCTGCAGGACAATGTTGAGGGCTACAGGAAGGAGATTGCCTCCCTCAGAGAGAAAGGACAGAAGATGGCCGCTGCCACACAGAAGCATGAGCAAACCATCCACACTTTAAATGAAGATTTGAGAGCTGCAAAGGAGAAACTCACTATGGCTGAGGTTTGTCTTCGTTCCATCATCCTTTTACTTTTTTCATGGCAATGTTTGTTGTTTTCTTTACATTTCTTGAATCACTAAAGAAAATTGCCCCATTCGATTTTGATTTTTCATTTGTGCCTGCTTGTGGAGTCACTGACACATCTGGATTTCTCTCCTCCTGCCTCCTAGGGCCGTGTTGAGAGCCTGCGTAAGGAGAGGGACATGCTGAAGCTGGTTGAGTCCAGGTTAAATCAAGAGAAGGAGACGATCCTGAGCCAACAGCAGAGCCAGAACCTGCTGCTGACCAACCTTCAGGCCATTCAGGTAATCTTAAAGTGTGCCGTTTCTCACTCAGTGTCGCACGCAAAATAAAAACATTCCGAATGTTAACTGTTGCATTTTTTTCAGGCCACTCTTGAGCGTTCAGAGACTGATACACGTCAACGCCTCAACAGCCAGCTGGAGAAACAGGAACGGGAGATCTCCCAGCTGCAGAAGAGGCTGGAGCATGAGGTGGAACAGCGCCACCTGCTCAGCAGAAACCAGGAAGTAAGCACTGATTTGAACTGTTAGTGTGTTTTCTGCAAGTGTACAAGATAGTTCCACTTATATTTGACTTTATGGACCATCAAATGTTGTTTTGCCTCACTGATTTAAGGTAAAGGGTTTAGGGATTTTTAGGACTAACCATATGAAAAGTAGGTCATGCGATCTTGTAGAAGGTGTCTTTTTAGTTGTAGTTATCTTTTTTGTTTTGGCTGCAGAAGCTCATAAGATCACCAGATCATTGATCAGCAGACAGAAAGAACATAGAATTTTAATTTCACTCCTCTCATGTGCAGATCCAATTGATGGACGCAAAGAGGCAGCTGGAGACACAGGTGGCTTTACACCAGAAGACCAAGGAGCTGCTGAATACTGCCGAGTTGGAGCTCAGCACCCACAGACTGCAGCAAGGCAGCGGCGAAGCACGTCACACCCTGAGTGTCCCCTCCACGCCCATCATCAGAGGTTGGCACGAACACGCACGTACAGGCACAAGTACACAGGACAACAACACAACACACTCAACATGCACTGAGGAATCCAGACAGTCCGTTTTTTTTCTCGTCCACTGACCCAGACATAAACTTGACTTACTTTAAAGTTTATGCAAGGATGCGATTTTCTCATTAGCTCCTGTTGTTTCTAACAGTTCACATGGATGTAAGATCTACAGATGGATTTCCATCAAAAGTGAATTATTTGTTCCATCGTAGTCCATTTATTTTTAAGTGATTTTACTCTGCCACCGCGTTTCTGCTTTTCCCTTCTTTGGTGTAATTTATTCTCACGCTGCGGCTGAGCTCCTCCACAAATACACGCACAGATGGAGCAAAGTCAGCAAACAGAGAACAGGTGAAGTGAAGATTATTCACGTTGGCAACAACTACACTTGACACTGTAAGTGCAATAAAACCTTTGCGAGAATAAATCCAATACTTTATCAATACACATGTTCAACAAGCATGAACATGTACAAAAAGTGACATTTCAAGCTACACTGTCCAAGTCTCATCCACCGCGGCTATGTTGTAAACAACCACAGCGCACTAGCTCAGCAAATTCTTAAAAACATGCTAAACCAAAAGCCGTAAGCTTTTGGTACATTCTTGTAAACTTAGCTACTGGCTTACACAAACCAGCCTCTCCCAGTGAATCACATCAGCATCAGAGGGAGGAGGACAGGACAGGATGAATGACTGATACTGACTGATGTCTGTTTTCTTCATTCGTTCCAAACTTCACTCGGTATTGTGATGTGAGGAATATTATTTATTTTATTGATGTTTTAGATTTGTTTACTCTGAGATATTGAGTCTATGCCCTTGGGCCCCCTAATGCCCCCCTAAGGTGACTTCATGCCTTCAGCGCTCATCGTTGTGAAGCTTTGCCACATAACCTGGACACCAGTAGAAAAAACTTCAGTCAGTCTCACCAGCACCCATGAGTTCATCTAAAACCAGACCCAGTAAAAGTCACTTCAGTGTCTAAAACCACAGTCTTTCAAATGTCTGTGGGCTTTAAGCAGACAACCATCCTAATATTATTCCAATACTAATGGTGCTCTTATAAAATGTGCCTGACTCACTCAAGCCATTGATTCTTCCTGCTTTCAGGCTTTCAGCCTTCAGATCAAGACAGAGAGGACCTGCAGGGCCGTCTGCGTTTGGCTGAGACCCGGGCAGAAGAGTTGGCAGAGAGCCTCAGGGCAGTCACCTCCAGCATGGAGCAGTACAGAGCCATGGCTCAGAGCCTGGAGGAGTCCCTGGATAAAGAGAAACAGGTGGGGGACAGTATCATGAAACAAACCCAAACTGTTTATCAGTGTTTCTCCCCTCCATAAATCAATAGACAACAGAAAAAAAAATTAACCCGCGCACACAATATTTTATTTGTATAGCCCAATATCAGTTTGCATCAAAATGCAAAACATTTTGGCTTATTTAATTTATCATCTGGGTAGCTATGATGCCTTGTTTAAACACTATAAACATGAATTGTACAAAAATCAATTTAATAGTCAATGAAGTTGCATTAATGTTTTGTTGTGGTAAGTGTTGTCTTGCCATAATTGCCAAATGTGTAATGTGCAGGTAACAGAGCAGGCACGCTCCTCCATTGAAGCCCGTATGAAGGAGGCTGAGGAGCAGCACCGCCGGCTGCAGGAGAAGCTTGACGAAGCAGAGAAAGAGAAACAAGACTTAGAGGAGCAAAAGCGGAGATCCTTGGTATCTCTGGAGGAGCAGGTAATCCCACATTTATTAAATTATGTTGTACACATAACGTCAAAGTATTGTTGTATATTTTGCTTTTAAAAATAGCAGTTTGCTGTTTTATTGCTCCACTGGATTTGACCTCCTGAGAATTGTTTTGGTGGTCAGTTTTGGTCTCAATTAAACAAGCAAGGTAAACTCTTGATAATTGTCTTTTTTTTTTGGTCATGTGTGTTTGTTAGATCAACAGTTTAAGGAGGAATCTAAGCAGCGCCCAGGCAGATCACCAGGCGGCTCTACTGCGAGTGACAGTCGCTGAAGCCCAGCAGCAACAGGCTCTACAGGATAGCCAGGAGCAGGTAAACAGCTATAAGAAAATTAACTATAGATGAATGTGACCATGATCAGTTCTTCCTATTGAGAATTCCCAATTGGGGTTAATATGATCACCAATTATTCTTGGTAAAATCAGCTTATCTGATACAGATGACAATTTGCTTCTTTTCTTCATGAGAGAAACCTTTTCCGTAAAAGCCACCACATCTCCTCATGTCCATTTTTATACCCATAATAGTTTACTAGTTTGCTTCATATTATATTCCTCAGCACAGTTAGTTATGTTTCAAAGTAAAAGGCTTCAAAGTCTCTATAGGTTTTGAAACATCAAGTTATATTACAAAGAGAAGAAAAGAGAGCAATTTCCAGTCTGCTCCTTACTGAATTCATGTCTAGTATTTAATATTGTCCAGTAACAAAAAATGGCAGCTGCAGTTGGTGGACATGTTTATGCTTTTAAAATGATGATATAGAATGAAATAAGTCTTCTATGGAAAGATGATAACACATCTTTTTACTTATTCTCAAGGCTAAACTGGCAGCTGAAGCACAAGATAAGTATGAGCGGGAGATGATGCTTCATGCAGCAGATGTGGAGGCCTTGCAAGCTGCTAAAGCTCAGGCCCTGCAAGCCATGGAGCTCAAACACCAGCTGGAGGAGAGAGCTCAGAGGGTCCAAGCTGAGCTACTGGAGGCCAGGGTCTCCTGGGGGGAGCAGGAGAAGATCCTCAAGGTTGGTTGTATAGATGATTTAAATAGATGGATATGTGATGGAGTATATATTATTAATATGGAGTTTCAACAATTTAGCGATAACTTTTGGATTGCATTCTTTTGTAAGTCTCTGTATTTCTTATAAATTTTGGTCCCTGAACATCAATATTTGATCTTAATTTTTTTTTTCCCCTCATCTCACAGGAGGAGATGTCCAAGATAGAGAACCGCCATGAGGAGCTGCAGACGCAGAACGCTCTTCTGCATGAGCAGCTCCAAACAATGAGCAGCAAGATGGCTGACAATTTACAACGTGCTGCAAGTGAGAGTCCCATGAACATCTCTCTGACTGAAGAAGGCAAATCTCAAGACCAAGTCCTTGAGATTCTCAGGTAACATATGTTTACGTATATATCAAATTGTTCTTTTATTTAAGGAGTCCTGCAAATAGAATCTATGCCAGTAAATTTTGAAAAGCCATTAGAGAAAAAAATAAAATATTGCCCACTCCTGGTCTTGTTCCTGTACTTCCATGCTCTTCCCTGTTTTTGAGATCCTTATCTGTTTTCCATCACAGGTTTGTGCGTCGGGAAAAGGAGATCGCAGAGTCTCGTTTTGAGGTTGCCCAAGGAGAGAGTTTGCGTTACCGTCTGAGGGTGGAACACCTGGAACGAGAGCTGAAGGAGGTGCAGGACAGCTTGAGTGCTGCAAGGGAGAGGATGCAGGTATGCTTTTATACTCCCTGATCCAACAGTTAGCAATAATGTTGTTTTACAGCATAGACTTATAAGCCCAATACTCATCTGACTCAGGTGACAGCAAAGACTCTGGCTCAGCATGATGAGCTGATGAAGAAGACAGAAACTATGAGCATCCTGATGGAGACAAACAAGATGCTGAGAGAGGAGAGGGACAAGATGGAGCAAGAACTGCAGCAAACCCAAGCTAAGGTAACAGTTGCATTTCTCTCAAGACTAGAGTGTACTACAACTATATGTGTGCAGTCTTAACTGCTTTAATCCAAAATTCACTCCATTATCCTGCTATTAAAATCTGTTTTTTTGGGCAGTATTCTTCAGTGTACCTCCGAATCCACTTGGTTTAAGTACATCTTGTTTGTGTTTCAGGTGCAAAAGCTGGAGTCAGACATCATGCCACTGCAGCAGGCTAACTCTGAGCTGAGCGAGAAGAGCGGCATGCTGCAGGCGGAGAAGAAGATCCTTGAAGAAGAGATCAAGCGCTGGAAGGCTCGTACCCAGGTCAGTGATAAGACTAGAAAGTAAACCAATGAAGCTACTTATAGGAAGGGGGTTAAGATTAAAAAATACAACCATTTCATTCCTATTGTTTTTATTTATTCCCACCACTAACTTACAGCTTTTTGTCCTGTTGTTTTAGCATTTGGTGAGCCAGCAGAAAGATTCAGATCCAGAAGAGTACAAGCGTCTGCATTCTGAGAAGGAGGCACACCTTAAACGTATCCAGCAGCTCAATGAGGAGAGCAACAGACTTAAAGCAGAGGTGGCCAGGTGAGGGATTATAAATGACCTAACTGTTGAATTGTTACTGAGCAGGATGTTACAGACCAGTCTGTTTCTAAATGTGATCTGAGCAATCTGTTTGACTGTAATTGTAGTGATAAATCATCTTTATCACTCAATTCTACCCAATCTTTCAGTCCCTTCATCATGAATTTTCCCGATCTCTTCATTTCTCTCTATAGGACCAATAATCTAACGACATCCCTGCAAAGCCAGATCCAGAGCTTGCGTGACAACATGAGTAAGACAACTGATGAGAGAAACGCACTAAAGAAGGAGATCGAGACCAAGAACCAGGAGCTCCAGGAGAAGGTGCGGACAATCACTCAGGTCAAGAAGATTGGACGCCGCTACAAAACTCAGTATGATGAGCTCAAAGTTGAGCATGACAAGGTGAGAGTTCAGGAGCTATTCTAGTCTTTAATCCAAAAGAGCCAGGTCGACTAACATCACCACTGTTGTGCTGGTTTAAGCATGCTTAATCTTTTATATTGTGTATCGTCCAGATGGTAGCTGAGGCCGCGGCAGGTCCATCCCAAGAAGAGGAAGCTCGTCAAGCCTCAGTTCAGGAACTACAGAGCCTCAAAGATTCTCTGACCCAGGCCGAAACCAAGACCAAAGAGCTGGAGGGACAACTAGAGAACATAAATAAGGTTGGACATCACAAGTCACTCAAGTTTCAGCTAAAACTTTTGACTAGGCTGTACACTCTGTAGCTAGGCTCATGTTCCCCTCAGCCTCTTATCAGAGAGGCGGAGCAGACTTGAGAGATCATATAGCTTCCATAGTTTAAGCCATTACAAAACTAATCTTGAAACAGGCAGCAACTAGACAGCATTAATGTGTGTCCCATCCCCTGAATAAGCGTGCTTGCCTCTTTTTTATTTACATACAAATATTCATTGCTACCATGTCTTCCTGGCTTGCCTCAGGTGGTTTCAGAGCGTGAGACTGAGGTTCGCAACGCCCAGGAACAGTCATCCAGGTTGCAGACAGAGCTGACCAGGCTGAGGCAGGAGCTGCAGGATAAGGCTTCCCAGGAGGACACACTGAGACAGCAGATGGCCGACAAGGAGGACAAGACCAGGAAGGCCATTGTTTATGCCAAACAGAAGATCAGCCAGCTCATGGGTGAGAGGGTGTTCCTTAAATTACCACCAGTGGAACCACAATAAGTTCCTTATCTTCTAGGTTCTTCTCCCCATCTGCCGCTTATTGTAGTGTTTCTTCTACATTTTATTGGAATCTGAGAGCAAATTAATTTATGCCCAGGCACCAAAGACCAGTTGCAGAAGGAAAATGAGGAGCTAAAGCAGCAGCGTGAGGAGTTGGAGGTGCGAGTGAGTGCTCTCAAATCCCAATACGAAGGCCGTCTGAGTCGACAGGAGAGAGAACTGAGAGACCTGCGAGGTCAGCAGGAGAGACAAGAGCAGAGAGACGAGCCCGCTGAGGCAGGTCCTAGCAAGGTGAGAATCTGCTTAAAAGTATTTTCAGTATAATAACTTGTTTCTTTTTTTTTTCTGAATGCGTGAAGCTAAACAAAACACAATCTGTTTACCATGTAGCAGCATAAATATTTTTCTTAGATTGTTGAGTCCTTTTCAGTAAATTTGAATACCTACGGAGACATCCAGTCAAGTGTTTATGCAGGTCACTAAAACAAGCATGAAGCAAACTGAAGTTCTTTTAGCACTTTTGTCGAGTCATTTGTTTCTTAGTCATTTTTAGTTGCCATAAAGTGTTCATGGCTGTAAAATGACCTCAGTGTTTCAGCTTCCCGTCTTAGAGCCAAAGAGCATTTCTAGTTAAATGCTGTGTCATGTCATGCAAGTTTGCATGACTTGTCTAAAAAAAAAAACATGTCTGGTGTCATTGTTGCAAGTGTGGGTGGAACTACGGTTTCATGACTCAAACTATCTTGTTGGTCTCTAATGTGACCTTTGACTTTCTGTCCTGATTTTAGACCCAGGAGCAGCAGAGGAGCACAGAACAAAGACAGATCAGTCTGAAAACTACCCCAGCTGCAGACAGGGGCAGGTATGATACACAACCACCAAAGCTGCTTGTCATGTATGCGTTCACTGCAGTGCAACAGGGTTACATAAAAGTGAACAGACCATACTTTTTCCTTCTTTTGTTTTTTTACCTGTTCAAATATTACTACTTATTAAATCTACATCAGTCCCAGTGGAGATATTGCTGAAGCCCTGATCTTTGTTTCTTTCAGCGCTAGCAGCTCTGAGCCTCCAACTGCCAACATTAAACCAACACCTGTAGTGGCAACAGCCAGCAAGCAACCTGTCAACCCCGGGAACAAACCAACTCCAAGGGCAAGCATCAGGCCCATGATCACCCCAGCTACTGTACCCACCCCGACACCCACCGCTACTGTCATGCCCACCACACAGGTGGAGACCCAGGAAGGTAAGTCTAACAGCAAAGCTTCAGATATGAATTTAGGAAACCAGGCAATAGACTATTTCCCCTAGATATGAGTCTATTAAAGACATAGGATTTGGTTATGAATCCCCCTCCAATGTCGACAAAGAACAGTTCCCTGAAATATATCTTGATGCTATATAATGCTGCTGGTGGCTTAGTGGAGAGGTTTTGGTACAGTACAGTATTTCTAATTTGCTCCTCATTAGCTAAAACTATTTTCCACTGACTGTATCTCCCCTACAGCCATGCAGTCTACAGAAGGCCCACCAGTGGAGCATGTGACTGTATACGGCAGTGCAAGCGGCTCGGTGCGCTCCGCCAGCCCCAACATCCAGACTACTTTAGCAAGCCCCATGCTGACTGTGCAGCAGACGCAGACCCAGACACAGACCCAGGCCACAGCTTTCGTCCAGCCAACGCAGCAACAGAGTGTGACCCACGCAGAGCCGGCCAATCAGGAGCCACCACCTGTGGTAATCGAGGCAACTCCCAGCTCGCAGGTGGAACGGCCTTCGACATCTTCTGTGTTTGGGACTGGTGAGAAACTATATCTTTGAAAGTTGAGATGACTAAAGGTTCATGGGCAATGCAGTTTTATTATACTGTTGTATTTTGGGAAATAAAGAGGTACAGTACATAAGTATTTTAAAAAAAAGTTTCCTGTATGTGCTCACTATTAGGAGAAAGGTCTAAACAATACCCATCTCTTATCTTATCTAGTTTCGGCGACACCAGGAACCTCTTCCATGTCCAAAAGACCTCGTGAAGAAGAGGAAAGCACCACCATGGTCACTGACACAGAGGCCTCCCAAGAGGATACCTCCAGGGCTCCTATACCCAAGAAGCTGCGCATAATCCAGAGAGTGGGTCCAGAGGTGAGCAGTGGGGTTGCATACAAATCTCACTAGGTGTTTTTATTGTTTTGTTTGAGTGATCTGAAAATTGCGGGCGCAGTTCTTAATGTGTCACGTGTTCTCGTCAGGAGGAAGTGCTGGCTGAGGACAGTGCTGAGGCAGAGGGAATGGTGCCAACGGACAGTCAAGACGGTGCAGAAGCCAGCCAGGTCAGATATCATCTAATACAAATGAAGAATACATTTCCATGATCTCTTTAGTTTAAGCGTCTTTTATGTTCGCAGACAACACTTCCTACATATCTCATTAAGATGCTTTGTCATGGACAGGGTCATTTCAGTGGTGTTGTTACTGCTAGCATCTCTCAATATTTACTTCACTTTTTCGTTAACCACATTCTTTCCAGATTTGCATCTTCAAATAAGCAGTTTTCTTTTTCTCTTCGTGCTGAAACTGCATTTTGCTGATCACAGAAGAATTAAGGCCCATTACATGTTTTGTACCATAAAGCATAAATCTCTTAGAGCTACAAATCGTTTTGTCTCGTAAATACAGTGTAACAGGCAGGAGTAGTTAATAATAATGATGCAGAATTAATTTGGTAATTACTTTTTGGTACTGTATGTAGCACAGCTTTTTTTTTTTTTTTTTTTTGAAGTTGTTAATGGTGTTTATTGTTTCACCCTGCAGACGGAGGAGTTTCCAGCTCTGGAGGACGGAGATGAGGGTCCAGTCTCCCAGTCTGTCTCAATGGACCAAGAGGTTACCCTGACACAAAGTGAAACCCCCGACCACCAGCAGCGGGAAGTAATCATCATCGTAACGGACACCGAGAGTGAGGAGGACCAAGAAGAGGAGGACGAAGAGGAAGAAGAGCAGGTAGCGACTTTTTCAAAGGCAATATGTATCAATGCAGAGATTTGTCTTTTTAAAAATGTCTCCGTTTCCTCCGACTAATTTGATCACTTCTGAACGTAGGACTACGATGAGGAGGAGGAAGAGGAAGATGAGGAAGAAGAAGAAGAGGAGGAAGATGAAGAAGACGAGGAAGAAGATGACGGAGGGATGGGGGAAGAAGGGGAGGACAGTAACGAAGGGAGCGGCGACGGCAACGAGGCTTACGAAGGAGACGACACAGAGGTTCGATAACACATGACACACGACGTGCTCCGTCACAGCTTTATGCTCCGACACCCACACGACCATCATATCCAGTACGCCGCGTTAACCCTTCCCAAACTCCCAGTCAGAGATACACACCCTTTCCGGCTCACGCTCAGTTTTTCCACAATGTCTCGTGTCACTGCCTCGCTCGCATGTTACCCCTCTGTCGTAACTTTCTGTCCGTGTGCCAGCTGAGTGTGGGTGTGGGCGCGTATGTGTTGACTCGAGTTGTTTACCCTTTTTCTACATGTTCAGTGGAATGAGTCAGTGTCTGCAAAGGGACAGTTAACGGTCTCTCACTTGTAATCTGCATGTGTGAAAGTTGTTTGATGTGGGGAGTCTGCAAACCACCGCACAGTGGTGTGTGTGTGTGTAGTTTCGACATTAAATAATACTTTTTTTTACAACTTTTAAAGGCAGTTTTTAAGAGAAAACGACACAAACCAGCTGGTACAGTGTCTGGTGATTAATACCATGCAATAAAACTCTGCCTACAAGAATGTTAGGAGACATTTTAAGCACATCCAAATGATTGTCCCTGGAAAATACCTGGTTTTTGTTACAGTTTTAAGGGTTTTAAATTTTCCAGAATTTGAATTATCCTGTAAACTCAGGAGGGAAGTTGAAATGTTTTAGAGCTGCAACATTTAATCGACTGATTGTTGATAGTTGACGCAGATTATTTTGATAATTGAATAATTGTTTTATTCATTTTTTAAAGAAGAAAACACCCAAATTCTCCGGTTCCAGCTTCTTAAATATGAATATTTTCTGGTTTTCTTTAGTCTTTTATGACGGTGAATATCTTTGAGTTGTAAACTGTTAGACAGGATAAAAGAAGATATTTTAGGTTGCTTCTTTTGAAACAGTGATCAACATTGATTTTAAATCATTTTATACATTTAATAGACTAAAAAACTAATGGATTAATCAAGACAATGGTCAACAGATTAATCAATAATGAGTATAATCATTATTATGTAATAGTTGCAGCCCTATTTTGCTTTTGATTAAACATATTTATGAGACTATCACTTATTAAATTGTTCTGACATTCTCAAGTTATGGGATTAGTCTTACAATACTGCTTATGTTTTTCTTGATTTAAATTGTTTCTGTAAAGTTTGTCAGCTAATGTTGGATTCTCAAATGTTTCTCATTTTTTAAATTAATATATGTGTGTGTGTGTGTGTGTGTGTGTTTTATACTGGAATTTTTGAACTTTTTCAAAAGGTCATTTTTGTTCCATGCAGGGAAAAAATTTAACATAATCTGTATGTGGTGCTCTGCCAGTATATCTTGGCATCCGTAATGCTGCTGATTTTCTTTACTGCATGTCTCTTTCTTATTTCCTGTTTCTTTTGGCTGTGTTTTAACATTTTGAAATTCTACTCAGGGTTTTCCTTTTTCTATTATGACTCTTGTCTTTATTATTTCCTTTTGTTCTTTCTTTTCTCAGGGGGCTGATGTAACAGACCCAGGCACAGAGACAGAAGAGAGTTTGGGGGCGTCTGACTCCACCCAGAGGCCTGCAGATTCCCAGACACCCAGCTGTAAGATCCAGGAAATCGTGTCGAATGCAAATACGTAGATCCACCTCAAACTCTCCACATGTGCTCACAAACTATCCCGTCATCCACTTAGTTATCTGAGACCTCACTATGACTGGGAAAGATGTAATATGTTGTTGTCTGTCTTAAGGGAAGAGGGGACCAACTGTGAGCCAAAAAGAAAGGTCATTTCTAACATGGGAACATTAAAGTTGCTTTTCTTTGAATGAATCACACAAAAGTTTTTAAGTTCTTTTGCTCATGCTGTAGCGCTATATAGCGGAAACTCTTAAATGTAAAACATATATTGACTATATTAAACGGGTGAGGGACTCATTATTAGAAGATCATAGAAAACAGTTTCCAATGGAGAACCAGTCAGATACTGGAATCTAATCCGGTTTATTTATTTCACCACAAAGAAAATGGATCCTTCTGTTAATTTGGTCACGTCTGCTACTGTTTTAGTCGAGAGCAGCGCGATGGAGGTCTTCTCTACAGAACAACCAATCACGAGCTCTGGTACACGCATGCCCCAGTCACCACGGAGACCAACACATCAGCTGCCCCCCCGCCTGAACACCCACCCCGCCCCGACATCAGAACTGGGACCGCCTGCTCAGGTTCAGGTATGAAGGAATAGGGTGACTAATCTGTATTCGTCAATAATGAAATGAGTATAGAATGAAAGGACATGACTTAATTTTTTTTTTTTTTTGTGGCACAGTACAATATTTAATAGATTTGTTTTATATAACAGTGTATTCCTGTTCGTCGAGTCCCTCAGCTTGCTCCTGGGACGTCCAGCAGTGCTGTAAGTCACATCTACGATTGAAGAAAATCCAAAAAATATACTGTATTTACTTAATTATACAAATGTTGGTGTTAAATGTTTAGTCCTGTGTTCACACATGTTTGTGTTCAACGCTTTTCTGCCGTGTCTTCCTCTGCAACAGCACTTCTTTGATGATGATGACAGAATGGTTCCCAGCACTCCCACTCTGGTGGTACCACACCGCTCTGATGGTTTTGACCAGGCCATCCAGTAAGTCTCTCACACACACACACACACACGTTTCAGATTTATTAGTAATAAAATCATTGGTAACAAAGCAGATAATACTGATCTAATAGCATTTTTGGTTTTATTTTTAGCCTAACTTTAGGTTTCTGGGATTAATTTAAGTGATTTTACTTCTGTACTTTGTAGTGTTTTATCATTCAGTAGTTTTCTCGAGTGATTTCACTCTGCTCGTTTGATACCTCCACTGCCTCACTTGTCTTTGTTGGTAAATTTGCCACCTGCGGTGTCGCCCAGGTGGCAAACACACTTTGACTTTCGTAGTGTTGCTGTCTTGAATTAACGTTTTTATAAACAGAAATCCAGAGATTCAAAAATACTCAGTCCTGCTATCATTCTGCTGTCTTATGGCTCTGGATGACTCTGTGTATTTTGTTTATTTTTCAGTTCACCACAAGTAGCCGGTGTCCCTCGCTTCCGGTTTGGTGCTTCAGATGACATGCCACAGACCAGCTCCTCCTCGCACTCTGACCTGGGACAGCTTGCATCACAAGGAGGTACACCACCACCACCACCACCACATGTTCTACAGTTTCTCTAAAGTTTCTCTTTTTAACTTCAAATCAATTCCTATGAATGTCTTCAGGTCTTGGGATGTACGAAAGCCCCCTGTTCCTAGCATCTCATGAAGAGGAGTCCGGTGGACGCAGCGTTCCCACCACACCACTACAAGTGTCAGCGCCAGGTATGTCTATCATTTGGATGTGGAGAGATCCAGTCTGGTTTAGCCTTATCATTAAAATACTCAACACTGTTCACACTTTATAAACATTGACAGTTGACAATGAGCTGGAAGGAGATTTTCAGATTTCCGAGGACTACCAGATGCTACATCAACAACATCAGTGAGTGTATCTTGTTTTCTTCTCTTCCAGTAACTATCTTCTCAGAGGTGGTTCAGTCAGACGCCACAGAGCACGCCTCCCAGTCCGTTCCCATGGTGAGCACCTCCACACCAAGCCTGGTCGTGCCAGGAGCAGCCGGTACAGGGGAGGAGAGAGATGATGTCTTCCTGGAACCAGATACTGATAGGTGAGATTCATTCCGCTCCATTTGTCATCGTGGGCCAACTTGTGCTTGTTTCCCTCCCTTTCAACTACAGTATTTCTGTTCAGTAGTTTTAAGTTCAAGTTTAAATGTAATCCTTTCTTTATGCACTATAAATGTGTTGCTTTTTCCACTGTTAATAGCAGAATCAAATGAAAAATCTTTATATATAAAAAGTGAACTATAAAAAAATGCAATTGGGATTTTCTTGCTTTCATGTTTTTATAGGTGATTTTGAAACTGCGTGATTACATAATTTGCTCGGATAGCATGTACTTTATGTGTCTGTATGGTTCCTCCAGGCCCAGTTCAGAAGTGTCAGTGGATGCCGGGGTGTCTCAGGGTGATATGGAGGAGCCAAGCCAGCCGTCTGACAAGGCCAACCTCCCCTCCACCAGCCAGGAGCCCTCCTCCAGCTCTGCAGGTAGAGTGTAGCCTCATGACTGATCAGCTTTCCTGACAGCGAATGTCTGATTTTTATCATGTAATTCCTCTTTTATCTATCTATCTCTGATTGCTGTGGTGTTTTTCTAGATACTAGCAGTGCTCCACCTAAACCCTCCAGACCTGGACCCAGCAGACAGCTGCAGCGCTGGCCAGAGAGCCGCGGTGGCCGCATGAAGAGAGGAGGTAACATATTTGAAAGCACACACACACAAGTCAAGTGTTTATAGAGTTATTACCGGTCATTTGGTCTAAACGTGTCCAACAGTTCACTGCTCATTGCCAGCTAGAATTGTGCAAAATGACTTAAAATGTGTATTAAAGGCATAAAAACATTACAATCCATTCTCCTCTTTGCCTCTCTGCCACAAAATCATACAGTAAACAATTTCAAATATATTGTGATCATTCACTATAAAACCCAACCTTGTTTGACATCACATTAATCATGATATAAATTAAAGCAAGAGAAGCTGAACAAAGTAATACTTAACAGCTCTGTGTAGTGCAAAAATCACTACTGAATAGTGGTAAAGAGAAATGGTGGTAGACCATGACCTGTAAACCAAAATAAAAACATCATCTGAGTAAAAAGCTGCATCAATATAGAAGAGACTTGTTTCCTCTCTGGAAAAATTGAGTTTCAGCGCAATCAGGCAGACAAGTTGTCACAGCTTTCTCACATATCGTCCACTCAGCATTCTTGAGTTAGTGAGCCACTGCAATTAGCAGATGTCTTGCACACAAAAAAGACATTTTGATGTTAAAATGTGGCAGCTAAATAAGATTGTGGTGTGAAGGAAAAATACTAATAACTGACACGTCATTTGGTTGGAGAAACCTTCTAGACTTTGGTATTGAGAAATGTTGTCGGGTCACACCTGTCTCGTCTAATCAGTGCGCTGGAAGTCGAGGTATTTTTCACTGTTTTTATGTTCACACCTCAATCAGCAGCATAAACCCAGACACTGCTGCTTTTTTTGTCTGACTATAAAGCAGGAGAGCAGACTTACACACAGACTTTTGCGATAATATTTCCATCTTTATTATGAACCAAATACAAAGACAGATACAGATTTCATCTTTTAAAGTTTCAGACTTGCACAAAAAACATTTAAAACTAAGATATTGCTGATCTTTAATAAAACATTTGAAAAGTTGCATGCTTGAAAAATCGTGCTGAATCATAAACATTTGACCAACAGTAATATTGTGCGTAAAAAATCCTGACAAAGCTCTATTTTCATTTTAATTATCAATCATATCACTTAATACATATAGTACAGCATTTGTGTGTTATAATTCAGTTGTAATTTTGAACTTTCAATATTTTCATTATATTGCACATTTTATACAGCCACTGGACATCATTTTTTACATCAGTATAGCGGATTTTGTCTTAAAAATCTCCTTATATTCCAACAGGTCAAGCGTTTCCTTCTCGGGGTGTACATGGAAGACGGTTCGCCAGATGAAGCACTAAAACTGGACAAACATGACTGCAGAACTTGTCATTCCCTACAGAACCACATTATGCATTTTTCAATCCGAGTGTTCAGCTTCTGTATTCAGTCTTGATAATGTTCAATTGCTCTGAAGCCTGTTTTCTTTTTTTTTTGTTTGACTATTGTGTTTTTTTTTCAATGTACTTAGAAAGTACCTTTTTCTAATCAGTCAGTGCTGAAGCAATGTGTTTTATGAAGAATGTATTAAACTTTAAAAACAATAAGAATGTGGAAGACAACTTCTTTAGAAAAGTTTGCGGTGTTCAGACTTTCTTCGGGCATTTGAAGACTTCGTTGCTCTGAGGTGGCGCCTTGGGTTTAGGGGGAGCGACGACGGGACGTTCACCATCGATCCTGATGTTGTAGGATTTGGCTGCAAAAGAAACAGAAAAGACAGTTAAGTTTTTGAATTCATAAGTGAGGTGTAGGATGTCGTTTTTAGCCATACTATTGCCAGTTTCCATTGTTGGTGAACATGGTGTGACTGTCGGAATCAAGCGGGTCTTCCAAGAGTTCAAGTTTTACAGATGCCAACTTGAATAGTTCTGACAAAAGTACCTGAATTTTAAGAGCAGTAGTTTCCTTGAATGACGTAAATGACCGGACGGTAAACCCTTCCTGATGTGACACATTGACTGTAAACCGACAGCCTGAAAGTTTTAAACTACAGGTATCATCATTGAAATGGAAACTCTAGTGTGGTTACTGTGTAATAAACTTAATCTTTAGGTGAATGGACGCCACCCTCAGTGACCTTTACATCTGCCTAATCCCCCACCTCAGCCCTACACACCCAGACACACACATGGTCCTTGTTAGGCATTTCAGACACCGTGTGAATGAGAATAACAGACAAGTGAAGGATCTTTTGTTCTTTTGAGAATAAATAGAGACAGATTAAGATTAATTATAAATTTTGACAGGAATGGAGGAACTTTTCAACCACAAAATCATGATTACTAATGACTATTTTTTTTATTGTAGTTCTCTTTCTTTTTTAAAACCAATATGTGAGGAGCTAATCCAAAATACGGCAAGGTTTTTGTTTCTTCTTTAACTAATAGCCTTATAAATTTAAACACTAGAATAATTTTAAAGAAAAATCCAAAATTTAAAACCCAAAATCTGTTCTAATGAGAGATATAACGTCAGTACTTGTAGATCTATCAATAACTTACCTCTGGAGAAGACGTAGTATTTGTATCCCTCTGGTTCTCTGGTGGTCGGGACGGACAGAGCAGCTGTGATGGTGGAGGGGAAACCTTTCCAAGTTTTCCGGATGTTGATTGTTGGTCCTAAGAAAGACACTGGAAACAAAACAGTTGAGTTTAAAACGATGACTAAAATATTCTTTGTTATTTTCGCGTATGTATGTGGTTATTTTGTTTTTGACATTTTTCTCTCCAAACTAACAACTCTTCAACAGTTACAATCTCATAAACCGCACACAGGCTGTTTGTTTCCACTTGCCAATTATTTACAAGATGGACCTTGCTGCCCCTCTCAACTCACATGACTCATTTTTGACTCATGTGTTGTAACTCAAATAAAGCATGTTTATGTGAGTTCAAGCCTATCTCTTAAAATGTTCAGCAAACACCCGGCACACTCATCATGGATACATTTACACAAAACAAAACAATCTGTATTTCAACCACGGCATGGATGTGATCCAAAAGCTGTCAGAAATGAGGAAAAATAAACGTACATACCAAAGTTAAGATGTATTTATGTGACACAGCAAAATATATCGTTTTGTTTTTTAAATATTTTTTTCCTTTTTGGAGTACCTGCTTGTCTAGCCAGTCGGTTGCGGACTGTGTGAATGGTGTACTGGACTTTCTTGCCACATGTTGGACTGGTACCAAACTGGTAAGTATATTTCTGGACCGCTCCCCCTGAAACAATCAAGAGCCAGTCTTAGAATCCATTCAATCAGAACATTGGTTTGATATACAGTATTTAACTAATAAAAATTGAAACAACAGCGATGATGAAACTAAAAAGAGAGCTTGCTAATGAAGAGTAAATTATCATGAGAAGACATGCAACAACAGCAGTTCATCACCTCTCTTGAAGAAGTAGACCGCCTCTCTCCTGCTTCGATGTTGAGGCACAGACAGAGCAGCTGTAACTTGGCCCCGCAGTCCATCAAAGCCTGTTTGAATTGCTTGTGGATAGCCAGGGTCCAAAACATCATTTTCAAATCTCCAGTACCGAGGTCCCTGCAAACCAAACCAAAACATTAAACTAAATGAGCTAAAAGTAATCAGTTCAGAACTTGTAAAATGGTTTCAGGTAAAGTAAAGATGTTTTTAACAGCAAAAAAATCATCCTGATATAGTGTACAGGGTCATACTCATGCTATTACAAATAAATTCAGATTTGACAAATGTACTTCTTGGTTCAGATGAGACGTTTACCTTGAAAATGTATGTTTTGCCCTGGCAGTTGCAACGAGTAAACGAAGTGTCAATGGGTGATGGGACACCCCACACTTCTGTGATGCCGCGGGCTGGACCCGGCACCTTGTTTCTATCCAGAAACCAGAAGTAGTGCCCTGTAAAACAACATTAATTCATAAGAATGGTCCACCTACATACAAGATCATTTTAAGAGCCTCTTCACACTTTTGAAGATGAATAATAAGATTCTGCTCTGAATAATAATCTGTTTTATCTGATATGGTTTCTCCACAGAGAAGTTCAATCAAATTAAAGAATTTCAAAATTATATCCACTCTTGGTGCTTCTTTGGCTGAAGGGTTAAGACACCAAAGGCCAACCAGCCTTTTTGAGTGGAGGGGGACTTATCACACATTCTTGGTTTCATCTTCTGCTCTGTAGTGACTTCAGTCCTGTATTTTTTGTGCTCTCTTGAATCTTAATTAATTGGTATTTGGCTGAAACACAATTGTTAGGTCTAATGACTGTGAATACACCCAATATCAATGTCTTGCCACCAACCTCTGAAAACAACCACTGTGCCGTTCTTCAGTGTGGTGACTGCACTGACCGGCCGCCCGCTACACAGGTTTGTATCATTGCTGTCATCTGGAGAAAAAAAAGGGACACATTTGTGAGGAAAGTAAGCAATAAAACAAAGAAGCCATGCAATCACAGAAGAGGTTACTCCGTGTTAAATGTGATTTTTGTAGGCCTGCAGCGACATTTCCTTCACTGTTAACTTTTTTTCTGTTTCTTTACTGTTTCTGAGTTTTATTTCCAATTACAATGGACAGCTTGATTCATTTACAGTGTAGGCAAAACAGCCACCTCTGTCACTTAATATAAAGTAGTTATGCTTTAAAGGAAGCTGTGTTCACCCAGATGCATAATGAAAAAAAGCTCATAAAGAAGGCTGCAAACAGTAATGAATATGTACAAGAAACTAGAGGCCTTCAGCTTTGCAATAGAGTCACTCATGAAAAATAGATTAGATCTCAGTACAGCGTACAGGAAAGAAATTACATTTCTCACACTGAAATTTACCCTCTGTTTAGTCACATAAATCATCTTTTGAGGCATTTATTTTGGCCCAAAGCTAAAAACATTTCTTACCCCCTTGGAAGTCTCTAGGGTTGTCTGTGTTCAGAGAATCCAGAGGCTTAGTCTCAGGTTGTTTGGATGTGGGTTTAGCCAGAGTTGGTTTAGTGGGCTGTGGCTTGTATGGGTCAGGTTTGACCTGAGGTTTTGTGGTGGCCTCTGGGGTGACTTTTAGTGAATCAGCAGTGGTTTGTTCTGGTGTGACATCATCTGATGTGTCTTCCTTTGCTGCATCTGTGAGTGAGGGCGCATGGGTTGTCGGGGAGTCAAGCTCTGGTACCGGAGAGACATCGGTGGAAGGATCTTGAGGATCCGGCAGAGAAGACGAAGGGCCTGTTGTGGCATCCTTAGAGTCCAGTTCAGTAACATCTGGCTCTTTGCTTGAAGTGGTTGCCTCTGGGATGGGTGTTGGGTCCAGCGTTGTAGAGGCAGGGGTGGTGGAGTCCGGAACGTCTTCTGAGGTTGTAGAGGAGTCCTTGGTGAGTTCTGCGGATTCTGAAGTCACAGGTGGGCTGGAGGTGGTGGTGGTGGAGGCTTCAGTTGAATCTGTATCCTCAGCCTGCCCATCTGTCCCCACCAGCTCTGGGATGTTGTCTGTGGGTTCAGGCTCTATTTCGGGTACCGAGGTTGAAGCAGGCTGGCTGGAGTCCTGCTCAACTGATGTGGAGGATGGAGGAAGAGTTGTTTCTGAGTCTGGTGAAGTGGTAGGCATCTCAGGATCACTTACATCTAGACGTGGACAAACATGAGTATAAACTGTGTTATTAGATTTGAATCAAAATTACAAAACCGGTACTTAAGTACAAGTTTAAGGTATTTGTATTTCCATTTTATGCAGCTTTATGTTTCTTTGTAGATTAAGATTTTTCACACATAACATACAATCAACTAAATCTGATATTTTTTGCATCATTGATAATTATCCAATAATATAATATATTATAAGTTATCACTGTGAAAGTTCAGTCTGCATGAATACTTATAATTTGTGTACATTTTGCAGGTAAAATTTTTACATGAGTAACATTTTGACATTTGAGTATTTTAGTGCATGGTAGAAAGGTGACAAAACAGAGGAAAAACCTGAATAAATGAGCGGAGAAACATGACAAATGCAATTGTTTCCATGCAGAGCTCGAGGAGTCATTGAATGGTTTGATGATTATGAAAATGATGTAAATTATACACTAAGGCCTTCATCGGAAAAATAGAGCTCCAGAGACTTGGAGAATTTATGGCAGGGAGCTTTCAGGCTCATCCCATATCACATACCTGCGCTCTCAGTGGGGGAGTCGTCATCGGCCTGTGTTGGTTCGATATCTGAGGGACTTGTGTCAGGAGAGTCTGTAACTGTCTCTGTGCTCAACTCCGGGGCATCTGTAAGCAGGGTGGCTTCAGTAGCAACTTGATCCAGCGGGTCAGCTGGATCTGTGGTAGGACTTTCCTCCGGATCCTCTGGTCCATTGTCGGACAATTCTTCACTGGGATATGTCTGGCTGGATAAATCTACAGGAATGTGACAAGTGAGAAAAGTTGTGGATGTCACACTCATAAAACTTTACCAGGGGAGTGCTTAACAAGATTTATTATCCATATCCATCATTGCTCACCATCACTGAGATCATCTTGTGGAGATGGACTAGCCTCTGGAAATGAATCATCATCTGTCGGAAAATAAGACAAATCAAATAATATGAGTGTGATAGAGACAGACATTTTAACCAAAACTACTGTATTTCTTTAAAATGTACATAATATTTTTTCAGCATAACTTTACTTTAGCATGCACATCACTCAGACAGTGACATCCCAGACAGAAAAGTTACAAAATGGCTTCCTCCTGAGAGAGAAGTAACAAGGATGCAAGAGTATCTCCACCCACAAATTTGCTCCAAGCCAACTCTTGAATTAAAACCTCCAAGAAAATGTTCTTTTTCATCCTTTCTTGGCCTCATCTTGTGACTGAACCTGTGCCCGATGCCCTCCCACACTCCTCACAACACTGCTTCCTTGTGTTTCTGTTGGCCAGTGTGGCTTGTGCTCTTGGCTTGTTCTGGTGAGACTTGGTCTCCAAACAAACCACAGAGCCGCAAGTGTGGCACTCAACCATAAACATCTTCTTGCCTTCTTCCTGACATATGCCTCATTAAATGAACTGATTTCAGTTCATAATAATTATTTAAGTTATTTCAAACAAATTTGTTTGAATACAGTTCAGAGAGCATTGGTTTCTGTCACTGCAAGTTGTAGTTTATTTAAGATTTTTTTGTGTAGTTTCCTTGAATACATTTCAAAAAGTATAGTCACCCTCGATGAATGGATCCTCTGTTGCTTCATACAGAGATGGATCTGTGAGAATATTCATGAACAAAGGTTAGAGGGCTAACCATGAAAAGAAAAACATTTTACATCCTAAATGACTGAAAGTTTAGTAAAAAGAAATCAAACCTATTGCAAAGACAAATATACCTTTGGGTTTGTTATCTTTTACATTATTGCATGGTGCTGATACACTCTCTGCTCCATTGATTTCTTCTGTGGTAATTATGAAGACAAAAAATATTGTCAAACATATCCCAATGCTTCAGTGCAGATTACTGCATGCATTGCATGCTACTCCACATGCTGGTGGACATGCAAGCTGTTTGACATTTGATATGAATATGTCTAGCATCTTACCCTGATACTTTTAGACACTCTTGTTGTTCATGCAAGTATACTAATCTCAGATTGCAATGATTATAATTCTTGCATAACGGCGCAGCTGAGAGAGGTGAGGGCTGATTTTAACATGCAGCCATGCTTTCGCTCATACATCCACTGATACATTTAATATACATATAAATATGTATATTAAAACACTTTATCAAGATGTATGACCACCTTTTACTGCTTTTACCTTTAAGTTCATCAGGATAGCAAGTATCATGAAGATACCGCTGCGTAATAAACTGTGAAGGTAATCTGTGGTCATTAACATGCAGAAACTTTCAAAGAGACACACGCACAATCATGCTGAATGTGTTGGAGAAAACTTGCCTTCTTCATCACAGTGGGTCTTGTAATCTGAACAACACTGATTGTACTTGACGCAATCAGGGTCGCAGTTACACAGCCGGCCTCTCTTGAATGTTTCTCCACACCGACCTTGACACGAGTTCGCTGTGGCACAACAAATGCAACACAATAAATATATACATATCGTGTGAGCTCACACAGTGAAGATTCTCTTAGATAGATTTAATTACTTAATATTCATGAAGAGCATTTAGGCAACTGTGTAGAGAATATGTAAAGCTCCTCTCTGAGGAGATTGTTTAAAAATCAATGTGAGATTGAAAATCAATGACAACTTCACTGGTGTGGAAGAAATAAGAAACAATATGAAAAACACTTTTGATTAATGATGTAAAAATGTGTTATCAGTGACTCCAAATGTTTGCATATCAGTGTTGTAGGTCAAGAACAACACAGTAAATATTGAATAAAGTTGTAAACACATTAGGAGAAAAAAAAAAAGTCTCACCTGTGGTGCATTGTGATTCATAATCTTTGCAGCATTCTCCATAACTCATGCAGGTATAGTCACACTGGCAAGTGTAACCCCTGTAGTACTCGCCACCACATCGTCCTTTGCAGGTTGCTGTTTATGAGAAAGAGCATAAAAACTCAGAAAAAAATGCTACAGAGGGAAATACATTGCGGAAAATCAGATGGCATCAGTGCTTTAGAAAAAAATAATTTCAACTTCAATAACATGGGCTTCATGAGCACAAACTGGTGCCAGAGATTGATTTCTGAAGTCACATTGACATAAGTTCCCCGTCTGGTAAATAATTGTTCACATAGTAAACATGAATGAGTACAAGCACAGAAAACACATGATACATCATCGTTAAAAACATCTTGTTTGGTGCCTGCATGCATCTAAAAGTCTGGCAGTGAGGAATATATAGTTAAATATTTCTCTGTGTAATAGAAATGCATCACACATACTCACTCTGAGCAGCACTAAGAGTCAAGGCACAAGCCAGAAAAATAACAGAACAAAGTACAGTGGAAGGCATCTTCCTGAAAATCTGAAATTGAACGTAAGACACACAAAGAATTAATAAATCAGATTCCAGTTTTATGAGCGTACTAACGTCCGTGGCTGAAACTCCCGAGACAAACACAAGACAGGAAATAAAATGGACCTACCTTGGTTGAGCCTCTGTCTAAATTCTGCTGAAGGTTTGACTCCAGCTGCTTTTATAAGGCTGAGAGAGGCCCAGCGAACTTCCCGATAATTGTCGTATCCGGTCTAATTAAAAGTGTTATGATCTCACAGGCTGTATGTAGGGAGGGTCCTCCAGTCCAGACCATAGGTCCAGACATCATGATTCCCCACACACAGCTGGAAGCACACCAACACCCATCTGTGCCAGACAGACAGCTGACATCATACACTTCATCGAGCAAAAGAGAAAGAAAAGTGTTTGTGATGTGCTATTCACTCACAAATGGTTAGGTGAGCATAATATGTTCACATCCAGTTTAAAAGACTTGGACTCAGAATCACCTGATCAGTAAAATACTTGTAAGTGAAGTTGTTTCTTTAACCTTGTTGGTCTTGACGGTGGTTCTGCATCTTAAAAATGTTATTAGACAAAGCTGGTATGAATGCTTCTAAATAGACCAACTAGTAGGCTGAGACTGGATTTTTTTTCTTTTTTGTTTCTGGCGAGACTATTTTTCTAATTATTTGGCTTTTTCATATCAAGTTTATTCAGTTAGTTTATCTGTATGATTCATTACTCATTATGAAGGTCTTCAAAGCTCACCACATATTGCCAGATATAAAACTCTATTGGAAAAAACACTGATTATTTGAATATTAGTTTATTTATGTTGATCTAAACACAGTCATTGAGCACTTTATTAGGTACACCTGTGCAATCCAATACAACAGCTCTGCCATAAATTTTACTTTTATGAAGCTTATATATTTTCAGTTTTTGTTGACATTGTCAGAAAGGTGATAATTCTACTTTATGCTTATTACTGAGGTCATAGTGAGTGGTGGTGGTGTACTGGAGTGCATTATATTGAAAAATGTCCCTAATATTTTACCCCTCTCATGTATGTTAACAGGTTAACAGGTGCTCAAGTGATTGGTGAGTGTATATTGATTGTATAATCACTGAAGTCAGCCTACAAAATACCCATCATATGTACGTTATGAATGCCGGAAACTCTCCCACAGACTGTAACACCCTCAAGTTCCCAGAAATGCTGAGGACATTACATAAGCGTCCTCAGAGTCCTGATATCTGGGTGATCCTTTGCACAACAGTGTAGTAGACTCATCTCCACTGACACCCAAAAAATATTAGTTTTATGATATTAAAATTATATGATATGATATGACTAGACTACTCATACTTGGCCTAAGCATGTAACGTATTTGTTTGTGTTTCTACAGAGATTTTGTAAGAGGTCATGAGGTGTCCAGATGGCAGTGGTAGAAAAGGACTAAGTATATTTACTCAAGTGCTGTACTTAAATATAATTTTGAGATACTTGTTCTTTACTTGAGTATTTCTTTTTTTCACTACTTTATAATATCCTCCACTACATTTCAGAGATAAATATTGTACTTTTTATACTATTTATTTGACATTTACAGTTACTCGTTACTTTTCATTCTTTACAGTGAAATGCAAGATTAAACCGGTGTCCATGAATTGTTAGCAGTTATGAATTATTATATAATACAGCATATATATAATTATGTCTTTCCTTCTAAATTTCCCTCTAATGGTCGAGACTAAAATCATTCAACATTTTTCAAAAATATATCTTGGGACTCTTCTGAGGGGACCCGACCTCTAATCAACCCAACAATGAAATGCTACTTACACGCTGATGGATCAGTCCAAAAACCTGAGATGTTTATCATTTAGTGCATTTTACAGTGACCTTACAGCAGTGTTTCTTAATATTTTACATCACATCTGGCCCTGATATTCAATTAAAATTCTTGTTGTGTGAATTTGAATGTGACACAGGCTTTTTTTAAAGACTATGTATGAATCTCCTAATAGATAATATTGAAATTACTATGTGTTTCTTTCTTTAAAAATGTAGCATTATTTATGTGTCAGGTTCCTACAAGCATATCTCCATACCTGAAAAAGGCAAATCTGTTATTCTTATATTCTTTTTTCTCTATGGTATTTCACATACAGTATAAATTACATTTGGCTGTGTAGCCTTGTTTCTGTTTAGGTATTACTGAAAATCTTTTCCATTATAAGGCAACACCAGACAGGATCCCTCTTACTATACCAGGCTGATTATTGTGTAGATGTATTTTTATAATTTATGGGAATTTAGTGGTTGGAGGTGTTGATAGACCATATCATGCCTGTGGTATTTTCCCATCAAGTCATGGTCCAATTAGAGGAAAAGTGCTCCTTAGTGCACTGGTGTCAGGGATAATGATAACAGAATCTGGCTGAAACGACTAAACCTGCCAAACAGTCAGGTAAACACACAGACTAAGGGAAAAGTCCACACAACAATTCCCCAACAAGAGCACTGTGAAAAGAGGAAGTGTAAAGCTCCTCTCACCTTAATCTGAAAACCACTGACATGGAGTCAACCCATGTAAAACTAGGAGGTTGGGACCTCTTTGGATCAAGCTTAAGTTACAAGTTTAAAAAGTAGATCCAGTGTGCCCCCTTGTGGCTACAAGGTGTATGAGATTCTTTTGGAGTAATTTCTTCATCAGACAGTTCAAGACAAAAGAGTTTCTGAACAGAGCCTAATTGCAAAACTTTCTAACTGTCAAGCTTGTAGCCCTAATTACAGTTAAAAGCTTTGCAATGAGGGAGCTGTCATCTCTTACTAGACTACCGCCTCTTTGGCATCCTGTTCCTATTACAATAAGCCCTTGAGTGTGTGCAGAAACTGCTGTCTAGTTTAGACAGTTTAGAAAGTGAACCCCATCGGGAGGGGAAGAGAATGAATAACTTTCTTCTTGTGAATTTGTGTGACTCCACAAAGAGTACATAAAGTTCATACATCTACTTTTTGTAACTTTATTTGCTATAGCTTATAGTGTGTACTTGCCACTTTCTCTCCAATCATATTTTAGTTACTTGATTCTCAGATTCATTCTCATAATAGTGTACAGGGTGAAAATCTTCAGCTCCCGTGTCAGCTTTTATAAGAGCAAATATGGCCAGTATTCCCTTAGATACTGTGGTATACAGATATAAAATGTTAAACTACATATTATCAGGAGTTTGCCGTCATTTCAAAGATTTAAAAATAAACTGTAAATTTGTAAAGACCAATATCACAAATCATAAATTTGCCTTGGGGGGCTTTGCAGTCTTTATAGCAATACAACATCCTCTGTCCTTAGATCCTCAATTTGAAAAACTCTCTAAAAAAACCCTTCAATAGAAAAAAAATGGAAGAAACGTCAAGAAGAGCAACAGAGGAGAGATCCCTTTTCCAGGATGGACAGATGTGCAACAGATGTGTATACAGAATAGAGCACAAATTACAGATTGAACAGGATAACAAAATTATAATGGATTTATAATACATACGAACAATGTGATTAAGAGGATGCCGAGCAGCTTCCAGGTGCCACCAGAACAGAAAAGGACCTGAGACACATGACCTCTATCAACATGGAGACCTGGCAGGAGGACACATATACACATACACACAGGGGAGACTTACATCACAGCATTCACACACACAGGAGAAAAGACAAGAAAAGACATTATTTGCAAAGGACAGAGAGAAGGATAAAGATATCATTAAGAGAGAGAGAGAGAGAGATAGAGAGATGGGCTCCTGCAGCATGGGGAACCAGATTCAACACCCCAGGAGATGGCATCGACAGCCAGGGAAGCAGAGGGGTGCTGGATCAGTGAAAGAGAACAGGAGGAGAAAATAGGGAGAGAGAGAAGAGAGAAGGGCACACAGCTCGGATGCTCACCTACTTGTGTAAACAAACAAACAGAAGGTTAGAGGGATGCAGTGGTAAACAGAACAACTGCAATAATCAATCATCTCGTCGGCAGGACAACACTTCACAGAAACTGACCCACCATGCAGAACAAGGTCATGAAGTTCTCAATTAAAGGCAATTAATGTTAATGATGATTACTTTTTCTTTCTTTTTTAATATCATAGTTGCCCATTATAGTTTATTTTGTGTGTGTCTTTCTCCCTGTTTTGTATTTACATATATTTCATTTTTTTTATCATTATCTGTTATTAATTTAAGGGGCTGTTTCACTACTGTTATTGTTTTTGGTATATGGTCTTGTATATGTGCAAATTAAACAAAACTTAACTAATATTTAATTGGCGCATTGTTTTTTGTAAATAAAAAAAAATCTAAGCACAAGTACTACCCAGCCACACCATTTACAATCTATTTAAGACACTGCAGGATATCAGTCTGAGTCAAGAATACCTGCAAACTGAATGTTCAGCTTTAAATTAGCCGTTAAACCAAGCATACAGTAACTGTTATTGTAAGTTGTCGATGGCATTTCTACTTAAAAAAAAAAGATGCTGTGACTTCCTCTTCATCATTTTGTGCTGATGGCTCACAGACATGAGCAGCAGTATCTCTGTTCACCTCCCCTGCAAGCCAACAAGTCTACAGAGAGGCAGACCTGACACATAGAGACAGCCAGCTAAAGGCAGTAATAACACTGAGAAGAGACACAGAGCACTTCTTACCACAGATGGATCCCGGGGAGATAAGAGGTCTGCAGAGGGGAAAGTCATCTCGTTTGCTAGATCCAAGACTGTGTCTGTGTTTGGTGAGCATTTGACGCCGTCTTCTGCCTTGGCAGCTGTCAGCCAGCCGGTTCAAGCAGGAGTTAAGCTGATTTGAAAGAACCTGATGAGAGGCAGAAACATGGAGACACACAGGAGGAGGAGAGGTGATGAGAAACATGTGGGTGTACATATTGGGCCTCATTCAGGAGATACAGTACATCTTGCATAGAAGATCAGTAACTTCCTGGCTGCAAGCAAATGTTTCTGCAAAAAATGAACCCATTTATGTTGAGTTGCAAGCAGGAAATAACACAACAAACTTAGCCTGTTATCATCAGAGGATGAGGCATTTTGTCAAGTCAAGGTCCCTGTATCTTCTCAGTTTGAGTAGTAGAGTTTATACTTAACATGTTTAATTGGGGAAAATTTGAGGAAGACCATGAAATGACCTAACCAGTGATAACAATTCATCTGGCATCTGCGTAATCAGATGAAATTATGAAAACGCCTGTCACAATATATTTGTGTTCAGTCATCGTATTGATATGATAAAAGAGGACGTGATCAGAAAAGACCTTTAGAGGGAGACAAATGAGAGCATATCGGCTGGTGTCTGAAACACCGGGAGCACTCATGCAGGATAAGAATAGGAACACCAACAGGTGGCCCGGACTGACGATACATAATTAAATTCGGCAGCTCATTTCATTTTATTTGGAAGATTTTTACTGCGGATTAAAGGCTCAGAACATTATCCTCCATTTCATTTGTGTTCGCAGATGGAAGCAAGGGGACACTGCCAATCAGCCTGAATGGGATCTTACACTTGACATATGGATAGGAAAGGCTCTACATAATCAAAATATTATTTTGTTTAGGTCTTCTGCTAATCCTTACTCTCACAGATATATTTTATAAGAGATCTTGACTTAAGTAAGATCAAATCTTGCCTTGTAACTTTGTGGTAAAATGCTGTCTTCCTGGCTGCAGCTCTGTGTAAATCTGAAGATGAAAGTGATTATAATCTCATCTAACCATTTCAGTTAAAGCATAGGGAAAGTACACAAACTATAACCTTGTGCCGAGCTACTGCGCTGCCTTTGACATTATGTTCTGCTGTGCCATGTATCGATTTTAATATTGCATCACTAAGCATCATATTGAGCATCAACACCTCCAGCAGAGGACTCTCACCCCTCGTGTCTTTGATGTGTGAGACTATCAGAAAGTAATAACAGCTGTGCTTGCAGCAGAGCTCTCACATTACTGTAACACAGATACATGTATTTCTTATTGAAGATAAATAAATTCACAAACTTTAAATATATGCACAAACAAGGTTTGGCTAGTATGAGTTTTTCTGTGGATCTTCAGTATCAAATTTTTTTTTAATCCAAATCCAGAATCTGGGATAAGCAAGTTATATATTTAAATTATAATGAAAAGAGCACAAGTTCACACTTTATTCAACTGGTCTTTACATAATTTGGAACAATTTAATTTAATGATGCACATAAGATAAGATAAAGTTCAAGTTTCATCATTCGGATCTGCAATCAATGTCCTGTTGCAATGTCATTATATGAGGATATATGAAGCACAGCATGGAGAGTTGCTAACAGCACTCTGAGATCTGCAACAGTAGCTTCAAAGTCACACTGAATTGTCATTTCTTTTTCACAGCGTTATTCAGTAGTTAAATCACTGTAAAAAAAAAAAAAATGGACCCAGGCTCCTGCAGGAGGGAAGTTAGGAGAGATATGACCCGATACACTCAATTCAACTCAGTTCAGCTTTATTTATATAGCACTTTACACACAAAAGGAAGAAACAAACATAATAGAGGAGAAGAAAAAGAATAAAAAATCATAGTGATGATAAATAAAAATAATGGGAACAGGAGTTAACACCTTGTAAACGAACAACAGGGATTTAGAATGAATGCTGTAGCTAAAAGGCAGCCAGTGTAGGGAGACAAGAATAGGAACAATATGCTCCCTCTTTTTATATATATATATATCATCCCTGTTTGAGTGCAGATATTACATTGCAGATTGAACCGTTATCGCCAAGCAATGAGATCCTACATCTTTGCAGGAATACTTTTCCAGTCCTCACACTCTTGAGGATCTGAGCTTCAAGGAGTCTACGTCTATAAATGGCCACTTATCATCCACAGCAGTCTGGCTTTACTGATAGCCTGCCTGTGCTGTACATTTTCAGAGCAAAGATTAAGTGCATCATATGTTACAGGCTTCACTGAAGAACTGATGGAGTGGACAGCTAGTTCCTCGCTGTCAATCAATATATGCCTCAAGACTGCTGCTGTCATTGCCCTCCTCCTGGATGACTGTCGGCATCTCAAATGTCTCAGTGGATTTTGATACAGAGGTTGACATGCAGGTGAATATTTTCCTGTCAATCACCACCTGAAACATGTCCAGCGCTAGTATGATAGACAATGCCGTCTCATTACCCTTCAAACTGCACTTGCAGGTCTAAAACTCTGCCAAATTTGATGTTTAGGTTACATATAATTATTATTTTAGCAACATGTAATAACTATATTTCACTGGTTAACTAGGACCTGCTTCAAAGGTCTCAACATATCTTTTGACGTGCAAATCAATCAGTGCTTACAAAGAAGTGTATAAAGTACATGCTGATTTACTGCTTTCTGTCTGTGCACAAATCGACAATTATAGATTTCTTGATAACCAGCGAGGAGGATTTCGAATTGTTTTATGCAAGAAAAGAGGCATGTCATCCCTTTCAACTTGCACAAACAATTTATCATTATTAAGATTAGTCTGTCTGGCTGTGACGTTACAAAATAAACCAATTCTACAGCCGTGTTTTACAACTTTTAAGGGCTAGTTAGTAAGCCACCCCGAGGCTGTGCATGTGTTGACTGAAGGACATGTCTATCCCAAAGACACAAAACAGTTCAACAAACACAGTGTTTTGTTCTTCAATTAGATCTGTTGTGACTCTATGCAAAAGGAAACACACATGCATGTCTTTCTGTGTTGGTGGTAAATAGCGGAGGTCTATTAAGTGACCTAAGAGGTCTGCAGTAGCCTACAGCATGGACTTACAGAGGTCAATATGATAGATGAACATTGATTAAGGAGGAAGATGAAGCTATGTTTCTATCATGTGGTCTTGGGTCTGCATTTTTAACCCTAAAAACTCACTGCACAGCCAAACATTATTCAAACACACTTTAATCCAAAATTAATATACATATCCTAAAGTTCCCAAAGATATCATTTATTTCACTCTGATGGAATTGTGCATGAAATAATGTGGGGGAAAAGCCATATAGGGCATCTAGCTGCAGATAATTTATAGCCCAGGTCCCTTATTAGACTTTTAAATTGAGGTTAATTACAAATAAACATCTGGGTAAAACGAGTTCAGGATAAAAATGAAACAACTAAGCAGCTAAAACACACTGTATGCATATGTATATGTCTATGTGTATGTGTATGACACATTGACATAGGTGTGAGAGTGTAACGTGTATATATATACTGTATATATATATATGGTGTATATATAATTTAAAAGTCATTCAGTCATCAAATAGCCTCAGTGAAGAACTGACATGTAGATACATAATAAAATGTGACACTGTCAGAAAGTGTGAAACTGTTTTAGAAGTCAATCTTATAGTGACCTACTACACCACCCTGAATATATTGGTAGTAATCTTGAAAAAAAGTACGCTAAAGTCGCTATCAAGTAACGGAACTTTGCTTACTCTTTGTTTTATCTTGTTCGTCAGATGCAGGAGTCCTTATTTTGTGGGCGTTACCTAGGAAACAAGTACCCAATAGGCTGCTAGTATACGCTCTTAGATCCGCCTTTGTATGGTTGCTATGCCTACTACACGGTTCTCTGTGATCGACAGTCCGAGCAGCCAATCACCGCTGAGCTCGGGGGGAGTGTGCGCGCACACTGAAAACTGCCTGGTGAATTTCTACTACTATGATCAAACCGCTCAGGGTGCATGCAAGTGTCGGACCGTAGCTGCCAAAAAGACTGGAGATGGAAAATGTACTATAAACGCTGCCGGAGAAGTCTATAAAGGTAATAAATAATTCTTTGTCTTTTTTCACCTCCTTCTGTAACATGAATATGACTGTGAAATTGTCTCGAATGAGCTAGTGCTAGGCTATTAAAAAATATCGAGTTGTTCATGCATGGCTGTGACATTGTTGAATTGAAACTGGCAGCACTAGTAGACACGTTTGTTTGGCAGCAGCTAACACATGAACGGAGGGAAATTTAGCTAACGTTCAAGGACAAACTTACGAAAGAGAAGTAAATGTACAAGCTCAAAATAGCACATAAATCCAGACTCTAAAATTAAGTTGATAATGTTCAGTGTAACAAATCCATATGTCATTGTGCGCTTACAAAGGGGTTAAAAATGTGCATCATCTGCCAAGGCTCCTGGTTTTATTGGACTGAGGTTTTATATTGGTGCTTCTGACATAAACTAATTTAACAGTCTGGCTCCCACACAGAGGTTATTTGTGTTATCTGATGCTATCTTGGAGGCATTTTTGGAGCCTATGCTGATTTCTAGTCATTGGACTTTGGGAGTTTAAGTGGATATTACTGATTGTCCCTGGTCAAATGATCCTCCTACACCCTTAGACAAAGTTGTCTTGAGGGTATACTGATGCATTGGCCTCAATTTAACAAAAACATGCAACACATAATGTTTTTAATAGACCAGTGACTAAGACATGTACTCCATTGCACACTTCACAGTTGAAAAAAAACCCCAAACTGACACTGTTTCTAAATGATCTCTTTGCATTCCTGTACTGCCATGCCTTGTTGCTCATTAGCCCACATGTATGCTAATACAGATATATCTGTGATAAGCTGAAATCAGCAGATAACATTGGTCGGGCTCTATCTGTGACACCAGCTTCTTTGGGTGAAAACACTTGACAATTCAGCAAGTCCTCAAAGTGGATCTGAAGAAGCTTTTGGCTGCTGCACATCAGAACACATTAGATTAGAGACAACATTATAGGGTTTCTGGGTTAGAGAGAGAGCTGTTGGTGCCCACAAATGCTTGCTGGTCTGCTCCAGATATCTGGATTCTTATACATAGAGATATGACAGATAAACATCTGATATAGAGTGGTACCCAACTTGGAGACACCCTGACCTAGTAAAAAAAAAGTTTAGATTAAAGAGAGTGTCTGATAAGAATATTTAATTTGCTTGGCCATAATATATTGAATCAGTTTGATACTGTGTTGAAATGAAATGTAGGAACTTGCTGTAAGTGATTTTTTTGAATTGGCGGCACTGCAAAGGTGCAGCATCATGACAGTAAGGATCCTATTTGACCTTTACCAGCGATGCCCTTTTTGTTTTATAACTTGAAACACACTATCAGTGATCTAAAAGGGGTAGCCTCGCTTATGACAGGTTGTTTTTTTTTAAAATACATTTAACACTTAACAACAACTACGTAAAAAGTTGTTGTTTTCAATTATGAGTGTGAGTATGTCATTAGGGTTTAGGGTAAAAGCACAGATATTAGGGGTGTCAATGGCCCACATGTATATTACCACAACATCCCTGATATGAATGTGGTTGGGAACCTTTTGTTGCATGCTTGCCCCACCTCTCTCCTCACATTTCCTGTTACTCTCTGCTGTTTGCTCTCAAAAAAAGACAAAAGCCTTTGATCATAATCTAGGAAAAATACAGAATTGGACTTTTTTTTATATAATTTGTCAGACTGATTGTTTCTTGGAATAGTTAATCGGTAAAAATATCATCAAAAGCAAAAGTAAGAACGAGTTTTGGGTTTTAGGTTTGACACTTGACTTCACTGCATCACTTTCAACATGTAAGTCAACCACCGTTCGGCTAAACCAAAACAGCCAGACAGGAGTTCCCCTTTGACTTGACTGTCAGTTGAGTTTTTCAGTTTGACATTTGACTTAATTTCCAAACAGCTATAGCATGAGCCACGGTATTTGCATCTTCACAGTGCAGCATGGCTGTTTTCTGATGTCACAATGATCTGTTTACTTGCATTGTTTTTTTTTCCTCTCTCTCCGTCTCTGAAAGCAAATGGCAGGAGTTGAGAGTTGAGTGTCGCTGGGTCTTTTGATATCAAAGAGGTAAACAACACTCTCCCCGGTGTCTCGACTTCAACAGGAGATAGGCCTTTTCCCTGATGAATGCTGACAAAGTGAGTCAGGGTGAGTGGGATGGAGAGAGGAGGCGGTGAGAAGGGAGGCGGGGAGGTGGGGAGGGGGTCTCACTATCATTAGATGAAGAAATGCACACCAGCATTTCGAGGAACGGTTGTCTTTTTCTCACCTCTTCTCAGTTTGCAGGCGTGATCTTGCCAAATCACTTTTGTTGCTGGCTAGTTCTTGACAATCACTGTTCATTCACTGGTTAATGGCTGTTATCTATAACAAGTCTGTCGAGGCTCCTCAGTGCCTGCTTTTTACAGTCGTGCTTATAGTGATATATTATACACTGTTAGGAGCAATTAGGGACAGATTATACTAAAACACAAGTTATATCCTGGCTTAGAGGAGCGTGTACTTACAGTATGTTGGCCTAAATTACATTCAGATGCTTTGCTGTAATTTCTGTGCTTTTTAATTCGGTTGCTTGCTTTATTGATTGTACTTGAATACTGCAGGGACATGGGAGTTTTTTCATTTTATTGAATAGTGGCTACCTGTGTTGTTGCTGTTATATTAAGCTTCTGATGTTTTGCTGAATATTAAAGGTGAACATCTATGAGCATTACATGGGTGGGGCTGCAAACAATGTTCATTTTCATCATCAATTTATCAGACGGTTATTTCCTTGAAGCTTAAAGCTCAAGTTGACATATTCAAATTGCTTTTTTTTTTGTCTGAGCAAAAGTCCAAAACAGGAAAGTACTCTGTGTAATATCACAGACTATGAGTGAGGACATATTCACATTCAAGAAGCTGGAACCAGATACTTTTTGGTGTTTTTTCTTGACTTCTACCTTTTTTATTTTGAGTATGAAAATTGTTGCAGATTAATTTTCTGTTGATCAACTCAGGAATTAATTGACAAATCGTTTCCGCTGTAGTCTAGATATATGGGTCAGATGGTATGTTGGCTTGAGTTAGTGTCCTCCATGGAGCTCACTCACTCGAGCCAAATACTGCAGGCTATATTCTAACATTGTCACAATACCAGAGTTTATGATGAATATTACATAGTAACATATTGCTTTCAACCACAGTTGTACTGATAGTTCAGCACTGTGTGAATTGTACTGTGTGAAGGCACTGAGAACCTCAACCCAACCGGTCAAGGCAGATGGCCGCCCACCCTGAGCCGGGTTCTGCCTTCGGTTTCTTCCCGTTAAAGGGGAGTTTTCCATTACTACTGTCGCCAAGTGCTTGCTCATGGGGGAATTATTGGGTCTCTCTCTCTCTCTCTGTAAATTAAAGGGAGAAATGTAAAAGTGCCCTGCGATGACTTTGTGTTGTGATTTGGTGCTATATAAATTAAATTGAATTGAATGGAAGACTTGGGCAGTCTTTAAGAGCGCAGAACATCAAGTCTAAAACTTGGATATACTCAGAGGCCAGCTTTTACCTGTTTGTATTTTAGATGTGCAGACTGGAGGTCAACCCTGATGTTTTTCCTAAGGCAATAAAACGATCGATGACAGTAAGTGATGCAGGCTAAGACAAGTCTGGACATCATATTGCAATACAGGGACAATTGCAATGTTTGCACCTTAGAGGAATAATGACATTTTGCTATATTCTTTAGTCTGTAGGGGCTATCACATGCAGCAAAATGAATACAAAGGAAGTGCTGTCTATGCTCCAGTTCAGATATGTAGTTATGAGGTAATCATTGAAAGTGACGAGGTTGGCCACCTGTGAAGGTACTAGAGGCAGTGAAAAAGTACCCAAACCTCTGGCCGACACCCTTTTAAGCTTTTGCTGACTCGCTGTTTCTTCACTGCTGTGCAGCCAGTTGCTAAACCAAAAACACTCTTTTTTTTTTTTTTTTTTTAAAGCCTGATGCTTTTCAAGCTTGATTGTTACCAGTCTGGACATCAGAGACAGAGGCTGGCAGAGAGAGGGGAAGGTGAGTAGAAAGAAAGAAGCAGGTGAATAAGAAGAGCTCCCTGTTTTGCATTTAGATTTGAATGGACTCTGTGCCGAGGTGACGCTTTATCTGCCAACAACCTGCTGCACAGTCCAGCTAAATATTCAAACGGACAGGAATGCTCATGTGCACACGCTTGCAGCTATGCATAGTCAATCATCTGGACTCTTCTGCATCCCTATTGACTCTTCTTTCTCTCTTTTTTTTTGACCCGTAAAGATCTCCTTACTTTTCCAAATTGTGATCCTGCCTCCCTCCTTCTCTGTTGGCTCTCCAACAACACATTACATGGTGGTGCCGATGACAAATATTAATTATACATGGGTAGCCTCACATATGTAGGCTGAAGTGCTGCAAGGCTGTCGCTCTTCATTGCCAAGCAGGGCAGAACCCAGAGGCAGGAAATTCGAGGCAGGAAACAGTAAAGCTAACCTGTTATGTAACAAAAACACAATAAAACTCTTCCAGTTCAGAGTTGTTGATTCGCAATGTATTAGCCTATATTGTTTGTGTCATAAATCTACTGTTTAACATCTAGAAATTCAGGTGACAACATTTCCTCCTGCTGGGAAATCTTGCACAAGCCCCCTCGTGTAAAACCATGACCTGTGCCTGAGGTCATGAATAAGCCCAGCCAAGGTCCCCCCATGGCAGATGGGAGGATCCTAGGGCAGGATGGAGGAGCAGGCTTGCCCCCCCTCTCCCCCCCTCCCACCTCTCACCACCCACCCTCTGGCTCTGGTCTTGGGTCTATTTCTAGGTTACTGGTTCATTTTATGCTGTGCTGTGCTCAATAGGCAAGAGTGATAAGGAGCAGTGAAAGATAAGGAGAATTGTTTTGTTGATTGGCTTAATTGCAGCATAGAGGCTGATTTTGATTGAAGATTATTTTAATTATCTCAGAGTTAAAAAGGGAAGAGAAAACTTTTATCAGCAATAGCCCAGAAGGGGCAGTTTTGACATAATTATGGGTTTAAATGGTTTCTTCATTCATAGTTGTGCAATATAATGATGCTCATAAGTGTGGTTAAAAATACTCTCTTATCACCTTCAAGGCCTCCATTAATTGCAATGTGCCTGGTTCGAGTCTGCCTGATGATCTTTGTTGTACGTCTCATTTGATGTCTCTGATAGAGCCATAATATGCCCCCCAAATATACATACCTTAAAAAAAAACTAGAGCTGAAACAATTAGTCAATAGTTGGAACAGTTGAACATTTATCTGCACCATTTTTGATCATGATCCAAAAGTGCATTTAGTACAATAGTTGTTCTGGAGCTTTCAGTCATTTCACATGATGTTAATCAGCAGATAGAGGTTGCCCGGTTGTCATGGAAATGTACATGTAGATGTTAAAATTTTCATTTTTATTTAGCACTTTTACTGAGGGCCTTTAAGGATGTCTCCTCCATGTTGGCTAAACAGCTGAAGTTCAAGGTCAGTTCTTGAACAGCCTCTCAAATGTGTGGATTTCCTGTTTATCTCTGTTTTAATATTGTTCTCAATTGAATATCTGGACTGTTTGAAGTGAAATTATGACCACCACTTTTGACTATTTTCTGACATTTTATAGAGAAAACAAATAATTTAATTGTAAAAAAAAAAAAAAACAAACCCTAGATATTATTCAATGATGAAAGTAATCATTAGCTGCAGCCTGGTTGGCTGAACAGCAGGATGGGGATTTGTTGGCAGTGATTTGAAGGCAAAGTTATGTTTTATTGCTGCAGAAAAAGGAAAAACCTCAGCTTTTTCTCAGCCAAAGCCTTGAAGGGAAACCTGTAACTTAATGGTGGGATAAAACTGTATCTTCATTTAGAGCTGAACTACATAATGATGTTCAAAAACACATAATGTATTGAAAAAGCTACTGTATCATTTTCCCAGTCATTCAACAGATATAGAGTTTATATATATAATAATATATATAATAATATGTCAAATATGCAGCTGCGAAAAAAGAGATCAATCTCTAAAAATGAAAAGGAGCCTTGTTAATGAGATGCTAAGAAAAGAACAGGATTGAATACATCTAGAAGCTGGTGATTTTCCTCAGTCTTTCCTCAGATACAATAAGCTACAGTGTTAGACTCAACACTGTCTTAATTCACTGCTAAACCACTGCAAACATGCTCATCTTGAAGCCTGTGCATGGACCTTGCCGTGCATTGTGAGTGTTTGCTGTCGCATTGTGCGCTCTCTTGCTCTCACACAGCTGCTCATGCCAGGGTTTGGAAGTGATGCCCGCCTGGCACATTGTCATAGACCGGACTGGGGCTGTATGCTGCAGTGACAAAAGCACATTCAGGCCGGGACAATGGGGAGCTGACAGCCTGGGTTGTGTTTATCACTCCGCTTTCTCTTTCCCTCTCACTCCCTCCTGTCTATTGTTTGCTATCTCACTGTTTCTTTTCTGTCTCAGTCACTAAAGGCTCGATCGGAGGTTCACAGAGGAGCCTGTTTATCACTTTTAAGAGAAAAAAAGCTCTGCGTGGTGTTGCTGAAGCTGCTTTAGCCATTAAGTACAGGGTGTAATTCTGCCATCAAGTTGGCGGAGATGTGATTGTTGGTTTCATGATTTAAAGCACAGTCTCTGGGTTTAACGTGTTTTTTTTCCTGTTGACGCATGGGCTCTGTGGACTGCGCTGACAATTTGGTGGTGCTGAAGTTGTTGTTGACTATTATAGCAATTATCTGACTCTTTATATGAGACTTACAATGAATCACCACCAGGATGGATTTAGTAAGATCAGGGTCTGATGTAGACAGTTATTAGTTGTAACAGCTTCAGATGTGATCAAATCTAAACTAAACGATTTATCATTTGTTCTATAAGATGTTAGAAAATAATGAAAAATGCCCATTTTGATTTCCCAAGAAGCCCAAGATGATGCCTTTTTAAATTGCTTGTTTATATCAGTGATATAAACCAAAGTAACCAAGTAAATCGAGAAAATAATCAACAGATTAGTTAATTATTAGAATAATTATTAGTTGCTGCTCTGCTGGCAAGGGTTATGATCTCCCTTCAAAACAATATTTCACCCTCTGTTATGACATGACGAAAAGTTCACCTTTAGGTCACTTCATAACACCTGCTCCTTCATCTGAAAGAAGACCATGATGTGCAGTTTGAAAGCTCTGCATCATTAGTACGTGGACCTTTTGAGCTTAGGTTGTATTCATGATACATTGGTCACAAAGGACATCCGTCTACTAATCGACTAGATATTTCACTGCTACCGAAATGTGTATTCATCGAGTTTTCCTGACTGTGACGATAATGACGCAAACGAGTGAGTTAAGTTGTCGAAAGCAGGAGGAAAAACTGAGTTTAATGACGCTGGCACAGATGAAGGAAAGCTTATATTGGAGTCGGACTGATCAAATCAACCCACACAGGTTTCATACTTATGAAAGAAACGATTAAACTTCCACAGTGAAGTCTTGCTCTAAATTACCAGCCACAGCAGTGAGTCATCCAGGGCTGGTAGATGTAGCAGAGGAGTGCAGAAGACAGCGGCAGGGAAGGAGGAAATTAGGCCTGACACAAAATCATCCCTCCTCCACGCTTCGCAGAACCAGGTTTAAAACTAATACTGAAGGACAGATGAGTCGATTGACTGCAGTAGACTCTTGAGGCACTTACAGATTCAGTCGGTTTGTACTCGTCTCTCCTGTCTTAGCGCCTCACATCTGAATCTAAGTATTAACGATTTGATGGCACTGACAGCACCAGCTGATGTAGATTCCCTTTATTTTAATGATCCCTCTTATGTTTGACAGATGTTTCGCCATTTTGAACGTATCCCTTCAACCTTTTTTTAAAGGTTTTTTTTTTCAAACTGTTTTTTGGGGTTTTGGTAAAAAACTTGAAGGAAAGAAAAGATATTATTCAATACAGTGTTTTTATAGCAACAGATCATGAACCAGCATTATTAAAATGGTTAATAAAAGGTTGCCAAATCACATAAAACTTAATTACATTCCCTCTCAGTGAATGTTTTTAATTTTTACTTATTGGAGGTCACATCCTAAGTGCTGAGTGGGTTGGTGGGTTCCTCTGCTTCCAGTTACAGTAAGTGAAATCAGTCTACGTGTTGACATTGTTATAGAGATGAAACTATATTGGTTGTTTTATAGCTTTACATTTGGAGCTTTAACATCAAGAACAGATTGATTCTGGTTTGAGTGGTTTCCCCAAGATTTCAGAGACAGATTTTTATGTTGGGGTTGTCTCGAAACATGTGTGCTAATAAAGTTGACGTCAGCCCACAACAGTAACATGCCGGAAAGTTTTAATTCGGAAAGATGCAGTCTGTGCAATAGTTTTTCATTGTAGTAATCTGTGTCTAATACACACACACACACGGAAGAATAAACTCATTTACTCCAACATCTAATCCCAGATCTTCCTGCCGTGCTACTCTTAGGTGGTCAAATGTGGCTTTTCTGTCTAAATGTGCAAGTGTGTCATGGATGCCAGATAACCATGGAGCCACTTTTTAATAAATTGGCAATAATGAATCCATTGGTGAGCAACAGTTGACGCGTCATTGTGGTCATTGTGGAAGTACTGAATTTAACTTTTTAACAAAACTACAAATTCAGTTGAAGTTTTTTTTAACTTTTTAAGGCTGAAGGTTATTTAAAAAAAAAAGATCAATAAACAGATCTTAGAAAATACCTGATAGTGTTCCTGTTATGAAATATGGGATTAGAAAGTATTTGGGCTTAATTAGTTGTCAGCAGACCTCATGTAGGACGTGGTCCCCACCCACCGTGACTCCTGATCTGGGACCGGATCTTAAGTGAAGGAGAGATTACCGGTTTTTATTGTCAAAAATGAGCAAGGAAAGGGTGGAGGTGATAAGATGAATCTTCAGGAAAGACGTGTGGTTCGTTCTAGTTCTGCTCTATCGTCGGTGTCACTTTTGTAGCTTTCTATCTCATCGTTTCATCTCATCCTTCACCTGCTTGTGTTTACCTGCGTGATTTTTGCAAGATGATGGCGCCTGTTTTTGTCTCTGAGTCTTACCATCCACCCACCTGGCTTCATTCTTCTGTTTTTCACCTCTACTTGTCCTTTTTTTTTTTTTTTTAGTTTTTTAGCTCTATTCCTTTGAGTCCCTTTCTCTTCCCTCCTGCTTTGCTCCCTGAGCTTGTGACAAATGTGCCCACTCAAAGGTTAGTGAAGCGTCTTTATTCCACACTCGGCTGTGTCATTACATTCAACCCAATTTTCATTTTCATTCTTCTCTTTGAGACAGAGGACGAGGCTTCTCTCTGGCATTTCCACCGAGAGTCTCCCACCCAGAGGAGGGAGAGGGGCAGGTGGAGGTGGTGAAGAGGTGGGAGTTTGTGTTGACCTTCCCTCCCTTCCCTTCAGAGAGACATCTGTTAGTATCTGCTCTAGCAAAAGAAATAGGAAGGGAACTAAAAACAAAAAAATGCCTAGTACAGGCAGAGAGGATGCACCGTTTATTTCCTGACGCGATTAAGTGGATTGTGGATAGTTTTTTGTCTGCGTATGAGACTTTCTTTCACTCCTCCCCATCTGCTTTTGTGAGTCCTAATTTTTCATGGCAGCCATCTGTGTGTTGTCAGGCAGCGAGAGGGTGGCAGGGCTCAGAGAGCAGGAGGAGAGATTAGTTTGTCTCCATTGATAAGGTTGGTTGCCTCGTCTTTCTGACTGACTTTACTGTCTGTCTGTCGATGATATGATCCTTTCGCTATTTGTTTAACTATCTGTGTCACAGTGCTGCTGTTCAGTCACTTCAGGCAGCTTCTGTGACTCTGACCCGTCACACATAATCATCAAAAACAAGAGTTGATCAAGCATGAGTGAATATAAACAGACTGGAAGGGGGAACAGGATTACCTGACATGGATAATAAGCCTTCGAAATTATACTTGCAACTGATGGTAAACAGGTGTCAGAGTAGCGGAAAGCTGAGCTGCAACAAATAGTCGACAGAAAGAAAATTAATCTGTAACTATTTTGATGATTGATTTCAGGCATTTTTTGAGCAAAAATACCAAAGATTCTTTAGTTACAGCAGCTCAAATGCGATGATTTGTCATATGTGACAGTAAAATGAATATCTTGAGGTTTAGGACGTCACAGTGAGCTCTGAGAAATCATGAATGCCATTTTTTCCCACTATTTTTGACATTTCATTGCTGAACGATTCATTCATTAATCAAGAAAATAAATTGGCAAATTAGGAGATAATGGAAATAATTGTTAGCCGCAGCCATAATGTAACGTAGGATTTCCAAAAATCCATGCTAACAGTAAAAAAAAACAGTAAAGCGATGGTGATGCTGGTCAGTCGATCCACCACTCCAGACACCAAACAATGTTTTAATAACTGCTGAATTGATTTCCGTGAAATTTGGTACTTCCTCATGATTAGTTGTAATGACTGTCATTTCATCTAGCGCCATCATCAGGTCAAATTTTGAATTTGTCTAATACTCTGATTTATGACCAAATACTTGCATAACTAACAACGTTCCCATCAGCATCAGCTGTACTTTGTGTTTTGTGCTAATTAGAAAATTTTAGCATAATGACATAACATGAAGAACATAATGAGGAAAGATGATGAACATGTTAAATATTATGATGATGATTGTTATTATGATAACTGATTGAACATTACTCTGATCTACCTTACTCTTACTTATATTTTCTGGCATTATTCTGTAGCCTTTTCTCTCTTTTAAAGTGTGTTTAATGTAAGTGCAATTAATATAAATGCATCTATGTTCCATTTACATTCACAGAAATTCAGCTGTATCGGCTGAAATCCCATCATCAAAACAACAACAATTTAATTTTCTCATTTATGAAAACATAAAATATCATATCAATAATATATTGTGAATCCCTAAATCCTATACTGTACATCAGACCCTACTGTACTGTACATATAGTGAGGGAACTCAAAATGATCACACATTTCCGAAGCCCTTAGTTGTGTCCTTTCTGTTTATGTGTTTAGAGTGAAGTATTTGTTGTTTTGCCACTGTGGTTAAACCATATGGCCACGGGGACACACACAGCAAAGCCAAAATTTGCGCTGGCATTTCTGAATTAAAAATGATCCAGAGAAGGAGGAATCAAGGTCACAGTGTGTCCCACTTCTTCTCCGGGCTTTGTTTGCCCCAGAGCTGATTTCAGCTGAGCGTCTAGTTGGAACCAGATGGTGAATACTGGATGTCAGCTACTTCTATACATCCCACCGTAGTTGATATCTACATGGGGTCCCAGTGCACACCTCTCTCTGTCTTTGTGTTGCTAGATCATGCTGTGTCTAAACTATGACGATCAAAATAAAATGGCTAATTAGCTCAGATATATAGTATGTTTCAATATGGTGCGTCAAGCTGTCACGAGATGAGAACAAGTGGCTTTTGTCTCCCTCATCATAACGGTTTTCTCTGTATCTCTTGTGTTCCCCCCCTTTTTTTTTTTTTTTTGCCTGCCTGAAAACCATCTGGTGGTTTGGTGAGGACCACAGTCTCCCTGCATGGGTATTTTGCCATGGAAAAACCTGCTCAGGCATTGGCTTCCTCTTTATTTTCTTATGTTAGTTGAATACCGTTCTACAGAGCTGGGTAATATATAGGTTTATTATCAATATTGTGATGTAAAACTAGATATTGTGTTGTATATTGTATCATATAAAGCTGCAACGATTACTGCCTTGTTTTGTTTTGCTTCTTTTTTTTTTTAAGTAAATTTTATTGAATATGAAATGACATTACAAGGTGCAGGAATATAATAAAAGCAACATTTACCCCCATCCAAACAACAAAATAACACATAATAATCATACATAAAGAGAGAAAAGAATAAAATAAATAAATAAAAATGACAATAATAAGTGTTGTTACAGAAGAAAGAGATGAAATATGAGGAAAAAAAGGAAGAAGATATCTCAAGTTCTCCATCCTGATGTTAAATTTTGCCATTCATGAATTGCCAGATTCTATAACTTTTAGTCTCCGTAGTCTGATATCTGGATTATAAAAGGGAGACTGGTGACCCCCTTTTTAAGTATGCATGAAGTATCAACAGGAAGAAAATCTCGGAGTAGTGCCCACTCTTTTAAAAACAAATTAAAGTAGCCCGTTAGCACAGCATGTATTCTTTGATGCGGGAGTGTATTGAAAGTCTCTTTATGCCAGAGGGTCACAGTAGGTGGGATGGTTTTGATCCAATTAAGCAAAAAACACTTCCTTGCAATAAGCAGCAGTTTGTCGAGAGGAATCTAAAATGATAAAGGAAGCTTTAACTCCCGAGAGGGCAAACCTAGGAGAAAAAGAGGCAAGCGTCTTTCTCCAAAGAATCTACTAAGTTCAATAAGTCTGCACTCCTAAAAGCATTGAAAACGAGGGCCTGGATCGGTGCGACAGTTGGCACAAAAAGGATAGACGCTGCGTATTATTCGCTCTGAATCACAAGGGTGATATGTAGCTTATGGAAAGTCTTACACTGTATCTCCCTTAATCTGTTACAGGCAAAGGATGATTTTAATCAACTCTATGACTGCGTCCCAGTCATCCGCTCAACGATTCTACGCCCAGAACTCTTTCTCATTTGCGAGAGAAATTGCTTGTATCGGACATGTCGGATAAAATCAATAGAGAGAGGAAGGATGAGATGAAGTGCTTCGTATTTTTCTTTTTTCTTTTCTTTTGTTCAGCAATTAAATTCACAGCAGCATTAAATGGAGGAATGGCTGAGGATGGGAGTACGAGGGAATTTATGAAATGCTTTATTTGCAAGAAACCAAGAAACTCTCCTTTGGGAAGGTCATAGCAATCCTGTAGTTGCTGGAAGGAGAGCAAAACATTGTCCTTGAATAGATCACCAATTAGGTGAATCCCCTTTGAGTGCCAGGAGGCAAACAGCAACTATTTTAATAATTAAATAGTTTGAAATGAAATGAAAATAATAGTTAGTTACAGTCTTAATTGAATAGACTTTTGGTTATCTTAATATTGTGATGTAGAATATGTTCTTCTTTTCCAGGCCTTAAAGGCTGCATTAGTATGAAGTGACACACTTTTCTCCACTTGTTAGACTGTTGTTGCAGTGAAACTTTAACAGTGAACGCCTGTTCAATCACATTATAAATGAATACTATATTACCAAACCTTTATTTTGAGATAGTGTAGATATTCTAAATGTCTTTTGAAATAACAAATAGTTATCATCAAGGGGTTATTAAGACATTTTGAGTCTCTTACGTATCCGAGTTTGCTCATATTGTACTTTTTGCTAATTATTTTGATTATTTACTCATTTTGAGTCATGTATGTTTTTTTTGTTTTTGTGTAATATTTAATAATATTAAACTAAATCTTTGGATGTTTGGATTGCCAATCTTTATCTTGTGGACTGTTGGCCGGGACAAAACAAGACCTCTTTGGTTGCACCTTTGGGTAACGATGATCGACATTTTTTACTGTCGTCATTTTATAGACCAAACGACTAAACAACTAATCAAGACAATAATCAACAGATTAATTAGCCATTAACAGTATCGTTAGTTTCAGCCTTAAACAGAGAGATGAAATATTACAATATAATATATGTAATATAAAAATATACATTGATATATTAAAAAAGTTACAATAATCATTATGCAGCTAAAACATTGCATCAGATAAATCTTTACATATTTTGTTAGACCATAACAGGATGATATCATCCTCATCATCATCACCATCATCTTCATCATCATCATCATCATCATCACACGATTCCCCTGGAAGTCGATTAATAGTAATATATTATTATCGTCCAGCTCTGCTCTACAGTATTTCTGTCCATCTTTCGGTGTCTCTCTCCCCTCCCGTGCCGTGCTGGCATGCTCTGCAAAACAGAATGCCGTCTGCAGGAGTCTCCAGTCCCTCTGCTGAGCTAATTAACAAGGTGTGAGGTGTGTGCGTCTGTGTGTGTGCGTCTGTGTGTGCACATAGTAGGTCTTGCTGTGTTCGTTTCTGAGTGTGTACGCTCCTTTCTGATGCCAGGTCACCAGGCCTGAGTTGAGGCTGTGCCAGTACAGAGAAAGGACTGTTGTCAACACACACACACACACACACAAGTTTGTGTATCTATCCTTGTTAGGACGTTGCACTGACTTCTATTCGTTGTGGAGAACTCAACCAAAACCAAAACCACTTAACCATAACCAATTCATGCCTGACCTTAACCTTAACCTAACCTCAGAAATGACAATACGCCTCATTAAGATTGAGCTTTGGTCCCCATGAGGACTACTGGTCCTGACAAGGTCGGTGTTTACATACACACACAAACACACACACACGTACACACAGTCAGCAGAATAACAGATAACAGGAACCCTGTATGAAGGCAGCCCTGGGGAAACACTTTATGGATTCACTTCGAAAGGGCAGGACCAAATTCCAATGCTTTTGCTTGCGTGTGTGTGAGACTGTGTGTGTTTGTGTGAGACCGTGTGTGTGTGTGTGTGTGAGTAGGGGGTTAGAAAGTGTAAGCTCAGCTGCTACTACAGCGTATTCATCAGCCAATTAAAAAGTGTCTGACTTTGAAAAACACTGCAGCCATGACAACTCAAATGTTGTTTAGTGAATCACACGGTGTTTTGTTGAGAGGATATGTAGCGTGTATGTGGTAAGAAGGTGCTTGTCATTACCACCTGTTTTTATTGTATCATTATTTATGAATACATTAAGACTTGTTAGGGCAGTATTGACCATCCACACTGGGAAACTAGACATTTTTAAAGCCAAAATAAGGTTAATAGAGGTCAGTGGAGAGTATAGTGTCAGTGTGGTACAAATTCTGGTCACATCCACTAAAACCTCCTCATCTTGTGCCAAAAAGTGACTCTTAGCTGTTGTTAAATCACGTTCTTTATGACAGCTGGTGGCCTACTGCTTTTATAAAATGTAGAAGCATTTATTTTATCAAAAAAATGTAGCATGCACAGCTGCAACACATACTGGATATACTGTACACATACAGTATATGTAACATGCATATAGGGCTGCAACTAACAATTATTTTCATTATTGATTAGTCTGCTGATTATTATTATTTTCTCGATTAATTGTTTTTTGAAAGAAAAGAAAAATGCCAATCACAGTCTCCTTGAGCCCAAAGTGATGTCATCAAATGTCACTCAACAGCTCAAAATCCAAAGAGATTCAATTTGTTATAATGTAAGGAAGGAAAACAGCTAATTCTCACATTTTAGAACCTAAAAGCATCCATCATTTGGCATTTTTGCTTAAAAAGTGACTCAAACAATTCATTGATTACCAAAAGAGTTCCTAATTAATTTTCTGTCATTCTACTAACCAATGAATCATCTGATCGTTGCAGCTCTGCTTGCATAAAAAAACAATGTCTATAATATGCTTATTCACATTTTCAATCAAAATAACAACCTAATTATTCTCCTTTTAGTTTAGTTTTCATCAACATTTCAGTCCTCAGACCTTCATTAAGTAAGATTCATAGTTTTCTGATCTGATGAGTTTCTGGTAGTAATTATATTTTCTGACCGTCTAAAACGGGTAACACGAAGGTTTTTTTATCTGGAAAAAACATCCTCTGGTGCAAATGAAATTATGTTTTTGTTGTTTTATTTTTAAGTTTGCCAGTATGTTTTGGATGAAAGGAAATGTTGGTACTTTGTGTGACCCACAGTAAAAAAACATTCAGAATACAACAACACATTGAAGAAAACATTCAGGTTTCTACACTGTTTGACTGATAAATGATATTTTGTAACTGCTGTCCAAAAATACCTCGCAGACTCTCATTAGGAGACTACTTAATGTTTTTTTTTTTTAACATGAATTCATACCACAAAAGAATAAACTTCTTATTTTTCCATTAAGTCATGTGTTTTGTGAACAGTAGTTATTAAAAAAAAAAAAAACACTGTAAAAACAACAGTATGAGTGGTGTATTTAGTCAGCAGATATGGAAAAACGCAGTAACAGATGTGAGCTGATCAACAGCAGCACGTGACTGAATGTGACTCAGCCAATCAGAGAACAAGGACTGCAGCTACCCGTTTCACAAGCACTGATCATCTCCTCGGTGGTTATACCTCCGTCTCCTCTGCCTCGTTTCCTCCATCGGTTTCTCCTTTTCTTCTTCCCTGTATTCCCTCGCTCTCCTCCCCCCCATCTCTCCTGTCACTCCTCCACTCTGCCTCCTTCCTTTTGCTCCCTCCATCCTCTGAGTTTATCCTTTTGAAGTCATTTGTTGAGCTCTCCTCTGTTTTCCCTCAGGAGCTCCCTTCCTACACTGAAAGTGTCTCAGGAGTTTTCATGAAGCCAGGACTTTCTGGAGCCTTGTTTATGTGCAATTTGCAGCCACTTTAATAATGCAGTTTATCGTCAGGCGCCAGAGGAAACGCTCCTCCAGCTCAATTTCTTAGAGAAAACGGAGGTCAGAAAGATTAAGAACGGTCTTGACTATTTTGTCTTCTCTAATGCAGCTTTACCTTTTTTTTTTCTTTTTTCTCCACCTCTTCAGATCTCAGTGAGTGTCTGAGTGAAGATGGCCTTCTTCCAGAACAACTTCTGGGTAAGTCTCTTGATAACATCTGGAAATGAGTCAATGTAATAATGATAATGATGCTCAAGGACAAGAAAACATGCATATGATCAGGTTTTTTTTAAAAATGTTTTTAATGCCTTCAGCTTTAACTGCCACGTGTTCACCTGTTACTGCTGAATCACAACCATGAGTCACTGCGCTTTTTAGATTTCATTTATATTCTCAGAGGACAGCCGAGCTCCTGGCTCCCTGCTACTTGTCAGGTACACACAGGACGCGTTTGCTGTCTCCCTCCTCCGCTCACTCGCAAAAACAATAGAGATCGATCTTGTGTTCAACCTCCTGCTTATTTTCTGCCACATGGAAAACAATCTCATTCAAATTATTCTTGTAGGTGGAGATAATGTCACTTTCTGCAGTGTTACTACATGGAAATAGATATTTTCTGAAGCTTTTAACTTGTGTTGAGCCTGGAATAAGTGACTAATCACTGTTTCAGGGAAATACTTGAACTTAATATTTGTTTGATGTGACTCATTGGTAGTTCACAGACATTGTGTTATCATTGGGGCCAATCAACACCTGAGTTGCTCTATCAATCCCTAAGCAATATATCAGATATGTTAGTTTGGGGAATATGTTTTAACAAGCAAACTTCATTTATTTGTTTTGTTTAATTTAACAAAATATGCCAAACTGCTCAATACGTCATTGTTAAATAATAATAGGACCTCATCCAACTGAGACATTGTCAAAAGTTAGTAATGCTCTTTATTAAAGTCATTTTCAAACCTGTAGTTCTTTTGTTCTGGTACAAATCAGTGGATCAGTTGATAAACTTGGTGCATTTTCCCCTCGGTTTGGCTTGTTTTCACACTGCATCACTATAAGCCACGTGAGAACATTCACTCATTAGTCAGATGTGTCTGGGAGCAAGAACATAAACTTAAGAAGAAGGTCCTGATCAAGGTCCTCTTGCCAAAAAAAGAAGTTCTTTGTTGCTCTAGTCCAGGTCGGACCTGCTAGCTGCTGGCAACTGTTGATTTCGCTCATCTGCATCCCAGCATGCAAAGCACACCTGGCTACAGAAGCCATTTAGCTCGAACTCAAAGAGGACACCTAGTAGTTGGGTCAGATCGAGTAAGGACGACGTTCCCACCACAAACAAACTGCTCCAGAGTTCGTTTGAGACTGCAGTAAGACCACCTTCCCAAAGGGTCTCAGTGCAGTTGTTTTGGTCCACATACAGTTGCTGTGTTCAGATCTGTAAACAAATGGCACCAAGGGGAAAACAAACCACAGTCCAATTTAATCAGACTACAAAGTGCAGGTCTGAAAACACCCTGAGATCAGGAAATATCTGATCGAAAAATAGATAAACAAGACAAAACAACAAAAGATGCTGAATAAGAGAAACTCATTTCAATATAATACAATGCAGTATAAAACCTCCGCTAGCTGCATATGTACTGCATTTGTACAGGTGTTCCTAATAAAGTTGTGGTGTTAATTAGCGTAATTTGTGCTGTAATTAATTGTGTTGCAGCTGTGTAGAAAACTCTCTTTCATTCCCTCTACGCCACCTTCATCCCCCAGTGAGTTTGTCTCCTTATTTTCTCCTCCAGTCTCACTTTGTCCTCTCCTCTCCTCTCTGCTCCGTCCCAGCACACCTGGTACATCTATTTCAGGTGTGCCCTACTTCTTCTGCCTCGCCTCATCAGACTATGAAAAGTCCTCAGTAATATTTCAGCAGCCAAACTAACCTGTGCTATTCAGAGGTTTGATTCAGACACAGAAATGAGATGAATCAGGTTGGAAAACGATCACATCAAACCTACGAGAACATTTGAGGTTCTTATATACAGTGAAATAGTTTTTTTCCCTTGTTGATGCTGTATCAAGGATTTCTGCGGCAATATTGAGGAGGAGTAGTTATATTTGGATCTTTCTCTGTCCTTTTGTCAATGTCAAATATTAATTGATGTCTCAAACATCACTGGTCTGTTTTCGTCTAAATGTAAATGCATCTTTGCTTTGTGCAATTAGACTGATTAGAGCTAAGTAGATCGTTACAATTTAAAAGCCAAAGTATTGAAAATAAACAATGACGTTCATGAATCTTTGTGATGCACATGTGCATCTTTCAATAGATGAGTTATATTGTGGACTTAGTAAATGTTTGTGTACTTTTACAGACCTGGACTTTTTTTCCCCTGATGAATATGATCCACAGGTAATGCGGTACATAGATTTGTTTTGTGGGTAGAACTGCAATGATTAGTTGATTAATCAATTAGTCAATTGAAAGAAAATTAACTAACAACTATTGTCATAATTGATTAATCGTTAAGGTCATTTAAAGCAAAAATGGCAAAGATTTGATTTTAGGTTCTTAAATGTAAGAATTTTCTGCTTTTCTTGGTTTTACATGAGTAAACTTAATATGTTCAGACAGTTTATTGCACAAAACAAAAACATTTAATGAACCCACCTTGTGCTCCAGGATATTGTTTTTGACATTTTTCACTGTTCTTTTCACTTTTAATCGATAATGACAACAGCTGTTTGTTGCAGACCTATTTGCAGGTATACTAAGAGACAAACAGGTCTGCAGGCAGGGAGGTGGAAAAACAAAAAAAACAACAAAAAAAAAGAGAGAGTAGAAGAAGGGAGCGATGTGGCAGAAAAGGAAGCAGACGGGGAGGAGTGCGGCAGAATATCAGCCGAGCACAACTAGCAGTAAGAAAGACGAGGTTGGAGAACTGCTGTGACTCAATTTCAGGCTTTGACACAGTGTCTGCGTCTGAAATACAGGCAAAAAAACTAAACAGTTTGATAATTCCAGCTAATATTATGTGTAATTTGTGTCTCCATGTATACTTACATATACATAACTATGTTTCCCTCCCAGCCTGCTTTCAGACATAAATAGCTGTGTAAAACAAATCAACCCTTTAGTTAATTAGCCAGCACAGCCACAAGGGAACAAGACACAAGCACAGAGGCTCGTCTTGTTTGGCTTAAGAACATTTGCAGCCGCTCACAAAGCCTCCTCGTAGCTTGCTGTCCTTTCCTATTAACTATATAAGAGCTGTGCTCACGGCCCACAGGGGGAAGCCCATCAGCTATAATTAAGTACATCCTTAGTAAATTAAGGCACTGTTAAGCCGCGGGTAAAGAATTTATTTCTATGTAACGATTTGTGCCGCTTAGTTATTCTAGGAATTTATAATTTCATTTTTTGGAAAGATGTTATGCACTGCAGTAGAATTTTCACCATGAGAGATTATAGAAAAGGTCACATCTGATCTTTAAACTGGTCTAGTTTGAGCATGCATAGCTGGCAAATTATCAGAGCTGGAGCCTCGTGGACTTCAAAAACCCCACCGTCACTGTGTGGCATTTAGTTTGAAGCCCTTTTTATTATATTATAATTGCACATATGGGAATGAGAACAGCAAAAACGCAATATAAACTGAAATAATACTTTTAAAGGCTTCAGGCAGGTACTGTATTTTTTTAAATTTGAGGCTCCCAACTTGTAGATGGGCTTTGTGCCAAAATCTAGTTTTATAACCTTTGTAATTTCAGTAGATATTGAGCTCAAATGGTGCATATTCCTAAATAAATTCATGTTTAATTAAATTACTACAAACTAACTGACACACAGCAAAAAGAGAATAGTATCCCAGGATTCCTGGTTGGTTTTTGGAGCTCTTATAATGCTACACTACGTAATTTGCCTTGAAATGTACCTGCTGTGTTCTTAAAGGCAACAGGATTCATATACATTGTGAGGAGAGTTCAAATGATCAGGGTCAGCCGTGGTCCACAGCTCAGATTATCCCCGAGGCTCCCTCCCTTACAGCTCTGGTTTTTGTAATGTCATACGTGTATCATTATATACTTAGAACTCTTTTTGTGTTTTTGTGATCTTTTTTTTCCCTTTTTCTTAAGCAAACGAAACATTAAACCACAGAATAAATGATGCTGAACTGATTCTTGCCAGTCGAGGCACCACTGTGCATTTGTCTGATTTGCTTCACCGCAGATAAAAACTTCATTCTGGTTGAAATTTGTAACTGGTGGAAATGACACTGCATCACTTTTTGAATTTTCCAGTACATTATGAGGGTGACCTGCAGAAAAAAAAAACTTTAATAATATTCCCATCTCTTCTCAGAACTGGTTTTGTTTTCTCATTTCTTCCATAAAACAACTTTGCTATGAGTCTGTATGTTATCCAGGAGGATTTGAAGGAACTATTTCAAAGCATTACAGTAAAGATCAGCAAGCTGTTCTGTTTTTAGGGATGTACAGTAAACAGTATTGTCTTGTATCTTTGCTGCTTAGAAACGGCTCCTTCTTTGCCCGCAGATACAAGAGTGTGTGGACAGAAACGCACACAAACACCGCCCAGCGGGATTTTATTACTGCCTGTTTTTCAGTTTAATGATGCCAGCGTTGCTGCCCTCCCATAACTTTGAGTCATGGGGTTTTCTCTCAGGGTTGAGAGCGGTGAAGACCAACACACACACACACACACACACACACACACACACACACACACACACACGCACACACTGTGAAACTCTTTCTCCTTTCCAAGTTTCCCTGTCTCTTGCATCCGTCTCTTTTATCTTATTTCTCTTATTTTATCTATCCTCTCCTCTCCTCCTCCTCTCCTGCCTCTTGTTGGTTCATTCCTTGTGGACTCGTCCTGTGCCAAACCAGATTAAGAGCCAAGACAGATCGATTGAAGAGTTACTATATTTGTGTTGATGTTGGGGTGTGAAAAAGACAAAGGTTCAGCAACTACTCGCAGCATGAAATAATTGTGAACCTGATAGATAAGACATTTTGACAAATGTGAGGAATTAGCTTGTTTTTTTTTCCAGGTATTTTCAGTATTTTACAGCTGCACTGAGATTTCGCTGCACTATTTTAATTACTAAAACTCTTCAAAAAGACAAAATGATTCTGGACTCAAAATATCACAGCACACAAAATGAAAACATCTTTATCAAATTATATAATATATAATACAGTAGGTTTATCAGAGCATCAGAACATTGTATGTTTATCACTGATAATCGTTGTTATCACATAATGTGGTCAAGCTGTTACCAATTCCCATCAAAACTGTGTCTGCAGTTTCCATTCCTAAAGATTTGAACCAATAACAATAAGAAAAAAATGACGCAGAGCAGGAAAAACTTTATTTGTTAATAATATTGCATAACTGTAAATATGAATACATTCATGAAAAGCAAAATGACTGTGACTCTACTTCACTGCTTCATTTACTTCATTTAATTGACCACAAAGTTTTATTCACACCATCAAACGTTAGATATTTACACCATTTGAAAGTTTAATAATCTAAAATACAGAAATCTAACATAATGCTGGAAAGGAAATTACATTCAACAATGATTTACACTACAAAAGAAGATTGCATTTCTTTTTTTCTCATTTTCTTTCCCCTACTGTTATTACTGTTGTATTAATGCTCACCAGGGGAGTCTCATTAAAATAAGGAGAAATGCAAACCTATGTTACATTGATTCAGTGATCAGTACACTCAGGAAAAAAAACATTAATATGAGAAGTGAGCATGTGATATTTAGCATGTTTTGTGTGATTTTGTGTTTTAAAGATAAGAATTTAGTTTGTCAGTTTGGCTCTTTGTGCCTCTGATCCACTGTAGGCTGCTACTGTCATGTATCAAGACGGCTCACATAACCGTGATGGATCGGCTGATAGCAGAACAATCTGATTTTTGTTGTGAATGCATTTTTTTTTTTTTTTTTTTTTTGTTATTATTTGACTGATGGTCTTTCAGGGTGTTGTGAAGCCTACAGGATGTGGCACTGAGAGAGAGAGAGGGAGGAAGAGAGCCTGCTTTGAGTTTTTCTTGGCTGACAGTGCGAGATCTTTCCGATATTAAAATGTGTCTTCAGACTGTCCTTGGCTTCTTGCTCAGGCTGTTGTCACACCTTCAGTCTCTGTTTTTTTTTTTTGTTGTTTTTTTTTTGCATATATTGATCCTCAGTACTCGGCCAGCACTTGTGGACAGAAAGAAAACCTATACGTGTAAAATGTGAGTTCTTGACTCAATCCTATAATGTACCTGATGTTACACATTGAATTCACAAACCCTGTAAGTCATTGAATTCGCTAAAAACAGACACTCTCATCTAGTTATGTGATCGATAAACAATTTCTAAATGGACTTTCCAGGGAGTATCACATATCAATCCCAATACAAAATAATTATACTGTGACAGAGGATAAGTGCATCGCTCCAGAAACCGTCTTTGCTGCTTCAACACAAAGCAAATAAAACGTTTTCGACTTGCAGAGGTGAAATTTCCCGACCTACACAGCAAATTAGTTTGGAGCCGTCAGTGATGACAGGTTGCTGTTGCTACCTGCTCCTGATGTTATTGACACCTCTCTGCTGTGGGACTGTTCATTCTCTTCAAACTGCCCAGTAAGCAGAAAAAGTTTCTGTGAGTCAGCTAAACTCGGAGCAGCACTGACAGAGCGGCCGGTCAGCTGGCTGGGTGGTTTGGTTGAAACAGTGTCTGACACAGCGGTGGTAGCTGCCTGATATATAATATTGTGTGGTGTATAAAACTGGATCATATCCAATCTGTATTTGAAAGATCTATTTAAACCTTGGCAGAACTGCGTCATTAAAAAGTAAATTCAATAAAAGAATGAAATCAATACAGCTGACTTTATTTGGTTTTTAGGGGCATGCCTGAATACATCAAACTCAAGTCATATATATACAAACATGAATGACATGTAGAGCTGCAATGATTAGTAAATAAATTGATTAATCACCAATAGCAGAAAACTATTTTGCTAGTTCATTACATTTTTTTAAAGAGAAAATGCAGAAATTCTCTTCAGCTTCTTAAATTTGAGTGTTTACAGGTTTATTTTAGTGTTTTATTACAGTAATCTGAATATTTCTCAGTTATGGTACAGTTGCATCTTGGTCTTTGGGGAAACAGTGATCAACAATTGTGACCATTTTCTGATATTTTATAGACCAAACAACTGAGAAAATAATCAAAGATGTTAGACGATAATGAAAATAAACATGAGTTAATTAACCCATAATTAACCCATCATCATCCAAACAATAGTGTCAAGAATCTTTTCAGGCCAAAAATCCTCTTCATTGCAGGTAAAGTGAAAGACAAGTCCTTGAAGTTCAAATCTCAACACTCACCTGATCTCTAGACCCTGTTTTTTTATTCTATCTTATTTCTGCAGATATGAGAAGAGTGTAAACCTGAAGAAGCTGAATTCCAAACAGGAAATTTGCTGAAAACAAAAACAAACTTCTTATCTCATGCAGGAAATTCACATGTTTGAACTTCTGAACTTCTAAATCTGAACTTCAGCAACAGTCACCCAAACAATGGAGTGAATCTGGCCTTCATACATGTTTCTGACTGTTGTCATCCTCACGTGTATGTCACAGTCTAATAGTTGTTAATTATAAACAGTAAACAGTCTCTGATTGACTTGATGATGTCGAGTCTGCTGAGAACACGTAGAGCTGCTTTTTTCACTTTTTGCTCTGTCCTGCTCCGCTCAATATCTTTTAATTTAGTTTAAAAGGACCATATTACAGAGCAGGAATGTCCTCAGACACTGGATCCCCTCAGGCAGACTGTAATGGCAGATTTGAACAATAGCCAGAACTAAAGACATTGCCAGAGAATGAAGCAGTGTATCAGAGAGCCTGAGCCAAGCTGAGAAACACCACACTTACTTTCTTACCCTCACATATGTTGAAATTGCAAGAAAAAAAAACAACAAATTTTTAAAACAAAAAGCAGCAGAAGTCCAGAACAAGCAACTTGCTACACTGGGAACGGATGAAGTTGCATATTACAGTACTGATCTGCGATGACAAAGCGTTTTCTCATTGTCACTATTAATTATTTGAGTTTCTGATCCAATAAAGTCAGATAAAGGGCATCAACACTCCAGTGAACTGACGTTCTCGTGTACATGCACGTATGCCTTCTGAAATCACACTGAAAAACAGGTCGCGCTGCTTTCCTTCAACATCCTGCATTTATTCCCATAGGATCTTATAAAAGAGACGTTCAACCTGTTTAATAACGATTAATTAAGTGATTTTGATAAGTCAGTGCTTGTACCTCCTTTTGTCTGTGTGTGTTAGTTAGTACGTACATCCAGTCCTCACACACCCTAGTCGTTGCCCTAGTTTTTTATTTTTCAGTATTTGCATTGATTCAAATGCAGGTTTCGGTTGATATCTCAGGATAAATCCGATATCTCCCATCATGTTTTCCAAGTGAAAATCAAAAGCAAAGACCGGCAACGGCACGGTGAGAAGTGCATTCATCCAGTCAGGTGTAAGACATGTTGATGTCTGAGTGAAGGCGGCAGCTGTCAATCATCTGTTCTCAGTCTATTCAAAAGCAAATGCTTATTGAGCCGTAGCCTCCCACAACGAGCACAGAAATAACTGTTCTGTTGTCGGCTCAGATCTAAGAGAGACAGGTTTTCTGATCTACAACTTGTTTGTAAAAGTTGAGGATTCTGTTCACATGGAGCTTATAGCCGAGATCCCTCGTCGCCTCCCGAGTCCCCCTCTCTCAATCTGTTCTTTTGTGGTCGACAGCACAACTTAAACAATTAAGACAAACACTCAGAGGCAGATCTTATATTTGTTGTAGTGAGGCAGCTGTGAAGTAGGCCCTGCAGGACAGAATTTAGTTCAGCCCAGGTTTCCTCGCTGTCTGTAATTAGCTTCATACATGCCTGAGGGGGAGACTGAGGATGCGTCTAATTAGAATCAAGTGAGAGCCGTTAGATAGGCCAAACTCTGGAGATGCATAAAACACACACAGTTTTCAAACAAACACACACACACGAAGCAATGATTAAGTTAGGAAAATGTGTCCGGTCATTGAGATGGTGAAGAATAAAGAAATATCTTGTGTTTCTGTTCTATCAGTTTTCTAAAATAACAGCATAAATGTAAAGGATTTGGTAGAAAAGTGAGCAAAAAAGCTTTTAAGCCTTGTTCTCTTTTATGACTCACTAGATTATAAAAATAAATAGCGTATTATATAAGAAAACATAGAACATAATAACTGTCTCATAACACAACAGCTGACTGGCACTCGCTCACCACGAGCTCCAGTCAGCTGCTCGGAGCGGAGAAAGCGCGAGAGGTTCGCATTTGTTGTGGTAATTATGTACAATGAGAAATTTGTGGGCTACTGCAAAGGCCAGGAACAGTTTTCTAACTCTTCACTGACTTATTTTCATACAAATATTTAAAAAAAGATGAAACAAATGTAAGAATTGGCTGAACCTGAAAGAAGTGACCCTCGGTTGAACTGCTGACCCCTACTAATATGTTTGTTCCTGAAGAACTTTGCTGGGTCTTGGATTTGCTGGGTGAGTTTTTGTGTGTGTGTGTGTGTTATGAAGTGTGGATACTGGGAAGTCAAACACAAAGCATTTTTATGTATCGAAATCTGCTTTGAGACCTGAGAGTGAAACAAGATCAGCTGTTCTCAAAGTCCATAAAGTTTAACGTCCCAGATCACAAATTTACCACTTTGAGGAAAGCTTAAACCAGAACTCCTAAGCCTCTAACTGTGCAGTGTTGGCTGAAGATAAAATAATAATTCCCTTGCTACTTACAATCCCCCTTAACAAATTTGAGCAGATCCCCCACAGTTCGTAGTAAGTCTAAGTCTTCATGAGAAAGTTGGGCCTATCTTGCCCCACAAAGATTTTACACCTCCTCATACACCCCCCCCCCCCCCCCATTCTTCTTTTCTCCTCTCCCATCATTCCCCTTCATTGTCATGGTAATGAGCTCCATCGTGCGTAACCAAAATGGTCAAGTTAATTGATGAAAAAGAGATCAGCAAGAGGCGAGAGAAGAGGGGGTTTGCATACATCAGACGTGAAGGATTTTCATTCACCGAAGCCTCTAGGAATACATTACGGCACTTGACGACACTTGAAGAAGACGGCGGCTCTCGTGTAATTTGCTTGGCATGACTCAACATCTACAAGTAGCGGTTCGTGTCTGCTTGCACAATCAAGAACTTGCACCCTTAAACACGTACGAGAGTAGTTCCACATCAGTCACAGTGAAGAGCGGCTACGCATTTTATTAGACTTGTGTTGCCGAATAATGAGTATTTGAGCTCGGGCAAGACGTGATATTTTTAAAGTAATCCTGAATCTATAAACTGCTTGGTGATTGTTTTTAAAGGGTAAAGCTGTCTGTATTCTGTATTTTTGTTTTACCAATCTGACTTTCAATATCAGTTTATTTAGTATAGCACCTTTCACAGAAATGGAATTCAAAAGGTGCTTCACAGGAATAAGAGTTGAAAATAAGATTGTGAAAACATGTGCCACAAGTTAGAATTTAAAAAAACACACAATCGAACAACTCAAGAAGACACAGAAGCCAGTTTAAGTTTAAGATGGGTCTTCAATAGTTTTTTTAAAAGCTTCTATTGAGACTGCTGACTGTATTTTGTACAGGAAGAGCGTCCCATAGAGTTGGAGCCACAAATACAACAAATGATTACCTTTGGTTTTCAGCGAGGGACAGCCAGTAGGTCCTGGTTGGAAGACCTGAGTGACCTACTGGCGACATAGGGATGGATAAGATCCATGATATACTCTGCAGCCTGTCCATGCAGGGCTCTATATGTGATAACAAGAACCTTAAAATGAATCCTAAAATGAATGGGCAACAAGTGCAAAGGATGTTAGTCATCATGCTGGACCTGGTTAGCTGCATTTTGGACCATTTGTAGCTGGTTCACAGATGCTTTGCTGAGACAAGTGAAAATGGAATTACAGTAGTCCAAACGAGATGACATGAACGCATGGATGAGTCAGTAACGATATCGGTATTGGTGCATCTCTAACTGTCAATAAATCCCAGAATGAAAGCACCAAAACCAATCAGTTAGTCCGTCTCTCAGCACTTTCTGACTTTCATACATTTTTTACAGCTCTCAGCCCCAAGCCCATTCAGTCCTACTGAACACATAAATCTTTTAATTCAGGTCACAGATGTGTCAAAGTAAACAGCAGTAGACGTGGACTTGTTTGTGTACTATTTTCAGCCACGGATATGGTGCATTAACAAGTATTTCTTGCAACAAGACGGTGTGTGTGGGATAGAATCTAAATAAAATACAGTACCTATGTTCAGTGTAATGTTGTGGCTCATTGATGGGTTTATTCATCTTTTTTTGGACAAGTTCCCTTTTAGTCAGAAACACTGCATTCATACACGAGTGCTGCAGCAGCTCCAGCCTTTTATACATAACATGACATTACATTCATTTGGCAGATGTAGATCCAGTGGCTTGTACTTTTTCCTCAATTTGGGTTTGAGCGTCTAGTTTTAAGGACACTTGTAGACAAGAGGAGTTTGGGATTGAACCAACGATGTTAAACCCACTCTACCGCCAGCTACACTGACCCACATGAACCCAAAAAAATGTTTTTGCCAGAAAACCTCATTCTTCAGGATACTGTCGGTAGCACTAACAGCCTTTGCTGTGAACTGCACAGCGCAGGACAAATAAACTGAGTTGAACGCAGGATATTGTAGTTGCCCTCCAAGCTTTCACTTCCGAGCACTTTATCCATCAGTCCTCACTTGAAGGAATAATCTGGACGGGCCATAGCTCTTCAGGAAATGTTTGCCACAGAACGACAGGACTGTTGCTGGGAGAGTTGTGGGTATTTCTCTAACAATGAGTCACTCCCTGGAAAACTACTACAAAGCCGTGAAAGCTACGACACTACATTAAAAAAACTGACTCAATGATAAGAGAAGAATTTAAAGCAATGCAAAGATGCACCTAGTAAAGAGCAGGACCTGGGGAAAAAAATACTGTTTTTCCAAAGTGTCTAAGTTAGAAAATTCAACAGTGGCATAAACTGTTACACCAGCAACGACATGTCATAAGATACATATAACTTCATGTCATGTAATGATGGTGGAGTCATTGTGAGTGGTTCAACAAAGCCATGAACAAATATTAGATTTAAAAATAAATTTAATATGCTAAACATTTAAAACAATGCTGTTTATAAAGTTGTGGCATATTGCTCAAAGCACTGGGTCGATCGTATTCGCTTTTTCAAATAGTCAAGACTTCTTACAGACTGTTAATAGTTATCAAACATCATTTGCAAAACCATCCGAGTGCTGTTACAGTCCATGGTTGGCTGACAGGCTGTATTTGCATACAGCCGACAGACTAGCCTGCTAGCGGTGGCGGACAGGTGCTGTTAGGGAGACTGTGTTTTGAGGCTTAGACTAGCAGCTCACCTTTCTGTGGCGAGGGTTAGGGTTTCAACAAAAGGTGCCTGCCAACTGCAAGAAAGGGACAAAACCTAGAGAGAGTAATGGTCACATTTTGAATAGAGTAGACCCCTGCCAATAATCAACACAATACCACCTGCAGAAGGCCCGCCCCCCTCATTTCTAACAGGCATTCAGCTATTGTATAACATTACCAAACTATAGTCTTTGTTAAGAAATGGAGATTATAGGATTGAATGTGGATAAGATAGAAAACGACTGATAGTGTTTTATGTTATATTCAGTCTTATGTCAGTCTGCTTTAAATCAAATGATCTTTTGTTTCATGTTGATAAAACTTGCCTCCATACAGCTGCAATGCATACAGAGAAATATTATCAAAATGATTTTATACAACGTTTTTTTTTTTTTAAATGTTATGTGACAATGACAGAAATGTCATCTACTTTCTATTACTCACATAATGATGTTGGAGTTTAAAGGGTAAAATAACACATTTTTTACTTATCTGTATTGGTATCTAGCCATGCAGTTAAGTCTTTATTTGCTGAAGTTTTGAGTTATAAGTCTGATACGACTTAAATTTGTGGCGCTCACAACACTGAAAAAAACACATTTGAAAAGACTCGACTCCAACGTGACTGTCCAGAAACAATGTCCTGGTTAGTCAGAGTAATTCACAAGAGCTTTCATTGGAAATGTCCCATCATATGTTTTTGTGTTGTGACCCTTTTGAATACAGAACCTTGGACGTTTGTATCAGAGGATGCAAATGTTACCCTAAACTTTTTGTTTTTTTGCAGAACAGTAGTTCAGCACCTCCCTTCCTATATTTAGGCCAGATGTAGGATAAAGGAAAACAATGAAGGAAAAATGGAAATTGTTCAAACAGGGTCCAAGGGTCTAAGGACAGAGGATGTTGTATTGCTGTATGGATTGTAAAGCCCCCTGAGGCAAATTTGTGATTTGTCATATTGGGCTATATAAATAAAATTGACTAGACAGCTCCCAGAAGTTTATTGGACTGAGAAAATGTTTTTTTTTCATATTTGGATGCTACCAGGATCAACATTCAATGTGCAGATACTCTCATTTTTTTTCTTACACTGTGAGGGGAAGAAAAAAAAGCTCAGTGAACGTCTTCAGCTGATGTCAGCAGTGATGCCTCAGCGGCGGAGCTTGCTGGTTGTTTTCTGTCAGGTCTTGCATGGATGAGCTGACACGTCATCAACCTGTCTGAGACGCCTGCTGCTGGCTGCTAGGGAGACCTCCCAAAACAACCACTCTGTTTCTCCTCTTGACCGCTGGGAGTCGAGCCCTCAGTCTGCACGTATATATCTCTACTTTGCATGCTCGCTGTGCAGGTAGTCGGCGAGTTAGTGTGTCTGTGTGTGTGTGTGGTTTTGGGTGACCCTTCCTTGGCATTCCAGCCATTCCCCTGGTACCTGAGAATTGGTCTGTTCTCCTCCGACAGGATATTTTTAGGTCCTGGGAAGCAGCTGTCTCTGCACAGGCAGCCGGGCCGTCTGTCGACAGAAAAATGTGTCTCAAGAAAGGACACAGTCATTTTGTCATAATGCTGCCTCAGTCAGGCACTTTGCTGGATTACAGAGTCTTACATTAAGCCAGGTGTAGGTTTGTGCTGTTGCGGTCCGTGAAGGGTGTGAGATGATGTAGACTGTGTTAAATCTGTTTAGCTGCAAGGTAGGCGTCTCTTCAACAACAACAACCCAGCTCTGTGGTTTTGTCACGTTTCATTAAAACTGAGTCATGTTGGCCCTGAGGTTTGTGTGCTCGACAGATGAACAGCAAAGGTGAGATAAGTTCCGGTGGAGCGCTGCAGCAGTTCAGAGCTGCGTGTGCAGAATAATTCAGCAGAATATCAGCGAGAACTCTTCATCTCTTGGGTTTTGTCCCTCCAAATGTCATCACAGCTATTGTCTAAACCAAAAGTCACAAAATGCCAAATACTCTAAAGGTCAGAAGAGAAGAATAATTGGTGCTTTGGTTTTTCTGATGACTGGCAAACCAACATTTAGACAGTGATAAGTGCCAGTTAATGCTTTGTATGTGATATGAAACCAGCCAAGCATTTTGACATGAAAATGGTGGCCTACAGCAACATTGAAAACCTTTGAAATATATGAAACCACTTAAATTGAAGTGTGTTCTGTCTCCTACAAGGACAAGTACTGACAACTAGCACAGACAGGACAAAGATAACTAATAGTTTATGAACAAAATGGGTACTTTTGTTAATAATAAGCAAATAATACTGATTTCTATTATGTGTTTCTGTACCTGCAAATTGTTTCCAACTCTAAAAAGAATCAAAAGTTGATTTAATATGAAGTTTTACTCTGCCTTTAAATGTTTATTTGGGTTAACTGATGGTGTCACATACCGGAGTGTCTTTTAAAGTAATATCAGTGCCAACTGACATCACTCTATAACTTCATCCTGCTGGTTCGCTGTTTTTCGTTTGGGTGCTAACAGACGGTATGTGTGCGTGTGTTTTATTTGTACCTTGGCAGGGGGAGAAGAATGCCGGCTTTGACGTGCTCTACCACAACATGAAGCATGGCCAGCTGGCAACCAAGGAGCTAGCCGAGTTTGTCCGCGAGAGGTAAGGTTTGTGTGTATTTGTGAATATCTGTGTGGGAGGTGGCGCTAGTGATGGGACGGGTGGAGAGATTCTGCCAAGGTTGGGTGAAAATGCTCACAGATTATAAATGAACTGCTTTGGATCTCATCTCTGCCTGCATCTAACAAGGTGTTCATGATTTATGCTGTTGCAAAGCTGTTCTGTCACCAGATTGTGGAGACAAGAAGTCTTTCTTTATCAAATTGCTTCAGTCGCCGCTTTCCGCTCTGACCTTTGACCCCCATCCTCACTTCTGTGTTACTTTTGAGGTGCACTGTCTCTCAAACACGCACAAGCCTGAATAGGTGGATTATCCCCGAGCTTTCAGCAGTACAGATGTTTATCTTTTTTCCCTGCGTGTCAACTTCTGGGTTTAAATGCTCAATAATCAGTTCCATTATCTCAAATGATCTTTCTCTAAACTCCTCCTTCAAACACAAGTTCTCCAAACAAAGCTTAGCAGTCGTAAGAAGACATGAAAACCTGTCAAACTTTGTTTTTTCCCCACATGTTAAAGTGGTGTGCATAGAGGGATAAAAGAGGAGATTTCCCAGTTGAAAATTCTGACCTCTGAGTTCGTGGTGCTCCATGTCTCACAATGTCAAATGCAAACAATTAACATGGCTGACCATGAGAAACTCGTATTCTGGCAAGATATCTGAGGATAAATGATGGAAAGGTTGTCACACATAATATTTTACATCAATTTAGCCAGTAAATTACACATAATAGTCTACCAAACACCATTATCATGTCCCGTTTCTGATAGCTAAATAAACAGTCTTTATTATGAGAGTTTTATTCATTTAACACCATTCCACACTACTGTGGACGCTGCCATACTGAGTGATTTCAGAGTATCTGCTTCTCAGTGAAGTTGCAAGAAATTGACCTGAGTTTTCCACAGTCGGAGCTGCGACTTCAAGAGCCATTCAATCATACTTTTTCAAGTAGGAGCTTGGACATTTTCAAGTTCTAAGTTGTCTGGAGCAGAGTTTTAGTCTTCACCCTAAAAGCCTTTTCTCTTGAAACAATATGAGTGATAAAATACGAACAGTAAAAGCATAAATCTAACTTCTGTCTTGCTTGTCCAAGTGAGCAAAGAGTGAATGAAATTCTTCATCTTACCTTTCTCCTTCACTAGCTCTACACTACATTACAACAACAATGCTACTCCTTTATTCCCATGTCTTCTACATGGATCAACATGATATCGTGTATGTAGCCGTCAAGTGTGTATTTAAAACCAACTTTAAAACGAGTCAGCTGGAAATGTTAAGTCAGTCCGAGGCAGTGTTTACAACCGACTCATAGAGCCAACGTTAGCCAAATTAGCTGGGTAGCTACAGCTAATAAATAGATAACAAGAAATGAAAAACCTGCTTTTGTCTGCGTCTGTCTGAAACCAAGGATCCATTGTTTTGAAAATCACTAGGAATTTCAATGGTAAATCTGCCTCCATTGTCATTGTAAATTGCATATATGCTGTGTGAGAATTGAAAGCTTGACAGGCGTAGCGACAGTCACTGAGGGGGGCGGTAAATTACTCAATTAAAAGTGTCTTCTCAAAGTGGGTAGTTTGTTATATTAAATACTCTGTCTCCTAATTACTGATTAGCAGTGAGTAAATTGAGGAGAGTAATGAGGTTCCCACAGGAGTTTGTGCTCTCACAGCTGGAAGTTAGCACACAGAGCGCTCTGTCGGACCAGCGATATAATCCTGACATTGATTCAGAGGGCCTGTGCACATTCCTCGCAGGGGGAAATTCACTTATCTGCTCGGACAGCAGCAGACAACAAATCGGCAGTCAGGAAATGAAATAGGGGCTCTGTGGGTAAAATAGTGTGTGATCCCTGAGGACCAGGAGGAGGCAATTGTGTTGATAAATTTCCTCTGTCTTTCACTGTCCCTGCTTTCCTGAGAGGTCATTGTGATATAAGAGACCGTATCAAACACACAAAGTACAGGAACAACTCATAAACCACAAGGTCTCAAGGTTTTCGGTTATTGTCTGTTACATCCACCACCATCACCATGGTAGTTAATTGAATGAAAACATACCGATAAATCTCTGTTAGTGGAGTCTAATGAGAGAAGATGTACAGACTGTAAAACCCTTTTGATTTTAGGATCATACATGAATAAAATTTACTCAACTTGATCTGATTTGAGTCTGACCAGTGATGGTGAGAACATAGTAGGCATCAGCCTTTAAAAGATTAGTTTATCAATTAGTTGGTAACAGTAACAAGCTTAAAGAATATGCAGATAATTAAAGCAGTAATAAATAAATAGTAGTAATAGTTAATAACTGTTGAATGACTTTATAAAGTTAAAATCCCAAACATTTGCTGTTTTCAGCTTCACAAATGTGACAGTTTGCTCCTCGTAAATTTTTGGAACCTGAGAGAAAGACAGTGTTTCTATCTCAAGTGAAAAATTTAAGAAAAATTTAGAAAAAAGATTTGACTGGGATAGAAATTTTGGCATTTTCACCTGACAAAGACTGAATGAGGACTGAAAAATTATCCATGTAAATAAATTATACTAATAGTACTACATTCATAATAGTCTTTTAATCCAGGTAGTATGTTTGTCGGGTCCAAATGACAAAAAATTAGAACTAATGTTTTAATAATTTTGTGATTGGAAGTGTGCAGTTAGTACACCATTACATCAGTCATTTTTTATTACTTTATTATTTTATTACTAATACTTAGGTATTTTGATAAATTAAATGTTTTTAGACTTTGGGGTTATTTGACATGTTTTTTTATCAGTAGTTTATTGATCTTTTTTCAACCTTTATTTATTTAAGGAAGTTTCAGTAAGAGGCAGCCTCTATTTTGCAGGAGCGTCCTGATCATATTCACACGGTTACACATGTTCACAACTGGAAGTGTGATCTGGTCTGATCTACAGACTCACTGCAGTGGTGGAAATCAGGGAGGGGCAAGAACTGTCTTTTTTTTCCACTTTCACCACCCAGATTTATCCTGCTGCTCCGGGGATTGAACCCACATTTATATCATTAAATGAATACAAAACTGTTATTGAAAATGAAGAAAATATAAGAAAGGTAAAACAAAACGTAGGAGGAATCTACGAAAATAAATATAAATTGACAATGAAAATAACTTCCAGCCATTGTTTGCTCTACTTTTGACCCAGTTTGGGCACAAACACAGATCAGCAGTATGTTTGTCTGTGTGTTTACGACTCTCAGTCCTCCTCAGTTGCGAGTTATTCTGTTCCCCCCTCAGGGCATTTGGATCAATGTTCCTTCCTGCTTTCTCTTCAGGGTCTACAGATGGTTATTAAAGTTTTATGCCCAGCCCTGTGAAACATGTCCATTTATCATTTAAATGTGGCTTATTGCAACATTTACCCAACACTGATGAAAATAAATCTTTACCTCACTGACTATGGAGGTGGATGCCCAGCGTTTGGGCCAAAGTAAGCTCTAGATAGAGAACATAACATATGAGGCCATTAGCAGTAGCGATTGGGTTGTGAGGAAGTGCTATTGGAGTACATTATATTCACCAGTCCAAAGGCTATTTAGAATAATTTCCTTTTGAAAGAACGCACGAAACATTACTCTTCCTGTCGTGTTACTGGCAGCTCAGACTTTAGTACAGAAATAAGAAAAAAAGAGTCGTACATCTTCTGTGCTCCTGCACAGACGGGCACACACATATAAAGTTTATGCTAGTATAGTATAAAATACATAAGCTTGAAATGTATTTGTGCATTATTTTGCCCTAAATTAGAGTCATGTTCGTGTATTTGTTTCTCTCCAGGGCTGCCATTGAGGAGACTTACTCCAAATCAATGAGCAAACTGTCTAAGATGGCGAGCAATGGAAGTCCGCAGGGGTAAGTAAGACAAGACTTCAGGTTCAATCAATAACCCCTCCTCACTCCTGTCAGCTTCTCACTGTAAAATGAATTTACACCATTTGAAGGTGTTTATTACTGCAGTTATAGATGTCATATGGCTCCATATGAGATATGGATGAGTACCATCTGCGTCACCAAATGTTCAGTTACTATATAGGAAATGCCTCCTTTAGCATGTACAGTATGGTGTGATGAATGTGTTTTCTGTCAGATGCATCATGTTTTTAAATGAGTATGTACAGTATATATGTATCTACTGTAGGAATACAAAAAGAAGGTAGTAATAACTTTATTTTAAAACAAGAAATACTATTAAATAGTTAATTTTTTCCGTTTTAGTGATGGCAGAACAAGCATGGGTTGAGTACAGCTGGCTATCTTAAATGGAAATTCAATTATTTTTCTTTTATTTAATTCATTTTATTTTAATGTAATCCATTTCTTAAATTTAGTTTTTATTTTTATTTTATGTTTGAGTTATGAGGGCCAAACATCTTTACAATTGAATCCACAAGTCAACAAAGCACAAATATTTAAACATGTTTTAAATGTTTAACCCAATAATTTAGACCATTTGTTGGAAGCGGTCTGTCTTACCTTACAGCTATTAAAATTGTACACAGTTCCTTTTAATCAGGGATTTTTCTGGAACGTTATGGAATATCTTAAGGTATAAATTATTTGGGAAGGTCAGAACAATTCTCTTTATAGGAACAAGATTTCTTTATTTAGCTCAAACTCCCACAAACTCTGGAACAATCTCTCTTTAGAGCTGAAAACATGCACCTCACTTTTAACACACAACCTTTAACTCTTTAAAATTGTTTTTACCTATAAACTTTTACTACATTTGAACCTCATATACAGAATTTGAATTTTACTGGTGTTTGATTTGTCTTTTTGTGTAATCTTGTGCTTTGTGAAGCACATTGTATTGCATCTGTCTTGGATGAAATGTGCTTCATAAATAGTTTTATTATTATCATTATTATTGCAAGTCAATGCATTTAATTGTATGTTTCAGCTTTTTACCTACATTGTAAAACTATGTGCAGCTGAAACCAGATTTATTTTTAAACTTAAAGTTTTCATAAACCATTTTTCACTTTCATTTCTCAGGACGTTTGCTCCCATGTGGGACGTGTTCAGGGTGTCTTCAGACAAACTGGCCCTCTGCCATCTCGAGCTGATGAGAAAGATGAATGATCTCATCCGAGACATCAACAAGTACGGAGACGAGCAGGTCAAAATTCACCGCAAGGTACATATGACGGGACATGTGGGAGATTATTGTGTCTTTGTGTGTCTCTTGTGTAGATACGTATATATTTTCTCAGCGGTCGCCCTGCATCGAGCCGCTGTCGTCCTGATCTAATTATCTCACAGAAAATCCAGTTACTGTCTTCTCCCTTCATGGTAATTGCTGCACTTGCCCTAAAGTATCAAGTACAATGATGATTTGTACTGTATATCCGTGTGTGTGTCGCCCAGACAAAGGAGGAGATGGTGGGGACAGTGGAGGCGGTGCAGGCACTGCAGGTTCAGAGTGGTCACCTTCAGAAGTCCAAAGAGGGTTACCACACCAAGTGTTTGGAGCTGGACCGGCTCAGGAAGGAGGGCGCTCCACAGAAGGAACTGGAGAAAGTTAGCTTCTACTTTTTCTATTTTTCAAGATTTTTTTTATAGGACTGTTTTTTTTTTGTTTTGTTTTTTTTTACAGAACTGAATAACAGATGCTTTGTCCTATGACATTAAATGAATTTTGGTGGGGTTCAACCAAATTGGGAGAAAAAAAAAAGCAAATTGTCTTTTCTCACTTTCCTCTATTGGTATCTAACCATGTGTTCAGTTTGTTTTTTATTTGTTCAGCTTTTGAGTTTTCTGCTTTCACCCCAATTCAGTGGAGGTGAATGTAATTTTGTTTGTGAGGCTCACAGCATTGAAAAATTACGCTTGAAAAATACAAGAGTATCGTTTTTCTCTAAACAATGTCATGGTTACTCTGGATAGTCAACAAACTTAACTGTGAACAGCTTTCATTGGAAATACTTTCTGCTGAATACATAGTCTGTTTGAAAACTTTTGACGGCATTTTTGTTTTATTTATTTGGTATTTTTGTGTAAACTGAAACTTAAAAAAACACTGCTGATTTTAGAAGAGCTATGAATCACTGTTGAGTAAAATAAACCCTTTATTTACATTAAAACCAACATAATGTTGGTCCCACTGTATGTGAGCCAAGCTGCATTTTTTTGCTGGCTTTAATTTAACTTTGGGTGACTATGAAATTATTCTTTTAATATATCAGCTGTGTGTTCCCTTCTCCTTATGATCAGCACCTCAAATCCTGAGGAAAAACCCAGGGATTGAGTTTGTATTGATAAAGTGTTGAGTTTTTCTCCTTTATATTTTTATGTCACAAGGTTGTAAAATTCTGTCATAAATCAAAAAGCAGACTATATAATAGAGATAAAAGGGAATAATAGAAGTAAATTTGTATTTTGATATGAACTGGAACCTAGAAAGCCCAGTGTCCTTCATCAGTATATGCATGAATAAGCTCAGGGATGTTGTGTTATTATCGTACATTTTGTGACCAGCAATGCACATATGCTGGTTTCTCGAGGTTCTCTCTTCGGACAAGAATGTCTATTATATAGAGGTTAAATGAATTAGATTCTTCCCAGCTCGAATAATCATTGAAAACAACATTTTCTAACTGCTCTGCTCTTAGACGTCCACTCTGTGAACATATTGCTGCTCCTGTTTTCAAGGTACAAGTTGAATAGTGAATGGAGTAATTGTAATTACGGGGTAGAAATCATTCCCATTCACTAACGGGAGCTATTCATTTTTATTTCAGGTTTGTGAATGAGCGTCAGTGTCTAAAGGCCATTATTTTCCTTTTCCTTCTCTTTTTCACTAGGCGGAGCTGAAGTCTAAGAAAGCGGCTGAGTCATTTGCGTTGTGCATCGAGAAGTACAACCGTGTGGGAGGAGAGTTTGAGCAAAAGATGAGCGAGTCCGCTCAGGTCAGCTATGACTCCTGCTGGGCCGAGGGCCATTTTATTACTTTTATCTGCCTCTCCCACTTTCTGATGTGGTATTCTCTGAATTTTTTTCTCTCTCTCTCTGTTCCTGACTCACTCTCTCTGTAACCTCTTAACATCTTACTATCATTTATTATCCTACATCATACCTTCCCCAAAATATGAAAACCTCAACCCCTGACTCCTAAACACCCACCCGTGCACACACACACACACACACACACACACGTCGTGCACCCCTCTCATTACCTTTAATCACTGCCTCCACACTTCCATGGTTACAGCTACCGTTTCCATGGAAATCTTCAACAAACGCCAATGAGCGCATCTGTATTTTACATTTGAAATGATGACTGGAATCCTTTTGACCAATTATCTCTTGTAATACCTCCGAGGGGGAAAGTCTAGTCATAATTATGCGCGGCTCTGCGGTACCTGGGAGGAAAACGAGTGTCAAAAGATTTAAGAAGAGCTGAAGGAAGATCAATAAATAAAAGATTAAGGTGTCTTTTTATTTTATCCCACATAAAATTAGGAGAAGATCACAAGAAATTCTCAAATAGCTTGTTTCAGGAAGAAAGAGGTTTCCACTCACAGATTTTTCCAGATGTAAAAGTCTGCAGTAAAACCTGGGGCAGCGACATTGGGCAGGTGGGAATGAAGTGTTCCTCGGAGGGCTGACAAAAGTTGCAAAGAGAGCGGGGAGAGTGTTTTATGTTCTCTCTCCCTGCAGATTTTGTCCAGTTAATTGGAGCAAAGAAACTGGCGAAACTTAGCTCACTTCTTTAACAAAAAGCCAATGCCACTATATCAAGACAATTTGCCTGAACCAGACAGCGACAAATTAGCTGGCTGAATAAAGAACAGGATCAAACTTAAATACTAAATCCTTTCAAATTATCGCTGCTTTAACGACCTGGCAAGCCGGTACCTCCTCTACTGGCTCACTGCCTCTTTGTAGCTGCTCTTGAATCCTCAGATCTGCTTTAGAGGCTATTTTCGCTTTATTGCATTTATGTGGAGTTTTAAGTTTCTGTTTTATTGGATTCTGGTTGCTTCTCTGGATCTTTAAACTGATATTTGCATGCAGATGCAGTAAACTGAGAAAAAACACATACATCACCAACAAAAATTACACAAAATTAGATCATCCAACCTTTACAGGCTAATTTCAACAGACATATCCCATATGTCACCAGGCTTAACATCATATTCACATAATTAGAAACAAACAAGACATAAAAAGGGAGTACAAAATCCTAATTCCGATAAACAAATTAATTGCACTATTATGTAGGAAACTGGAAAGACTTTCAGCATAATTACAGGATAAGTTGCATTTCTTTTCTGCCTTGTAAAAACCTCCCTTCCAAACTGTATTATTTCAGCAGCAAAATATGAAGCTGCAGCTGTGTTATTTTGTTTAGTGGGTTTTGAAAGGATTTGATTAGTACAGAAGGTCAGAAAGATGTCAGCCCACAGAGAAAGATAAATGAACTGCCAGAGTTTTTAATTTTTTTATTTATTCATTTTTTACACAGTAACGCAGTCGGTTTTGTTCACCGCGTGCGTGCGTGCGTGCGTGTTTGTTTGTGTGTGCAGAAGTTTCAGGAAATCGAGGAGAGCCACCTGCGGCAGATGAAACAGCTGATCAAAGGTTACTCCCACTCCATAGAAGATACCCACGTTCAGGTTGGACAGGTATGTCGGAGCCAAAACTAAATCTTGCTTTGATGACTCACTTCGCATTAGGAGGGCAGATAATTTGTCCAAAACAACAGCTTTTTTTTCTCCCAGTGTTCTGATGTTGTCATCTTTTTTTAACATGAGATGTGTTTTCCATTTGATTTGTCAGTTGTTGTGCATATTGTGTACTAAGTTTTATTTGATGAACTTTATTGTATAGTGGATGCAATACACTTTAATGCAATTTTGGACCCAGTTCTGCTCTCTTCTGACTGTGTACTACTTTTGTAGCAGTGAGATTATATTAATTTTAGTCTTTCTTTATGCTCAAATCAACTATAAATCCACATTTTAAAGCTGATATTTGCCCCCAGACTCCCCTGGGTGTTCACATCTTTGTCACCTTTTATCACCCTTGATTAAAGTATCTTAGATTATTAATGGGGTCACCCTCTGCACAAACACAGGACATCGAAGTAGAACTTAGTCTTGAACCATTATAACCATAACCGTCTTTAAGCTGTCCTTGTTTAGTGTGATTACTTGGCACAACAATGGCACCTTGATCAGATGGTCAGGATTTGCAATTGTGAAGTTACTACTTGTTTATGTAATCTGTTCTCAGGCCTCTCTTGCAAAAGAGATCTTGATCTCAATGAGACTTCCTGAATAAATAAAGCTTATGCATGATTGATGATGTTTGGTAACAAAGAAGTGCCTACAGGCCGCTGCTTGCTTATATTTGAAATACCAGTAAAATGGTTAAAAAGTTTCATTCATTATTTGTGGGATTTCAATTTAAAAGTTACCATAAGCATCCACCAGCGTGTTCTGAGGTTAATGGTTGTTATGTACAACTCATCACCTCATGTACGGCACTACAATTAATGATGTAACCGTGCACCACAGATCAAAACAAGTTATTTGTCATATTTAAAGCTAAATGTGTCGTCACATCCTTTTAGACTCGACTACAACACTGGGAGAATGTAAAACATGATATTTATTAATAAAAAAAGTTATCACTTTAGAGCTTTAATAACACAAAGATTCGTTTTTATGGCACATTTCTGATATTACATGCTTTTACTTTTTATAGGACCATATAATCATTCTGCTCTGCTGCAGGTACACGAGGAATTCAAGCAGAATGTGGAAAACATCGGTATCGATAACCTCATCCAGAAGTTTGCAGAGCTGAAGGGCACCGGCAAAGACAGGCCAGGTACAGCGAGCTCACCGCCATGAAATTCGGCGTCTTTCCAGAGGAAGAGAAATAAAAAATTAAGAACACAACTTCAGCAGCTTACATAACAACTAAAATAGGAAAACACCAACACAGTAAACAGCATCGTGGAGGTGGAATAATTTATAGTGACAAAATACAACAGCAAGTAATGTGTTTGTGTTTGTGTTTGTGTGTTTGGATGTTTCTCACTTTTCTCAAACTGCCTGTTGTCTGCAGCTCTGGTTGGTTTTGAAGAGTACATGACAGCTTTGGCACCTGAAGCTGGGAAGAAGAGTCGCACAAAAGCCTTCAGGATCCCCGGCCTGGGCAAGAGGGACAAGGAACCAGACTCTACGTGAGTCTATACACACATACACACATACAAGCAGCTTCTTTGCTCCTGGCTTCAATCTGTGTTTTTATTGAATAGTGAAAACAAATCAATTCCTGTATGCGTTTTATTTTTATTTTTTTTGCAGAGATTCAGCTGTGACTGAAGCACCGGTGAGTATTTTTACATTATTCACACCCAACATTCTTCATTATTCACACCCAACCGCTGCAGCTCCAAAACCATTGACTCAATTTTCAGTCCTGTCTGACTCCTAAAGCCCCAGTTATCCCTGCTGACGACTGTGATTAGGAGCACTTCTCTACTATGAGAAGAGTGTATGTGTGTGTGTGTGTGTGTGTTTCTGGGGGTGGCAAAAATCATGTGCGAGTGTGCGTGTTTGTTTGTGCACGGACAGAAGGTGAGTGGAAGTCACGAGTGTGTGTATGATAATGACGTGACTGACGGTGTGGAGTTTCCCAGGTTATTCTGGTACTTCTAAGAAGAGCCTTCCTGTGTGTAAGTTGGTGTAAGAGAAAGAGAGAGAGTGTGTGTGTGTGTGAAAGGGCTTCAGATGCTGCCAGATAACCATCTAACGAGAAAGCAAACAGAGCTACTGGTTTACACTTTCAGAGGCAATAAGATTCTTGCTGTTTGCCAGAACCTTAATGCCAGTGGAGGTCACTTTAAAACACATTACATAAGAGTATACAAGCACTCCAACAGTCACTCTACCTTCCAGATAGAGCGCTATAATAGTAGCTAATAATACTGGTTTTTATTTTGTATTTATCAAATGTTACAGTGAACTAATTACAAAATATATCCGGCTGTGCTGAAGAGACCTTTGAGTGTACTTGGACTCAACTAAGCCAGAGGTTGTGTGTAATTTCACAACAAGCGAGATGTTTGCAAACAATAACTTAACCGATACATCCAGTAAATACAAGACGACATTGTCATCCTATTAAGAGTCTTGTTTGTAGCCGCCTGATGAATATACAGCAAGTAGATCAACTCCAAAGGGAAAATATCTGTCTGTCTTTCTGTTTTTGTGCTTCAAATGCTTCCTGCAAGTGATTTTTTTTTATTTGATTTGTCTAGTTTTGTTAAATATGTATTTATTGGTTTTTAACTGTAGATGGACTAATACTTACTATATAAAGCCATACATGGATATTTTATTGATTTAAGAGTCCCAGCTAGTATGAGCTTTCAAGACTCTAGGCAGCAACAACAACCCAGGTGATCACATGACAAATCATAATCCACAGATCCACAAAATTAAGTTAAAAAATAGAACATCTCAAAGAAACGCCCTTTCATGAAGGATACAGACGTCCTGTTATGCTGGAATCATGTTTTAATGAGAACAGCAAGGCTGAACCAAACATAAAAATGTGGTAAAAGAGGTTTAATAGAGTTTCAGAGTTGGTGATAATCCTCTGTTGGTTTGTCACTGAGCGTGTGACAATCATGAGATGTCTGTTAACATAAAATCCATCCGTGAAGATGTAAGAAAAGATAATTTATTTCAGTGTTAAATCTATATGTGGGCAACTGTAGTGAAGCAACTGCGGCAGTCACACTAATCTTATTAATGTGACTTTTATAGTCTGATCACATCATGATGTATTAAGGACACTGGTCAGAGTAGTAAATCACATTTTCTTTCACTTGGATTTGAGGAGGCAGAACACGTGGTGTTCAGCCTTTCCTCAATGGCAGCAGTAATACTTGTCATTACAAACTGGCTTATTGAGATCTGATTACAGGAATCATATCCAATGAAATATCATCTTTGTGTAACCACACATGGGCTAAAAATATCTGCTCCAGAGCTGGTTGGATCATGTCTGTCCTTTCTCATGTCTTGTTTTGAAGAACTTGTAGATAAAGAATGTGAGCATGTGCTTTCAAATTAAATATCGAAAGGACACTTGTAGCTTTAGACCGCACCTTTGTTTCAGCTGTAGGTAATAACAGTGTCAATGTACAACAGTTGTTGCAGCTACTCACTGACTCACACCCAAAGAGCGTTTAACATTTGTAGGATCCATTTATTCACACACACTCCAATAGAAAGCACTCAGTAGTGCCTGCAAGCTGTGAGCACTTCTGTGTGTCGAATATGTGGCTGAAGTGCCATTTGTTTCCATCTTGCTGACCCAGCTGTTGTCTGCCTCCCTCTCTTTCTCATGTGTGTGTGTGCGTGTGTGTGTGCATGTGTTTCCATTCATATAGAATTCACCCCTGGAAGTAGACGATGAAGGATTTGTCATCCGAGCTGACAGCAACCAGAATGATATCCTTTCTCTGCTCACACATGCTCAGCCTGGACGGGTCACCATGCATTCATATAATGACTTTAACTTTTCATTCTTTAATTGTATTCATTTATAATATTTTAAAGGTGAGTTAAGTGACTGTAAACAGGTGTTTTTGTTTGCCGTGTCAAAGGAAAAAGATTAAAGGGTTAAAGGAAAAACTGGAAGAAAAGTGTCTAAAGGTGCGGTCACATTACGTTTCCATTCAGTGAAATTTCCCAGCACTGGAACGACGAGATGTCATGTTTTTGCTGCAGGTAATAACATGAAAAACAATAATATCTGCGTCCTTATACAGTGCAGCAGTGTTTTCATTGGCCCAACAAGCATATCCATTTGGTAAAAGGTGAATAAAGGTGATCTGTGTATCTGCTGGAAGCTGCTGAAGATCGCACCAAAACAGGAAACGCATTGAATTGCTTCAATAGAAGTGAGAAGTGAACATTCGTAGGACAAAAGTGTAATGGGACCGTGTCTGTAGTCAGCTTCACTGGTCTTTGACATAGATTCTTCAAGTCTCTGAAACTCTACTGGAGGGAATTTAACATCATTCTTCCAAAAGATCTTCCCTCTGTCGGTGTTTTGATGATGCTCGTGAAGAGCGATGTCGAACATGTCGACCCACAGTCTCCCAGTCTGTTCAACTGAGTTGAGATCTGGTGACAAATGCAATGCAATGATAGACAAAAGTTTTGTTTTTTAATTAAAGTAAGAATTTACTGGAAATAGGCAAATGTGTTAGAAATACTGTAAACAACAACAAAGCAGTGCAACAATCAACAAAGTGCTGATATTTTCTTATGTATCAAGTACTTGTTAAGACTATAAAACATCAGCAAATCTCCATAATTGGTGGCGTAACTGTCACATCTCTGAACATTTGGTATTTTTACTTGATTAATAATTAAAATGGTCCGATCTGGATCTGGTTAATTACCTTATGATTGACTAATTGATTAAATGAGAATCTGAGCTGAAACAAACATGTGAAGCATGAACCATCTAGTGATGGTTAGAGACTCGGCACAACTGAAAAAAACAACAGCTGGAGCCTTCTCTAAATTGATCTTATCACTTCAGCTGGTGGACTAACGTACAGATTTGTAAAGATTTCTAGACGAAGAAACAAACTTGACTCTCTCACACAGCAGAGACAGTTTGCACCTAATTAAACCTCATGAGGCTGAATACGACTCAAAGGCCCTTAACTGAGATGAAAACGTTTTAAATGGAGTCTAATCAGAAGGTCAGAGGTGAGGGGCGAGGCTTATCCAATTTGTTAACACAAACAGCTCCATTCATGGCCTCATTAACTGTATAGCCAATTATTTAGACCTCTCTCCTATTAGTTAACACAAATGACTAAATGCATCCTCTTCATTAAACAGAGACGAGCTAAAATCATGCCCGAGCTGCGTGTCGGATGTGAATAAATTGTCCAACCCAATACTTCATGTCCTGACTTTCAACTTTGATCCATTTATCAGTGGTAACACTCTGTCCTGACAGCTTCGAGATAACGGCTCTTCCTGCCTTTGTCATCCTAACATCGCGGCCCTCCGCCTGTTCAAAAAACACACACAACACGCAACATGACACAACACAGCCACATGCAGCAGAGAGGGAAGACGAGAGGAAGAGGCAGTGACTTTCGTCAAAAGGGGGGGGGGGGATGAAAATAGTGGCAGGAAGTGGCAACCTCACCTCCAGCACACTCTGCGGTGCTACTTGCGCCCGTTTGTGTTTTGCATGTGTGTCTGTGTTTGTGCCTCGTTGCACTTTGCACTGTTTTCCTGCATCCTTTCGTTGTTGTTATGATTTAATCAATCTCACAGAGAATCTAATTCCTTTCTTCTCTCTTTAAGGAAATCACAGCCTTTGTCCAAACAAAAATATTCACCGATGAGCAGGGGCAATAAAATTTGACCCTGCTCTCATGTGTTTTTTGTTATTTTGATTTTAAGATTATTTTTTGAGCCTTTATTTGACAGTTGATAGTGAGAAAGCAGACAGGAAACAAGGGGAGAGAGGGGTATGACATAGAGCAAAGGTCACCTGACAGATTTCCCATCAGTTTTAGTGTATTTTAACATATTCTCACCAGGAAGATCCTCTCTTCATTTGTCTCTTTCAAGCTGCCTTTTACATTGTCCTTTCTTGACATGAACTCACCAAACAGCATCACGGCTTGTTCTCCTTGACCCTCCTTTTCCCTCTGAACGCTGCGCTGAGGAGAAAGAGAACAACTTCTACTCTAGCGACTCAGACTTTGACGATGAGGAGCCCAAGAAATTCCACATCCAGATCAGACCGGTGGCGAGCAGCAACCGCAGCAACTCTGCAGCCACAGAGAAGGAGCTGAAAGCTACCGTGGGGGCCCTCACCCTGCCGCCCAACAGAGGGGCCCGGCAACAGGTTGGTTGTTGTTTCTGTTTCAAATTATGTTGTTATTATTAAATTCTTTAAACTACATGTGCAAAAGATGAAGTGTTCATCAGTTTTCATGGGATTTATTAACAATGAGAAGAATGTATTCTTTAAATGATTCCAGTAAATAAAACACATCTGTCCTCCTCTCATGACTTTCAGGTGGTGATCAAGCGGCATCTCTCCAGTAAGTTCAATGTTTGTCTTTCCTGTACCGTAAAGAAAAATGGGGTGGTACAATTTGTGCACCGTATCTTCGACTAGAGACTTCTGATACCTGCGGTCTTCCGTTTTGTGTCATCAGGAAATTCAAGTACTGCAGGAGGTCGATCAGAAGAGGGCGAGGGTGCCTCCCACAGGGGTGAGTCTGTCTTATCTGTCTAACTTTATCTGTTTATCTAGTTAGCAAGCTTTCCTCTTCAAAAGACGTATGCATTTTTGTGTAGAGCTGAAACAATTAGTTGATTAATCAATGAGAATCAGCCTGTCAGACATGAAGATATGGTGTTTTAGACTGTTTGTCTGATAAAATAAGTAATTTTAATATGTCACCTTAGGCTTTGGAAAACTGTAATGGCCATTTTTCACTACTTTTAACATTCTAACATTCAATAGATCAAATGATGAATCGAGAAAATAATCAGTAGGTTAATTGATAATGAAAATAATTTTGTATTTCGTACTAATCTACACTACAGGAAAAAAAAAAAATCATCCAGTTTTTAAGTCTGTCGTGTTGTGGATTTATATTGTGCCTGTAAGAGGTGTTTCAAATTACTGTCTATTCATTTTTTGCGGTTATTACCCGATTTAAAAATGAAAATTATTGCTCACACAACCACATTAGAAGCATCAGTACAGCAATCATGTGTTTGTGCAGTGTCTCTCTACCTCCAGCCTGCTTGACCCCCCGTGTTTCTTTCTAGACAGCAAATCTCTTCATTGGCTGACCTTGCATGAACAGCCACCCTCCATTAGTCACACCCGGCCCTCTGCTCGTGCTTCAAAACATGTTTTATCACTGACAGGTTCGCTGGCTGCCAGCAGGTCAGGCTGGAGTGGGAGGCTACAAGCTGTTTCTCTCCAGCAACGGGGAGTCTCTTTCTCCCTCTCTCTCTCTCGCTCTCTCTCTTAAATCCAGTAGGGTTAGGATTAATGATGAGGTTCTGATTAAAATGGTTGCCCTGCGGTGACAGCAAAGGTGGCGGGAGTTTAGCGAGACCCGGCTAATTGCTGGTATTTTTCACTGAGGAGGTAATGGCGGATCAGTTTTCCCTCGTGTCGTCTTATCTAACCCAACCTGGCCTGTCTTCAGTGCTCTGATGAAGAACATTGTGCTGCTGATTAGTCCTGATTAGGGAACATCCTCTGCAGTGAGTCACTCTGTGTGTGTGTGTGTGTGTGTGTGTGTGTGTGTGTGTGTGTGTGTGTGTGTGTGTGTGTGTGTGTGTGTGTGTGTGTGTGTGTGTGTGTGTGTGTGTGTGTTTTCTCTCCTTTCAGATGGAGAGCAGGACGGCCTACGCAGGTCCACCTCCAGTCCTGATCACAGCAGGTGAGACGGCTCTGCCCTTCATACCATCTATCTGTCTGGACGCGGTTCAGAGAGAGAGAGAGAAACATATTTGGAGGTTAAATTGCGTCACTAGTAGCATTTTCATCAGTCTGATGCTTCAGGTTTCTTTCTCACAGCCGTTTCAATGTCACCGTCCTTGTTTTATTTTTGCCCATCTGCTGTTCTTACCTTCGTCACCTTGTTTGTCTCACTTTTTTTTCCTCTTTTCCATTTCCTCTATAGCTCAGACAGCTCTAACACTGTCAGGATGTCAGGTTTTTTAACTTTTTGTTTTGTTTTGTTTTTAAAGAAAAGCATTCAAGAAACCATGGTCAAAGTATCAAAAGTATCTGGACACCCTGCTTTAAGTCCAACCTCATTACTCATGGCCCTGAAGATTCTTCACTGAGGAGAAATGTATTGAGTTTATGATGAACCTCCATTGACTAAATAATGATCAGTAATGTAGATGTAATGAATAAGTGGCTAAAGGCAAATAATAGAACAGCTAGAACAGTCAGAAAATGACATCACTCTACTGTAATGCAGCCTTTAAAACAAGGAAAAGACAACACTTATGCCATATTACAATATCCAAAATCTAAGACGATATCTAGTTGATATATTGCTCAGCCCTGCTACCTACACATAAAATTTTATCTTTCCAGAAATGTACAGAAGGTCTTGATCTCTGTTGCATCACCTTACTCTCTTCATTGTTTTCCTCCATCCTTTAAATTCTCCTCATTGTCTTCTTCTACTACTTCCACACTTCTGTTGTCTCTCTCCTTCCCTTTATTATTCCTCATCTCCCTCACAATCACTCCGCTGCTCTCTCTGATTTTTCTCTCCTTCCCTCCCTGCTCTCCGCCAGGTTGAGTTCGACAGCGTCAGGATCAGACAGTCTGTTCGGACCGCCGCTGGAATCGGCCTTCAAGTCCAAAAGCTTTGATGGTCGGGAACAATTCAGAGAGCAGAGCACTTTTGGTGCCTCTGAGTGTGAGAGTGATTGTTACGTTAAAAATATTTCTTGAATTAATTTTAAGTTTGAAGTTCTGTGAGTGGTTAAACAAGTTTTTTAATCAAATTGACATCCTTTGATTTGCTGCACTGTACTGACATCCTGTAATATGTTTCATGTTTGTGTCAGATGCTGCCTTCTCGTCTGACTCCTCTTCTCCGGAGAATGTTGAAGACTCTGGCCTGGACTCGCCTTCCCATCAGCCCCTTGGGCCCTCCCCTGACCTGGTGGGCTGGGCAGCTTGGCCTCCTGTTTCCCAGAGTAAAGAACAGACCCAAACCCTGGGGAGACCCGTGGACCCTTTCCTCTCTGCCTTCCGTGACCCCTCCCCTGGTCGCAGTCCGCACCCGCAGGACGACTCTGCGAACGTCTGGTCCGCCGCCCCGTCACGCCCCTCTCGAGTCCCCCCAGATATGGACGCCTCATCCATGCAGTTCCCTGCTTTCTCCCAGTCCCTCCCGCCACCTGAAATGGAGTCGTCGGTGTGGAACTGCAAACACATCCCCCCGGAGGACCCCTTCCTCGCTGCTTTTGAGAGGACAGTCACCCAGGACACCTTAAACCTGTCTGACGCCTGGGCGCGCCCGCCACCTCGCCCGACCCAGGAGGGCAGAGGGATGGAGGTGCGAGGGGACCCGTTCTCCGTCACCCTCGCCGACACCAAGACTCTCCCCACCCCTTCTTCCTCCTCCTCTTCCTCCAGCTCATCCAATCGTAAAGACAGAGACAGGAAACGAGACCGGAGCCTCCCGCCTCCCGTTTCCTCTGATGACCCGTTTGCGATCACGATGATTGGCAGCCCGACACACCAGTCGGCGCTGGCTGCAGCAGCTGGAATAATCCCTCCACACAGCAGCAACAGCAGCAGCGGCGGCGTCGATGGTGGCGGCGCCGCCAACAGCAATAGGCTGGGACTTGATGCCAGTTCAGGCTCCTTACCCCAATTACAGCCGAAGAAGGAGCTGATGCACTGGAACTCTGTTCACAACCCGTTTAGCGAGGGCGTCTCTGGACCGCTGAGCAGCTCCAAAACACAGGAAGGAGGAGGAAAAGGAGAGGGAGGAGGAGGAGGAGAGAGGAGAAAACATCGATCATCAGAAAGTGAGCCACGCAGGAACGCCCCTCCCCTCACGAGGCATTCTGGCCCGCAGGAGGATCTGTGTTTTTCCACAGACAAAGACCAAGACTGCTTGGATCTCAACACTCAGCTGCCGTGTAGTATCAGCTCTCACAAGGGTATGAATTCGTTTTTGTTTTATTTGGGGAATTTAGGTTTTTATTGATTTCAAAGAAAAGGTTGGTGCATGGCAGCAAGTAGATCTTTACATAACTTCATGGACTCAATTGTAGACATTACATCACTGGACATGGTGCAGAAGAAACTAAACAAATAAGATGCACTTGCAAAAATGAGAGACCCAGACGACAATAAAGGCAAAGAAATCCAGTCACATTCACAGTTTGCTGAAATCTTAACAGGAACTTTGTGTATTTTTTATAAAGGTCACATGAGGAAATCACATCTTCTAAACTACCTTTTTAATATCCAGAGCTCATAGGATGCTATCTCTACCACTTTATTCACCCAGTCTTTAAAATGCTGGGGCTATTTTCCAGTACCTTTTTTAAAATAATTATGTAGGCTTTAATCAGACTGATATATTTTGGTATTTGAGATCCATCCCCTAATAAAGATAAATCATGAGTCGAAGGGGTTGCTGAAGCAAAGCATCCACACAGGATTTTTCATAACTTCGACCTGGAACAGTTATGATACATCTTCATTTCACAATGAATGAAAGTTCCCGTTTCCATTCTGTGAGGCAGGTTACTGATTTATATTAAAAGCAGACCTCTGCACTCAGACAGCCTCGTCTTTTCAGTTCAGTCAACATGAAGGTTAATCTGTCCGTCTGAGTCTGTCTGGTTATCGTTCATTAAGGGGTTTATTCAACTAAAGCTTTTTTTTTTTTAGTTTGCTGCAAGGATTTTTGTTGGAATTATGCATATTTCCTGCAATGATCAAATTAGAGCTGCGGTGATTCATCAGTTAGTCGAGCGACATAAAAATTAAACTGCAGCTATTATGATAATCACGTAATCGTTTCAGTCATTTTTCAACCAGGAACGGCCCAAATTTTCTACTTCCAGCTTCTCATATATGACCATTAGTTGTTTCTCTTTTCATGTCAGAGGTTTTGCACTGTTATTCTGACAAAACAAGCAAATTGAAGACCATGACCTCTAAGAAATTTTAAAGGCGATTCTTTCACTATATATTTACATTTCATAGATTAAACAATTATGGCAATCAAGAAAATGATTGTTAGATTAATTGATAATATTTGCAGCCCTAGATGAAATAAACTATCAGCTGCGATCGCTGTTGTCTTATTAGTAAATGAGGATCTATTTAATCTGTCACTGTCAGGGTTACAATGACAGAGTGATTTTTTTTTAGGATTAGGGCTCTGAATGGTATAAAAATGCTATTTTTAAATGTCTGTGTCCGTTTGTTCTCTAAATGATTTTTCTCACTAGATAAACAGCAATTAAGTTCTTCAACACCAGAATTTCTTATTGACAAGTTAAAAACAAAAACTGAGGAGTGTCCTGGTAGCTGAGTGGCTGCTGCACGGGCTACGTGACTGCAGCGTCCTCCAGCCAGGAATCATGTCATGCTCATCTCTCTCTCTCTCTCTCTCTCTCTCTCTCTCTCTCTCTCTCTCTCTCTCTCTCTCTCTCTCTCTCTCCCCTCTTTCTCTCTCTCTCTCTCTCTCTCTCTGTTTCCTGTCTGCCTGTTCACTGCTTGCTATCCAATAAAGGCAAAAATGCCAAAAAAAAAAAAAAAATGACTGGAAAAAAAACAGAAAATCCCACACTGTTGATCACTTGAGCTTTATTAAGGACCTTAATCTGGTATAAGTCATGTCATATCATATAAATTCATGTGAATTTTATTCAATGAACGTCTGAGGGTTTTTTTCTCACTCTTTGAAGAATACTCAAATAGCAGCAGGACACTAAAGCCCTCAATTAAACCAAAACAAATAATATTTCATTATGTTTGGTGCCAGCTTGTTTTGGCAGAGTTGCATGTTCAGCTCATTGGCGGCTGCTCTTAACACAGCTTTGGCTGATATTTGAGGACGTCTGCCTTTTTTTATACTCGTGTTCCAGCGTGTGATTCAGATCAGCTTTGAGTCATTTCTTGTGCGTCTGTGTTTTTAAGGGTCCAAGCATAACTTCAGACAGGACACCGCTGATGTGGTGACAGTCGCTCCTCCGAGAGCAACGAGAGCCAAGAGGACTTCAGGCCGGCTCAGCGGCTGTGAGAGAGTGAGTATCCAGCCGCAGGTTAGATAAATCAGATCAAGTTTCAGACAGTTGTTGGTGTCTGATGAGTATTACATCCAGTAATTTAAGGATTCATTAGGAATGAATACATAATGATAATAAGCAGAGTTTTGAATTTGTTTCATCCAGTACGAGAAATGATTATTAATTGAAAGAAAATAAATTAACAATTTTTATTATACTTTGGTTTTTCACATAATTTTAAGACTATTTTTCTAAAAGGACTCTTTTTGAGGTTTAATTTAAAGACCCTGGGCTGTGGGAAATTGTGATTCTCTGATACTTATTTTATATATTTAATGATTAATTAAATCACATTTATGGAAAATGATCATTTGTCCTGTAGGTTTATTTTCATCCCCAAATATGGGAAGATATATTTCATTTTCTGATGTTTGGGATGCAGATGGTGAACTGAAAGTTATATTAATATATGCCTGTTCTGCCCCAGTTTTCTGAGAGGAACAGGCTCAACTTCAGCTGACATTTTATTCATATGAAAATATTACTAATGTTTACTCAGCCTCGTCCCTGTGTGTGTGTGTGTGTGTGTCTGTCTCGCTCAGTCACGGTCTCTGTGCTCCTCTCCGCTGCCGGAGCCCAGCCCCTCTCTCACCTCCTCCTCCTCCTCCAGCCCCAGTGAGTGGGGACCCCAAGCCAGGGACAACGAATGGGGGGCCCAGAACAGGGCGCCCAGCCCTGCCAGGGTGGGACAAGCCTCACCTCTGCCCTACCAACACCAGGACCACCCACAAAGACAGCGTAAGTGTAAGACTCATCATTGGGTGGATGTTTAATGGTTTTAACTTGATTTCTCTTCAACGTGATGTCACAGAGACAGATATGCTGGAAGGAGCAGTTAGACACTTATTTGCTTTCATGCAGCTAATTATGAAGCTACAGCTCAGTTATCTTAGCTTAGCATAAAGATTAGAAGCAAGGGCAACCGCTAGACTATACATCTGTTCAAAAACCAGTCTAGCACATAACTCCCCACAGAGAGAGAGAGATATTAATTAATGAGCTGTAGAGGTGATGATTGGAGATTTTTTTTACCTTTGGACAGAGCCAGGCTAGCCGTTTCCTCCTGTCTCTAGTCTTTATGCTAAGCTAAGCCTGCTGTCTCTGAGTTTAAGCTTCATATTCAGTGTGCAGACATGAGGTTGGCATTACTTATCTAACTCTCCACAAAGAGGTGAAAGTGACATTTCCCAAAATGTCGAACAGTTCCTTTAAACATGACTTTGCTTCATGTAAAACTCGTTTTTCCATCTTGACTCAGAAAATTCACATTTGTTCTCTACAGTGCATCTCTCGCGAGGTCCCAGTCCCATTTCCCTCAGCACACAGGAGGCGTGGCCGGTCGCAACAGCCATAACTGAATATATCAATGCCTACTTCAAAGGCGGACAACACAACCGGTCAGCATGATGCTACTTTCTACAAAAAATACCACAAATCTTTTATATTCTCTGCTGTTAATTGAAAAGAAAAACTAACTGAATTAAATTAACTTGTTTGTTTCCTTCTTTCTCTCTTTCTCCAGCTGTCTTGTGAAGATCACGGGCGACCTGACTATGTCCTTCCCAGCAGGCATCACTCGGATTTTCACAGCAAACCCCAACGTTCCTGTGCTCAGCTTCAGACTGGTCAACATCTCGAGAATCGATCACTTCCTGCCTAATCAAAAGCTGCTCTACAGGTCAGCTGCCCTCTGCCTTTCACGGCCTCAACAACCCTGTCTGTAATCCTTACTGACCCGTCTCTGCGTCTCCACAGCGATCCATCTCAGAGTGACCCAGACACCAGAGACTTCTGGTTCAACATGCAGGCTCTGCAGCTCTACCTGCAGAGAGAAGCTGAACTCAACCCCCAGGCCTCCTACTACAACGTAGGGCTGCTAAAGTATCAGGTCAGGATTCAAAATGAGGATTCTCACCATCCAATACTGATATTTTCTGTTTCTTTGTTCCTCTTCATCCCCACGTTTTCCCTCAGGTGTCAATTAAAACTTCAATATTTTACAGGTCTGTAATTTCAGGAGAGTTTCCTAATAATTTACAAGATGTTTATCTGGAAGAACTATTGTTTTGGAACTAATTATAGGAAAAATAAGCTCAATTTAAGCCAAATAAATGTCCATTCTTTATTACTTTATTATTGTAAACCTTATTCTTTGTATGTGTTGAATTGTATGTTTCCTTGTAGGCACATTTCATGTTACTACATGTTCAGTGCACAGCAGGTCCGACTGCTCAGACCGCTCAGACTGAAACACTCTCTGGCTCACACTTTACATTTAAAGTGCACTAACTGAACGCTGTCTCACTTAGTACCAGATTACATTGTTTTTGGGGGGATTTTAACGCTTAAAGATGCCGATGTGTAGAATTTAGTGGCATCTAGCAGAGCAGACTTGGCAGAAATGGAATATAATATTCATAAGTATGTTTTCATCAGTGTTTAATCACCTGAAAATAAGAATAGTTGTGTTTTCATCACTTTAAATTGAGCCCTTTATATCTACATCACTAAATTTTACACACTGGTCCTTTTTAAAATAAAGCATTAAAAGAAAATCTGTACCTTCAGTTGAGTTTTACTGACATAAAATTACACCAAACCTGCTCTGGACCCACTATTTTGTTAGTCCTAATTATATTTAAACTAAAAAGTCTCACTAATGTGTTCTTGTTTCTTCAGGTGTCGTCCCAAGACCCGGGTCGGGCTCCTCTCCTGCTGTCGGCGGAATGCCAGCGCAGCGGCACGGTGACCCGGGTGTCCCTGGATTATCACTGCTGCCCCGCCACGGCGCCCTCCACCCAGCTCACCGCTGTCCAGGTGCTGCTGCCATTAGACCACACCGCCACAGACCTGCAGTGCCAGCCGCCCGCCTCCTGGTGAGCAACGCTGTGACGATGGAGGGATAACGAGCGGTTTCTGTTAACTGTCAGTCACATATAACAGGTTTAGCAGGAGTCCGCCCTGTTATTTACTTGATAAATGTAATCAAGGAGATTATTGTAATGCGCAAATAGAATCATAATTGAACCATGTAATCAGAATGTACGAGCTGAAGCACCTCAGAGTTAATGGGAAAAATAGAGACTGAGAATGAAGAACTGGAGACATTTCAAAAGACAAACGGTGGAAACTAAGGACTGAAAAATAAGAGAAGAAGTAGGTTATGCTTCACTGCCTATTCATCTGCCTTTATCTGTCTATATAGATAGTCTACATATATAGATATATATATATTTACACCCTAATATGAAGTCAGAAGGGGATTTCTGATGATTACGGTAAATGATGGTGTAATGCGGGTTAATATCTTCTTTTCAGTCAAACTAAACCATTGTGGACGTTACGCAGGTCTTATGACAGTAATGTGTATTTTCATTGTGTGCACTCTCCAAGAAACCAGTCATATTCTTCTTTTTTAATGAATTTATACAAAAATGACAGATAACATAAAAATGTACACGACACAAAAAAGACAGTTATGACGACAGGTGAAGAGAAGAAAACAAACCAGACATATTGATTAGTCAATCGATAGTACTACCAGAAGTTGGAGTCAGAATAAAGGTCTTTATTTGTTTTGAGCATTTAAACATGAACTTTTTAAAATCTGTTTTGTACTGGTTATCATTTCTGCACAGTTTAAACACCATCAGTGTTTTTCATCAATGAAGAAAAGCTCTAAACATGAAGTGCTGATGGGAATGTATCGAGCTGATGGGAATGTATCGGACTAATTAAAGTTAAGACCTGATGATGGCGCTACATGAAAAGTTAATGGAAGTTCAGAAAGAACAGAAATGTCTGCACCAAGAGGTCATAATCAGTCCAATAGTTGCACTGGAGGAAAAGTCAGGTGATCACATCAAGTCATTTGGTTTCATCCCCTGAGGATCCTGGAAGTACATAAAAAATAAATAAATAAATAATAATAATAAAAATTGTGTCGGCTCATCCAATAGTTGTTCAGATATTTTCAGTCTGGACAATCAATGAATATTTTCTTAATAAATTAGTCGTTTGATCTGTAAAATATCAGAAAATAGTGCAAAATGTTGAGCATCGTTTTTCACAGCTGGAGATGCAACTTTAAATGTATTTTTTAGTCCCGAGCAGCAGTCATCAATGCAAAGATATTCTTAAAAATGTTTGACCAACGATTGATCAATTTTCAAACTAATTGTCGATTAATTTTCTATCAATCGACTAATTGTTGCAGCTCTAGTCTGGAACAACATGGCGGACAGAGTGTCATCGTATATTGAATATTTTTCGTATTTTGGAGAATTGATCAGACAAAACTTGTGATGGGAGTTTTTTTTTAACATTTTACAGAAAACAATGAACAGATTAATTGATAATTAGAATAATTCTTGGTTGTTTTTGGGCACCAGCTGATCATCATAGACAACATGTTGTATTGGGATAAAGGTCAAAGCGTGGAGACGAAGGGCCTCACTGACTATTACTTTTCCTCCACAGGAACGCTGAGGAACGACGGCTGCTGTGGAAACTACCAAACCTCTCCCCGACCAACCACAGCAAAGGTCAGAGCTGCTTTTCTCCTTTTTATATCTTTGCTTTCATTTTTTTTGCCTTCATTGAACAAGGAAGTTAATAAGAAACTGTCCCACTGCACCAGCTGTTCATAAATCCATCACTAGGTTTGTGCATAAAGTTCTTAATAAACTACCTGCTAGTTTCAAACGAGTGATTTATCATATCAGGTCGCACCATTAACATTTAAGAAATATCTTAGCTAGTAAACACCTCAGTAATGTGTAAATCAGTTGCTAGGAAACATCTGGAGCATTGTCCAATAAGAAGCAACCATCTATGTAAACAGGAAGTCAGTGTAACGTTACCATGGAGAGCGTTACAAGCTGTGTCATAACTTTGTAAAATAACAGTTTTAGGGGCCAAAAGATAAAATAAACTTAACCGTTGATGCTTTGTGAATGTAGGTCTGACTTAGTTTTATTTTTATCTGCATTTCCAGATTAATATGTGTGGTTTTTAGAATTAAAGTATTCGTATTCATGCAGTTTACAGTGAGAGGAAAACATCCGATAATGCTAAGCTAACCAATGTTATTTGTCTCTTTAAGTTGAGGTTTAGTGTGTTTTTTCAGTGAAATCGAGTGTCAGGTCAGATATGTCGACCTTTTTCCTTATTTACCTCTTTTACTCTTTAATCTAAACGGGTCAGATATCAGCGAGCTAATGTTAGCTTTGTCATTCAGTTCACTGTTAAATTCTCTGATTCCAGCTTCTCACATGTGAATATTTTCTGGTTTCTTTACTCTTCTATGACAGTAAACTCAATGTATTTGGGTTGTGGACAAAACAAGACATTTGGGGACGTCACCTCACACTTTGGGAAATGGTGATCGACATTTTTCACAATTTTAGGGATCAAACAACTTTTTGATTAATAGAGAAAATAATATGGACAGAGTAATCAATAATGGTAATAAATGCAGTTCATAGGTAGAAATATTTAATAACGACTAATCTCTACATAAGTACCAGCTTGTGTGGTGCAACAGGTTTTAATTAAGTGAAGCATAAACCTCCATTTAGTAAACACTTCCAGGTCTTAACGAGGCTAAGTTTGAACTTATGAACAGCTGATCCTGGACTCTGTTGGGAAACTTTCACCTTTACATCTACCTGACTGGCCGTCTCAGCCTGTTTTTGCATCTGTCACAAGCAGCCACTTGACTTCTTATGTTTTTTCCTTCTCATTTCGACGGGTTCAAATCTCCACATCGTGTCAAGACGAAATGTAGAAACGAGTAATTAAGAGTTACGTAAAGAGATCTCTGCAATCCACGTCTCCTCTCTCTTTTTTTTTTTTTTTTGAAAAAGCTGAAGGCGTATCATTACCTTTTAGCGGCGACATTAGCATTTAAACGTGGCAGCTGCTCTCGTCAGTGGAGGTGCTTGTGAATACTGGCAATAAAGAGAAGCATAAATGGGAGACATGAGGAAAGTATTCGGCATTTATTTGGTGTCAAGCTGATTGTTTCATGACCTTAATGGTGCACAGATGAGAGGTGGCACGTAGAAGCTTTTTATTGTTCTAATTTAAGGTCTAAAATGAAATTAAACCCAGTGTTTGTGCGTTTCTGTACAAGGACACCCACATTTCTTCTTTTTTATTTTATTCTTTTATCCGTAATGATATATTATTACCTCAGTGTGAAGTTACAAGGTTGGAGAACAGAGATAAAGAACTATTCAGAGTCTCCAGTGATGGATGGGATGTTAAAGGCTGAACATGTTTATAGTTAGAAGACTTGTGTGGTTTATGAGCCAATGACGAAGCACTGAAAAGGTCTCCATAACTCCTCTGTGTCCCTCCTGAAATACTGCTTCCCTGCACACCTCCACTGTATTACTCAAATGTTTAAAAGTGCTGCTTTTCATAAATAATGTCTCCCAGCGTTGAGTCGGTAATGAATTCATGTTACTGGACGTCTTGTAAACTGCAGCAGCCGTGTGTGTGTGTGTGTGTGTGTGTGTGTGTGAGTGTGTGTGAGGGATCTTACATTAAATCCATCAACATTTCTTCTCATATTATTTTATGAAGCATTTGTTTATCACACTGATGAATATCTGAACAAGGGGTTTGTGATATTTACTCCACATGCAGCTCTGTGACTCTGGCTGCTGCTTTTATTTGGTGATTTTTCAGGTTACAAGATGTTAAGAAAGTTAAATTTGTGCTAAATTTACTGGAAAAAATCTTTATTTTTTCAGGTGTCTGAGTTACATAAAAAGTTTTAACTGTATTTAAGTGACTGTGTTCAATGTAACAAAGGTCCTGACTCTTTAAATATTAGTCATTTAAATACTGTTAATATGTAAAATTCATTTTGGTAATAGTTCCCCTATTTAGCATTTATATTATATTATTTACTATAATGTAGTTATAAGCAGATATAAAGATGTTTTTTAGTCATAAACATACTTATAACTTCTATTATGAAGAAACATTTTGCATAATTCCAACTGTGTTTTACTGTAACTAATTAATTTCATTATCAATAAAATTTCCTTTTTTTTTTTTTTTTTGATTAATTGATTAATCATTTTGGCCTGAGAAAACAAAACAAACAAAAAAAACACCTGTCATGATTTTGTGGAGCCCAAAGTGACGTCATCAAATGTCATATTTTGATTCATTATAATGTGAAACAAGGAAAAGCAGTAAATTTTAAAAAAAACCTGAGAACCTGAAACCCTCATATATTTGGCATTTTTACTAAGAAATTACTTAAATGTTTAATCTATTATCAAAACAGTTGACGATTAATTTTCTATTGATTGATTTATCGATCAACTAATTGTTGCAGCTCTGGTTTTATTGTCATGAATTATCTGTTTATACAGCGGCCACACTTAAGGTTTGTTAAATATATTGATAAACACTGACTGCCAACATTATAGTGAGTTATAAACCGCCTATTAAATGTTTATATGTCACCTGTAAATGTAAAAAGTGGGACTTAGAGTAAAATGTTAACACATATTATAATATTAAGGCAACTTTACTTTTATTGGTTAGATAGTGGAGACTAATGAGGGGGAAGAAGAGCACACAAAGTTTTCACTGTTGCACTTTCACTCTAAACGTTTTTACTCTATTAGTGGTTAATTAACTTAAAGTGCAAATTGTAGGATTTTCATCAATGATTGTCTTAATAATCTTTATGTGTTGCTGTAACTGCTGTGAACGAGGATTTGTAGTTTCTATGAACTTCAGTTTCCCACATCTCAGTTCCAAGACGTTTTCATTTCATTTCTTTCTTTTCAAGTTTTTTTCTCAACATTCAGCATTTAAGAACTTTATTTCTTCTTTTATTTTTTTATTTAATGGAAACTTTTTTTTCCTGTAGAAAAACCTGTTCAGAGGAAACAGTAAAGTTTTGTTTTGGTGGTTCTGAAACTAAAAATTTCAAAAGATACTGAGCTTTAGTTTCAGCTAAATCCAGACAATTACAGAAATCACAATGCAGTTGTGTCGTAACAGATGCTGCTGAGACATTTTGATCTCTGCTGGCGGTTCATTAATTTTAAAGTGCTGCGTGTTGGATTTTCAAAACAATGTGTAATTGTCAAATAAAACTTTCTAAGTTGGTGTAATTACTTTAAAACAATTGAGACCATTGTTAGGAAGACTGACATTTTCTCTCTCAGTTTCTCACATTTTGCAAAACACTTATGATACAGTCTTTGTTTTCTTCTATCAGATTTTAACACCATAAGTAATTCAGTACTTTACTATCAAATCTGAGCTTGTAGCGCTTCAAAATCAATTTGTTGATAAGTTTAATAACTTTGTGTTGTATGTCGAGTTTCATCATGTCTGTGTAGTCGTATTTCTTATGTATCTGTGTTTCTGTGTCTCAGGATCAGGGACCCTGTGTGCCAGCTGGCAGTGCCTGGAGGTCCCCCGCGGCCCCCCGCCCAGCCTGGCTGTCCAGTTCGTGGGCTCCGGGGCCTCGCTGTCGGGCATGGACGTGGAGCTGGTGGGGACCCGCTACCGCATGTCGCTGGTCAAGAAGAGATTTGCCACAGGTGACTTTCTGAACACACTCGCTGAGAATGTTTTCACTGGTGGAGGATCATCATCATCACATCAGTTTATTGTTATATTTTTTTTAACTATATGTTTATTTTATCACTTTTATTTAATCATTTACCTCCTAATATCAACTTAACTGACTACTTATACTGATACCGTCATTTACAAAACCCCTTTTTGTCAGTCTGGTCCCCATAAACACATCTAAACCTTCACATAGGTCTGTTATATATTTTTATTATAATATGTATGTACTAATCTGATTAAAATAACTATTACCTGAACCAATTTGCCAATTAATCTATTAATTAATCTAATCAATTGTCAGAATGTCATTCGCTTTTTGATAATCATTAATCATTTAGGTCAGTTAACAAGCGAAAATGCCAAATGTTTGTTGCTGTTTTGATCTTTTCAAATTTGAGACTGTGATCATTTTTCTGATCTGTTAGCAAAGTAAAAAGTTGATTATTGATTATTTATTTTACTTTTATTTTTTTTAATGAAGAAGAGAACTTTAATTTATAACTGATCAATTAAGCATCCGTAAATCATTTATAAAACAATAATTAAAGCCATCAGTTATGAAGAGCGCCTGTCAGATACTGACTGAACAGTAAAGTAAAAATGAATAATGGAAAGAGCGATTAAAATAACTCATTGATCATCATTGATAGATTTCTACTCCGTTCACATCTGAACAACTTGTTTCATTCACAGTAGTTAATCAGTTAAATCTGTTTATTCCAACTAAAAAAAAAAACTGTTGAAACTGTGAATTTAGTGGAAAAACTAGACAGGAATGTTTCAACATGCTGAATATTACTAAATCTTGTTATTCAGCTGAACCAGATAATGACGCTGCTGGAAGCTTTCGCACACATGACTTTAGTTTGTGGTTTACGTTGGCAGAGCGTTTCCTCTTTGCACATTCATCTCCTGTGATCTCTTTTACAGGGAAATACATGGCGGGCTGCTCCTTGTGAACCGTGTAAAACCGACCGTCAGATCCCCTTAAACGGATAAAACATTACTGGACATTCAGACAACTTCTTTGCACTTTTTTTTTTTTCTCCACGCGTCTTGAGTCGAGGACCGGACTGAGGTAAAACAGAAGTCCCGGAGAACGAGGTGCCGTTACTCGGCCTTCGGAAAGGACAACAACGTGCACGCACTTCTGACGGTGTCCTGCTGTTTTAGGACCAAGCCTTTTTTCCTTTCTTTTTCCCTCCGTTGTTCAGCTCTGTGTCGTTACACTCAGTCGACCTGCCTTTTCCAGGAGGAAAAAAAAACCTCTTGTTTTCTATTGAATCTCTGTTCACTCTGTGTTCTGTGTGCCTTTGTATTAAGAGACTGCAAACTAAGCTAGATGTCAGAAACTTTTCTTGATTTACAGTCAGAGCAAGGGGAAATAAATAAATAAATAATAAAAAAAAAATTGTGTGAATAAAAGTTAAGCATATTTCAGTCTGGAACTTGAGTTGCCATGGAAACTAGGATTTTTAAATTATGTATATATTGTATGGAAGAAACCTGTGAAGCAACCCTGAAGGATTGAACTGTTTGTGAGCAAAGATCTTCTAGCAACCCTGGAGAAAAGGAAATGTTTGTAAATCTGCTGTTTGTTCCAAATAGAGGTTTTGTGATGTTGATATTTGATAAAAAATAAATGTGCTCAAGTCTTTTGGTTTACACCAATTTATTACACATTGTGACCAATTACAAAATACAGCTTAACTATGCAATTTATTACAGACCATCTGTCCTCAGGCTAGTTAAAGTGTAGTCAAGAACAGGTTTAAAAATACACAAAAATAAGGGTTCAGTATACTTGTAAGAAGAACCAAATCTAGTTCAATAAAAAATAATCCTCCGCCAAAAATCTAAAACAGCCTTACAAAACATTACAAAGTACACATAGAAATTACTTTTTTTTTTTCCAAAGCACTTGAAGGCAAATTACTGTGACAGGCACAAGTTACAAAAAGCCTTTATATAACTCAAACTCAAGGATTCTCATAGCTACAACAAAAATCATCTGAGAGGAGAGAGAGAGAGGGGAACGAAAAAGGGAGGGAAAATTAAATCAACCAAACCAATTTCAACACAAAGCTGATGTCAATCAGATCAGAATAGTTCATATAAATAGAAATTTCTCTTGTGACAGTTTTAATAGCGACACGGGTGCAGCAGCACCACAGTAATAATTTTGATTTTTATACACTGAACAATTGAGATTGGAAACAAATTTATCACACACACGCCAGTCTAATCAATTACACATCAAAGCATTTTTCTTCTGATACGATGTGACCAGTACAGTGTGAGAGAAGTTAGGCAAAACACCCGAAGGCCACAGAACACACACTTTCTACATCATATAAAGATATACTGTATATATATAATTTATTATGGACAAAGTCCCCGATAACGCACCGTGTTTTTCTATCTAATTCAAACAGGACATGAGACTTTATCTGAGTAACAGCATGAGGTCACAGAATCTCAAGTCGGGGGAACGTGTGCCGGCTCAGATGCCAACAAGATCCTCTTTTTTTTTTTTTTTTCTTTTTTTTGTGTGTGTGTGTGTGTGTGTGTAAAGGTTTTGGTTTTCCAGGTCCAAAGCTCTAACATGTATTGATTAATCTCACTTAGAAACATACAAACCAACTTTGATCATTTAAATGAAGGTCAAAGAGGAGACGGACCAGGTTCCAGTTTAGGTTTAAAGGGCTTCAACATCACATCTCCGTTAAGAGTTTGATGATTTTGTTCCCAAACTGCCAAAGAAAGACTCGTTGAATGCGTTTTTATATCACATGGAGGAGCTATTACAAGATTGAAACCATTTGGAGGAACGTGGGGAACTATTTACATAAACCGCATCAGTGGCTACATTTTTTTTTATTATTATTATTATTTTAATACTTGCCTCATGTCATCTGAGCCGAACGGAGCACAGCATAGAAATCTGTTGAGGTAAACAAACCAACGTCTTACAAGGAAACAAGACTTGAGTTCCCTGCCTTCCTGACTACTGAGGCCCTACTGCCTGACAGACAGAGCCACGGCTATGGCTAAGCTGGTGGGAACAACTGAGAGGGAAAGGTCCTTTGGGTCAGTAGGTTGCATGTTCATTGTTGTTTTTTTTTTAACTTTTTTTTTTTTTTTTTTGTGCTGCGAGGTGCAGCAGAGGCAACAAGGAGTTACACACCTACACCTAATCAATGTTAAAGGTGCTTTGAATGTCTGAGGTTTGGAGACGATACATTCATACTGCGGTAGAGGCACAGCTGAGGGACAGATAGACATCTGTAGTAGTGGTGGTTTCAAAGTTAGCGATCTAAGGCACTCAAAATGACACTATGGCACAGCTAGTTAAGATTGTGGGTTTTTTTTCTTGTTGTTGGGTTTTTTTTTGTTTGTTTGTTTTTTTTGTGTGTTTGTTTTTTTTAAAGAACCACGTTAACGTCACACACCACCACTCAAGAGTTACACATCCGATAAAAATGTACTGCACAAAGTCATTCACAGTTGCAACAAAAACAAAAGAAAATCAGACCTGTGTTACACCCCTGTGAGTTAAAACAAAAAAGGAAAAAAAAAAAAGACAGACGTGAGCTTGCTCCTCGGGTCAGATTGCTTCCTGGGAGAAAGATTACCGTCTTTACGAACGCTAGTGAGGGGAGGACTGACATTGCTACTCGCTTCTCTATATACATTGCACACGCTGACTGCAGACGGGACGCAGTGTGCTCGGCCCCAAAAGCCACACGAGGGTCATCTTTTCCACAGAGAGAGAGAGAGAGAGAGAGAGAGATGCTGGTTGGTGTGGCTTTCGGTCCGGCCCCTGTCTGGACTGGACTGGACTAGACTCACATCTCCTGCAGAGGGTGGCTCATTTCAATCCTCTCTCTCTTAACGGCTGGTTCAGTAGGACCTCTGGACGCGTCGGCATCACTGCCCAAGTCGCTCATCTCATCAGAGAAGGAGGCGTCTGCTGGCACACGGAGGGAGGGATTGTTAAAGTCTCAAAAGTTTAGTTTAATGTCATTTGTGACTCTAAAACCAGTCAGGGAGTCGCAGAGGATTTGTGACGAGAGCAAAAAGACAAATGCAGCAACAACACAAAGCATTTCCCACAACATAAACGTTGATTTTTCACAAAGCGTTGCCAAATGTAGCATAAGAAAGATAGTTTGAAGGATAAATTTGACAATATTCAAGGTTTTTTTTCATGAATGAGACATGAAAAGACCAAAAAGTGAATGTGTTAGTCTCACAATACTTTTTAACTTCTGTTTAAATGATTCTTTAAAAAAAAAAAAAAAAAAAAAAAAAAAACATCAGACATTTACAGTTTCTTTCTTTTTTCTTTTTTTAAAGTGTATAACTGCTTGGCACATTGTGACAAACAGTGATTAGTGCATTTGTTGGACTATTTTCAAGTTTCCCAAAACCCAAGATGAACCAGAGAAGTTTAACATTTTTTTCTTAAGAAATAATACAAAACAATTAATCAATTATTGAAATAGTTGCAAATTAATTTTCTCTTGATCGATTAATCAATATATCATTGCTGTTCCATTCAATCTGATAAAGAAATACTGTTAATACCACCCAGTGATTGATTTGGGACAGAAATAAGACACATCAGACTTTAAGTTATAGACGATATGTTCTAAGATTTATAAAGAACCAATGAGCTTGAGTGCCACAGACAGCACAGAGAAGATGGAAAAAATCAAAACAGACTAACAAATCTTTGGTTTTGGTCTTTTTTTGACAAATATAATGATGTAAAATCTCACTAGACTTTATCTTAAACATCTGCTTGGAAACTGTGGAGCCTGTTAGCTGTGAGATAATAAAGAATTACCTTTTTCCATTAGTGATGGCATCATGGAGCTCAGGTCACTGAACTGTAATTCAAGAGATGAGAACATTAGTGCTGAGCCAACTCAACAAAACAACCATTTTCAATCATCATCATTTACATCAGTGTCATTAAAGCGTTGTGAGCGATGACACTTCATCAAATATCTCTTTTTCTTACCTCTCCCATGACAGCAATAGGAGTTTCTCCAGTGGCCTGAGCCACACGGTGCTCCACCAGGTAAAACATGTATTCATCATACAGTAGGCGGATCAGGTGGAAGGAGCCAAAACTAGCTGCACTACGCAGAGTCAGGTCTCTAATCACCATGGAGCTACGGGACGGAGACACAGAAGGAAACCGAAACTATAAATGTTGTTTGGTGAGTTTCACACAGTAGCTGCATCACAACTGTAGTGAGCATTTCCCTAAAACAGAGTATAAAAACTAGACTAACGCAGTACCTGTAGAAAGACCATTTGAGCAGGAACTGGCGTGCAGCCTTGGGGAAACTGGGGCTGCCCTGGTGGGGCTTCAGGACCTGAGAGACCACATTGTCCAGCCAGGTAGCCCACTGATCCAGAGAGCTCTGTTGCTGCAGGGTGACTTTAAAGTCCTGCTCCAGACGTTGAACCACACTCTCGTCACACTGACACACCCACGACGCCTGTTCCTGTTAGACACAACAAACACACCCAAACTAGTCAGCAACAAACCACAAACACACACAGTCAAGAGTCAACAGTCTGCAACAAACATTTAAACATCTCCACATAAAAAAAGTTTTGAGCACCTGAACGTTAGCAAAGTCGACCCGGTTGAGGTCAGAGAGCATCTGGTTTATCTGGGAGGTGTTCTGGAGGACGGCGCGGGCTGCCTGGGCCAGATGGTTCAGACTGGTGTAACGTCTCAGAGTCTGTGCAAACGCGCTGACCACCGCCACCTACACAACACACACACACACACACACACACACACAACCACACAATCCAAAATAAACTTTACACACAATGATTTCATCTTTCTTTTTTCTGTAAGCAAACTCTAAACATGTTTTATCTTCAGATATGAATCATTTACACGTAATCTAGAAATGACGTGCACGTTATAACCCAAAAAGGAGATGAGTTTTTTCCCCATGTTACCTTGGTGCGGATGATTTCTTGAGGAAAGTTGGTCATGGCGTTAGTCAGCCATCCTTCCAGACTCTTGGCAAAGTTACGGATGGCCTGAGTAAGAGTGCCTGAAGGAACAAAACAGCCTCAATTAAAACCTGACTTTACTTTATTTCCACTGTACATAAAGCATCACGAGTGTGTAAAAAGGCAGAAAACTGCACAATTCAAGTAGATCTGTAATAAAAATAAACATTAAAATCTCATATAGTTAATGCTGAGGTGTGTCAGTGTATTATTGAGGTTCCCATGAGGGAAAACTGCTCTTATTAATGTTTCTTCACTGATGTATTATTAAAGTAAAGTGATTCAGACTGTTGGGACAACTGACAACATGTATAAATACTTCCACTCTTTCATAGGAGCTCATAAAGCTTACGGTTGTATGCAAAAGTTTGGGCGCTCCTTGACAAGTAACATATTTTGGTGATTTTTTTTTTAAGTCTCTCTAGGAAATGGAACATAAAACACAATATTTTCAGCAAACATTACTGCATAGTTTAATATTTGTCAATGGAGTGCCCAAACTTTTGCCTACAACTGTAAATCCCTTCAAGAGTAACCGTGGTACTGACTGGGAACAGGACGCAGCACATCAGGGATGAGAATCTCCACCAAGGCCTGGTACAGGATGTGGTCACAGCTCCTCATCCATAGTCTGATTGGTTCATATTTACACAGAGCGACCAGCTTCTCTCTGGGGATCACGCCTTCCAGGTCATCATCGCTACACATAAGACAAGAAAGAAAGAAAAAAAAAAAACAGACTGTGAATGCTGCTATTCAGTAAATAATACTCTATTCTGAACTCAGCAGACATTCAGGTGAAAAGCAAAACATTTGAGATAAAATCTTGTAAAATACAAGATGTAATTTAGCCTCGATGTGACACTAAAGATTTGTGAAGATCTGTGTGGTCTGACCTGTTGGGGATGGTGGTACTTCCGTCACTAGATGGCGGTGTTGAATACCAAAAGGTCTGCCAGAGTTTCTCAATGTAGTGGAACTGGAGGTTCATCACCACATCCAAAGTCGCCTGCAGGAGAGCAGCGAGGGAGGGAGGAAGAGAAAAGAGCGGAGAGGGAGGGAGGGAGGGAAGAGAGGAGGGAAAAGAGGGAGGACGGGGGACAAAACATACAGAGCTGAACCATGGCAACCAGACACACACCAAGTTTCTACAGGCGGGCAGGCAGCCTCTCGCTCACTCTGGGCCCTCCTGGTTAGACAATGAGCCAGCTTAAACACAGCTCCCTGCACATTAATCATCAGGAGGATCCTAAAGGCCACGTTTAGTCTTTATCTGGAGTTTTATTTGAAGTTGATTCCACTCTACACTTTGCATCCTGTTTGCCTTTAGAAAGCAGATTAGTCTCATAGATTTAAGCGTGCATTCGCCTCCTTTTAACAATCAGTGGCAAGGCGCTGACCTGAACTAACCCATGTGACTTCCTCTTTCCTGTTCATATGTATGAGGCTCTTAGAAAGCTTGTTATGTTGCAAACAACCGAATGCAAAAGGAAGCAGAAGCAAGCTAACGATCATAAATGACAGTTTTGGAGTTGTGGTTTATTTGTGGTTGAAGCAAAAGCTGAAAACTGGTTCTAAATATTAACAGATAAACCTCCTGCTGAGGGTAAATAGAAACACTAGAGCTGTAGAAGTCGTTGAGACCATTCATCACACTAGAAGAAGAGTCGTCAACCTGACTCCACGCCTAAGCAGAGGTCAAACTTCTTTGTTTCTGGCTTGAAACAGAGGCGTATATCTCTACGTCGAGAGTCTGTCGAGTATGCGACTATGATTCACACCATGCCCAGAGATACTCCTCTTTCACTATCTGGCAGGACATGCACTTGCTGCTGGATCTTGTTACACAGCAGTGTAGGCTTCAATCACATGATATGTTTTTGCTTCCTCTCCAGCCGTCGCCATGGCAACCTTGTTTACGGTTGCCCCCAGCAACAGGTCAAACACAGAACTCCAAAACAAAAAGGAGAATTCCCCATCCCCTCTCTGAACAAGAAGCGTTTTGCCTTCACAGTTTTTTTTTTTCGTCGCACAGGAAAAACAGCATGCCTTAAAAAAAAAAAAAAAAAAAAAAAAAAAGAAAGAAAAAAATATGTGTTGAGGAGAAATAACACGTGTTCACATGCATGGTCGCAGAAAGAGCGGCCTGCAGTCAGACAATCACAAATCTTAACCTCTCACTTTGTGTTTTATTAACCGTCTATTCATTTGTATTTAAAACATTCATTTAGTGGCTGATGCCTGAATGTTTGGCTGTTACCATGACATTGATAAATACATGCCTGACAAATCTGTTTACAGCCCTGCTCTAAAAAAAAACAAAAAAAACAAAAACAGACTCCTTTAACTGCATGAAAGTAAAGTAAGAAATAAAGTATCGTTTTATGCTTCAGCCAACTTGTTTGTGCTGCAACTTTTAATAAAAGCCTTTTGACTAATGTGTTAACAGGTCGCTGTTGGCTCACAAATAAAAGGGAGGAGGAGGAAAAAAAAAAAAAACAAGAAAAGTGAAATGCATAAACATTAAAACACGTAGAGGCAAACGAGAGCTGTGAGAGTGACAGAAATGTGCTGGCAGACAAAGACAGAAAGCCCATGTGCCTGTCCGCAGACAAGGCAACACAAAGGCCCAAGGGGAGGCCACCACAAAGACACCGAGATGTCCACCCAGCGCGCTGAAAGGTTAATTGGCATGTCTTGAAAGCTGCACAGAGATGAAAAGACGGCTGGAACAAAGGGAGCGTGGTGAGGCTGGACAAGGGGAGGGCAGGGATAATATGATAAAGCCAGAGCTTCGCTGCTTTAATCACAGCCTCCCTCCTGCCTGTAAAGCCCCCAAATTTTAACGTTTGCTATTATTTCTCCTCTTTCTCTTTGCCTGTGTGGTTCAACCTGGGGGTGACGAGTTATTCTTTTGCCTTAGCTAATCCATTGTCTCTCAGTTATGCTGTGAAATACCTGAAAAACACAATTTCCTGATAGTGATTTTATTTTAAGTCTGATAAAGTTGTGCTTGGCTAACAGACCTCCTGACTAATATAGATATAGATATAGCTCAGTATGTGATAATTAAGATTTTATCTAATAGCAGAATACATGTAAGTGCAAATATGATCTACAGAGCCATAAATAGCATCATGAAGTTCTACTGTTTAGGATTAATAGTGATCCACGGAGAGTTGTAGAAAGCTGTTCCAGTCATTAATCACATGTCAGCGTAGTCTCATTGCCTCTAAGGATAGAGAGGCTGTCATATGCTGTACAGATTTTTAGTGATAAATATAATCATTTCATTCTCTCAAACTGTAACAGCAAGAGGTTTGCTGAAGATGACCTGCAGCCAGGAAGCAGACAGCAGTGTGTGTGTGTGTGTGTGTGTGTGGTGTAACCAGGGACGAGCTGTGCTGCACGTCTGAATGTGACCAAACTGAGGAGCAACCCACAGGTCAAAATGTAAATATTTGTTCAAAAGTTTCTAAGGTGGTGGAAGATGTAATAAAAATGAGTCCCGCTGCGATGTGACCTACCTCACAGTGGTCTCTGTAGAGCGTTTGCAGCTTCTTGATGTCGTTCATGTTGATGCGCTCGGGCAGAGGCTGGGTGCCCAAGTCAGGAGTGGGAAACGGAGGTAAGGTGTGGGACGTATCTGCATGAAGAAAAAAAAAAAAAAAAAAGATAGACAGGTGTCACTTGTTTCACATTGCAAAGTAGCGTGGAGTATGGAAACAGAAAACGTGTAGAATATTATAATTTAAGTTTACGGTGTGTCAACATTGAATCACCAGCTGCTTAGTCCGTGTAATGTCCAATTGAGCCCATGTGTGAATACAGCAGGTAATTTTCCAGAGAATTCACAGTGAGCGAGTGGGGTGTTGATGACGTTTCTATCATGCGGCTGGTGCTGGATAAACGCAGCAGGCCAGCTAAGCTGCATTTTGACTGGGCCTGAATGCTCCGCTGTGAAGCTAGCGCTAACGGGAGAGAGCACTTCCTACGATTTCTCATGAAATAAACTATGCTTTCTCTCTGGTGAAAAGTTTAGAAATGTCAAATTACAACCGCAGCATACTCTTTCCGTCTTGTCCTACCTCCTACACACAATTTTGTCACAATCTCATCTTGTGGGCTATACGTGTGAAAGGGCAACAAGAGTTCACATGAGAAACCAGCTATTGTCACAACAATCAAGATGCCTGCTCGTAAATTTCATCAAGTCTAACATTTATCATGTGTGTTTGCTCTACCACCGACATGTGCCTCACTAAGTATCGCACAGTCGTGGTAGCAGCACAAGCAGCTCCCGTCCTTACCTATGTACTGCTGGTGGTGTTGGCTCTGAGCGGCCACCGACTGCTCTGGAGTGTTGTTACAGTGCTGAGAGCTTCCACACAGGCTGTCAGACATACCGTCCACCTTCTGTAGAGGTTTGAATCTACACAGTCAGGAGAAGAGAGGGCAGGACATCTGTGTTAGCAACGTTTGGGAGGACTACAGGCAGGGAAAAAAAAGAAAGGATGTGCCACAGAAAACTGGGAGTATGCAAGTTTTAATGCCATTGAAAAACCAAACGAGATAACTCCTGGGTAAGCGCACCTTCAACCGGGGGAGGACTAGTTAGTGAAATGAGCACGAGTGTGTTTAAAAGGAAAACATTCTCAACACTTTTCTGGTTTATTCATATGTTATTTTCCCATTTGTGAGAAATGCTTTGCCTTTACTTCAGTCTGAAATACACTCTAGTTATGAAAAACTATCAGTGGGTGCATTTTACCCAATTAAACAAACATGCAATGTGCATGTGTTTGGTGAATGTCTTGTGTTAGAAAAGCAACCACAAAAGAAAATGAAAAGGGCAAGAGCTTAAAGAAGAAAATAGGAAGGAGAAAGATGAGAAGAAAAAAACACAGCAGGCAGCAGAGTGATGGTGATGACAGTGAGACAGCATAAATGTTATCAATATTAAAATGAGAATTATACACAGTCCTCCCTTGAAAGGAAGAAAACATTCAGAAACGACAATGAACGGAGCGTTATGTGAAAGTTGTGACAAATGTGGCGGAGAGTAAGAGAAGCGGATCATTGGGAGAGCGCTGACCTCTGTTTCTGATGGACAGGCTGCTGCCTCATGGCCATGTACTGGGTGTCTTCCTGCAGCCGGTTAAGCGGAGAGTCTGGCTTCACCCGGATGCCATAGTAATGATACTTAGAGTTGCCTCTGGTGGATTCAGTGAGAGAAAAGCCAGAAACCAGTGAGGAGGAGAAGACTTGCCATCAATGTAATCACTATCATTATCCTCTTCCATCAGCAAGTCTCCGATGCCTATAAGCATCATCATACTCGTCACATCTCTAATGGTTACATGATTACTGTTATCAGCATCTTCAGCGTTGCAACACCGCCTTCCTGTTTGTACCTGGTGCCGAGGCGGCGGGTCCTGAGGCCCATGAAAACCGAGCGGATGAGCTTGCCGAAGGAGGCTGCGTTGACCGGATCCAGTTTCTGTTCCTGACAGTGCCGCAAGTAATGGTTATACAGGGAGCACCGGGGCAGGCTCACACCCTCCGCAGTCTCGTAGTTGTCCAGCAGCCACTGCAGCTACAAAAAAAAAGCAACACAGAAGAAGAAACAGTCTCATAATCGGTGAGCCCAAATGTCGGCACTGTGATATTCACCAGGCCAGCAATCGAGAGGAGCAGTGGATCTTATTATCACATCAAAAGACAGATAAGACACACACACACACACACTTCTACCTACACACACACGTCACATCACCACCTATTTTATGAGGTTTAACACCACAGAGACCATTGCACTCCCTATGTGGCTTTTGCCCACACATTTATATTCTTGAGTGAAGCAGTAAGTGACTACAGCAGAAGGAATGGCTGATTGAGTGAACACTCAAACATCTGAAGAGCTATTTATCCAATCGGAAAAAAATCTCCAAGACGAGTCAATATTAAGGAGGACACAGGCATCATGACCTTGTGTGTTACCAGTACTGTTATATAAGAATTTGTATGAAAAATACAATGAACGATTATCAAATCAGATATAGCGAATACTTCAAACGCTATTCATACAAATGATGTGGAGATTGTTCGGTGACAGCTGAGGTTAAGAGCTGAAATGAAGACATTTCCCCATGTGAGTAAAAATTTGGGTAGAACTACAAAGTTGTATTAAATAAATGCGTCATAAATATCATTTAAAATTCATTATAACTGAGTGACAGCATCCCAACAAGAGAATATTACAGTGATACTGCAATAAAAGTGCATGTTTTGACATATTTATGAGTGAAAATAACAGAAATCTTGAATAATCAATCAGCTTAAATCCATGCAGAGTATTAAGACACGTATACAAGATACATCATTAAGCAAAAAGTGACAGCAAATGCAAGTTCAGATCGAGGATGAAAACTAATTGAGATAATTATGCGTGTCAGTGGGACAGTGCAGAGTAAGTAAAGCTAGCAGTAGGTGGTGTGTTCAACTTAGCACAACACAAGTAGAAACACACTGCCAACAGGTTCAGCCACAGCTTTCTTTTTTTTTTTTTTTCTCCTCTTCCCATTTTCTCTCTCATGTCCTTTTCAAAGAAAGTTCCTGATGGACTTACATGGCTGTTGAGCAGGCTGCTTTTGTGACTTGCAATTCCTTCAGACTTTTGGAGGTTTTCAATCGCCATTTCAAGCTAAAGAAAGAAGGAAGCATGCAAAAAAAAAAGAAAAAAAGAGTGGACACAGAAGGGGGAGGAGGCAAGAGAGTGAGAGAGATAAAAAAAAATGAGACAGAAATAAGCAGACGTATATAAAAAAAAATGTAAAAAAAAAAAAAAAAATAATGAAAAAAAAAACAAAAAAAACCACACAAAACAGATAAAGGAAATAAGACTGTTAGCGAGCAGCCAGATCTCTGCATTTCCATTAAAATCAGTCAGTGTTGCGGCCAAATCCATTATTGGCTAACAAAAGCATGCAAATCAAGGGACTCATAGGGTTAAGCTGCTCAGTGAAGACTTGCGGTCAGACACTCTAATGTATGCAAATAGGAACCACAAACAGGGGCACAGGTCACGTCAAGCTTGGAGACAATAGGTCAACAATGCCTACCCCCCACCACCCCCCTCCCTCCCCTCAACAATTTATCAAACAATATAACTTTGAAAGAATATTTTTTAAAAAAAAACTAAAACTCAGATAGAATAAGTTGTAACTACGACACAAGCGAGAGTGTCATGGTATAAAACACACTGACATATAATTCTTTCTTTTGGACAACAAAAAGTGTCGGAGTCCAACTGGCTGGTAAAGTGAATGACAAAACCAGGGACGTTCTGTTGAGCTGTGGAAGAAAATCAAGTCAAAAAAGAAAAGATGTGTGGTATTGCAGCCAAACTGGAGACACAGAAGAAAAAGGAAAAAGAAAGAGGCAGCGTTCCAAGCCTTAAGAAGACTCCCGAGGGCTCTTGGCCAAATGGTAATGAGCCCCAAGGGTTGCTTTGTTTCGCAGGGCGCTCAAGTGCCTGTGAAAACCTCTGAAACAAGGCAGCGCTGAATTATTTAAGCCAGTGTCCCGATTCTACAGGCTCTCTGCCCTGCTCCACTCTTGCTCTGTGTGTGTTACTGCAGAGCCAGGAGGGCCCCCAACTCAGGTTGCTGTGAACCCTGTGTGTCTGTTCCTGTCAGGACACGGGCATCACGTAGCAGTGATGACAGTTAGCGCTTGTGTGCATCACACAACCTCATATGGAAGTAGGGATGTTTGCTTTGTTGTACAATACTCTCATTTATATACTTTAGAGAACAAAAAAAAACTACAATTTGGACTTAGAAGAGTTGAGAAAACAATCTTCCAAGTGTATTCAGTCTTTGGAGGGTGTAAACCTCTGATTTACAACTTTTTTTTTGCTTGCTCATGAATCCTTCTGTAATGAAAACCGTGCTGCAGAACGCCACAAGGACACTGGGGTGAGTGTTGCTCACCATGGCTGAGGAAGAGCGAGAGGAGTGCGATATGTGGTTGCGGCTCCCCTCCATGCTTCCTCCATGGATCAGGTAGGTGCTGCCGCTGGAGATGATGTGGCTGCTGCCCACGTCCATGGCGATGCCCACCATGCCATGAGGGGGCACCCCGCCGCTGGCAGAGGAGACTACCGTGGTGACATGAGCCCCGCCGGCCTGTGAGTCAAAGTAAGCTCCGCCACTGCTCTGCCCGTACAACTGAGCCTCAGGGTTGTAGGAGTAGGCCGCCCGGCTGCGGAGAGATCATTGTAATTAGCATGCAGTGATGTCATTCAATAAATTTCATGATCACTGAGTCATTTTAGGATGTCCCATGAAGTAGAGCAATTCAAGACTATGCTCTGTTTAAGAGGTTTTCATAGATAACAGTATAATTGATGACATTGAAATATTTGGTTATGCTGGAATCATATCAGACATCAAACTGTGGGAAAAAACTCACATTGGCTTCATTTGACTTTAATGACGTTTTGATTAGAGCCACTTTAAAAGAAGTTGGATGTGCCACAGTTAAAATGATGAGGAAAGCAGTCTGGAAAGTCTTATTTGTCATTACACCCCTTATCCAGCACTTATTCATGCATAATTCAAGATGACTCTGAAACTGGAGTAGAGCCAAATACTATTCACAGTGTTGTGTCTCCTCAATTTCAAAAGCTGAAGTCTTCCTATTAAACTATTTAACATTAACATAAATGGCCATTTTTGAGCAATTCTTTCATATAAAAATGAACTCCTCTACATTAGGGCAATATTAAAACTTATGTAAGCACACAAAACCACATTTTTCTCAACAAAACACAACTATGAAAGATTCCCTGCAGACATATTTTAAGTAATTTAAAAACACTGCTTGGAATAATCATTTGTTGTGCATATTGGACCGTGATTATCTTCCAATGTAGTTGTGAGGTCACAAAAGACTTATACTTTTAGCCTTTCTTTCATAGTCTAGTTGAACTACACTATAAAAACATCATATTATTTTGCCATAAATGGGGAATGATGTAACATTTCTTACATAGTTCCATTGGTGTAAACAGCCTCCCCACTTTCTCCTACATACTGGACCTGTGATGGATAAACATGCTGCACCTGCTGCACCTACAGAGAAACAACAGCAGAATTAAAGCAGAAAAAATGAAAAACTTTATACTTCCTTACTTGAGATTTAATCACAGTATGTCACCAAGATTATAGTTTAAAGTTGTTTTTTTTTTTAAACTTTGCAACAGATTGATATTACTACATGGGTGTATAGGCATGTGCACATCCGTATGTGTGCGTATATACAGTGCAGTGAAAAAGTCTGTCCACCCCTTTTTGTTTTTGCACAATTATTTGTGAGAAGCATAAACCCCAAAAAATATAATTTGATATTTAAATGCTTATTGTATTTGGCCCTTTACAGGTTCTTGTGTATAAGTTCTGTAATATTTAAAGTGGCAAATAAGTACAGTAAGTACACAACAGTAACACTGAAAAGGAAGTAGGAGTAAAAGTGATTTGCTTCCATGAAAACCACAAAAATTAAACCATAAAAAATAAGAGTTTCTTAAAATTTAAACGAACTTATAACTTTACCATGTAATACAATAACAATGTTGGTGAAATCATAATGGATAATGAACTTGTATTGATAAAGACATACTTGATTTGATAAACAATCACAACTGCTGATGAATAACAAACTGAAGGATAAACATGGTGGAAAACAGGAAGTTAACTGTCCATCTGCTATTGGCCAGTCTTGTGGCTGATGATATCACCTGACACCAAAGACCAGCTAACAGCAGACAGTCAGGTCTGTCCTCTGCTATTCAACATGAGACGTTAAAGACATCACACAGATTTGGTGTTGGGATTTGGTTCAAGCCCCCAGGAAACAATCACTGGGCTGTGCAGCAAGTTTGGTGGCACAGCAGCCAAACTGCATCAAACTGCATGTCACATTATACCCTGGAAACTAGAGAAGGCTTTTACACATCATCACAAAAAAAAAGAGAAGCAGCGGTAAAGCTTAGAAAACAAGAGCCATGCTTGCAGCTCAGTGAGGCTATACACAGGCACAGTGATGCTTTGAACTAAATGCTAAGGTTGATGACGATGCTAACATGCTGATGCTAAGCAGGTATAATGTTCCACATGTTAATTTATCTTTCTAACATCTGCTAATTAGCACTAAACAATGTACAGCTGAGGCTGATGGGTTTAGTCTTGCATCGTCGGGGGACCATGAATGTCTGTATCAAATTTCATGGCAATCCATCCAATAGTTGTTGAAATATTTCAGTCAGGACCAACCGACTGAGAGACATTACCATCCCTAAAGCCGAGCCGCTAGCAGGGCTAAAGGCTCATCATCACACAAATTTAAAAATAACTTTTTTTGATTACCAACCATTAGTGCCAATATTTAATTAAAAGCCACTATGAGTCGTATAAAGATATTATTTTCATGTCATTCATGTATGCAGGCAGCGGGCCAGGCTCAGCCAGAGAAAGACACTTAGGCGCACCCATGATGGGCACAGGAAGGAAGCAGGAGAAACATTTCAGCTCCGCATGAGCAGCTTTCAGTGGAATGAATGGGCTGCAATGTTTGGGATCTTCACCCAGTGGTGCAGTTACTGTTTAACTTGTTTATTATCTAAACAATCTACTATCTATCTCCCCCAGTGTGACTGTTATTGTTTAACCTGAATGTAAATTCTGACCCCAGTGAGACATGAAAAGTTAATCAAATATTTGTCAGTGATACAAATAAGCCTTATGAAACAGACCATATACTTATCTTGCTCATCCTGGATACCATTGATTTGAATTGATAGAAATAATATAGTTTTCTTATCTTATTTTACTGTAAAAGAAAACAAAGTGTGGGTCTCAGGATCAGTCACAACTTAAGATAATTTAATTTTTTTTTTTATTTAAACTGAACAAAAAGAGTCAAGGGGTGTACAAATATTTTCACAGCACTGTATATATATGTACAGTACTGTGTACCTGCTGAGGGACCTGTTGAACCCTGGGTACTGAAAGCTGCTGTACTTGTCCTCCCTTCTGAGCTGAGCCTGTGGCTTGAACCAGCACCCTCTGTGTAGATACAAGACATAACTCAATTACATAGGTATGCACACACAATCACACACACACACACACACACACACAAACACACATCATTGTTAGCATATGACTGCCAACAAATGCCTTTCTTAAGCCCTCTTTAAGCAACTACGCCTGATAGGTTCATGCTTCTTACAAGAGAAAATGAGTAAAAGAAAAAATAATTTAAAAATTAATCAAAAGCCCACACTTCTCTGTAAAAGTCTGACAAACTGGATGTCTGATCTGTAAAGCGAAGAACTGGTTATTTCTCAATGTCGTTAACTGATTACAGGCAACGAACAACCGAAATTCTGGCCGTTTTATAGGTCCGTATTTTTCTTGTAGCCTAAATGGCTAAATGGATGTAATGGTCGAGTATCTCAAGGAGGAATAATTGCAAAAGCTAGCATGGTAAATGAATCCAAGAGGCATCTGTTGGCAGAGTGGAGGGTGGCTGTTGTGGTTGCTGACAAGTTACAAATAGGAAACACTATGAAAAAAAAAAAGTGTTTTTATTTATTGCAGGTGCTACACAGAGGAGAGATTCCTTGTCAAGATACTGTACGGTTTTCTTTACAGACACCATGCACAAGCACTCGTGTAGTAAGTAGCTGGTTTGGTTTCCAAAACAACTTTTTTTTCCCCTTTTATACAGAACAGTTACTGCAAAAAAAAACTCATGACAGACTTTTCCCATTTATCCTGTCATCACAGTAGCAGTTAGCGAGGAGCAGGAGCAGGCGGCGGGAGGTGGCACCCTACCTGCTGAGAGGCTGGGACAGGCTGTACCACAGGAGCCTGGGCTGATGATGACGTCCGCAGTGTCGCCACGCTGGTCGTGGTGTCTGACCCTCCCTCGGAGCTCTGCATGCTGGGTCGCGATGGGGGGGGAGAAGAGATGAGGAAAGCAAAGGGAAGAGAAGACGTGAGTAAGGGGAAATCTCATACCAGATTTAAAGAAACACTTTTTCCAGGTAATGCTGAAGCCTGAAAGAAAAAGGATAAGAGCTTTTCAAGTCTATACATATGGACAGCCATACTAAATAAATGCTTTTCCACCCCACCCCCTTCTTTCTTGGAGCCACCGGGGCATTCATTGTACCCCAGGGGGTTTCTGGCTTTGCCAAGTCAAGCTGAGCCGGTGAAGCTTTCAGAGCCCCAGAGGCAGCCCACCTTTGGCCTTAATCAATGGCAAAATACGCAGCCCAACAGTATTACACAGACACTTCTTGTCCTGCTGACAGGACAGACCCAGGTGGGAAAGTTACAGTATAGGAGTTCAAGTTACCAAAAGGACTGAACTGCTTCCTGAGGACCAAACCCATTGCTGCCACTCGGCTTTCCACTGGGTGACAATGTGCGCAGCATAGCAAAGGGGAGCTAAAAATGGAGTGACACAAAGGCTCTCTTTTCAAAAAAAAAAAAAAAAGGACAGAGAGGGAAAGAGCGGGAGCAAGGGAGGGATAAGAGAAGAATGGAGCTGCAAGGGGGAGTAAGCAGATAAAAAAAAAACAACTTCCCCACTCTGTCCAAAAAAGAAAGAAAAAAAAAACGAAGGGGGGAAAAAGATGAAAATGGCAGTGGGGCTCCAGCCCCTGCCAGGGTCCTGATGATATCCAGCGTTTGTTTCGAACGAGAGCCGTTCTCTGAGGGCTCCAATAATCCAGCTGATATGAGGAAATTCCTCAATGCTTTGTAAACGTTTGTCGGTTGCTATGGTGAGGATTCCATGACGACCACCCCCAACTCAACCCCCCTCCCCCTCCTCCCCTCCTCCTCCTCCTCCTCCCTTCCCCGTTCACTCCTCTATTTTTCCCCCCCTTTATAAAGCTCTTGCACAGGAACTTTCGAGTGTGCGACCGAAAAAAAAAGGGAAAAAAAAAAAGAGCGAGAGACGAGGGGGAGAAGGATTAGAATAAGGGAGAGGGAGATACGGCGCTCTTAGGGGTGGGTTGAATTGATGAGCAGTCTGTGGTCGAAGGCAGGAGCAGCAGGAGAAGTCTGTAGGTAGACAGGAGGAGGATAGTCTTAACCGGGAAGAGCTCAGATCCACAAGACACAACCTGCTGAAGACACCCTGTGATTACTCATAACAGACTCATAACACTATACAATGTTATTTTAATTTGCGGAAAGAGAGACCTTACTCAGTAATCTGGTGACTGAGCTGTTAGATACATGCAACAGGTGCAGCCTGTCTTGTTTTTTCTTGGCTTTTCTAAAGACTAAACAAAAAAAAAAAACTTTCTTGAGTGGTGGGGGCTTTTTAAACAATTCAAGCCTCTTTTTTTCTCTCATCTCCCTGCATCCAATCTCCCTGCATCCATTGCATCGAACCATCAATAAATGACACGACCGTGACAAATTGAACTCAGACAGAGAGAGAGAGCAGAAACAAAAACAGATCTAATGTGAGACCTACTGAACAGCAAAAAAAAAAAAAAAAGCTTTGGAGGGACAACAAAAATAAGGGCAAAAATGAGTCAGAATTAAGGAAACCCCAATGGAGATATAGAGGAAGAGGAAATAAATTTGACCAAACCAAACTCCTGACAAAAACGCTGTGCTAATACCAAAATAGGAGTCACATCCTTTTTTGTGGAACATTTTCATAGTTTGAGACCATGATGATACAGGGTAACACCGCTAATTTCACCAAACCACCTGAAATCCTGCTGCTAAGTACAACATAATGAAGCCATCATGAAAACTACCACAAAAAGAAAGAAAAAAAAACCACCTCACCACACGATCAGTGCATTTGTACAACCAAAACATTCCTGCAGGCAAAAAAAAAAAAAAGGGAGATTACAAGGATAAATGTTTCATGAACACATGGCTGCAGATCTTGACAACAAACTATAATCTCAATTTGACTAAACAGGACTATAAAACTGTGATTCTCATTTTTTTATCCAGTATCCAGCTGTATTACATGTTGACTCAGATGGGAGGAGAAAGGAGTTTCTCACTTTAACTTTCTTTTTTTTTTTTAAGTTGTGTAACCGATTGTTAATTATGGCATCAGTCCTCTAATCACAACTCTCTATGGTAGGTGATAAGTGATGACTCAAAATACGAGGAAAAACATAAAAAAGAAGGCAAGCAATCTGACACGTAAGCTGTCTGTACAAACTGAGGTAATTGAGCAACCAACTGTGTTGGGTTTCAAACCACCAACAGTTGAGTTGAGGGGAAATTTGGTGGTCTGGAGGGGGGAGGCGGGGGGGTGCCATAGCAAAAAAAAAATATCAGAGAGTGTACCTTTAAGATAGAAAAACAACTGATTTGGGCGTGCCACCACTGACATTTTCCATGTGTGGAGCTCTTGCCACAGGCAAGGACCTACTGCTCTGCTTAAATGACTAATACAGAGTGGAGGAGACTATGTCGAAATCCCTGATACCGTATATGTCAATCTTCAATCACATAAATGGACCCATACTGAGTGTAGCATGAGCGGACCTCTATGAGTCCATCTTCAGTGTGTTTTGTTAGCAGGGCACAATTATCACTTGTATGTAAAGATATTCTATTACCATTTTTTTCTTCACACCACCTTACTGTATGTCATGAAAATACCAAAAGACTATTATCAGAATGATGCTAACAAGGAGTGAACATTTTAAAAAAGCCACTCCGATACTCCAGCGTATTTCTAAAGAAAGGAATTTGTCTATGTAGTGTCAGCTGAGTTATAAATACACTTGTAGCAATCACATTATTTATCTTTAGACTACTCGTTTTCACCAAAGGAAGTGACACAAGCTTGAAGTCTTCCTTACACCATTAAGGAGAGGGCAGCACAGAGTGGTGGGAGTGGGCGGGGGGGTGGGTGGTTGGGGGATCAGGAAACAGACCACTGACCTGCACGTTTTCATTCATTAAAGCTCAATTAAAGCGGTGGTTTTAATAGGTATAATGAAGTGTGTCAAATCACTGGGTTTGAAGGGAGAGTGCTTAGTGTTCAGGGAAGGTTAAAAGTCACACAAATTCCCCCGCCAGCAAGCTCTGAAATACACAGCAGGGGGATACAGCACACTGCTGTAAAACGCTACTCTGGATGGACCGAACCTTTCTGCTTCCAACTCAGAGACAACTTCACACACACACACACACACACACACACACACACACACACACACACACAAGTCTGTTTTCATGTCAAGTCTGTGAGCCTGGTTTCATTCAGGCAAATCCCAGATGAGCACTTAACATTACAACAACAGCCCACCCCACCCCACCCCCTTCTTCTAAAGATTTACCTGAGTTTTAAAAGATATACGGCAACAAGAAAAGAATATTTAAGGCTTTACAAACTGTCACTAAGTCTATAGTCTATAATGTTAACAGCACGGACGAGATTTAAACATATGTCACTGACAGATCTAACTTAAACAGGGCTCAATCAGAGAAAAACACATACAGATGTTCAATTAAAAGCAGGAGCCCACAGTCTTGGCTCATGTTTGCACTGGCCCACATTGTTTGCAGAGCAACAACGGTTGCTAGTGGCAACACTGTCCACTCCCGTTTCCAGGAGCCTGTTGCTACGCAACCAACAGAATACTTCCCAAACCAAACAATGCCATCCCCCCACCTGATCCCTCTATCTCACGCTAAGTAGAAACTTACAACAATAAATACTATGTAAGCTATTAATTTCAGACACCGGGGGACATAGAAGCAGAGTTATTCCTGTGTTGCAGTTATATAAAAATGTACAGACTTGGTTTAGACTTGATTGAGGAGGACAGGATGACTTGATTGAAGAGGACAGGATGAAGTGCTCTGTTTTTGTAACTACTCGGTGGTCAAAAAAAAAAAAAAAGAAGAAGGAGGAATGTTTAAGTCATCAGGGGCACAACAGTCTATTCTTCGAGGTTGCTTTACACTCATGCCACCCAAAAACAACACTCCTAAAAAACCCAAGTCAAGTCTTTCCAAAGTTCCTTTAGAGGAGCAGATAGTAAAACAGCTTGAGCAGAGCAATACTTTTTTTTTCTCCCTCCTCAACTCAGTGGAAGATAAAACGACATGAAGCAGAGGCAGACACTTGTTGCTTTTGAGGGGACGTCTACAGGGGACATTTGTTTAGCGCTTAACAGACACATCGCTCTGCCACACCTTTAATACGTGTGCCGCAGAGAAGCAACAGGCTTCTTGAAGAGGCTTCGACATGTGTTCCTTAATTTAAGAATTCATGTAGTTGACATTGTTTCCATTAGAAAAAAAACTAATTGCATTGTCACATTTTGTGGGATTTGAAAAAAAAACAACTTCCACTTAAGACTTGCTTTTCTTTGATGTCATTAAAAAAAAGACCCTGTAAGATCACACAGGCACACGCGCTCACACAAAGAGCGAATTAAGATATGATAGAGATTTCCACAACAGAGGCTGTTCTTCAAGGCTGTCTCATTAATTCATGGCTAATCCAATCAAAGCGGCTCTTGGGGTCTGCTGATGGCAGAGTTTGAGGGGGAGCGGGAGAGCGAGAAAGAGAGAGAGTGAGCAGAGATAGGAGGCAACCGACCACGGTGTCTGATCTAAGCATCCCCCTCCCTCCTCCTCCTCCTCCTCCTCCCCCTCCCCCTCCTCCTGCTCCTACTCCTACTCTCCCCAGCTCACCTCTGGTCATCAGCACAACCTGTCCACTCTGTCACCATGTGTGCTGCAGGCCTGACAGCCACAGAGAGAAAGATCAAACCGTTGCCATGGAGATTATGTGGTCGCCCATGCTCTACACTAGCGACTTCCTCCCCTCCACCCCCCACCCCCCCCAACACACATACACACACACACACTACCTCTTCTAACCCTTTCCAGATTTCTACCCCCAGCCCTCCTCCACTTCCACCCACTTTCATCCCTCATCCTCAACATCTCAAGATGAAGGATGAGGATTTGAAACTGCACATTTTGACAAGTTAAACTGGAAAACACAACAAAGACAGGCGGCGAGGGAGGAGGAGGAGGGAGGAAGGGAAGGGAAGGGAGGGGGGGGGGGGGGTCACAAATGGAAAGGTAATCAGACTATTTTCATACGAGTGGGCGTCTCTGTCTTTCACGAGTATTTATTTATCTAATGTGTTTCGAGGCTGCCGCACTGATGACACAAAAGGAAGGAACTTCACCCAAGTCGCCCCTGGCTTCTCGAGAAGATGTTGGAGACTAAAGAGAAAACTAAAAATATAGAAATGTTAACAGTTAAATTGCATAATATCTGTTTTATATCTGCCAAGGCTGCATAATCCTCTAAACGTGTTATTTTAAAAACAGAAGATATTCAGAGAAAGCAGCAGTTTGTGAATAGAAATCAGGGAAAACATTTTTGAAAATGCACTTGAGCTTGTTAGAATTAAATATAAAAATACTTGACCCAGAGTGATTCCTGATCTGGATCTATGACAAAAAAATGAATTATGTGTTCCTTGGGCCGCAGCCTTCGTGTCTTTCCACCTAATTTCATTGAAAATCTCTTAACAAGTTAATAAGATATCCTGCTAATTATCAGACAAACAATAAGAACTGAAAACACAACCTCCGGCGAGGTGGTTATGTTGCTGTCTCTTCTCAAAGTGACAACATTAAATCAAAACTAATCATCAAGCCTGACAACTTGGAAGTGATTAAGTATCCTAACACTTTAGCCAGGCCCAGACTTGTAATCCTCTTCTGTGAAAGTACACCACACCAGACCAAAGGTGCTCATTGCTCTCTTAAAAAAAAACAAAAAAAAAACAGGTGTGTATCCAACCTGTGAGTTTTATTTCCTAGGGAACCACATTCTGCGGAGATAAACCTCAGATACTGGCAGGGTGCCGTGCCTATCTTGACCGATGAATCTCAGATAAGCGTTATGTTGCACTGGAGGAGTTTCCCTTCTTGGCAAAAGCACTCTGCACGGATATGATACTGAGAATCGTTTTACAGTACGTACAGTATAGTTTTACAAGCACTACTTTGACACTAACAATGAGTCACCAGTTAATGCTTTAAATCTGAGATGGATCCAAGTCTCTGTTGTTCATGCAGTAAATACTGCGCCACACTGAACACTACCCTTCAACCTCAGAAGAAAGTATTTAATACCCTTTTCAACACACAAACCCCCGATGCAAGACACTTGATATTAAACACATGTGTACATTTGACAGTTTATTCAGTTCACACAGGTAAATACTGGATTGAAGACTTACATGTCATTTAACGCGTTTACTGCAATGTGGTTTTAACAAATTGTGTCCAAGACTCATATTTGAGCATAATTCGAGTCATACTAGCTTGTACCAAAAAAATCCCTTGAATTCACCCTTTCATATTGAAACTAAACAGAGTTTACAGTCGCAGCCAAACTCCATCTTAGCAGCTGTTACAGCTGGCCACAAATGGAGTGGACTTAATTGGTGTGAGAGTCCACATAACGCTACTGAACTAATGATTTCTGCACAAAAACATAGCTGAGATGACATCTGGGTTTTAAAAATCGTCGTCATCTTTGCCGTCAGCAGCCAGATCCCGTACAAGATATGCTTCTAAAATAAAAAAAATTTAAAAAAAGATGTGTTGCATAATCTCGGCAGCATTCATCCGCTAATTTACCAATCATCCTTCAGTGTCATTTACAGAACATTTAACATCAAATTACTGAAGGATCTAACAAGTGTTTCTGCGTGACAGTTTGCATTAAGACGGCATTCATATTACAGCATTTAAACCCTATTTAGTTGTCATTTCTCTCTTTGCTTTCCTTCTTTTTTTCACTGGCTGATACTTTTTAACATAATTTAAACTTCTAAAACTAAAATTTTAAACTTCAAACTTTTTCCATTTTGCTGCCAGACAGGTTTTGTAACCCCTCAATGTCAGTAACAATTGTAGCGATATTCAACACTACTACACTGTCCATTCTTACACGACAATAATTAGCATACACTGCTGCTTTTACATATATATACCCCCCATATTGAAACACTGCAACATTAACATTTGCTCTCTTCTGAAGCTAATGAGTGGGAGGAAAGGGATCTGAGGGACTGCACTATAAAAAAAAAAAAAAAAAAAAAAAAAAAAAAGACATCCACCTTTTAGTTGTTTCCATCTGTGACAATAGTGTCTTCTCCTATTGTTTCCCGACCAAAGCTCCCTCATTAAAAGAGCTTTTGAGGTTGCCAATCTGGAGATCCAACAAATTCAGCAACCTAAAAATACTGTCCGCCTTGGCAAATGTGTCCAAATCTCAGTCCAATGAGGGCTCTAATCTGGTAGTAGCTACTTTACACTTACTTCTTCTTCTTTTTTTTTTATAAACATCTCTTAACAAACTAGCCTAAAACTCTACAAAAGAAAGGAAAAGTAAGTAGAGGATGGGGGCCGGCTACTATCAGTGCCTGAAAGAGAGGGAAGGTGGTGGTGGGGGTTATTGTAATGCAAATGTCACTGCCTTGTCTGCTGTTTGTGGCAGGAAATTTAATTAGCAGTTGTGTAGCTACGATACAAACAGGTGGAATGTGAAGAATGCTCCTGATGACACACACACACATATACACACAGACAGAAGAGACAGACTGAAAAACATTTCATTTCGCAACGAGTTTCAACTTGTTGCCACCGCGCAAGAGCCAATCAGCAGTAGCATTTTTTTTTTTTTTTTTGGTATTTGACAAGATTTATGTCTTTGTATCCTAGCAGCACAAGCCAACAATGATTCTCAAAAAAAAAAAAATCTTTGTAGCTGGAAGACTTGATGTGACAGACACAAGGACACTTAAACTATTTTTCTTTCAACAGATTCCTATAAAAAACAGTAACAAGCCTCTTAACAAATAAATGAATTATGAAAGATTATGAAACTGAAAACATTCATGTGTACAAAATGGTACTATTAATTTCCACTTAACAAGCCCCACAAGGCATTCTCTCCTCTCTCAGCTCTTTGCTCTGTGATTTCCTGACATGCTTTTGACTAGAGTTATGGGATAAGCCATTAAAACAATGTTAATAATCAGACAAAAAAAAAAAGCCAGGGCAAGTTCACATTAGCACAGCGGGATGTAAATGCGACTCTCTATATATGATGAATATGATCGACTGTAAACAGCAGCGGGGAAAGTGATGGCAGTGACTCGGTCCATGTCTATATCTGTAGCTATTGGATTGAGAGCTTCTCCCTGGGGCGGCAGTGGGCCTCATCAAGATAAGCTAAATACAGCATGAGCAAACACACACACACACACACAAGCACATCCACACAGCACACTCATGTATGCACACACACACTGCGTGTACACACACACACACACACACACACAGAACATGTGACCAAAAGCTGTGTCAGGTCACCCGCTGCCCAAGAGACCACTGCAGCTGTCCTATTGATAGCTAAACTGTACTACACACACACACGGGTCCATTAAACACTCAAAATGGCACAAGGTAATGGTGAACACTGCTACGTACAATCACACCAGCTACTCCAGAGATGGTTGAAAAGAAAAGCTAGAGAATAAAGAGGGGTGGTGGGACTTGGGGGGATTATTAAGCTTAAATAAAGTGCATAATTTTCTGTAAATCACAGGCCACGGTGGCATTCATCCCTGAAATGGACCAAAGCATGACCACAATCAAGAGAGTGCAGGCTGCGCCAGTACAGGCGAGCTGGATCACTCGCACATTAGAATACATTCACTTCAGTGTTACTGTGCTGTGGTGTGGCCAGTTTGTGATTTGAGACAGACAGGGGAAAAAAAAGATATATAACCTGCAACAGAGCTGCTCAAAATAAAAATACTTTTCCTCCTATTTTCTATGAACATCCTTATCAATCCCCCTTTTTTTCTCTACTCTGCAAGCCGGTGTAAAGAGGTTTCTGCATAAAAAAGTGCAATGAAATATGTTAACCTCGTCGACCGCCAGCTGCATTCCACTTTGTTTAATTCTCCTTTCTAAGCACCTTTTCTCTCCGGCCTGCCTCTGCAAGCCAGAACTATGCACTTTTACCACAAAGAGGGAGATGAAAATAACCTGATTAAAAACACTGACTTTTAAAAGAATAACATTTCGCCCCCCCCCCGGCCCACTCCATCCCCTTTTCTTTCCATGACTTGGGTGTATTTGTGTATCAAGTTGCCATGTAAACATAACATTGTCACGCTCAAATTGGGGGTGGGGGGTGGGGTTGGTTGGGGGTTACAGAGAGTTTCAGCGCAGTCATTTCTTTATTATTTTTCTTCTTCTTCTTCTTCTTCGCAGCTGAAGAGGGTTTGTCTGACCAATCAATGTTACGTTTCCCCCTCTATGACACTTACTTCAAAACAAGCTTCAAGAGTCTTCTGCTAACGTGCATTCAATTCATCGTCAACATACTCCGGCCAAAAAGTGAGGAAGTAAAATCAGCGGGAGAGGGAAGTTTCATGAACTTCACATTTGAATATATAACACAGACTAGTTAATAATTATGATTAATAAAAGCGAGCTCAGACCTGCTTTGTGACACCCTTTCATCTAAAAGGGAAATATATATCGGACTGAATCGATAATCTATCCACTTAAATGAGTCATTCAGCTTTCTTCCTTTAGAGGATGAACGTTTAAACTCGATTCATTAATAGCATGCAGAGAGAGGGCATTAATTAGACACATCTTCATGCTGCAAAGATTCTTCCTGATGCTTCAATAGAAAACATCATCACAAATGACCGAGCACCTGACAGCTGTCTCTGAAAAGATAGTTCATTAGAAATACTCTATCTCAGGAGACAACACAACAAAAAAAATCCCACAAGGAGATTAAAAGGTATGTAAAAAGGGCTGGAAAGCAGCCACAAAGCCACACTGTAAAAAGTAATGAAAGGGAGAATTTAAACTCATGGGGGGGAGCAGGGGAGGGGGGGGGATACTTTCCCCTTGGTTTCTCATTATTGCTACAGCTCAGATTGATATGAGCCTTCAACTCTGCAGAGAGGTCAACAGCAACCCAAATGAGACCTGCCATTTGAACAATGAAGCAATACCACTGTGATCAACATGGCTATTAGAAAAACAAATTACTAATGGGTCTGTTCAAAAGGGTAAAGCATCAGTAAAAAAAGAGAGAGAGAGACAGGTTAGTATTAAAAATTAGACACAAACATTTAACTCCATGGGATGATATTAGTTACAGAATAGACTCAGTCGTTTACATGTGGGTTTTTTTATGCTGCCTAATTCATAAAGCACATAGACTCTTTAACTTTAAACACTGGATCTCTTTTCAAGGACTGTAAAAAAAAAACAAGACCGAGCAATATGAAGAACCATCATGGCACCACCTAGCTGTAACATTTCCACTTATTCAAGCCATTTATAATATATGAACAACTTTGTAACTTTGGAAAGTACCGACTTTGCTCCGTTTAGATCAAAGCAAATACAATATACTCGGGGATTAACAGAGACTTGTTTATCATGACAGTCCACTGTGCTCCTCAAATAAAAGATCGAGGGAGGCACCAGGTTTGGTAACGTGAAAAACCGTGAGTGTCGTGTCGTCGCCGGTAGAAGTTCATATATATATATATATATATGTGTGTGTGTGTGTGTGTGTGTGTGTAGATACAGTCGTGCTCGACTCTGTTTAAACACGTTTTTTTAACGGTTCAATTTGTGAAGTGAAAAATCGCCACAGAGGAGCTGACGAGCAGCTTCCCTGAAAAAGAAAGTTATCCTCCTGTTGAGTTCTGGCTTACTCGCAAAGAGGACGTCAGTTTCAGTCTGTGAGCCTCCAACACTAATAACGCTGCTAACGCTAGCTTGCTATACTTAACGCTGCCACCTGCTTGAAAACAACGGCTCTGATTTAAATTTTAAAAATACAGGAACAAAAAAAGACACCCCGAAGCTGAAAAGTTAGTCCGTGTTTGGCGACGAACAAGACCGAGCTGCCGTTAACAACGTGACAAACGTTTAGACTCACAACTGAACTTGCTCTCATCGCTGCTGGCTGTCTAAATTAGCATTAGCCGGAGCTTGACCGGTGACGCTAGCCTAACCAACCATCCATCCTGCTGGGATCGAGCTGAAAAGCGCGTTCACATCTTCCACAGAGCATAGCAACAAGTGTAAAGTGATGTTGAATGCGTTTTTTGTTGGGTTTTTTTTTACACTGACGCTGTGAGTAGCCATCAAGTTTAAGTGTAGCAAAAATAAGTAGTAGTAGACGTGAAGTATTTTTTCCCAAGCTTGACAGCGGGTGTAAAAAGCTATTGCCAGCGATAGGGGGGAACGTCAGTTAAGATGAAGAGTGGAAAGCCGTTCTCTCAACTTGGGGCGGATGCCACAAAAGAAGGGAAAGTTATGTTGTGGAAAATAACCAACAGTGCTAGCAACAGATCTCAGAGTATTCCTCTCCACATTGAGATTAATTCATGTTAAATTCTATAAGGATATAGTCACCTTTGCCTTGAGAAAAGTTCTGCCCTGGCTCTGCTCTCTTTCCCCACTCTCCCACGGTGACCTCCAGATGCTGCTGCTGCTGTTGCTGAGTGTTGCGCCCGTTGGTAAGTAACTGTCTCCACGGCTACAGTCACTATGGCGCGACGGGGTCTCGAGGCAACTGTTGCTACCCTCGAACGCCTACGTCACGGTCGGCACTGTGCAAAGGAGGGGCCAAAGCGACAAGAGTCCCGCCCAGTTAGATTAAGATGTAAGTTTTAATTGAACCACTAGGAGGCGGTCTTGATTAGTGAAGTGATGGGGGAGAGAATAATTCCCACATACATACACTTTATTTTTTTTATCTTTAGAGTTATATATAAGCTAGATTCTTTTAAAAACATTGATTACAAACCTTTCTATTCATGTTAACTCTTGTTATTTTCTCTATGTTGTGTGTTATATGTTTTTAACGCTGTAACATGTAGCACTATGAGATCCACTGCCAATGAAAAGTACAGCACAAATTAAATATATTACTATTATTATCATTAAAAAAAATATTGTAGCCTTTGTGTAAGTTTTTTCTTTTGACTTTTAAAAGTGAACACACTCTTAAAGTCAACACATCAACAACAACAACAACAACAACAACAAAAGTGACATCCTATATAGAAATGTCACAAATAAAGCATGTTAGGTAACTTATTAGTATAAATAATAAGTTAGAAATATAAGCACAATCATAGTAATAAGAATATAGACATATAAAAAATACTGATATGAGTGAGAGTTGCACAGAGTTGATATTAATTAAAATGAATAAATTGGTCCAAAAATGATTTCATAGTCTTTAATTGTAGAGCGCCTTTTCTGTTGTTGTGTAATTTCAACACATTTATTAAAAAGAAATAAATTTGTTTAAAGGAAGAAAAACTGGGAGCTGTCACATTAAATTTACATTCATGTACAGAGATTTTTCCCTAATAAAATTATGATTTTCAGTTTTAGAGGTAAACAAACAAATAAATAACATCTATGCAGTTAAATGTTAGAGTATCTCTTGAGTGTGCAGTAAAAAAAAAAAAAGGAAATAATACTATGATAAAAAAAAAAGACCCTGAAGTGTATAATAGTATGTGAGCAAAAGATTCAGCCTAGAAGTGCAAAAGAACAATTCTTATAAATACTATTAAATTAGTAAATGAGAATATCAGTTTGGTGTATATCATGACATATTTTCAGATGGTTTCTCTCATGTTTTGGGAGACAGAACTTAAAAGGCATCAACCATGTTCTTTATTGTATGTATCACGCATGTATCACAACCATTCAAGTGATGTCAGTTAAGTAAAGATGGTATTTCTTTAATTAAAAATACATGTTATCTTCTTCTTCAACTGTTATTAACAACTAACAATTATTTTATATTATGGTCAGAAACAAAAACACATCTTACTTTTTCTTAATTATCTTGAGCTATATTTACACTTTCATTAAGTTGCAAAATAGTAAAGCAGCAAATAAATAATTTTAAAACTAATAAAACTTTTGAAAATTGACTGAAATACACAAATGTACACTTTCACCTCCCCTTTTCCCTCCCGGATATTTCTTTATTTCTGTTGAATTTTGACACCTCCTCGCTTTATCCTTCATTTTATTTATCTGTGTTCAGTTCCAGGCAGTTTTCCAATCTTATTCTCACACATCCACATATTATTTCGGGGTTCTTTTGTTTATGTTTATTTCCTTTTCTTCTTGCCAGAGTGCAACCAGCCTTGTTTTCCTGTGCTTCATATTTTCACCACATGGTGGCAGCATATGTCTGTATTGTGGCACAAGGTGGTAACAGTTGTCAGTTGAAGATATTACTTTATCAGGTCTTCTTGATAAACAGAAGAAAAGTGGTTTACTGTAGCTTGATGGCCAGACAAGAGTGAGCCTGTAAACATTATTAAACATATGTTTCCCTTTGACCCTAAAGCAGTCAGTGCACTCTTACATATGCTCACTTATTAGTTTTGATGCACTTTGGAGTTGGAGAGTTGAAGATGCACATGATAATAATAATAATAGTAAAGAAAGGGCCTAATGAGGACACTGAGGTCATGTACTCCATGTTGTTTCTTTGGGTGGGGCTTTAGAAACCTGGGCTGACTTACATCCTATAAGTTTTAATGATATGGTGGGTTGTTTATAGGCTTATTCAAGTATTTAAGCTCAATATATTTCAATTTGAGTTCTTTTTTTTTTCTTTTCTTTTTTTAAATCTACCTTTTGTGAATAGCGCAACCTGGGGGGTGCAACATAAAATTACTGGCCTATCCTTTTAAATTTACAGAAAAAAATATAAATGAACAATTAATTGAATGAATTAAATATGAATGGGGGCCATGGTTCTGAGCCTCAAATTGTCACAATTTTAATGCAAGTTTGTTGAGCCCTTGAAGAAACCTAATTTCTTTGTCAATTCATAAAGTTTATTTTTTCTAAAAGAGGGTAGCCTGTGTTCAGTGTGATGCAGGGTAAAGGATCAGTGACTGTGCTGTTCAGGGTTGTAAAACAGACGGTTGGCTCTTAAACAGGTGTTACAGACTAATTCAGCTCACAGTGAGTTTGAGTGTCTGCCAGTGAAAGGAGCACTCACAAGTATACAGACATCCTCTGTCAGAAGCAAGTGAAAGGGTGTCTTTTTCTGGCGGTAAGTCACACCACCTTTTCATTGATTACCGGTTTATGTTGCTTATTTAGACAATCTTATCATTTATCACACTTTCTAAACATCAGTCGAGCATCTAACATATGGAGTTCATCTGTCGAGGTGTTATTCGTAGATGCATCAAGTTGAATGAAGCTAATATTTGTTCTTATTAACGCTAAATTAAAGTTAAACCACATTGCGATCATGATTGAAGGTGGTTCCTGCTCAGTATTTTTCAACAACGTCACAGACAACGACGGTAGATTATGAATAAACGTTATCGTTTTGGCTTTATTCGAAGAAACCACGTTTTCCCACATTTTTTACTACTACACCGGTGTTTCGGTTTAACGTGTGACCATGTTAACTGGTGACTCAGCTGAATGATTGCAGCTGTTGAAAACGCAATAGAAGAAGAGGGAGAATTGTTGGGTCTCTGTAAATCAAATAAAATTGAATTGAATTGAATATAAGAGGTGTCCACATTTTTTTTTTTTTTTTTTTAAAGAGTCTCGTCAATAAATGTAGTTACTTTCCACCACTGTCAGCAAAACGCATTCACCGCTCGCAATGTTTCTTATTGCGTTCGAAACAAACTGTTGCCCTCCTTTTTTTAACTGTACATAAAAAAGTAACTGTAAGAAAGGTAAATGCTTATTGTTGGCAACAAAAAGGACCAGACAGATAGATACAGAACATTCAATTTAAGCGCGCTGTTCGTGTTCGAATAACCGCAGGTAACCGCCATACATCCATGGTGACCACGGACGCACTGGGCCGGAAGTCACCAGTCAACCCGGTCACTCGCTAAAACGAAACACCAGCAATGCTAACAGCAGGAATAACGTTAGCTTGCATCTCTGCTACCAGTAGCGGTAACTCGCTGGTTTTCTCCAAAGTTTATGGTCTTCCTGGTTAGTTTGAATCTTATTGCTGAGGTTTTCTGTGCACAATCTAAGCTAAATAGGCATCTACTACAACATCTTGACGTATGCTGTCAAAGGCTTCTGGGAAATGTAGTTCTTGAATCCTTTAAGGACTGATCAGTCAGGAACATATAACAGGGATGATATTAAAATATGATAACCATATTTTACTAAATAATATATTTATAATAAAATTATAATATAATAATAATAATAATATAATATAATTACATAATATTAAAATTATTGTAGGAACAAAGACATTGAATTTCTTTCAGTAAGTAACATTTATAATTTATCTAAATATGTGTTAAATGTAATTGCAACTTTATTGGTCAGATATGTTGACACAAAGAAGTAATTCCGATTCTCATTCTTGCTCAAAACTCCCAAACACAGAACAAACACAGAAAGGTACAGATACAGAAAAACAGCTAAATAAAGCAGCAAGCAAAAAAAAAAAAAAAAAAACAGCTGTAAAAAATGGACAAAATCTTTACTGGTAAGATTGCTGTGTATTAATTTATTGATAGATTCAACTGCTTAGTGTTCTGTTAGGCCAATAATTAATGTATTAATATTTATTAACATGTCTTGAACAAGTGTTAAATTTCATTTGGTAACATGCAGGATAACCAAACAGTTTCAGGTACAGTGTCAGCTTGTCACCTGGCAGGTGTAGCTTTGACAAACTTGCAAGGCTGTATTGCATATTTGCTGATCTTTGTGTATGAATATATATATATATATATATATATATATATATATATATATATATATATATATTTGTAAATTATTTTTTAAAGTACATTTTAATTTAACATTTGCATAGAGACCCAAAGTCACACTGGAACCTCCAAGTTTTGTTAAAGAAGTGGGAGAACTTAAAGGAGCAGTGTGTAGGATTTAGTAGCATCTAGTGGTGAGGTGGCAGGCGGGATTACAGGAAACGCTAGTGAGCTTGCTCTTGCTCTACAAGACTTTACACAGCACACATTACAAAAAGAAAGTTGAAAAAAGACTTTAGAAGAAAGTGTTGTGTAGTTTTATGGAAATGGAGAAAACCAAGTTATGGTGACGTAAGCACTGCCATGTCTGAGTTCTGTCTGTAGTTTTTCTTTTCTTTTCTGTGCACAATTAAAACATTTAAAGCTGCTCCACTGTAGCCTACAAGTTAGCAAAGGGCTAACAGGAAGTTAGCTGCTTGGCCAACAGAAGTCTGTAGTGCACATGCTCTGTCCGAAGAGCATCCAACCAGTGTGGGAATGTCTCCATCAAAACCAGATTAAAAACTCTGTATACTTTGAAATACAGAGACGTTTATCTGGCGGTGATTGGCTTAATCAGCATTGTGTGAACTCTTTTGGCTTGAATGTAATGGATGTTCATTTTCATGTAAATGTGAAGTTCCAGCCTGCAGATTTAAGATGGCAACTGCTGCAGTGGATGTGTTAGAATATGGAAAATAAATTTCAGGAACATGCTTCGTTTTTTCAGAAAGACCGTTGAAAGAAACGCTCAATGGGAGATTAGTTACAGAAACTCGACATGATGTCATCCTCACTAATGTTACAAAAATATTTTAGTTAGCAATATTATTTACTTATTGATATATATATGTTTTATATATTTTATTTTATCTATCTTCTTATCTATCTTATCTGTTTTGCATTTCTTGTTACAAGACTTGATTATAATTTTAAATTCATAATAATTAACATTTGGACTGTGATGAAAAGGAATATTTTATGATAAATTAAAAAAAATAGTTAGAAATATTAAAGATTTTCAAGTAATGCAGTCTAGTTATTATTATCTCATACACTTAACACATGTCAACAGGCTCATTTTTATATCATGATTTAATGTCTAATTAATAATTGATTAGTGATGCTTTTGACATTATGTGGCGTATTTGATCACTTGAAGCCCAATGCGTGATCACATAGAGAAAGTCATTGCACTGTAGCATAAAATGTGCATCATGGGAGCATCCGATGAGAGAGAGAGGATGTTACTGACCTACAGTAACCTCAGTGCAGAGCGCATCAGCACTGTTCACATCCTGCAGCATTTCGGGGTTCGCGCATGAGCACACTGGATGAGCCGGCCCCTGCTGTCATGTGGTGCTGTGGTGTGGTGGCTCTGCGTTTTCGTCTCTCGTAGCAATTGGCTGAGACTGATCTTTCTATAGAGTAGTGATGGCACACATTTTGTGAAAGTCATGTGACCAATCCACGCACGTGAGATCTTGAAAAAAAATCCAGATGAAAATAACCTTATAATCATAATAAAATAACCCATTTTATTTGAATATCCTGTGCATATTCAGGTTTTTCTCTCATTTTTTAAAAAGTGAAATAATGGAAAATTGGATTTAGATTTTCTGTAGAGTTAAATGTAAAAGGTCAGGGTTTTTTTGTTCTTTTTGGGAAGGCTCAGCAAAATTTTAGGTGTTTTTGTACATTATATTTTAATGAGCTTGAGTAGGAAATTTGAGTTCTTCCTCCTTCTCCCCATTTGAACCACATGACCTTTTGAACTATAGAGGAGGAAGTTTAGGGGAAACTGTGACAGAAAATCCCTGGTCTGGTTCAACAGTGGTAGCTTATTTACATGTGATGTTATTTTAGTGGAGTTTCAAAGCACATCACATCATATATTACTCTCATCTGGAGTTACCTGCAGGGGAATATGTGAATTTAAAATATCTTTATAGCTCTTAATCTCCACCCACATTTCTTTCACAGAGGCAGGCACATTTTAAAAAAAACAAGCTTATCTCTTTTTTTTTGACACTCCTTTGTTATCATTGTTATGCGTATTGTTTGCCAATAGCAAACATTTTTGTAGTAGTCTGTTCTTTCATTCCTGTTTCCCTTCCTGTAGTTGGCTTTGTTTTACTAACCTGTACATCAAGTCCTGCCTGAGAAGAACTAGAAGTACAGGTTTGAGTACTTGGTTTGTTAAGCTGACAGCTCTTATCCTCATTCAGAGGTCTATAGTTTGAGTGATTTAGTCACATCGTTAACTTTCAGTCAACAGCAATAGCACGTTGTTTGCCCTCTAACTCTTTTAGGTGTATTTAAAGCTGCTGAGATGCAGTTAGTGATGTTCTTATATTGTTCAGTGGCTTTAGCATCTATTGTATGATATTATATTGCAGGGTTGGAGGAAGTGTTGTGATACTTAACTATATAGTAAAAGTAGTAATACAACGCTATAAAAATACTGCATTACAAGTAAAAGTTCTGCATTGAAAATGTTTTAAGAGGATGTAAGTATTATTAGGAGAAAAGTATCAAAAGCAGAAGTACTCAATGCAGAAAATGGATGGTGGAGCTTTTATATGACCAACTGATTATTTTCTTGATTAATCAATTGGTTTTTTTTAGTCTGGAAGATATCAGAAAATCCCCAAAACAATCAAAAAGAGTCCTGAAACTGCTGGTTTTGTCCAAACAACAACTCTAAACCCTAAAATGATTCAGTTTACTGTAATTTAAGATAAAGAAAAGCAGCAAATCCTCACATTTGAGAAGCTGCAACCAAGAAATGTTTGGAATTTTTGAATGAACGACGACGTAAAAGATGAATGAGTTGAAAAATAGATGCTCATTCATTTTCTGTTTACCAGCTATTCTATTAAGCGACTTTATCGTTACATTCAAATTTGATGTACCGTTGGGTAGTTTAATTTGTATGTTTTGGTTCCACCTTCTCAAATGTGAAAATTCTCTGCTTTTCTCTGTTTTATATTGTTGGAAACTGAAGATCATTTGGGTTTTGGACTGTTGGTTGGTTAAAAAAAAAAAGCAATTTGAGGTAGTCATCTCAGACCCTGGGAAACTCCAACGGACATTTTGTTTTTCATCTATTTTTGTAGATGAAACTGCTAAACTAATCAAGAAAACAACCTGTAGATTGATCAGTAATGAACATTACAGCCCTGATGCGTTTATGATAGCTTAAAATAATGATTAAAAAAAAAAAACAATGAGAAGAAGGAAGATCAATTTATGATATTGTTAAAAAATGTAGGTCACAGGATGTGGGCGTTCTCGCTGTGTGCATAAGAATGATTTCGGTCACAGTGGAAAGTCATAAAAAAGAGCACAGCTGCTCTTGTAATCTGTCCTCCGAAACCTTTTTACATGCAGCACTACAGTTTGCCCGATAGTAACCCTCATAGCTGCAACGTGTGTTTGACTGTGTGTGCAGAGGAGTAGCTATCTGTAGGGGGATGGGTTTGAGTTTCATAGCATCATCTGTCAAGAGAGTGTGTGTGTGTGTGCATCCTCCTTGGCAGTCACTTCCCCCCATCTTCTTCATTTGGCTTGCGTGGCCTTATATGGATGATGAGTCTTGTGGTGTGAGCAATTTCAGCCAATCAGGTTTGCGTTGGGATGGTTAATGGTTAAGAGTGGAAAGAGGAAGGTGGGGTTAGTGTGTCTGGAGGACAGTCGCTGGCTGGGTGGGGTCTTTTTTCTTTAGAGGGAGGGACTAACCGAGCCGGCTAGTGTTTGAAAATGAATGATATGCTGCACAAGTTGTAGACACAGTGGGCGGTTAGCATTTTTGTGTTTGGTGGCAAACTGAAGTCCCAGCATTTTATAGAAAGAGAAAGAGGAAAGTGGACGATTGTACAAAAACCTGCTGAAAAAACAACAACAAGAAAGAAAAAACCACAAACTGTGTGAAGAAATTTCCTTCCAGCGATGCAATGTGAGTATTTCATTTTGATTTCATGTAGCTCAGATGTACTCCTTTTTTTTTTTTTTTACCTTGAGCGCCAGCTTTCACTTGGGAGGAAACCGGTTGATAATGATCCTTAAGAAAATATCTATGGTTATCTCATGTGTGATAATGTGATTTTTAGATGAATTAAGATCATTTGTTTCCTCTGGATTTATGCCATTGTGGGATTTCCTGTGTTATCATGTGGCTTAAAACATCCTAACATCAATTTTACAGCCATATAATTCAATTCAGCTCATTTTAGCTCATTTTCCTTGCTGTGATACACATTAAATGTGTGTATTTGATGAAGATGATGGCTCAATCGCCCTTCGCAACAACATGTGGAGAGCCGGTGGTTTGCAGTAAGGGTGTAACCCAACCAGTATCAACGTGGATTTGCCAGATGACAGCCAGTGTTTTAAGAGATAATGAAGGTTTTGTTTTGGGGTTTTTTTAAAGGCCTGAACCAGCTTTTATTTATTTGCCGTGTGCACAGTGAGGATGCTGATGATTACACCCAGTCGTAAAACTGCTCTACTGGGTGCTGGTCAGAGGATGCAGATCACGCAGAGGATTGATTGATAGGAATTCATCTCGGAGACGATGCATGAGAACAGTGAGACATAACTGGAGGGAGTGGCGGAGCATTGTGTGTACTATTTGACAGGGGATTACCCTAATTGAAGTTTACAGGCATGGTATTGTGGTGTATAAATGGTATTGTGTTTGGGGGGTGGTGGGGGGTCCCTTGCTTTTTTTTTTTATGGCTGAGGAAGGGGCTGTGATCGTTTGGGCTCCTTGGGTAGTAATCAAAAGATTTGAGTTGTTGTTGTCTTTGCAACTGTTGCTGTAAGGGAACAGCTGTGTCGGGTGTCTGCTCTACATTCATAATCCCCCTTTTTTGATTGCATGAATGCAGTTGCAATAATGATGTCACTTTGCGCAGTGCTAAATCCATCGGATAATTCATCCTTGGCATCAGTTGTGCTGGTACACGATCAGCAAACTTCACTGAAGCACGCCAAGGATGCAAAACACGGTTTACTGTCTGTCTTGAGTAAAATAAATTAAAAGAGCTCATGAGTAGTGCTGAAACAATTAGTGAATCAATCAATTAGTCCTCAGTAAGAGAAGTAATCGTTGTTTGTAGCATTTTTTAAGCAAAAATGCTGAACATTTGCTTTCTCCAGCCTCTATAATATGAAAATCTGCTGCATTTCACTCTTTTATATGATTTTAAATGGATTATTTTGGGGTTTTGGACCGATGATCGACCAAAATAATACATTTGGAGACGTCACCTTGAGTTCTCTGAAACTGTAGCGGAGATTTTACAATATTTTCTGACAATTGATAGAGAAAACCAATCAACAATGGATTAATTGATGGAAATAATCATCTGTTTAGTCGATAATGACAGTAATTGAGAGTTGCAGGCCTTCTTCTAAGAGACCTTGGGAAGTTCAAATGAAAGAGAAGCCCACTATCACATGGGTGATGCCAGTAAACCACACCATTAGAGGAAATGGATCTAATCCAATCTGGAAGTGATTTACCAAAGCAAGCAGGAGATTTTTTATTTTTAGACATATTGTGGATGAATAGTCACCAGTAGAGGCCGATGATTGTGGGGTTGTCACGCCAGAGAATAAATCGGAGGCATCTTGAGCCTTTTATTTATGGTGTAAACATGACGCCTCATGTGATGATAGCTCATTAGACCAAAATGGACACAGTGTTTGGAAGGAAGGAAGGGGAAACGTGGCAACCAAGGAACAAGACGTAGTGTTTTATATTTATCATTTCATGTGACAGACCTTTCCTTCAAGATCAGTGTCACACATGTCACCGCTTCCTGTCCCCTAAACAACCCCATAACAATGACACAGTCAGAAGCAATAAAAGCAGGGAGGATTTTTTTTTAAAATGTCTTCCCAAAACATAACCCAGTTCACCCAAGATCTGCCCATCTCCACCCTTTAAGTGATCTCAATACCTCATCCGCTGCTAACAGCTGTGTCCTTGAGGAATCTGCAGCTGCGTTGGAAGTAAGATAGTTAGTAAAAAAAAAAAAATTAAAAAGGGCAGATTTTGTGTCATGTGAGCAGCACTGAGATCACCCTTTAACATCTGTCTCCTTGGCTAAGAGACCTTCAGGCCTCTGAAGGCGTCCGCCGGGTCAGCTGGCTGCTCGCCACATGCTCCGCTGTAGAATTGATTTCTCTTTTACAACAGTGGTGACGCTTTGAGGTGATGGCTGCTGATTCCCACGAGACCAGAATTTCAGGAATGCTTGCAATTTCATTCCTTACGATTTTTTTTTTTTTTTAGATACAATTTCCATGTGGAAGATTCAATTTTTACGTGTTTTCACAGTTATATATTGGAGGCTTTGGTTGGCGAATGTGTGTTAAACGCTGCTGCAAGGGAGGTAGAGGGGAGTGAAAGATATTGTTCCTGCTCTTTGACCTCTCTGGAGCCTGTTTCTTTCCTGTCACCCAAGCCTGATTGTCCCAACCATCGAGTCATGACAGCCTACAATAGGCAGATGAAGCTGCTGGTATGTGTTTTCAGCCCCCACCCCCCTTTTTTTTTTTAGATAAGCAAGCCAGCAGCAGCTCAAACCTGTGAGGGGGGGTCCAGGCAACAACAGTTAGGTGTGGGTGTGACTGTAGTCGAGGGGTAATGGTTTATGTTCAGGAGGCTTTTACGTGGTTCCTGTAATGAAGTAATGGCAAAAACAAAAAAAAGGCAGATGAGGATTCTCTCTTCACGTCTACTGAAACGTAAATGATGCAAGATTGGAAGAGAATTCCTGGAAATCCGTCCTCCACTCCCAGTTTTTGTTTTCTGATAGCCGCGTATCTCAAACTTTGTAGTTTTCGTAATCAGATTTTCTACTTCATCAGATTTTGAGAAGGGTGGAGATTTTTTTTTTTTAGGAGGTGTTTTTATTGATCGAGCACAGACATGAAAAGACAATTATACATTATTTGTTGCAAGACAATGTTATCTGTTGCAAATCTTTCCGCCCTGCCAGCTGAGCTCCATATTTCCCCCACAATGTTGCCACACAACCAAACTCTGTCAACAGTACAGATGTAGTACAGACGCAGACAATGTTTGCGTAATAGCTCATAAAGTCGGCCATAAAGGTTGATCATGAGCAAGGTGTCGCTAAACAAAAGGCTTCCTCAGGTGTTTTCATTGTCAGCGTGTCATGAGTTTGTGCACGTTAGTTGTTTTTGATGTATTCATTCATGAATATTTAGTCACTTTGCTTAATAAAATATATCTAAATGTAAGATCTTACACTGAAACCTGGACATGGATGTGTAAACATGACCCCAACCACAGCTGCTAGAAAAAGCAGTGTGACCCGCTGCCATAAACACTCAGGTGTCAGTCTTGTGAGCAATACAAGCCGCTAACAGTCACACGTTGGTGTTGGTTACTTTGCTGCAATTAGACTAAAGGAGCAAAGGGGCTTTTTTTTTCCTTTCCTTTTTTAAGCCTTCTCAAACCAGGTCTGACTCTAAATCCAAAACAGTGTGTGTCTAATTTTTCTTATCAAGAAAAAGGCTGAGTTGATGCTCTTAAAGAAGATAAACTGAGTACAGCAATGAGGTTTCATATCACTTTTTCATCAGGTGATACTACCGATACTGACTCAACGCAAGTGTGAATCACAGGTTGAGCTAACGTCAACATCTACAAGTTAAATTATCTACAGTGTTTACAACACAAAACTCTCAGATATCAGTTACATGTCAGTCAATAGGATGCAATCAATGATTTCAAGATGATCCAGTGAATACAATAACAATTAATATCTGTTTATTCTCAGGTGATTTGGACACATTTGGCACAATCCTGGTAAACATGTTTAGCTGAAATGATTATTGAATTAATTAGTTAGATCAGTGGATCAACATCAAATTATTTACTAGCTCTGGCTTCTCAAATCTGAATAATTTGCTGGTTTTCTTTGTCTGTGATAGTAAATGGAAACTTTTTGGGTGTTGAACTTTTAGACAAAACAAATGAAAGGATTAAGTAGCAGACTAATCTGTTTCTTAAACATGTTTACACAGAAATTATTATTCAACAAACAAATAAGAACCAATATTAGTACACATAAATAACCCAATATGTACACTGCTTTGGGTCATCATTGTGTGACAGCTGTAACTTTTCTCGTTTTGGATTAGTGTCAGCGATGTGTTTTGTTAAATAAAGCTTGTTAAAGCGGGCTCCTGTTAATCACCTCTCACCTCACTCTTCCAGTAACCGCGTGTGAGCCCACCACCATGTCTGAGGCTGTGGTGATGGAGCCTCCCAGACCAGACGGCTTCCTGGAGTCTTCCTGCGGTAAAGGGGACAGTGCAGCCTCCCTTGATGACGGCATTGTGGATACAGCAAAGTACGTCCACACACAAACACACACACACTTGGCCTCACGCTTTGATGCTACTGTTTGGGGGTTTTTTAAGTGTATTTGGGACTTTTTTTTGGAAAATACTGGATGTTTTTATCTCTTCAGACCTCTACAAGTGAAACAAATTAAAGGTAAAAATCACTTTTTGCTTAAAAGGATTGCAGCTCATTTAAATATGAAACTTTTGATGAGGATCAAAAGCCACAGAAAGTTGAGAACAATTGGTCTAAGAGTCAGATATCATCACGGACTGCAACTCTACTAGCTTGATAGTTAGTTGGGAGTGCTTTTTTGGACTGGTCATGTATAGCATTATTGTCTTTTGGGAGGATTTGAATGTCTGTTTACAGATAGGCAAATTACAGGATACTGATATCAGCCAAGTGTACCACCCAGGTTGCAGCTCCAGTGCTCAGTGGTGACGTACTTAATGTTAAAATGTCTCTTTCTGTAGAAAATTACGTTCCTGACAGTAAAAAAAATAGTGTTTTTATCCCTTTGCTTTAATTGAAGCTTTATAATAATATAAAAATGACTTATGATTCATATGATTATATGACTTATATGACTTATGATTCATATGATTATAGATATCTTAAGAGCTGTAATATTTAGAGCAGAGACTCTCAGGGGTGATGGTGAGCTCAACAGGTTGTTTAAAGCCTCAGTTTTCCCCGTATGACTCAGGGCAGGGTCAGTTTTCTGCCACGGGTTACCCCCGCGGACGTTGCAGAATACAGTCCTCCTGGGAATCCACTCATCTGTGTGTTTTGTTGACGCATCTTTTTCCTTTCGTTCCTCCAGCGAGTCCTCAGAGGAAGAGTCCACGGGGGAAAGGGAAGAGGAGATTTGCGCCCACAGCGAAGTCACCAGCAGCGCCAAGACTACAGAGGTCCCTGCTGAACAGACGTCAAACACACAAACAGGTGAGAGATCAACACACACGCCCGTTGAAATATAACAAAGGAAAGTCAGAAGGTTGGATGCTGTTTTCACTTGCTTTGTCCCACCTTTTTAAACTTAAGATAAGCAATGTTTTATATCTTTATCTGGATGGATTGGATTACTGAGTTGGCTCTATTTGCTGAAATCAGCAGTATGGTTTTGTCCTTTTTTTTTTTTTCCCTGAGGAAGTGAACCATTGAGTGTGTGAACTCCACATTCTTTGGCAGCACAACTTGACTTTCCTTTTCCTGACTTCAGTCTCAATTTTGACATTCCTTCCTGTCTCAGTCACTGACGTGGAAAATCCGGGTACATGTCCTACTTATTCCAGGATATTTGTTAGGGAAGGAGTGCTTTTCTTAATTATGATGAAAAATGAGGTCAGTGGATTAAAACGCAGTCAGTATTTTAGGTCATCTTCAAGTAAAGGGGCTGAGAGGGTTTAAAATGTTAAGGAAAACCCACCTAAAAAAACTTTTTAACAGGAAAAAATAGAAGGAAAATTCAGGAAGAGCAACAGAGGATGGATCCCTCTTTCATGATGGACAAACATGCAATTGATGCCGATTGTACCAAAATAACAAAATGATTAATTTACACTGACGTCATTCATTGGCCACTCACAGGTGAAATATCACGGCTGTAGAGTTTTCCATGATAAAACAGTCACCTTCCTGCCCTCCCAGCTGCTCCATGTGCTGATAAGCAGCTGTTTGAGTTTGATCGTAAATCTTCTGTACACAGACAATTCTGCCCCAAAACATCCTGCTGGCTGTTTGGTCAAGACACACCTTTTTGTTTGTGATTGTAAAACACAAAAAGATGGAATTGGCGCTTTTCCCAATACTAATGAATGTTTCAAAGGAATATTTGCGTGCATATCTGTCTGCGGCTAATCTGTCATACTACTGGACTAATCGGCTTAATATTTTTGGTGCATAATTACGACTGTATGCTCGAGAACGTCTTGCTAGTTCTTCTTCTTGCTTAATCACTAGTTGCAGTGATTCACAATTTTTTAAAAACATATTTTACTACATGTTTTATACTCCCATTTACTCCTCTTAACCGACCGATAGGGGCCACAAGTGATTAACAACTGCAGCAAAAGGCATTTCTGTCAATCGGCAAAGCTAAAAACAACTCTGTCGCAGGCCACATTTTTGTGGCTCAAAAACTGACGTCCATAGAAAAGTTTGGTCTCATCTTGAACTGGTGCATCTGCAGATTGAGTCCATACCCATGTTATGATCCATTGAAGTTAAGCACGATACAAGATGAATAAATCCTGCTTTTAGTTAGCTTCACCACCATCTTGACTGTAAGGGAGCCTGGAGGGACAACTCTTCTTTGTTTGGAAGGGGAGATGGAGGTACAGGGAGACTATAGATGCTCGTAGATGGCGCGGAGACCTGCACTCTTCTAGTTACAATTTTTGGATTTTATTTTTTGTTGCTCAGGTCGTCGTTTATGTCAGTAGTGATAACGTCGCACCCGCCAAAATAAAAAATGCTGAGATGATCAGATGATTTTAACCATTTTCTTTTTAGGTTAAACTGAAAGTGAGCACACCTGTAATGTTGGTAATCCCTCACTGCACTGGAAGCTACTGTATGTGGGCACACACAGGAACAAAAAGTACACTAGTTCAACATTGAATCAGGAAGTTGGTCTGTAAATTGTGGTGGATGTTTACAACTGACAGTTTGGGTAAAACAAAACATGTTGATCATACGATCATCTGCTCATGTTTGTGAGATCTCAGCTGCTACTTTGGTGCGTTCATTCTTTTCGTAACTGATGGCCAGAGTTATGAAAAAAAAAAGAAGTTGTAATAGATCAGTTTTTTCCATTTCAGCAATTTTAAATACTTTTAAGATGGTAACAATGAACAAATATGTTTAAATAAATCTTCATCCAGCCAAGCAGAAGTAATATCTTACTGTTGTTCATCTGGACAACGCTGTGCATCCTGTGTGACTGATCTGTAGCCGAGCGCTTAGATTAGGCTCGCTCGTTTGCTCATTGGGCCATGCTTGTTTGTAGCTCTTAATATAGCACCAGAGGGTGAATGGTTTCCCTTCTAATACCACAAATACAGGCTGTTTGTTGCAACTCATGTGGTGCTCAGAGGAACAAGGAGATTGCAGCAGAAAGTTTAGTTCAGCATGTTTTCTCGAAACGTCCCGAAGGGGGATATGTCACTGAATTCTCTTAAAATGCCTTTGCTCATTTTTCTGACCGCCCTCTTTCTTCACGCCTCCTCTTCCAGTGAATGCCCAGCGCCCAGACTCTCTGTTATTGCCAGCGGCGGCGGCAGAGCACAACATGTGGACGTCTCAGTATGATGCAGAGGTGAAACTAAGAATGGGGGAATCTGGCCTGGATGCAGAGACTCCTTTGACGGTCAACCAGATGTTCACCTCAGCCGTGGAGCGTTTTGGTGACCATACGGCTTTGAGCTGGAAGGAGGGCGAGCAGCAGAAGAGCCTGAACTACAAAGAATACTACCAATCCTGCCGCACAGCAGCCAAGAGCTTCCTTAAGGTAATGCACAGCTAGGGAGAGAAAAATGCTGACAGGGGTTGTTTAGGATGTTTGATGAACAGCTGTCAGTTTTTTTTTTTTTGTTCACATTAAATAAAATCCTGAATAGCTCAACACTTGCCGGGACAAGGTTGCAAAAATCTGGCGCAGGATGTTGCTCAATCAGGGAAATTACTCACAGTAGGTTAATTTCAAAAGTTATGAAATTTCTCTATTACAGAACACCTCATAAGAGAACAGCTACGTACCTGTAAAACGTTACCGCCCACCCTTCGTTTTTCAGTCTCAACAGGTCTAACATTTGAGTATTTGTCATGTTTAAAATCTTGTGTCTGTGCATTGGAATTTTTGCCAAGTCAGTCTAGACGACACACGACGCAGCACAAAGGAGTCGGGCTGAAATGTCAGCCAGTACAGGCCTCAGCTGTTCATACAGGACAGAGCACGCTATTGTTTATTGTGAAACACAGTTTGTCAGCATGGAGATTCAGTCGGGGTCATACACACACACACAGACATACTTACACGTGTGTGTCTCTGTATATAAACACACAAACTATCCTGAACCTGACGCCCTCCGAACACACACTCTTGTATATGCAACATGAACTTTTGGCTTGTTTTAGGTCACGTGATGCAAAGATCACAGTCTTAACAGTCATGGCAGTGTGTGTCTCTCTGTGAGCTGTTACGCTCTCTGATATTAACAAAGCACAGTCGGGTCTGCGAAGGTTTTATGTTTCCATCTGCAGGAGCCGAGAATCACATGTCAAGCCTCATATTAGAATCCAACTGCTGTTAAGAAAGACGTCTTGGGTTATTTTAAAAGCTCTCTGCCGTTTTTAAACTTTGGTTTCGTGATGACTGCCCTGTGTACATTTGGCTGTATATCTCCATAGTAACAGCCGTTTTGGCAATACACTTCAAGCTGTCCTTGGGTTTGGTCATCGTGTAGATCAGCAGATCTGCTGCCGGCAGGTCAAAACTTGTTTCCTGTTGTTTCAGGAAGAAAGACAAACTTTGTTTTTTTTACAATTAGTGTGAGTACATACTTGATAGTTCATGAGGAAAGCTTCAAGTTTCATCTGAATACATAAAAATAACCAAATTTGAGAGTTAGAAGATCTTAGTGATATTTAAAGATCTGCTCCAGACATGTTTTAAGATGTATAGAAATACTCTGCTTTGAATTATAATTTGTGTCTGATATGTTTTTTCCACAAAAAAAAGTTCAATTCCCTTGCTAAAATCCTCAAAATTACATCTAAAGCTGCTTCCTCATTAAAAATTCAAGACTCTATAAATATGCAAATAATTTTCATTTCAAAGATGTCTCCTGCTTCACTCTCAGTGTTTGTGCACTGGAGGCTTCAAGTTTCCAAATCACACTTGTATAAGATGATTATTGGAGCAGGATTGGCTTTAAACTAGTTTTTAATGTCACACCCTAAACTCAGATTTAAGGTGAGGACAGAGAAACTTTCCCTCTTCAGAAGATGAATGTAAAAACAGCCTTCTTGTGTCCAACTCTGCACAGTGAAGCTCAAACATCCAAATGAAATCACAAGAAGCAAATCACATTTTTTGAGTTGAAGGGGACTCTACGCAGCCCGTAGGGGATAACAAGTACCTGGATTGTACCTGGCTGAATTAAAAACAGGAAATAGAAATGTTTATATACACTCAAGGAAAGTGTGTTTCTCTTTCCACAGCTCGGTTTGCAGCGTTACCATGGCGTTGGGATCCTGGGCTTCAACTCCGCTGAGTGGTTCATCTCTGATATCGGAGCCATTTTGGCAGGGTGAGTCTTATCTTCATCTCTGACGGTGTCAGTGAGGAGCTCAAAGTTTTTCTCACAGAGGTTGTCATTGTTTGCATATTTTCATACCTGAGTGACGCAATCCAACTCATGAAATATGACTTAACCAGCTCTGCACGTAGCGTCAAAGCTGATGAACTGTGAGGTGATCAAATAACAGCAACGCAAACCTCTCAGCTGTCACGATTGCATAAATATTCAGTGTGAAGGGCTTCTGAAACCTTCAAGCGTGCCTCGTTCAGCGAGCTGTGAGACACAAATACATCGACTCCATCACAGAGAAACTGAAACCCTGCAGCAAATTAAGAACATAAGTATTGAACTGGTCGATGCCAGCTTTGCCCAGGCTGAGCCGGGTTATATCACCAAACATCTGTTCATCTGTGAGGTCAGGGTTTTTCCTGCCCGGTCTGAGCTGTGATGATGCTGACGTTTTCCTGGAAGGCTTTTACCGATTGGAGTTTATGGATCAGTACATGTTGTTTCTCTCTGAGCCATTAACACATCAGCATGCATGATATTTATTGCAGATTCCTCAGACGTCCCACGCCTAGTCTCTGCTCAGGTCTGATGCATGACAATAAAAATGTAAAGAAACTAATACCATCTTGTCAAACCAGTCTTGAGGAGGCAAAGTACAGATCCTCTTTAATCAACTCAGGTTTGCAGTGCATCACGTTACAGGAGAGCAAAAGAAACTTGGGTCAAGTCGTGTTTGTCTCACTTCCCATTAGATGTTGGTCCCAGTTCCTCTAATGCAACGATACTGGCAAGTCATGTAGTTTGTATTTTGCCCATCTTCTTTATGAACGGTGCAGTTAAAAACAGAAAACAAGCAGGAAAAACAGGATGTTGGTTGAGATACTTCAGCTTTTTAATTAGATTTGTCTCATGGTTATCCAGGAAAACAATATGCTGCAGGTTAATCTCCTCAAGATGCTGTGGGAATAAACATTGAGCCTATTTTTAGCCTGGTTGTCATTGCTGAGACCAGTAGTGAGGCTACAAATCATTGTAAACAAACCGGTAAATGAGTTTAGCTGGAAAACAGTAGAGATGAGTCTGATCAGCGTTGAGAGCACATACGATGGTTGTGGTAGTCAGGTTTCACTGTTCTGTGGACTAAAAGGAATCGATTTTTGAGTTTTACTAACATACCTGCTGTCACTTAAATGTTTCCCTCTAACACATAAGCCAGATTTCTACATAAGAGCCTGCTGAGAATAGCACAGAAGAATAGTTTCATCCAGTTTTGCATATCGGTGAATGTGAAAGACAGACTTCTAAGCGTGACTCTCCCTCATCTCTCTTGCAGCGGGTTTGCTGTGGGCATCTACACCACCAATTCTCCCGAGGCATGCCAGTACGTAGCAGACAACAGCAGGGCCAATATCATCGTGGTGGAGAACCACAAGCAGCTGCAGAAGATCCTGCAGGTGAGATCAAGAGTTATACGCTACATTTTAAATAACTTGGACAAGTTTTTGATGTACAGCACATGCCAATTAATGCTCAAAGATGTGATGAGGATTAGCAAAAAAAGCAGAAAAAAGCAGCATTTATTGTCAGTTTTAACTGTGATTAAGGGCTATATCTTTTGGAAATTAATTAAGTGACTGTGCTAAAACTCTGACAAAAAGAGAAGTTACTGGTAGCTATAATACCATGTATCATGTTGGAAATCTGTCTTTTGTGGATAATCGGAGCGATTTTTGATGTAGTAGCATGGCATTGATCAATACAGTGTTAATCTTGCAACAATTATCAATATTTGTACATTCAAAATAGATGTGATGTTGACTTTTCTCAGGTTTTTACAGTTTGTACTAAGATTGTATTCTGTTTTTTTTTCAGGTTGAAGACAAGCTGCCTCACTTGAAAGCCATCGTCCAGTACAAAGATGCACTAAAAGAGAAGAGACCAAATCTGTATTCTGTAAGTTAAAAACTCAAAAACTCCCTCCTCCAAAAAAGGTTTATTTAATTCAAATAAACATCAGTTCAGCATTTTATTTTTATTTTTTTATTTCTTTGTGTACTTGCAGTGGGCGGAGTTTATGGAGCTCGGACGTGATGAGCCAGATGCTCCCCTTGATGAGATAATCTCCAGCCAGAAGCCCAACCAATGCTGCACGCTCATCTACACCTCAGGAACCACAGGCCAGCCCAAAGGAGTCATGCTCAGTCATGACAATGTAAGTTTTACATGCAGTGTCACATGTTTGGTTCCTGAGACTGACATTTTATGATGAGGAAAAAGGTGCAGGTGTAGCTGACAGTTGAGGCACAGATTGACATGTTATGCTTACGGTGCAGAAAAAAACCTCCAGGAATTAAAATGACTCCACCTTAAGCACTGTGTCTGTGGCTAAAGTCCTTTTTCTAGACAATATACATGGACAGTTTAATCCTATTAAACCGTAATCTTGTTCATTTGGCACCAAATTGTCTGAATGAATCAATTAAAACACATTTTATTCTTGTCAAAGTTCACTTATAAAGGTGTAAAACCATTTTGTTTGCGTGCTCCGCTCTTCACAAACATGTTTACAGTATAAGTGACCTTCAATTCATAAAACAATTCAAATGCATCGTATTAACTGCGCTCTCCTCTCCTTCCTTCTCAGCTGACGTGGACGGCGCTCTCCACCAGCCATCACGTGCGTCTGACAGACGCCACTCAGGCTCAGGAGTCGGTGGTCAGCTACCTGCCTCTCAGCCACATCGCAGCTCAGATGGTCGACATCTGGGTCACCATGAGGGTCGGAGGGGCTACTTACTTCGCTCAGCCAGATGCCCTCAAGGTGAGGCAGAGAGGTTGTGTTTATACGCGGTGAACAGTACACAAACATGTGGACACTCAAAACAGAGGCTCCAGTATTTACTGCAGAGATAGATGTTCATTTTTGTTTTCCTCAGCAGTGCAGGTGGAATCTGCAGGTCTTGAAAAGTCTTTAAAAGCATTGAATTCAGTTTCTGAAAAAAAAAAGCCTAAAAATGTATTTAAAGTATTAAATTTAACAAAAATTTTAAATGTTTTTTCTTGGTTGATACAGACAGTAACATTAGTTCTAACATTTTTTTTGTATGCAGTAGCAGGTGTTCAGGTATGGAGCCCTGGGGGGGGAATCATTTGCACTCTTGTTTTAATAATTCATATACACAGATACTTGATTCGTGCCCTAAATTTAATATTGTTTTTGGTGTCAGACAGCTGCTTTTAATGTCTGTGTCTCGCTCTCTCGCCACCCAAAGAAAGCTACAAATTATTAAACTGAGGCAACAAATTTGTTTTTTTTCCCTCAATGACACCTCTCAGGCTCCATGGTCGGAAGTTGTTAGACATCTATAAACTTCAAGTGAGACGTTATGACAGTGGATTGTGCAGATTTTGTGGAGTTTAAGTCCGCACCATCAGACCTGTCGCTCACTAATCACTACTGTTTGCCAAAGTAGATTTGAAACTAATGGACTCAAAAAATTTAATTAAATAAACATAATTATTTTGTAATTTGGTTAATCTATCCATCAATCCTCTGCTGCTAATCTGGATCCACGTGATGTTAGTTGATGAATTATATTACCAGGAAGTCCTGTCTACAGAGAGGAAGTGCTGACAAAACTATAAGGCAAATGTCAGTAAATGAATGTACTTAATAAATAGTTTTGGGCCTTTTTGTCCCAACTGGTTTTCCATCATTCTTTGGCAGTGAAACAGCTATTAAACTGCATTCTATGTGATATTAAACGCATCTTGAATTTAATGTGGTGAACCCTTTAGAAGCCCTGGATAGAAAAACAGGTTTAGTCATTGGAAATGAATCATCAAAAACTTATCTTTGATCCAGGAACTATCCGCCAGCTTTTCGTGAGCACTGCAAGATTTTATCTTCTATCTGCTTTATCTGAAAACCCAAATCACAGTCAAGGGTCATTTCTTAGTCAAAGCCTCTTTCATTTTCACCGTCATCACCACCCCTAACGGTGTATTAACTCAAGTTAAGTGTGTAATGTAGTTAAGAGAAGTAAATTAATTAGATTAAGGGCTATCCTGAGGGGGGGAACATATTAGCACGTTACACACAAACACATAAAAAAGCATCTTTGTTTGGGAACAGTTTTTCTTTATGTCACATTGTGGTAGCAGATTTCCATGTTTGTGTTTTTTAAAATATGGCTGCTGGTGGTTAAAGATCTCTTCCTCCTTCTTTTTTTTTTTTTGTCAGGGATCTCTGGTCAACACCTTGAAGGAGGTTCGTCCTACAGCCTTCATGGGTGTCCCACGTGTCTGGGAGAAGATGCAGGAGAAGATGAAGTCCGTCGGAGCCAAGTCTTCAACTGTGCGCAGGAAGGTGGCTGCCTGGGCCAAAGATGTGGGTCTGCAGACAAATCTGTGCAAGATGAATCCGTACGTACCAATTCTGAAATTACAACTTTATGTAGAAGGTTCAGTCTTTTCTTCAGGGCCGGTTTCAAGCTTTTGTTGTGACTTTTTACTGAAATATTTTTTTCTGGTAGTACTTTTCTCCTATATGGATTTCTTACATGGTTGTAGGAATAGTCAATGAACTCTTTTAGCATTGTCTCCATGTAATTTATGGGTTTATAAGCATACAGAGAGATATAAACGATATGTGCGTCACATTTAACACCTGCTGGACACTTGATATTTGTGAATTGGATTAAGTCAGACATTCACACTGGCTGTTTTTTTTTTGTCACCCTTTTTTAAGAAGCGGAGCAGTCGGACGCACACCACTCAGTTATCACATAGCCAAGAAGCTCGTGTTCAAAAAAGTGCGTAAGGCTCTGGGCCTGGACCGCTGCACTAAGTGCTACACCGGCGCCGCTCCCATCACCAAAGACACCCTGGAGTTCTTCCTCAGCCTGGACATTCCTCTGTACGAGCTGTACGGCATGAGTGAGAGCACCGGACCTCACACCATCTCACGCTCAGACGCCTTTAAGCTCACCAGGTATTTGCTTTGCTTGAGTTGGCGCTACTTTTCCTTCAGTTTAGAAATCGGTAATAATTTAGAAGAAACATGTTTTAAGGTGGAGAGTTAAGGAAACGTTTTGTCCTGCAGCTGTGGTAAGGAGCTCCCCGGATGCAAGACAAAGCTGCACAACCCCGACGAGGAGGGAAACGGCGAGATCTGCTTCTGGGGTCGCCACGTCTTCATGGGCTACCTCAACATGCCCGACAAGACGGAGGAAGCTCTGGATGCAGATGGCTGGCTGCACTCTGGTGACCTTGGCAAACACGACCAGAACGGATTCCTCTTCATCACAGGACGAATTAAAGGTAAGCTGCATAAGACAGTCCAGCCCTACGTCCGCTGCAGAGCTAGATAACACTGTAACTGACATTTAATCCCCCGTAAGCCTCAGGAAAATGGCTCTGTATCAGATCCTGATCGATTAAACCTGTCTCTGCCTTTAAACGTGTGTCCCCGTTTGATTTTTCTAGAGCTAATCATCACAGCAGGAGGAGAAAACATCCCTCCTGTCCCTATCGAGGATGCGGTTAAGGAGGCCGTGCCACTGATTAGCAACGCCATGCTGATCGGAGACAAGAGGAAGTTCCTGTCTATGCTGCTCACCGTTAAGGTAAAAGCTTAGAGGCCGAGACCTAGACCTGGCATAACCTTCACAACGAGCACGACTCAGTTTGTCAACTTTGTTCATAGTTTAAGCGGAGGGCGCTGTAGTGTGTAGGCGGACTCTTGTAGATAAGGGTGTTAAGAAAAGGAGAGTGTTACAGGCTGTTTAACAGAGTGAAGGGTATCAGATGAAAACTGAAGATGTAACTGTATCTGTGACATGCCTTTCAAAACATGATCAACTCTGTGCGTAGTCGATGTCCTATCTTTATTCCTTTTTTTATCTAATCTTAGAGTTTATGTATCATGGCTGATACTGTTGCAAAACGAGATTGGTGTCAACGATAAAAAGCTGAACGCTGGCTGTAAAACGTTTGATGTCACACACTGCCATCTGGTGGCTGATCAGCAAAACTGCAAGACCACATATACATAGACCAAATTCAAGTTTAGAGCTGCATGGACAAGTACTTAAAAAATATGTAATAACTTTTAATTATTTGTTATTTTTAGTTGTGATTTGGTAAAATTAAATAAATAAAAATAAAACATTTCAATCCTTGTAACTTTATCTAATGTTTATTTTCGTCTGCAGTGCCAGGTGAATGCTGAATCAGGCAGTCCGGAGGACGAGTTGACACCAGAAGCTGTTGAGATCTGCAGGAAGCTTGGCAGCAACGCCACACGCGTGTCTGAGATCACAGGAGGCCAAGATCGTGAGATCCAAGCTGCCATCCAGGAGGGAATCAACAGAGTCAATGAGAAGGCCACATCCAACGCTCAGCGCATCCAGAAGTGGGTCATCCTGGATCGGGACTTCTCCATCATTGGAGGAGAGCTGGGTGAGTGAAGATTTGAACTATTTAAAGATTATTTGAGTTGTAGAAATCTGCTTTTATGCTGAACTCTATGAGCTTGAACCTCTGTTAGACCAAGACCCGTCATTATCAGACTTACACTGAAGAATCCTTTAAAATGACGACTTAAGAATAAAAGACATTAAACAAGTGACTTCCTCCTACTTACAGTGAAGTGTAGGAGCAACTCAGGACATCACGTGATTCATCACATCTATTCTAGGAGCAGGAAAAGCCAATTAGACACATAATGTAGTTCATTCTTTTAAAAAATCTTTACATTTTACTCAGTGAGACGTTATTCTGCAAAAGCAGGCAATTAAAGCCTTTAAAATGTTCATTTTATTTCTGTAGAACTAATAATATCTCTGGCAGCAATTAATATGTAAAAATTAACTACAATCTAATATATTCATAACATAAAAATATACAGATACAGATGAAACCAAAGGAAATTTGATTAAATGAAAACAAAAGAAAAGCAAACTGGAGGACAATGTGCTAGACAGGGTACATCAGATAAAAAGGGAAATTAATCACATTGACAGCAAAGATGGATTGAAGGTCAATGCCAGCTGTGCTCCAGCTGTTTGCACCCTTTATAAATCCAAATAAAGAAGAAAAAAAATGACTATACCTCATGATCAAACCCGAAGGCTTGTCGTCACTGCTGTGTCTTCACTGCTGTCGTCTACTGGAGCTCTCTTACATTTAAGAGCATTTTTAATTCATAAGAATGAAAGCTAATCATCAAATGTCTTAAGATTTTGAGTCATTTGACAAACAAGACGAATACAAAACTACAGTCGTCCTTACATATAATTAAATTGTCGAGGATAAAAGCACAACAAAAAGGTCCTCAGTGGGGAAAAAAAGGGTTAAGATGGCTGATCCTCAAGTCAAACAAGACAGGTTGAAACACAAACAATAACAAAACAAACAAACAAGACTGACCTAAACAAACAGACAAAACAAACATTATTGACTATTCATCAACCATTTCTTTACTTAAAGTTTAAAGCTCCTCTCGGTCTGGAAAACTGTTCCAGAAAACTACAGCAGTGTATAAAAAAAGTATTTTTGCCTGTAGATGCCTTGAATCTAAAAGGGTTAAAGTGCCTCTTGTTGCATAATTATAAACTAAAATAGTGAAATTAACCAGTAGCTGGATTCTAGGAAACTAACTTAATATGAGTAATTCTTCCCTCAATTGAAAGAAAATTTATATTATGAAAATGTGCTGTTTTTTTGGTGTGTTTTTACTTTTAATCTTTCACTTAAGTGCTAAATTTTTAGTTTTAGCTGTTTGAGAAATACAGGCCCAGATCTGCAACAGTTTAAAGTTTAACCTCAGAGACGGTGACCTCTAGTGACCTCTAGTGGCATTTAGGTGATTTTTATACAGGCTGCAGCTACAGGATTTAGACTAAACTGTATAAAGGACCGTGTGATTTAAACATTAAAGGACAAGTACACAATTTTTCACAATAAGTCAGGAGCCCAAATGAACATTGACATATGTTTTTTTTTTATTCATCTTGATACTTCATACTGATCATCAAATCCACAGGCCTCCAAAACTGTGCAAAAATGTGTTTAAAAGTTTATTTGAAGTTAATATGAAGCTTCAGCCATCAAAAATAAGTCAAATTAAGTCAACATCTTCCATAATTACTGACTTTTAGTGTCAATTTCCTGCTTTTTGTTACTGTAAATCCACCACAGCTACAACAGGGAAACAGAGTTTTAGTGAAATAATTTAAACAAACACAAAAAAAAGCGTTTTAACAGTTTGTATTATATTTTATTTCCAGGTCCCACCATGAAGCTGAAGCGGCCGGTGGTGGTGAAGATGTACAAGGAGCAGATTGAGAACTTTTACAAAGAACTGGCAACTCCAACGACCCCCGACAACCCGCTGCCTCCCAAATAGAGCTGCTGCAGACACACTCCACCTCATTCATCCGACTTCTCCCTGTCGCCATGTTTCTCTTGTGTAAATGTTTTGAATGCCTTACTACGTTTTTTTTGTTTGTTCGTTCGTTTGTTTTTTTTGTTTTTTTTGGTTGTTCGGTCTAGGTTTACATTTGTGGGTGTTGTACAAAAGGAAAGTAAAGAGAAGAAGCCATTGTAAGTTAGCTTTATCATTTTTAAAGATGTTCTCAATAAGCTCGACTATTTATTTGTGTTACTGGGATTGAACAGTAATATCCGATAGATGAAGTAGCAGCAGCTCTATGTAAGAAAAGGTTGTTTATTGTACTGTAATACTTGAGATAAAGAAAGAGAATCCAAAAAACAAGTTTATAGGATGTTTGAAAAAGAAAAAAAAGGAGTAATTTGTGTGTTTTTTTAAATATGTATTTATTTATTTTCAGTTTGCCAAAGTTAGCGTTTACTTGGGCCAAATCAGCTTCAGATGAAATTTTAAGTCAAACTTCAAATCACATCCGATGTTTACTTGCCTTTACTGGTATTTTGGTGGTTTTCTCTCGTCTTTGTCAGCCTGGATTTAAAGAAAAATAATTATTGATAGTTTTATTTTGTACATCAGTCCAAACAAAAAAGGTTTTTCTACAAATGTAGCTGCAGGTGTAGAGATTTAGTTGAAACATTCACAGCTGAGCATCCAAAATTTGTTTTTTTTTCTGTTGTAAAAATGTCATTCAAGCCATATATTTTGCTTTTTTCTTCTTTTTTTTTTAAATGTAAATTCAGACTCTGTTTGCTGATGACTGGTGACAGCCTACACACCTGCCTGGCCCTATGTGAGCCCTTCCTGTGTGTAGAATCGCTGTGATCCTATCGAATATTGTAAATATGTTTTTTTTGCCTTCATCTTCATCACCTTCGCACTCGTCTTAATTTATTTTACTTCATTTTTCAGCCATTTATTGAACAGCCTAGACATCCACTGCCTCTTGTTTTTTTTATTTTTTATTTTTGCACTCACACATAAACAACAAGTAACTGGAATGAAAAAGTTAGATTGTAGGTTTACAGCAAATATATCAGCTGCATTTATAGTTATCCTTATAGGTCTGTTGCCACACTTTTATGCAACATATATCAAATGTTTAAATGCTCGAGGTTTCCTTGAAGACATTTCATCATTCTTCACAGAAAAAGAAAAAAAAAATTTAAAGAAAGTTAAAATACTGAAAGAGGCTGTCGGAATCCAAAGAGCTGATCTCGTATCTGTATATGAAGTAATTGTATATAAGAATTGGTATATATAGGTATTTGTAGCGTTCTGATAGTTTAAAAGTGAAGGGTTTGGGTTTGGCGGTTACGGCTCACTCAGACTTAACTGAAGTTCAGGGTAAACAAAACAGAGCAAACAGTCAGAGAGCAAAGTGTGTGATTTGTATCTGCTGTAATATTGTATGTATTGTAATTTAAAATAAAGGAAATGAAGGTGATTCAGGGCCTCACTGTCAGGGTGAGTTTTTACTGCTGAAAAGCCACAAATGGCCGCTCACACGACGTGTAACAGGTTTTTATTTGAGGTTTAAAACACTTCCATCAACGTTATTCAATTCTTTCAGTTACAGCACTTTCTAATTGTTAAGAACGGATGCTGTTAAAATGTTATTGTTCAGTAAAAAGCCAGGCTTCAAACAGCGAGAGTTCTCCTGACCCAGACAGAAAACTGGATTCACCTGACCTTATCGAGCTGTTATTGTTGTTTTTAAGCGACATCAGGATGGTAAGATGGAAATATGCATGACGCTGCTGGAGGAAAACAAAGCGGGTCTGTTTCTGTCAACGGAAATGTGAATGTTTGTGTGTGCGTGTGTGTGATCAGTTATGGAATAAAAGTTGAATACGCAAACGTGTGGCGCCCCGCTGTTCCTCTGTCGTTCTTTGAAGTGTGTGATATGTGTGAATCATAACAATAGAGCGAGTACAGTTAAAAGTTAACGAACACGGTGACCTCTGATTTTAAAATGCCAATGATGTAATAACAGTTTTTGTCTTGCGACCCCTTAAAATGAAGAAAGCAATGTCTCTCTTGAAAAAGGAATAATTGATCATTACAACTGGTGACATTCAATCAACGAATCTCTAAGCTTTAATATTGATATACAGTATCTTTCACTAAATAGTCAATTTTGTGTAAAGAAACCGTTTATATGTAAAATAGTATGAATACCTGACAAATCGTGAACCTTTTTCACAACATAAATTATTAAATTATTACATAAACATTCGATTAAGGATGCAACTAAATGATTATTTTCATTATTGATTAATCATTTTGTCTATGAAATGCCAGAAAACGAAGCCCAAGGTGGCATATTCAAATATCTTGTTTAGTCCAACCATCAATCCAAAACCTAAAAATATCAAGTTCACCATCATGAAAAGTGTAAAATATTGATGTTTGAGAAGTTATAACTAGTAAACAGGAGGCATTTCTGCTTAAAAATGACTATAACTGTTATTTGATTATGAAAATATCTTTTCCCCCCCAATAGGCTAATCCAGAAGTTTTCAAACTTTTTCACATAAAGGACCCTAAACTGACACAAACTAGACCACAGACCCCCATCTGATGAGATTTTTACTTTTATATGTTTTATTACAGAGTGTATGAAATATAGTCACAAATTCTGTCATTATGTTACTCACTGATGTAATTATAGTAAAAATAAATTATTCTCCCTGGACGCCAGTTTGAAAACTGCTGGACTCATCAACTAATTGTTGCAGCTCTACATCCAGTATCAGATCATTAATCTTCAACATTCCCCACAATGATCTTCAACATTCAGACGGATTAATAAATCATCTCATGTTGTCAAATTATCAACAATATATTGTAAGATTTGTTGTGTCCAATATGTAATTTATATTTATAATGATGGATGTTTCTTGGCAGCAGAGGCCTCACAGATACGTTTTCTCAGCACAGAGTTGAGTCACAGAACACAATTTATTGATCAGCCTTCGCCAATAAACGTCCCTCCCTATAGTGACATTTCCTCGATAGATGGTCAATGCATCATGAGCGTTATTGCTCGGCCCGCTGCTTGTCCTTTTAACCCCGCTGACTGCGCTGACCCTCACGTGAACCCTCCACACTCACACAGTCATGACCGGGTCACTCTGCGGTCAATGATCGGACACCAGGAAAACAGTACTTAATGACTTTATTAATAATATGATTTCCAAATAAAAAATAACATTAAAATAACATGTTTTGTCCTTGTTAACAACTTGCATCATATGGCCACATGGTGGCATTGCAATGCCAAGTCTTTATTTTTAAAAATACCAAATCATGTTGTTCTTCTGCCATCCAGTTCATTTGTTCTGCCCGTCGTTTGTAGCATTGACCACATACTGTATATGGGACACATTTCAACCACCCCCCTCCCTCCCTCCCCTCCCCTCCCACCCCCCCATTCATCCCCAGTAAAAAACAAACCTTTATAAATACAGGCAACCCTGTCCCCTTGTCACAGACACATTATGACGACCACTGACACAGGAAAGACCCCGTCCGCACATGCCCCCACCCTCCCCCTCCCCCTCACCCCAACCCCTCCCCTCCACATATTTGCAAGGAACCATTTGCTCTATAATTTTTGCTTTTTCCTCGTCCTCTAAAAGATCCACACAGTAGATAATCTACCTTTGCTGTATTATACACGTATTATATATAATATAGTCTCACTCCTACAGCCCTGCTCATTGTTTCCTATGATGTGTTTCTTCAGGCTCAGGGGATCATAACAACAAAAATAGAGTGATGATGACCGTCTGTGTAACAACAGAGTACAGACTTCTATAAAAAAAAAAAAAAAATGATATTCTGAGCAGAAAATAAACACTCAAATCATAACTGGACATAACACAGAAAATAGACTTTTTTTTTTTTTTAACTTTTTTTTTTTTTTTTTTTTTTAGCTCAAAAGTTTTCAGTTCCCTGAACCAAATTGTGGACTCTGTGTCCTTGTTCTGGTCCAGTTATTCCAACTGGAAGCAGAGGGTGATAACAAAGTTTAGGTCATCCAGCAAACATCTCCAACACCTGCTTCTTGGTGTTCAGCTGTCATCAGAATCATGATACACAGAAACATACAGGGAACGTCCCCCTTAGCAACATTTTACGCCTAAAATAGATTCAACAGGCATGTTTGTTTGTGAATAATAGTGACAAAACATGCCAAAAAAAAAAAAAAAATACAAATAAAGACAATTAAATAACAAAAAAAAAAGGTTGGCAAAGAAAAAAAAAATCAATTCATATTGTATTGCATGTAAATATTGTATAAAATCCTTAAAAATACAGTTTAGGTAACTACTTAAGTACTTTAGTCATCACAGCCAAAAGTGCAGAGGTCCATAAATAAAACATTGACTGTGGGTAGACAGCGGGGCTTCTCTTGAGTCGACGTCCCCCATGACCCCACTCCACCACCACAAGGGGCTGAATGAGTGCCTGGTCAAAGGTCAGAGTTCATGAACTAGGACTTAAAAGTTCCTACATCGATGCACAGAGAAGAAGAGAGGACAGGAAGGTTGTTTTTCTGTTTTGTTTTGTTTTTGTTTGTTTGTTTTTTTTTTTCCTTTTTCGTTTGTTTCTCTTAAATCGTCTCCTATCGCTGACATACACACACACACACACACACACACTCGCAGATGCACAAACCTCATTCACACAGTTGCAAAGTTCATTCTCAGTAATCACTGCCTGAAGTTCTGTTGACAGAGGCACACCTAGAGAAAATGAGGGTTGGACGGGGGAGGCGGGGGCGGGAGGGAGGAGGAAGTGGGGGGCACAAAGAAGGAGGAGAGGGGAGGGGTGAAGGGGGGGCAAGGTTACTGTAAGGCGGCAGGGATCCAGGTTATTTTTTTTTTTTTTTTTTCTCTTTTGAGACACGTTTTCAGAGTCCTTGCTCAGTTTACAGTAAGAGCAGAGGGAGTGTGTACATGTCGCTGAGCCCGGCAGGAAACAGAAAAAGAGTTATTAAAGCTATCGCAGCGTCAGAATAAATACACTGTCGGCAGGAGGGGGAAAAAAAAAACAGAAAGAGGAGGCGGGGGGAAAGGCAGGGAGGGAAATCCTTGATCATTGAAGGTTTATACCACAGTGGGCTGGTGTGTCTGTGCATGTGTGTGTGTGTGTGTTTGTGTGAAGCCTAAAAAGGGGCCACAGGAACTAACACACCAGGGGCCTGTTTCACAAAGCGAGTTCACCTCAGTCGGCCTCTCTTTAGAGCTGTTCTGGCTTCACTAAACCAAACAGTGGTGATGGTAGAAAAACCCGGTCTCACAAAGATGCCTCCTGGCTCTCTCTCAAATCCGCAGTTCACCAAAACATGGCAGGAAGTCGTTCACATCAAAGAGGTGCAACAAGAAGCCAATCACATGCCAACAGATCAAAAGCTGTGTAAATAATTTAGGATAAAACTGTTGATCACTTTGGTCGCAGCAGCAAAAGTAAAAAAAAAAAAAAAAAAAAAAAAATCAGTGATACAGATGAAGATATAAAGGACATAAAAGACAATATTGAAGTAGTAGACAATAATAATCAAATTATAATCCAACTACTGAAGGTAACTGGGTGCAGTTAAGTGTGAGTAATCAATATATTTGACATGTTTTGTATTCCACAGTGTGAAAAATGTGGCTTATCATTTGTGCTCTTGTGTTTCAAGGTGAATAAACAATTAAAAATGACACGAGTAAATGTGCACATAATAAGGCTTGAATAACAGAAAGCTTGATTATTGTTTGTTATTCCATGACTACAGAGAAGAAACTGGCAGATGTGATTTTCCAACGATCAAAAGAAAACATTTGGGAAATTACTCTACTGCAACTATTTGGGTGATTGATAATTTCAGTCAATAAAAATGCCAAACATTCACTGGCTTCAGATTCTCAAATCTGAGTATTTGATGGTTTGGACAGCTGGTCGGATAAAATAAGACATTTGAATGTGTCATCTTGGGCTCTATGATATAATTTCTCTGGTTTTTAGCATTTTTAAACAACATGATTCAAGGAAATACTGGTCAGATCAGGTTAAAATGACTCTGAATTAGTGTGCAAGACGAACTCTTAACCATGAGACACTCTGCTTATAAGCAAAGCTCAACAGTCTAGCTTTATTTCTTTTGGTGTGTGGCCATAATATAAGTGTGATAATGCTGTCAGAGGTGCTGTGATATAGAAAATAAAAGGAATAATAATAAAGGAAATAAAGGCTTTGTTTCATGCTTTCTTCAACTCCACGTCTACTATTTTCATAAATCAGGACACATCACCTAATTTTACGCAACCACAGGCCACTACTCACTACTATTTATGTGGTTATTTACTTGTTATTATTATTAATAATAATAATGATAATAATAATGCTACAGTTGGCATTTCTTTTAATTTAGCATCTGTAGAAACATTTTGTGTTCATCAAGTCCCACCACTTTTTATTTTTTAGCTGCACTGATGGATTATGAACACAAAATTGACACTAAATAGTTAAATGTTTTCTTCCTGCTACATGTTAAAAGCCCTGTTTTAAAGTCAGATTGTGGCTTTATCTTGTATGGTTGGCATGGAAAGAGTGATTCAGTGATTCTACTGATGATAATGCTTTCTCGCCATGTACAGATTTTGATTTAATCTCAATTAAACCCTCTCTGGAGCAGCACAGTGATACAACTTGGTTAAAAGAGAGCCATCTTCGTGAGACCGGACAACCTGATTTGAGCTCAAACACTATTCACGTTTCACGAGGCAGGCCGCTAAGAAATACATTTCACTTTTAGGGAAAGAAAATACACAGAGCGCTTTGTTTAGCTTATTTTTCTGCCTACACGTCCTTCTACGACGCTGTTCAAGTGCCTGGTAACTTGGTATCAAATGCTCCACTATTAGTTCTGATACTTCAAACCCTTTTGAAGAGGGAACCTGGACCCTATTCAACAACAACTGAGAGCGCCGTCTCATTAAAAACACACAACAGCTGAGAGCGACTGTTACTACAGCTAATTAAACGTGAGTATCTACCACACAGTCACCTGAAGCTCCCTCGTTTTTTTTTAAAAAAAAAAAAAAACACTGAACCTAATCTCAGAAAGCAAGAACATGAGAAAACATGATCACCATCGATGAAAAAACAAAACAAAAAGCAGTCGTCTTAAAATTTCTAGAGAGCTCGATTAACAGAAATATCACCGATAAAAAGGACAACAGCCTACAAAGACACTGGAAAAGGAGAAGCACTGCAGGGATGGAAGCCATTAAGACAATACTGGATATTCAGGCTTCCCAATTAACACTTGTTTCCCCGAGCAGGGGCTGGGTTGGGAGGGAGGGTTTTCTTTTTTGGGGGGGGGGTGGGGGGGGGGGGTCCTTCAATCTGTGTGACCATGGCTAACAGAGCGCACACCCCCCCTCGCACTGCAAGTTGCAGAAAGGCACTAGAGTGGGGCTGTTGCTAGCCGTAGAAAAGTAAAAGCGATATACATTCATAGCTCACAGGTTATCTTAACCGCAATCTGGGAATAAATACACAAAATGCACTTGTAGAAAAATAAAATGTAAAAAAGCGTGGCCCCTATTTTTTTTTTTCTTCTTCTTCTTTTTGGATTCTGGGAGATAAGTATGGCTACTTTTTCACGGCTTTTTTTTTCTCTCTTTTTTTTCTTAAAACCCCCCCACCCTACCCACCACTAGAAGGCAATTCAGGAGTGATCCTCCACTGCTCTGGCCGCGAGCAGTCGAGCCCTTTCATGCACGCCGATATGGGAATAAGAAGAGGAGGAGGAGGAGGAGGAGGAGGAGGGTGAAGAGGAGGGATGGAGTGAGGGGGCTTCAGTGGGAAGAGGTGGAGGTGGGGTTGGAGGGGGTGGATGGGGTGAGGGGAGGGCTGTTGGTAGGAGGTCAAGGCTCAGCTTTCAGTGCGAGGAAGTAGAGGGGAAACTCAACAGAACATATGTTCAGATGTTCAGACAACAGAGAAACCTCATCCAAAAACAGACACACACACACACACACACATACGGCACACTTCTCAGTGTCTTCATGTACAGTGTTAAGTGTAAGGACCTGGGAGACAAACATGTGCATGAATCGGTATTTGTTTGGGGAGTGTGTGTGCATGTGTGTGTGTTATATATATATATATATATATATATATATATATATATATATATATATATAGGAGAGAAACCGGCTGTTGTTTGTGCTCGAGCTTCACGAACAAAGAGAAGTCAGTAACCACAAAGACAACATCTCCTCTTAAACCTCAGCAGTGCTCGCTCAGACACACACACACACGCACGTGCAAACACACACGCACACACACACACACAACTCAAGAATATGTTGGGAGAGAAATGAGCTCCAGCTGACAGCAGGGGGAAGGGAACTGGAGTGTTCTGCCGAGTAAGGAGTGTGCGTGTGAATGAAGAGGAGGAGGAGGAGGAGGAGGAGGAGGAGGAGGAGGAGGCGGAGGAGGAGGAGGAGGCGGAGGAGGGGAAGTATTGGGTTTGCAAAAGGAGGGAGCAACATGAGTGCAGGAGGGCGAAGGAGGGGAAGTGGGGTGCATTCCACAGCTCTGCACAGAGGCTTGACACTCAAAAAAAAAAAAAAAAAAAAGAGAGATGTGTAGTGAAAATCCTGACTGTAGACGGAGTTCAGCCACTCCGGTGCTCCTCTCCCACCCTCCTGCCACCACCTCCGACACTCCCTCTCGCACCTCCTCCTCCTCTTCTTCTTTTTCTTCTTCCTCCTCTCCTCCTCCTCCTCCTCCTCCTCAGCGTCACGTGAAGGTGGTGTGTCTTCATGTGTGCTTCATGTGTTTGTTTGTGTGTGTACGGTAGTTGTTCGGTGATTCAGTCAGGCCTGTGAAACAGCTGCGACAGACGTGGCTGCTTGTCCCCTCCTTGAGGAGATTGCTGCGAGTCCACCTCCGCTGCCGCCGTCGTAGTCGTCGCCGACCACAAAAAATCCGCTTCCTGTCACGTGGCCGTCGCTTCAAGGTAGCTCTGTAGTTTGCGGACGGTGGACTCGTCCAGTGAAAAGAGGTCAAAGTCAAAGGTGGTGTTGGTCACGTTGAAGTGGCCCGTCTCCTCAATCAGGTTGACAATCTGACAAACGGGAAGAGAGACGAGAGAAAAAAATCAAGTTTTAATTTCCCCGAAGAGCAGTTTGGCTTACAGACAGCGAATATATATATTAAAAAAAACACAATTAATTAAAACAATAATTTAAAAAAAGTAGACAGAGTAACTCCAGTGTCACTATTGTCATTGTTACCAGCCACCGTAGTGTCTCCACAGCTTGTAGCAGACCAAATTAAATGTTCTTGTTTGAATAAATAAACCCTCATATACAAGTTAAAATGTAAAATGCAGCTCTGACTTGATAAAAGTGGCAAAGATCATTTAAATTTACATCTGTGACATCTTTTAAATCACTTCTTAAAGCTTACCTTTATATATAAAAAGAAGAAAAAGCCTTTTATTAATCGCAGCTCAAAGTTTTTTGTTTCTTGTTCCATAATGTTTTATGTGTTTTATTTGTTATTTTTACTGTTTTTACCTCATTTTATTTTATTTCAGGTATTCTCTAATTATTCCTTTAATGGCTGGATTTCATTTAATTGTGCTGCTAAATTGTTTTAAATTTAGTTTTTCCCCTTTATAATGCTGTTTGGAAAGGTGCTACATAAATTAAGTTTACGACTTTACGGCAAACACTCAAGTTTTTCCCAGTGGGGTTTTTGTTTTCAGACTGGTGTTACCAAACCAGCAGATCATATTAAAATGTTAGAACTTACTCAATAAAAGGGAAGTACTGAAAACTTCCAAGAGAGGCTCGTCAACATTTAAAAGTCTAACGAGCCGTTCACATGTAAGGACTTTAAAAAACAGACATTGATAGGCTGCTGTTCACTGTGAATGGGACCTGGCTTTGCAACCCAGTGCCACCCACTGAGCCACAGACTCTTCAGGGGGAAAGTGGAAGCAAATGTCCTCTGATGCAAATGTGAGCAAGAGAAAAAAAAAAAAAAAAATCAGCCAAGAGCCAATCGCGCTCGTTTTGATTCCTGCAGAAACCGAAGCACATGAAATGTTCGTTCTACCACCCCACTACATGAAAGAACTCGCTCGCTCGCTATCAGTCTCGTCAACTTGTACGTCTTTGTTGTATTAGAAGCTTCAACGTCACATACTGCGAGGTAAAAGATTACACACAAAGCTATTCTGTACTCAGGAAACAAACAGCGCAACAGAAAATTAACTACTTCCTCGTGTGTAGCAGCTACATCAGAAAATAACTATCCAGTCGGAGCGGGGTATGTAAATTACACGCTCGATGCAACACATCCGCAGAGGTACACGTTCACGAGAGGTGAAAGATTTCCATCTGAGAGGAGAGATGACTTATCATCTTTTTACACAAGCACCATATCTCTCAGACCACGTTATTCAAGGACAAACTCAGCAATATATATCTTTTTAACAAAGTTTAAAATGCAAATCACGTTTTTTTTCTGTATTCTTTGTAGTTTAGTTTTATATTCAGATACCTCTGATGAAATAGTGCCAACAGATTTTCAAACGCAACAGTTTTACAACAGAAAATGGCTTTGATGATGTCACAAAATGACGAGTGTAGAGATTCAAGCTGAAAACAAAGACACGAACACACACCTGCTGCAGGACGTTACGCTCCCTTAAAGCCATCAGTCTGCGATGAAGGTCGACCAACTCTTCTGTGTACGCCTGAACAGTTTGGAGGAGAGAGTCAAGAGTCAGTAGAGAAACCGGTATATCAGTTGTCTTCCATGGTTTGAATTTTTATCTCTGTATGTTTGTTGAACATCGACATAAAATAGTGAATCTCGAGACGATCACTCTGAGGGTTTAAACACAGAGGACGTTGTCAGTTTTAAAGATTGTAAAACTCTCTGAGACAAAGTTGATATTTTAGGCTTTATACATAAACTTGACTGACACCCAAACAACATAATTATGGTGTCACTGTAGCTGTACTGGAAATGTTTAGATGTTACAAAAACATCTTGATGTTATTGGTAATTTCACATTGTAGCCTTTTTTACATTTCTTGGCTATTTTTAAGATGCAAGACTTAAGTGTGATTCACATAATTTCAGACCGTCTGTGATCTGTTCTCTAGCAGAAAATACTTAAATAAACAGAAGTTGGTCTGAAGCTGATCCAGATATGGTTAAAAATGAACCAGGAAATGCAAGCTACATCACCAACACAAAGTCTTTTAATGTGGACTTGAGTATAAACAAAATCCATCTCCATGAAACTCTGCAGATGTTTTAAAGTGAAGGAATGATAAGATCACTTCACCAGAGTTTCACTTTAACACTACTTTAATCTTCTAGTTACAAAGAGGAAGGAGATTTCTTTTCAAGGGTTCATAGGTCTGTCTAAACATCTGGATCGATTCACTGGCCGTATTCCATCTTGAATTCATTAATGCACTCATTGAACATCGGTGAAACACTGCATGTATGTATGTGAGAGTTGAAGCATAAAAAGTTTGATTTACCCTTCCTACCTTGTCGTATCCCTTCTTCAACACCTTCTCCGAGCGAAACGAGGAGTCTGGACTCTTTCTGCCTGACACCTACACTCAGACAGAGAAAGATGAGACGGGAGAAAGCGAGAGCGAGAAAGAAACAAAAGAAGGAGAGAGAAATTACAGAGAAAGAAAAGATACGAAGAAGAGAGAGAGGGAGAGAGAGAGAGAGGTAGGCAGGGATGTGAAGCCTTGAGACTATCTGGGACACCAATGACGGTTAATACAGCTGAAATGGTGCAATCCTCAAACACTGCGGCTGAATAGCTTCAGGCTATTCTGTGTTTGGTAGCATCACAGCATTAAAAATACAGCACAAACTGATATTTAAAAAAAGTCTAAACTAACACTTCAGAGTTCTGTTTCATAATGTTTTGATAGTATAACTCCTACATGGCTCTCTCAAAAACACACAAAGCTCTTTAGGAAATTACAATTAATGTTGGCATACGATTATGTTGACAGCTGAAAATTAAAGTATTTATTTAAACATATCTTCATTATCACAAAGTGCTCAGGGTGGTTTCCATGTTTATTTTCTGGTAAAACTGCTCCGACCTCAATATGTCAGTGTGTTAGCAGCCGATGGAGGTCTGTCTGACTCACTTTGTTATTGGAGGAGCTGTGTTTCTGCGGGGGCGGGGCGGGGTCTCGACTGGGGCGGTGCGAGCCGTCACTGCTGTCACTCTCGCTGTCCAAGCTGAGTCTGACAAGGGGTGGACAGGAAGAGGCCAGAGGTCAATCACACATAGATGGACAGAGAGAAACACATTGTCATACTGCTTGCTGTTGTACTTTCAAGTGTGTGTGTGTCTTAAGATTGTAAATCTTATCAGCTGCTGATATGGGGTTCACTACCCAGCAAAACAAATCAACGCCTTCTCATTTTGGTTATGGGCTTCTTTTCATTTCAGCATGTAGTGAAGGAGACACCACAGCCTAAAATTAGAAAACCTACATAAACAAAACTGAGGAGAAAAAAAATTGGTGAGGTAGAGAGAGAGAGTTTAAAGGATATGTCTGGTGGTTTTCTATATTTTTCTTACAAATCTCACATGCAGAGCCAAACCAACAATGAACTCATCCTACTTACAAGTATTGTTTGTGTATCCAAAGCCCAATATATCTTATTCCTCTGCGCTGTAGACCTCTGTTGTTGTCCAAAAACTATTATAACACGTCAGTGAGTCACATCTCTGCACTGGCTGACATGTTCCTTAACCAGGAAGATTATGGTCACGGCAGTTTGTTTAGAAAGCTACCGTTTAGGAATGTGGTTACCTTTACAGAGCTTTGCTAGCTTGTTGTGCTACATTTAACAACCTCTTAACTTTGTATGACATTGTTAAAGAGCTTTAGTGCAAAGTCAAGAGGTTGAGAATATGAATAATCATCAGCTTTGTCCCATAAGACACCTGTTTGATTGCAACCATCTTACAAGTTCACTGCATGTTGCACTGTGCAAGATGGGTTTAATAAAATCTCGGTCGCAATCTGTGTTAGCCTGTACAATATCAGTTACGGTATTTCACATTGTGATGAATGCCTGTTGAATTGTAGTGCTACAACTGGAATATTTATTTTTAAAAAAACAAACGTGTGCAGAGACGTGTCATTAACTTGTGTCACACATCTGCGCCACTTTCTCATGTTATTAAAAGAGCAGCAAAGCAATAGTGTAAGTTTTCGCCACAGAGCTGGCACATTTCATTTACATTTTTCATTTAGCAGACGCTTTTGTCCAAAGCGACGTACACACAAGTCTGACACCTCAATGCATCGCAAAACCTCAGAAAAGGAAGAGACGAGAGTGTGTGAATGAATTCTTTTGCAGATAAAAGAGGGTGACGATAGATCGAGATTTCCTCACGTTTCTCTCGTGATTGTAAACTCTTGTCTTGGACAGACTGTGACAGAGATGTCGCTGTGTTAAAAGGCGCTTTAGAAGAGACTGACCGAGAGTCACGGTTGGGGGGGTTGGTCTTGATGGGGGTCTCCTCCTCCGAGCTGCTATCATCATCATCTGACTCTTCTGATTGGATCTCCTCCACCATAGATCGCAGGGGGCCTGAGAGAGACGGACAGACACACAAGGCTATAATATTACTGACCTGACATGTAAATCATTTGCATCTTCCAAGATTTTAGAAGAGCACAGATACTCTATTACTCTACTATTTTGTATATTGTGGCCTTCAGTCTCCTTGTGTCTTTTCTAATAGTTGTAGCCTCCTGTTTGCAGCTATGCATGTCACGTATATGTTATTTTTTAGCACATCTTATTATTAGTCTTCTTTTTTTATACTGTTTTCTGTATGTTGTGCTACTGTGTTTCAAAATGTGTTTTTAAGTTTATGGTTTCTTCATTGATAAACTCTGCATGTCTGATTTTAGTCGCCAATGTTTTCTATTTTAATAACGGTGTATTTATTTGTATTTTGATGTAATTTTTTGTGTTTCATTACATGTAAAAAACAAAACAAAACAAAACAATGTGAACTAAACTATAACCTCACATTCCAAAAGCCTTTAACAGACCCAAATATTTCACATTAGATCTTTACTTCCTCTCCTGTGAAGCCAGCTGTATTGACTGTACCTTGCCCTTGTTTCTGTCCCGGCTCAAAGTCCGAATCTGAACTGGTGTCAGAGCTGGAACTGGAGTTGGAAGGACTGGAGGCAGCCGATTGCTGTAGGAAGAGAAGGAGGAGAGACAAATATGTAAGAAACAATAAGTAAGAAAGACAAAGAGACGTGGGCTGATTGAATTCAAGAACCAAGATTTGGAGTAAAATAAGGTCCAATTTTCATGTTTCTTTGTAAATGCAGTTTTGCAATAAATCAATAAAAATATAAATTGGATCATAAGATGAACAGCATGACATTAGAAAATCCTTTCAAACAATCATCTCTTTCATTTCCAAGAAAGAAAAAAAACTTGGAAGTCCTTTTTACCTCCGACTTCGAAGATGCTTCATCCTCTGAATTCGACTCTTCGGACTCTGGAAGTTTCTTGGGCTCCTTCAGCTCCTGTGTGTCGTTTTTGCCTTTGGCCCAGCGACCCTTTTCCTTGGAAGGTTTCTTCTCTGCGTAGGGTTGGCTGGCTGCGGATGACGAGGAAACGCGGGGAGACGTTCCTGTGAAGGCCCCGCTGGACGGCCCCTTCGGCCCCTCAGAGCTGCCTTTCTTCTGCTTCTTTGCGCTTGGTTTGGGAGACTCCACCGTGGAGGGCCGTTTCCCGGGGGCTTTGGACTCTGTGGGCCCTCCTCCGCCTCCTCCCCCACCACCCCCTCCACTCCCAGCCCCCCCTCCTTTAGGGGACATGCTGTCCATCTTTGACTCCTTCAGTGTGAGTTTAGGCTCCTTGAAGGCTGCCTTGGGTAGGACCTTTACTTCATCTTTCACTTTGATCTCTGACGGCTTTTTCGAAGACGATGATGAGGAAGAGGAAGGGTCGCGGCCACTCTTGCTGCTTCCATCTCTGTCGTTGTCCCCTTTCGACGTGGCTTTGCTCTCAGAGTCTTTTCGAGGACGTTCTCGGTGCTCCTTGGTCACTTTGTGCGGTTTGGGTCCTTTGCTGCTGCCACCACTTCCTTCTTTACTTGGCTCCTGGAGAGAAATAAACAACTGGATGAACAGCAGCAACAGTCATCGCCAGCCTCAGCAAAAACACTCAGCTGGATGCCAAAGTGGGTACAAGCTCAACTGCTCAGAGACATGGGCCTCGCTAGTCTACTCTGCCCTGTAGTTACGGTATTTACTGAGAAAAGTGTCAAACACAGCATTTATAACTTCAGCTGAAACACAAAAATACTAATTTCTCAGTAGGAAAACATTAGTTGACAGTTAGACATCAAACAGTAGAAATAGCCAATATATTCAGAAATAGTTGTATAAAGAATGGGGGGGAAAAAAAAAGAGAGGTTGAGAGAGAAATTGACACCCCGGGCTCTTTTCTCACCTCCACATGATGATGTGAGAAAAGAAGCGAGTGTGAACTGGGTATGAATGTCAGATCGTTGGTTTCACAAAGTTGCAGAAAGCGACGGACACCGTGGGCAGCCTCTAAATCTGACATCAGAAAAAGAGTGGGCGAAGATTGTTCCCGAAGCTGTTTGACGAGCAGTTCTGATGGAGTATATAACGTCAGCCTTTAAAAAGGTGACTCTAGACGGGTAAAACTGCTGACACAACGGGACGAAACCAAGTCCTCTTTCTCTCTCAAGCTGATGCCGAACACACACCCTCTCATGCCATGTAAGTAATGTGGATCCAAAAAACATTTCTACATCATGAGGAGGGATATTAGTTAAAGATAATTTGCCAACATGGCTCTAGACTCAAAATCAGATTGTCCAGAAAGAGGAAGGACTTTGTAACACACACACAGAGCAACACACACAGGTTGTGGTGCAGACCATCAAACCTTGGCAAAAGGCAAAAAAATGTGAAAAGTAATTTCTTTTCAGTGAGGCAGGAAGAACTATACTGGTCCGTGAAGGGTTGATACAATAACTGCAGCAACGCTGGGAAAAGGCAAACGAATCGGCTTCCTGATTTCTTCTGATATGTCCCTTCTCCTGGCAGATAAGCTGGCTGAGTAATACTGCATACATGCATACAGATGCTCAAGCACAGTTGGTAGTGATTAGAGAGGCCTGAGTCAGCCTGTTCTGAAGGCTGATTTGATGTTTTAGTTGAGGGCATACGATGCTTACTTTGCAAGTTGGTCTATACCTCTTTTTCCACAAAATGTCAATAAATTGACTGGAATGATCAATGAGGTTGTGAGATTTTCAGGATAACTACGACGGAGGCTTTTGTGTTGTTCTCCTAACAAACCTTTGACACGTGAGAGGTCTTTGTCTTCTTGGGGTCTGAGAAGGCAGAGAGCGGGATAGTGGGGAGCATTGGGTAGTCTGGACTAGGCCTCGACACAGCTTCGGCCCCCTCTGGAACCACCAACACCTAAATTATAGAGACAACAGTTAGAAGAGCGTCTGTGTGGGACGTTTAAAGCCACCATACGTCACATATGCAGTGTAAATTGTCAAATACACATATAGGCCTGAATATAAATATCTTGTTCTACAAATTCTGTTTGAAAAAGTGGAGTCATCTTCATCGCATTCGACAACTAGACAGTTACAGAGCGTACCACTGGATCCTACAGAGAGTGTTGCATTATGGGGTTGCTAAGCTAGTGAGTGTCTTTAAGTTTGTTTATAGTGAGTCTGTTAGCTCTAGAGCTGCAACTAACCATTATTTTGATTATGAATTAATCTGCCAATTATTTTCTCACTTAATAGATCAGTTGTTTGATCTATAAAATGTCAGTAACTTTCCAAAAGCTCACAGTGCGCCCATAAATGTCTCATCTAAGAAGCTGGAATCAGAGAATCTTTGATTTATTTATTTATTTATTTATTTTATTAAAGTGAATATCAAAATAGTTGGCGTTCAATTCTCTGTTGATTAAATAATTGATTGTTCGACAAATTGTTGTAGCTCTAATCAGCTCTTAAGTCTTCTGTTAACCCAGTTTAAGCTGCAGGAGTTTCTGAAGGCTCATGTAATGTATTTTCTGCCACATGACGAGCAAAAATGAGTCCAAATTGTCTTCCGACATCTTTACGGCAGAAACAAACTGTGGACTAAATCATCTGTCAAGCAGCCAAGAATCGCTGCCGTCACAGGTGACGAGGTGCTAAAAAAGACTGAAAGCGACTGATTTACGTTCTGCTTTGATGGGAATGTTTCTGTTTTATGAGAAAAAAAAGCTTCAAGGATGAGGAGTCTTTTCTCCTTGGATTAATATTATCTCAGGGAAACTTTCCTAACAGGACGAAAAAAGTCTGTTGGAAAGGGAGGGGGGGGTCTTCTTGTACGCAGCTGATAAAGAATGTGTCGGGGCCTTTTATTTAACTCAACTGAAGAGCGATAAAGGCCTGTATGTGAGAATTTATGGTTAAAATACATCATATAGTAGCTGCTACTACAGTACTATTGTTCATTGTAGCACTGCTATTGATTTTAGTCAGTCATTCAGTCATCAGTCCACTCAACCTGGCAACCAGCCAGCATGTACGTATGTACATGTCTGTGTGTGTGTGTGTAGTAGACTCACCCCTCCAGCTTTGATCAGCTTTCTCCTGAATTCTTTGGTGGGGTTGTTGAAGGTGAGCTTCTCACAGCGCAGGTGGTTGACAGGGGGGTTTCCCTCCAAGTTAAGGAACAGGTCGTAGTTGAAACACACCTTTTTTGGCTCTTCCTAAATAAAAAAACGAACATTTTTTTTTTAGTCATTGTGTCATTTTAAACTTTGTGTGCAACACAAGCTCATATGTGTTTGTCTTTCTGCATCACTGCCCTAGATACACCCACTTCAATACCTACATATTTCACAACAATAGATAAAAGCTTGAATGAACAAACGATCACCCTGGAAGTCAATAAAACACACAGACATAGCGGGGGCCTGCACACTGATAAGAAACAAGTCACATTCCTGGGAGAAGTAGAGACACGGACGATTAAAGTTGAGGAAAAGGCATTAAGACACTCTTGAGAGATTTTATAAACAAAAATGTCCTTTTGTAAATGTAGAGATGGATGAGTGGTTGCTGATGTTTACACTCCCTGTGTTTCCCTTTCGGTATTTTCTTCATCCTTTTTGACAGATTTGTTGATTGTGTATATGTTAATTGCACATAAACAGAGGAAGTACGTTTCTTGGATGCAGTCCAGAAGTCTAATATTATGAATACTTTCAGGGGACGATGATGAACTAATGTGCACATATATACATCTTTCTTTCATTGTTCATTCCAATGACTGATAGAAACTAAGAAGCGCTGGTGTAGAAGTGTCTTCTTATTTTAATTCTTTCACCTTTATAAACGTCTCCATGACAAAAAAAATGTTTAATTAACAATCACTAAATTACCTGGACCAAACGGAGAGTGTGTCAGCAAAGTCATTCATAAAACAGTCTATAAAAAGGTTCTGAACTATCACTGAGGTTACATGCACTTAAGTAATCCGATTATTTCCGGCTTCCAGGCTGTAACCTTATTTCTGAAACGTCACGTAAAAGGAAAACTAGTTTCCTTCATCAAGTTAAGGACTTAATCTGGTTAACACGGGTAGGTTTCTGCTGGAAAAACCTGATTTCTCTGAATAACCTGGATTCTTGTGTGCACGTAAAGGCAGTCCATACGTTAATCACAATATAAAATCAATATTATAACATCCACTGCCTTTAAAATGAATCAATTTACAACACTCAAACCATACTGAAGTGAAAATAATTATGTTTGTCCAACATTTCATACAAATTTGCACTATTCTTTCTTTCTTTCCAGTGTTTCTATTCACTCTCCAAACGTCTGATTTGTACATTCCTACGTGTACGTCATCAGCAGTATACAGCTAACTAATTTGTGTCCATTTTTCCTCACCTTGTTCTTGAAGTAAACCTCAATAGGCATGAGGAAGCCCGCGTAGCCCGACTCCTCCACTTTGTACGGAGGCTCCTTGCATACTGCAGACAAAACACAGACAGAAATACAGTGAACTGTTGAGAGCGACACGAAAAACAAACAGAATGAGATCAGAAACAAATTAAGTAACGTTTTTTTTGTAAATTACAGTTTTCTCAAACTTTATACTGTATAATTATTACAGTTTTTCATATAATAGAAGATCTGAATACAATATACTGACAGTAACACCATTCACAGGATATTAAAAAGGTTCCCTGGTGGACTTTCTGACCTCTGTAGCACTATGGAGCAGGTTTTTTTTTTTTTTATGAGCGGGTCCCCGTTTTATTTGTCTGGTGCACGTGCATGATGCAACACATGTTCTTGCCAACGGTTTCACACTATTCCACTGACCTACTGGTGGCTGTAATGTGCCAAGAAATGCAGAGATGCAGAAGAAGAAGAAGAAGAAGAAGAAGAAGAAGAAGAAGAAGAAGAAGAAGAAGAAGAAGAAGAAGAAGAAGAAGAAGAAGAAGAAGAAGAAGAAGAAGAAGAAGAAGAAGAAGAAGAAGAAGAAGAAGAAGAAGAAGAAGAAGAAGAAGAAGAAGAAGAAGAAGAAGAAGAAGAAGAAGAAGAAGAAGAAGAAGAAGAAGAAGAAGAAGAAGAAGAAGAAGAAGAAGAAGAAGAAGAAGAAGAAGAAGAAGAAGAAGAAGAAGAAGAAGAAGAAGAAGAAGAAGAAGAAGAAGAAGAAGAAGAAGAAGAAGAAGAAGAAGAAGAAGAAGAAGAAGAAGAAGAAGAAGAAGAAGAAGAAGAAGAAGAAGACCACAAGCAAGTAGACAAGGATTTAAGCAATGCAGGATTTAAAATACTTTTTTTTAAATGGCTTTGCAAATGTGTTTTTGAGGCAGAAAGTGTCCTCAACACTTTTGATTGATATCAAGGATAAACACAATGGGTCTTGGTGAGTAACTCTCAATGTAAACTAACTTGGGAAAACTCCACAGTGCTCTTTTAATGTCATCTGTATCATGCAGGCTTAGTTTTATCCACCTATAATCAAATACATTTGAAAAGCTTTGACTTTGTAGACGTGTTAAGGCATTTATAAGATGGACTGTTGAGAGTCCATCTTAGAAGATCAAATTATAAAACAGTCAAGAATTATTCTGCTGCACCATTATAGTCACCTGTGCACTCACTCTGACCTCTTTGCATTATGTGATGAACAGCTTAATTTAAAAAATTGAGAATGTCGTTGCCCCTGCTAGAGTTTAATCAGTTTCTGGTGAACCAAAAGCATCACAGAGAAGTGTAAAGTCCAGAGAACGATGCACCGAAACTGAATCTTAAGCACTTAAACTATTATCCCACCTGCCTTTTTTGATCCTGCACTCTCCTCTAATTATTTCATTTTATTAATCTCTGTGTAATTAGTTTATATCCTTACACACTTTAAATGTCTTGCTCTGTATTTTTTGGTCTTTTATGAAATACGTGTATAAAAATAACTTGCTTTGCCTTTCAGTCAGAGATAATGTGTGTTTGTGTGCATGTTTGAATATCGTTATCTCTGCCATCATACCTCTCTTGGGTTTCGGGAAGCTCTCATGCAGGCGGAAGACAACCTTCTCTACAAAGTGCTGGATGTCGCCAGTCTCTGGCCCTCGGACAAACACCATCCAGTCGTGTGTGAAGCCTTCTGATGTCACTTTCTTCCTTAGCTGGGCTCTGTGGCCCAACTCCAGCTTCACCTGCACTGTGCACTGAAAAGACAAACCAAAGAGTCAAATATTGTACGTAAAATAAGCCTGTAGATTTAGAGAATATGGACAAGGCAAAAAAATTCAAAACAAAACTGTAAAACGTGAACTACAGAGGCAGGGTGAGAAGAAAAAGATTTTTCAGATCAAGAAAGAGATGACGATGACGAATCGAAACATGTCTGCCATTATCTGCACTTTTTGCATATTGTGGTGAGCACATCAAGGACAAATAAATGCTCTGAGATTGTGTCTTTTGGACATTAAACTGCATGCCGATTCCTTGCTTTCTCACGATAGAAACATCTACCTGTAACCTGCATTACACATCACTGCGTTGTATACTGAGTAAATTAAATGTGTCATCCTAAAACAGAAGAGAAGAAAAAACATACAATGAGGGGTAACTTGAAGTTTACTCTACATGATAATAAAGCAATTAGGGCTCCTGTTTGGTCTATAAAAGAGTGAACAATTACAATTTCCAAAAGCACAAATCAGTTTAGTAACATGTAAGATAAAGAAAAGCAGCAAATCCTCACAATGTCTAAGCTGGAACAGGTGAATGTTTGACCTTTATACTCAATGAATTTCTATCACCGATTAATAGTTTCACCTCTCAAAGATGGTATCTGGATTCCTCACTTGTTCTCACGCATGGATATATATAAACTTCATGCTTTTTTTTTAAATCGCATAATATGCATCAGATATTATCGTGCTTTTTCTAAGAATAAATCTCACAAATGAGTCAGACTAAAAGAAGAGGAAGAAATACTTTATTCTAAAAATAAAAGAGATGACTAACCTCAATTTAAGTAGGTTTCCCATACATGACTTACTGGCCTATAATAATAAATAAATAGCAGCTGAGACACCTTGCAAACTGAGATTGCTTATGAAATAAACATAAGCAAAGCCAGTGGTAAGATTAACCCAAGGGGGCATTATTCATTGGTTTCTGATTCAACCTTGTGCGAAACCTCTGAATTTCTATTTTGAGTGTGTGGACTTTATTCTCAAGGGGAGAGACTGAGCACTTGGCCTGGACAAACACAAAGCGGGACTGGTGTCGGGAAGCTCCCTGTGGAATGGGAGTGATTAGCTGCCCAACCGGCAGATCTCAAAAGGTTTGTCCAGAAGAGGGGCACATTGTTGGGCTACCTCTCTCTGCCAAGAACAATGACGGCGAACGGGACACAAGCAAATGACACCGCGCTGGTGTGATGAAGGGGGGGGGGGTTGATGATAGGCATAGTAAATGAAGAGGCTATGGAGATGGAGTGCAGGAGGGAACGAGGAGGGGACGAGAGGCGACAGAAAAGGCACTTTATGTCCAGGGGAGGACTGAAGAATGTGGGCATTTGGCCCCGGCACTGAGCGGCTCGTGAGCTGGGACTGAGTGGGAGGATTAGAGGGGACAGGATTGAGATGAGCACTCTCACACAAGCTCTCTCACACACACACACACACACACACACACACACATATACACACAAACACACACACCTCCTCTGCCTGGCACTCTGCCCGGCCATTCTGTGGCAGTAATGCCCTTAAACTCCAGACTCCACCACACCCATAGTGAGCAGCCACGGAGTCCCTCCGATCATCAACACCTCCCTCCCTCCCTCCCGCCCTCAGCCCGAGGACTCCACGAAAAAAAAAAAAATCAGGAATGTGATAAGGACAACATTAAAAATCAGGATGATAGTAGGCCAGAAGGAGGACACCGACTCTCCATAAGAAAACAATGAGAACAACAAATTGAAATGCGTCAACATGGAAACACAGAATTCCTACAAATAAGCAGAAAATTAAGACGTTACAATAACTATTGTGATTAGTTTCATGATCAATTCATCTACTGGTCTTTAAAAATGCAGGTTTTGCCTGATTAACAGTTGTACAGCTCCAACAATTAGTCAATTAATTGGTTCATCAATCAATAGACAAATTTGATTATCGACTAGCCGTTTTTTTTTACTAAAAAATGTCCATGTTTTCTGATTCCAGCTTCTTAAAATGTGAATATTTTCCATTTCTTCAGTCTTCAATGACCGTAAACTGAGTTTCTTTGGGCTGTGGACTGTTGGTCGGGACAAAAGATCTTTGAGGACGTCACCTTTTAGACCAAACGACTAATAAATTAATCAGGAAAAAAGTGGACAGATTAATTGATAATAAAAATAGTTGCAGCTTTAAACAGTTCAAAACCCAAAGATATTAAATTTACTTTTAAATTTGTCATATATGACAAAAAAGTAGCAAATCCTCAAATCTGAGATGTTGAACGTTCATTTAAAAAATACTTAAAAATGATAAATAGATATAAATAATAGTTGCACGTAGACTAATCAATCAACTATTTGTTTCAGCTCCCAAGAAAATACTCGATCTCCAACAAACGGTTATTTTCATCATCAATTACACGTTGATTATTTTCTCTATGAATCATTTCATCTATGAGATAAAAGAAGTGACCTCTTTAAATTGTTTGTTTTGTTCTCCCAACAATCTGAATCTCAAATATATTGAATTAACTACGATATAAAAACAGATAAAAGCAAAGAAAACCCTCACATTTTAGAAGCTGAATAAGGCGATTTCAGCAGAAACAAAATCACTCCAATGATTATCAAAATAGTTGCCAAATAATTTCCTGTCAATCTGCAAATTTATTTATCAGTTCTTTCTTTCAGCTCTAGAAAAACAGAGCCAGGAAAAGAAAACTACACTGATAAAAATGGACTTGATGAATTACACCAAGTCTTAAATATGAAACCGAAGAAGATATGACGCCGGATATCAGGAACGGTTGAGTGAGTGGTGCAGAAACGTACATCTAAAAAACAGACCACTTGCTCTAATTTCTGCCAATAATCATAAAATGTAAATCACAGGAGGCGATATGAGGCTGGGAAAATAAACAAACATTAATTGAAATGTGTCAAACTGTCTGAAAATATGAAACGCCCTGAGAGATACGAAAAAATAACGGCTAAGTTTCTCAAATCATTCGATTCTCGTAATATCAGATTGGCAAAACTACTTTTGGCATCGTGTTTTTATTTAGTTAACCTTTACCGGAAAGGCAATGTAGCGACGCAAATATTAAAAAAAAAAAAAAAAACACACACACACAAACACAAAGCCACTAAGACTGAGATGATGCTTTTGAACCCTCTCTCTCTCTCTCTTTTCTCACACACAGTGCTCCAATTGAGGGGAAATACAAATTTTGGCAGACACACTGGCTCCCATGAAAACAATGAACTCCCAGCTGCCATGTAAATAACACCCCTCATGACCATGTTAATCTCTTCCAGCTAATAAACGATTGAAGTAAAAAGTCAGAAAATTTCCCTCGGAGAAGAGAGAAAGAGAGAGAGGAGGACACACACAAACACACAAACACAAACAATCATGATCGGCGGCGATGACACTGTAGGTTCAGACTAAATCCTTCATTTAGCCCAACACTTATATATCTAAAAGGAGACACAAATAGAAAAAAAAACAGTTACTTGTATTGGAAATCATGTGTGGGGATCATGAAAAGCTGCATGACTCCTCATCCTGTCATCCCAACTGCAGCGTTCATAAACACACACATCCACTCAACACGACTAGAAGAACAGCAACAGTCTCAGCTCCAGCTGCGACGATTAGCCCATTAAATCGATCGACGGAAGAAAATTAATCACCAACTATTTTGATAATCCAGCTCCTGAAAACGTGAATGTCTTCTGGTTTCTTTAGTCCTCTATGATAGTAAATAGCAGACTCTTAGTCACGTTTTAGGTTGCATCTTGAGCTTTTTGGGAAGCAGTGATCCGTCATTCGTCACCGTTTTCTTGCATTTTATAGACCAAAACAACAAGTCGATTAGTTTCGTCACTCTACTATCCATACACGACGCAGTTTAACTCATGAAGCCGTCACGTAGCTGTGTCAAGATGCTACGACGTGCATTAAAACAAATAAATTCAAATGAAGCAGCGATGGACTGAAGTTGACTCAGTTATGGATGTGACAGCGTGGCAAGAGACTTAACAAACATTGCAATTTTTTTTTAACACTCAGTTGCCAGTTTATTGGTATAAATAATGTACAATACAACAGCCTTGAGGGTTATAATGTTCATTTATATCAGCGAGGGTCGATAAAACATTAGAAACAGCTTCTAGTAAAAAAAAAGAAAAAAAAAGCGAGTCATAAAGTTGAATCAACCTCTCGAAAGCAACAAAACAAAATAACCTTTTTTTTTTTCATTTCATTGAATGGTTGTGTACCAATAAAATGGCAACTGAGTGTATATATTTGTGCAGTAAGAATGAAAGATCTTTGCCAACACTCACAGAAGTACAACTTGACTACCTTTTAACTCGTAGCTGAAGACTTCCTCTAGATGATCTAGTTAAAAAACTTCAAAGGGGCCAACGCTGAATGGGGACTAGTTCCAAGAAAGTGGCTGGGCAACTTTCCATGGGTGTGTGTGGCCTTACCATCTGAAATATAGTCTTGAATATAACCTCAGGCATTTAGAGAGTAACCCATTTTGAAGCAATATCCTTACAGTAAGCAGATATGTAATTTGGTTCACCCACTTATCGGCTTGTGAAGAAAATTATGCAGCTTTTTAAAAGGCTGATATAAAAGTCTTTAATAGTGTGAAACAATTCAAAAAAAGAAACAATTATATTAAAAGGTGAAGGCTTGAACTTGCAAGAGCAACCCTGTTTTTTCTTTGAATGTTTAGGGGGACTCCTTGGCTTATCATGATCACCCAACTGCAAGGGTGCCCATCATAACTGGAGTCAAGTTCAGCCACACTGGGAATTAGTCAGGTTTTCCACCATACTGCGTGTATTTTAGTCTACAACCCTGAATGAGGCATGCATTAAACATTAACCAACTGTTAGCAAATACTCCTTTAGATATTTCAAGAAGTTGTGTGTGATGGTTGCTGGTTTTATTAGCCGTGTGTGTATGTGAGGTTTCAGGCCGCTGGCAGTGGAGACACCACCCCGCCTCTCCAACCCAACCTGGAGAGGACAAATCTTTTTCCCCCGGCGCCTTGTAGCGGCTCCTTAGCCTTTAGCCAACGGCCGACACTCTCCTGGTAGGTAGACTAGCTTAGCTTTAGCTACACAAAAAAATGGTTTTCATGGTGTCTAACGGCGTGCATGTGCTTTTTAAACACAACAGAGCAGAATAAACACCAGGTGTGAATCTCTTTGTGTGCCCGGTTGTGGCTGCAGCTATGCAGCGGTGCTGAGCGGTGTGGTAGACTGGAGCTAGCTAGCGGTAAATACCGATGTATGAGTGCCCAAGCTAGCATAGCTCCAGAGCCAAACAACTACGAGTTCATTAGCAGCAGGAGCTTTTTTTTTCTTCTGGCTAGCAGTACAGATGATTCATTCCTGCCCTGCCGGCGCGCAGCCTGCTGGCGTTTTCTGCGTGAAAAGTTCAGACCCCACAAGGAGACAGAAAAGCCACTCTACCTGGTTCTCCATGTTCCTCTGGCCTCAGTGATTGTTGTATGTATTTACAGCGGTGTTTGTGGAGCGTCTCCCCAGCCTCGGCTCCTCATTGTGTGTCAATCCAGCCCAGAAGCGGAAGGCAGAAGGCTCCCCTCCCCTTCCAGACGGCTGCTGGCAGGCAACCAAAACAGAAAGCTCGCTCAACCAATAGGAGAGCGCGGAATTTAAGCACTCTTGAAAGAAGCCAATCAGAAAAGCCGGAAGGCGGGGCAGAACTCGAGCCGCAAATACAATTAAAGCATTTTCTGGTGGTTGTCTCGAGTGACAGCGAGCGTGTCCCAATGGCTACAGCCCTGTTTCAATTGTAAAATGCACATGATGTTAATTGATTAATCGGAGTTCGATTGTATTGCTCTCGCAATTTAGCTATTAATAACCGTATGGTAAATGCAATATCAGTAACATTAACAATGACGGTCATATCCTACGTATACAACTAAATAAGTCTCACTTTTCTCTTATATTTACACAGAATAAGTTTGTTGAAACTTCTGAGAAGTTCAAAGTTTCGCTTTTGGTTCATAAACAAGTCTTATAAAACAATAATACACTTACCAATTAAGTACATTTACTCAAATATTGTACTTAAGTACAATGTTGAGGTGAGTATTTCCATTTTTATGTTACTTTATAGTTCAACCACTACATTTATTCAACAGCAGAGGTAATCAGATCCTTTACTTAAGGAAAAGTACTAATACAACAAAGTAAAAAATACTCCATTACAAGTAAAAGCCCTGCATGAAAAATCCTATTTAAGTAAAAGCAAAAAAGCAGCAAAATGTACTTAAAGCATTAAAGTAAAAGTACTAATTTTATCCCCTTGACTGATATATTATTATATGTGACATGATTAGATTATTAATAGTGAAGCATCAGTGTGTACGCAGCATGTTACTGTTGTAGCTGCTGGAGGTGGAGCTGATTTGAACTACTTTTTATATAGTTAGATAGTTTAGTCCAGTGGTTACCAACCCCAGGGATCTTGCCCCTCCAAAGGGTCACCAGATAAATCTGAGGGGTCGTGAGACAATCAATGAGAGAGGAAAGAAGAAAAAACAAAGTTCTGAAGTTCTGTTTTCAGTTTTTGGACTTTTTCTCTAATCTTTGATTTTTGGTGACATATTGGATTGTTTGAACATTTACTGAAATGAAAGTATGTGAGAAGTTTAGAGGGATAAATCACTATTTAGTGGAGCTGTTAACAACTCACAGACATCTGAAATGTGACCCTGACTACACACTGCTTTTTGTAGCCAGTGTAACCAGTGATTTACTGGTTTCATTTTTAACAATGTGTTGTATTTTACAAGCTTGTTATATTATCCATTGTATCAAATCATCTTCATCTGAAAAGTAACTAAAGCTGTCAGATAAATGTAGTGGAGTAGAAAGTACAATATTTCCCTCCGGAATGTGGTGGAGTGGAAATATAAAGTAGCATCAAATGGTAAATGGACTGTACTTGTATAGCACCTTTCCAGCCTTTTGACCACTCAAAGTGCTTTTACTAGAACCTCAAAATTGTACTTAAGTACAGCACTTGAGTAAATGTGCTTAGTTACCCTCTATCATTTCATAAAGTTCAGCAACTGCCAAACCACACAGTGTATGAATTAAAATGAGCTCCAACTTCAACAACTGCAACATTTAAGTACTGCTTATGTGTTAATGCATCAATAATGATCCAATATTATACTAATGTGATATTAACAGAGATCATTCTGCATGAACTCTTTTTTAACTTTTGATACTGTCACTACATTTGAATACTAGTGAAATTAATTAAAATGATGCAGAAAGCTGTTTTTCCCCATCAGCAGTACTTGGTTGCCTACACAAGAAGTATATTCCATTGTATCCTATGTTAATCTTTGTAACACATCAGTCAAAAGAAATATCTAAATTGAATCAAAAGTAGTGAGTGAGTTTTTTTGTAGCATTAAGATAAATGCTTTGTTAACTTGGCTATATCTGGATAAGAGTATTATCACCTCCAACTAACTCCACAGGTAGTCATAATAAGCTTACTCAGCCTCTGTCTGAACTGCTCTAGTCTACTGGTCCCATTTCACACGTTTCATCTGAAAAGAAAGCCGGTATTTCTGCCAATCGAAGACGTCTTTTACACAGAGTCAGGGAGCGAGGGCCCATTGCAGTCAAGTCTCTGCGGTGCCAGACTTTGATGTGAGATTATCGGGGCTCAGCTACGAGGCAGAAGGTCACCACTCTCTCACTGGCTCAAACTGATCCAGTCAAAGCTGAGTGAAAAAATCCCACCTGGCTGTCAGACAGAAGATAAAATCCCCCTTTTCAATATGCAAGAGGAGAGAAAAATAAAAAAAATAAAGCCACATCCCACATAATTCACAAAATAGAGCTTTATTAGAATTAAAAATATAATGTTTTTCAAAGCTTGTCAATAAGAACAATTTATAAACTTGTAATACTGCCTTGTAGTTGTGTGTCTCTGCAAATCAGTCAAGCTGCAGTTTATATCCATGTCTGTCCAGACTCATAATATTTGAACTGAAGATTTTGAAGGAATTTAATAAAAGGTATTAAGTGTATTCTCCTTGTATGTGTTCACATGCTCGAGCCAATAAAGATGATTTTGATAGAACGCAACTTTGTGTCAGATCATAAGCAGATTGAACTCTGCGCAAAGCAAAAAAAAAAAAAGAGGTCCATCAGTTCACAACCAGAGGCAAACGCTTCTCGCTCGTTTCACAAAATAAGAGGGGGTGAAATCCGGTCTGACTGTGCCAGCCTTTTTGGGATCGTTCACGTTGCTCCTTGGTGAGCTAGTGTGGATTGGCTTCTGTCACCGCTTCCTGCTTCATTTGGTTCCTGGAGAGAGAAAACGTGAGCAATGTCATCACCACTCGACTCTCGAAGCGAGGAATCAGATAAAAACGGAGTGTGGGGGTAAAGGAGTTAAGTCAGATCAGAATTGGGTTTGGTTTATTGACAGTATGTGGAGCTGAACTGTCAGCATGTTAAATCTAGGTGTAATTTTTGACTGAGACCTCAAATTCAAAACACATGTCAAGAAAATAGTTCAGTCATGGTTTTTTCCATCTCAAACAATCACTAAAATAAAACCCCCATGCTCGCTCACCATGACCTGGAAAAAAAAAACATTATCCGCACATCCATCTTCTCCGCACTTGATTATTGTTACTCATTACCTGCAGGAATCAGCCAAAAATGACTTTCACACCTCCAGTTGGTCCAAAATTCAGCAGCTAAGCTTTTAACAGGTTTTAACAAACTCCACATAACCCTGGTTCAGACATGTTTTCCACTGGCTGCCAGTTTAGAAATCATTTTAAAATTTTACTAATCAATTTTTAAAAAAGGTATTCTGCTACTGGCTGGCCCCTTCATACACTGCAGACCTGCTGTCTCTTTATGAGCCAGCACACAAGCCTTAGATCTTCTGGCAGGTCTTAACTTAATGCTCCAAACTCCAGATTAATAACAAAGGGGGTCCGGGCCTTTTCTGTCAGGGCCCCAAAATTATGGACTAGCCTGCCAGAGGATCTCAGGCTCGAAGATTCAGTACAAATTTTTAAATCTCTTTAATAAATAAACATATATAAATATAGATGTGCTTTTATATGTCTTTTATCTTTTAGCACTCATGGTTTTAAATTCCCAATTGATCTCCGCATTGTTGTGTTTTGTTTTTAACACTTTAATTTAAAAATGTATTGTTTATTTATATGTGCTTTTGCTGAGAGTGTTTTTAAAATGGTGCTAAAATAAAAAATACTTTCATTGTCAGACACTTAAAATAACAATCTGAGTCTGTCAGTGGCAAAAAAAAGCACTTTTAGTAGACGTATGGGCACAACTGCCCCCAAGGAGTACATTGCAGTTTTGTGGCTGCTGGCTGAAGTGAACTCGCTCAGTATTGCACCAATTCCAAAAATATTTGTTCCCATTAGTCGCTTAAACCGAAAAAGATGGGAAAATAGAGTTCAGGTTGAAAAATACAGAATAAGTCCTGGATTTATTTCCATAATTGTCCATAAACATCCCACTAACCTTCATCAAGACAGAGACAGACCTACAATGTCTAACAATGTAAGATAAATATCTTATTTTAGCGGTAGTCACTGAGCGAACTTAAATGTGTAATAAAAATGTGGGTGCAGCAGATAAAAATAAAAATGTAGTTAAAGTTGTATGTAACAGGAGGAGGAGAGGATGATTCAAGGAGAGGATGGATCCATCCTCTTATTAGCAAACACTGGCTTTAAAGGTTTCCAAATTCACACTATTAAACTAGGTCCATTAGAGCCTCTTTCATACCCCATTCGCTGCATAATCAAATGGACTGAACACTGAACGACTGGAGAGAGTGACTTGGTACGCGTCTTCAGTTCTCTGAGCTCTTTCTCCAGTGCCAGATGTGGTGACTCTGGACAAGTGCACCATCTGGCACAGCGGGATGAATCCAAGTCCCAACTGTGCCTCAAGCTGGTGCTCGACACATGTCAGCTCACACTGCAGTGTATCAATAATGAAGATAGAAACATTAGATTTACTTAAAAGGATGGGTTCACAAATGTTCAGGTCTGTCTTAAAACAACAGTCAGGCAGCCATGTGAACATTGGAACAGGTTTTGCTTGCTGTGATCATTCCTCCTGTTCATACCAACTATTAAATGTGCTCACAATGTAAGTGATGGGTGACAGTTTAAAAGTTCATCTGACGCTTCAACCGTTTGAGTTAATCAAATAAAATGGATATCTGCCATAGTTAGTCTTTTTCATCCCAGCTGGATTATTGTAAATCCATCTTCACTTGTCTCAGCAAGTCGTCTCTGAACCGTCTACAAATGATCCAAAATGCTGCTGCAAGGCTGTTAACCAGCTCCAGCAGGATGACTCACTTTACACCTATTTTAAGCTTAAATTGGCTTCCCATCTGTTTTAGGATTCATTTTAAGGTTCTTGTTATCACATATAGAGCCCTGCATGGACAGGCACCTGCATCAGTGATCTTATCCATCCGTAGATCGTCAGTAGGTCACTCAGGTCTTCTGACCAGGACCTACTGGCTGTCCCTCGCTCTCAGCTGAAAACTAAAGATGATTGTGACTTTATAATTGTGGCTCCAACAGTTTGGAAGTCTCTTCCTTTACCTTTACAGTCTGTATTCTCTATAGATGCTTTTAAAAAACAACTGAAGACTCATCGTTTTAAATTGGCTTTTGTGTCACCTTGAGTCATGTGTGATGTGAAGTGATCGTTCATTTTTGTTTGTTTCTTCTTGAGGTAACTGGTTGCCTGTGTTTTGCTTATGTTACCTTTAACTTGTGGCATATGTTTTCATTGTATGTATGTTTTTATGGTCTTAATTTTATTTCTGTGATGGTCTTTGTGAATTTTCTGTAAAAAAGGTGCTATGCTAAATAATCATTATTATAAAAAAAATCTTCATTGCATCTTGACAGTGTTTTTCCTGTTGCGCTGAAGTAGAGGGATCGTAACAAAAAGATGGAATTTGCTATTAAAAAGACTAACTATAAATATATTTAATTAATTTGACTAATTTTGATTGCTGAAGTTTCATATTAGCTTCAAATAAACTTTCTCCATGAAGATGGCTGTGGATTTTTCCCCCCTGCACTTACATTGAAAGTGCATCAAGAAGGAACCTCTTAATGTTCAGTGTGAACGGGAAGAATGATTACAGGAAGAAAAAAATATGTGTTCACTTGGGCACCTGACTATTGTTTTAGAACAATCCTTTAATTCATGGTAATCTGTCAACAGCACAAATTGAAATGGGTCACCAGCATAAGCAATACCTTTTTCTAAAAACGTCAATGGGATTGATTGGAACGATCTTTAAACCTGTGGCACTGTTTCCGCTTATCTAATCTAAAAACATGAGACAACTGGGAGTGCTACTAGGAGGATCATACGATAAACTGACCAACCTTTGACACATGAGAGGTCTTGAGCTTTTTATGTTGGGGTATCGGGGAGTCTGGACTGGGTCTTGACACAGCTTCAGCCCCCTCTGGAACCACCTTTACCTAAGATGAAAAACAACAACAGTTATGGTGTTTCTGTGTTGATCTTTACAGTCACAATGCACAGCACACACACCATGAGGTCTCAAATGTTGGTCAGGTCCTTTATTTACCTTGACTGAAGACAGAACAAAGTTTTTATTTGAGAACTTATGATATGACTTTACTGTTGTCAGTCATTCAGTTATCTGTCTGTCAGGCAAACTCACCCCTCCAGCTTTGATCAGCTTTCTCCTGAATTCTTTGGTGGGGTTGTTGAAGGTGAGCTTCTCACAGCGCAGGTGGTCAACAGGAGGTTTGCCCTCTGGGTTAAGGAACAGGTCGTATTTGAAACATACCTTTTTTGGATTTACCTAAAAAAACAAAACAAAACAAAACAAAAAGAACTTTTTTTTAGTCATTGTGTCATTTTAAACTTTGTGTGCAACACAAGCTCATATGTGTTTGTCTTTCTGCATCACTGCCCTAGATACACCCACTTCAATACCTACATATTTCACAACAATAGATAAAAGCTTGAATGAACAAACGATCACCCTGGAAGTCAATAAAACACACAGACATAGCGGGGGCCTGCACACTGATAAGAAACAAGTCACATTCCTGGGAGAAGTAGAGACACGGACGATTAAAGTTGAGGAAAAGGCATTAAGACACTCTTGAGAGATTTTATAAACAAAAATGTCCTTTTGTAAATGTAGAGATGGATGAGTGGTTGCTGATGTTTACACTCCCTGTGTTTCCCTTTCGGTATTTTCTTCATCCTTTTTGACAGATTTGTTGATTGTGTATATGTTAATTGCACATAAACAGAGGAAGTACGTTTCTTGGATGCAGTCCAGAAGTCTAATATTATGAAGACTTTCAGGGGACGATGATGAACTAATGTGCACATATATACATCTTTCTTTCATTGTTCATTCCAATGACTGATAGAAACGAAGAAGCGCTGGTGTAGAAGTGTCTTCTTATTTTAATTCTTTCACCTTTATAAACGTCTCCATGACAAAAAAAATGTTTAACTAACAATCATTAAATTATCTGGACCAAATGGAGAGTGTGTCAGTAAAGTCATTCATAAAAGGTTCTGAACTATCACTGAGGTTACATGCACTTAAGTAATCCGATTATTTCCGGCTTCCAGGCTGTAACCTTATTTCTGAAACGTCACGTAAAAGGAAAACTAGTTTCCTTCATCAAGTTAAGGACTTAATCTGGTTAACACGGGTAGGTTTCTGCTGGAAAAACCTGATTTCTCTGAATAACCTGGATTCTTGTGTGCACGTAAAGGCAGTCCATACGTTAATCACAATATAAAATCAATATTATAACATCCACTGCCTTTAAAATAAATCAATTTACAACACTCAAACCATACTGAAGTGAAAATAATTACGTTTGTCCAACATTTCATACAAATTTGCACTATTCTTTCTTTCTTTCCAGTGTTTCTATTCACTCTCCAAACGTCTGATTTGTACATTCCTACGTGTACGTCATCAGCAGTATACAGCTAACACAGCATGTAGTGGCGCATTTCCACTACATGGTATCAGCTCAACTCAACTCACCTCACCTTGCCTCGCCTTTTTGGTTTTCCATTACTAAAAAGTACCTGGTACCAACTTTTTTGGTATCACCTCCGTCGAGGTTCCAAAAAAGCAGAGCGGGTACCAAAATAGCAGGCAGCTTCACATTTCTACATTTTCTATTTATCAGGCTAGGCTAACCCATTGTTGCTAACTTTGGAGCTAATCTTCACTTTTCCAGCAGTTGGGGGAAACAACAGACATGACTTTTCATGGTGTTGACAAGCTGCAGCGTTTATTAACTGACACACTGTAGTCCGTACTGTACATTTACTGCCAGACTGACAACTTACTGCTGCTGCTAACCGTTTCCTCTGCTCTGCTAGCATTCACTGTTATTTCAGACGCTCTCTCTCTTGCTTAACCACTCACTGGCTAAGGAGTTACGCTACCTGCAGTTTCCATGGCAACGGCACAAACGTTAACTCATGTTTTGAGACAGCGCTGCTCAGCGGCTCCCAAACGCTATTGATTTAAGAATGAACGGATATTTGGTGTTATTTTTGACATTTGAAAAAATATTTTTGGCCTGGCAGGGGTTCTTGACGACCTGGTGGCCCCGCCAGGCCTGCACTATTATAGGTGAAACACTGCTATCCCTGCGATATCCTCCATTGTTCCTTTGTGTGTCGCACTGAAGATGACGTCATGGCAGATCCATGCGCCGTTGCTAATGACGACCAGGTACCCTGAGGGGGTACTACCTTGTAATGGAAAACGACACTCAGAAAAGTACCTGGTACCAGAAGCGAGGCGAGTTGAGTTGAGTTGAGTCGGTACCATGTAGTGGAAATGCGACATAATTTATGTCCATTTTTCCTCACCTTGTTCTTGAGGTAAACCTCAATATGCATGAGGAAGCCCACATGGCCCGACTCCTCCACTTTGTACGGAGGCTCCTTGCATACTGCAGACAAATCACAGACAGAAATACAGCGACACGAAAAACAAACAGAATGAGATCAGAAAAAATTTTTTAAAAAAAATTTATAAATTACAGTTTTCTCAAACTTTATACTGTATAATTATTACAGTCTTTCATATAATAGAAGATCTGAGTACAATATACTGACAGTAATACCATTCGTCATGATATTAAAAAGGTTCCCTGGTGGACTTTCTGACCTCTGTAGCACTATGGAGCAGGTTTTTTTTTTTTTTTTTTTGTGAGCAGGTTCCTGTTTTGTTTGTCTGGTGCACGTGCATGATGCAACACATGTTCTTGCCAACGGTTTCACACGATTCCACTGACCTACTGGTGGCTGTAATGTGCCAAGAAATGTAAAGATGAGGAGGAGGAAGAGGAAGAGGAAGAGGAAGAAGAAGAAGAAGAAGAAGAAGAAGAAGAAGAAGAAGAAGACCACAAGCAAGTAGACAAGGATTTAAGCAATGCAGGATTTAAAATGCTTTTTTTTTTTTTTTTTTTTTTTTAAATGGTTTTGCAAATGTGTTTTTGAGGCAGAAAGTGTCCTCATCACTTTTGATTGATATCAAGGATAAACACAATGGGTCTTGCTGAGTAACTCTCAATGTAAACTAACTTGGGAAAACTCCACAGTGCTCTTTTAATGTTGTCCGTATCATGCAAGCTTAGTTTTATCCACCTATAATCAAATACATTTGAAGAGCTTTGACTTTGTAGACGTGTTTAGGCATTTATATGGAATTATTCTGCTGCACCATTATAGTCACCTGTGCACTCACTCTGACCTCTTTGCATTATGTGATGAACAACTTAATTTAAAAAATTGAGAATGTCGTTGCCCCTGCTAGAGTTTAATCAGTTTCTGGTGAACCAAAAGCATCACAGAGAAGTGTAAAGTCCAGAGAACGATGCACCGAAACTGAATCTTAAGCACTTAAACTATTATCCCACCTGCCTTTTTTGATCCTGCACTCTCCTCTAATTATTTCATTTTATTAATCTCTGTGTAATTAGTTTATATCCTTACACACTTTAAATGTCTTGCTCTGTATTTTTTGGTCTTTTATGAAATATGTGTATAAAATTAACTTGCTTTGCCTTTCAGTCAGAGATAATGTGTGTTTGTGTGCATGTTTGAATATCGTTATCTCTGCCATCATACCTCTCTTGGGTTGTGGGAAGCTCTCATGCAGGTGGAAGACAACCTTCTCTACAAAGTGCTGGATGTCGCCAGTCTCTGGCCCTCGGACAAACACCATCCAGTCGTGTGTAAAGCCTTCCGATGTCACTTTCTTCCTTAGCTGGGCTGTGTGGCCCAACTCCAGCTTCACCTGCACTGTGCACTGAAAAGACAAACCAAAGATGGTATCTAGATTCCTCACTTGCTTTCACGCATAGATATATATAGTGTACGTGCGCACAAAGGCCGAAAATGGCGTGCGCCAAAAAATAATCAGATTTATAAAACCATGCATACGCACGAATGCATGTATACTTCCCTTTATAAATCACAGTCCACCTGGAAATGTGCGCGCATGGATCAGCTTCATATCCCGCCCTCTACAAGCCCACATTCAACCATAAATGGTCAATGAAAAAAAAGCATTCATGAATATTGATGTACGTGTGTCTCGTTCGCCTCACCAATCAGTCTCTGTCTTTAGATGCCTAGCCAATCAGTGTCGAGAGTATTGACCCTCTAGCGCATCACTTGCACTCGGGCAGGTGAATGAAAGCGACAGCATGGACGGACTTTTACAGTTTTATTTCCCCGTTTTCAGACGTCTTGAAGTTGTGTGTAACTCAAAACACCCATAAACAACTTCAGTAAACATTCCTGTGGATTGTTAAGTGCAGCAGGTCAGCTCCCAGTTAATCAGCACATACTCAATATCTACAATACAATAAAGTTACGTTTGTTTAAGTTATTTGATGTCATCTAGGATTTCTACAATCGAAGTTTATAATTTTATCAGTTAGTTAACGTTTTGAATTAGCAGTTTGAATGTTTCTAATAACGTGGATCTATAATTAATGTTTGAAGTGAAGTGAAATTAAATGCCTGACAGGATTATTATACAATCTGGCTTCAGTTCACCACCTCACCATCTGAGTCGTCTTACAGGTGTGCACATTCTCCCATCAAGTTTGTTTTCATAGATCACAACTTTTGCGTGGGAAGTGGCGTACGCAACGATTATAAATGAGACCACAGGTGTGGATCTCTTTGTGTGCCCGGTTGTGAGAGCGGTGTGGTAGACTGGAGCTAGCTAGCGGTAAATACCGATGTATGAGTGCCCAAGCTAGCATAGCTCCAGAGCCAAACAACTACGAGTTCATTAGCAGCAGGAGCTTTTTTTTTCTTCTGGCTAGCAGTACAGATGATTCATTCCTGCCCTGCCGGCGCGCAGCCTGCTGGCGTTTTCTGCGTGAAAAGTTCAGACCCCACAAGGAGACAGAAAAGCCACTCTACCTGGTTCTCCATGTTCCTCTGGCCTCAGTGATTGTTGTATTTACAGCGGTGTTTGTGGAGCGTCTCCCCAGCCTCGGTTCCTCATTGTGTATCAAAAAGCAGATGCGGAAGGCAGACGGCTCCCCTCCCCTTCCAGACGGCTGCTGCCAGGCAACCAAAACAGAAAGCTCAACCAATAGGAGAGCGCAGAATTTAAGCAGCCCATAGAAACATACATACAATAAAACAACAATAACAAACAAACAAACAAACGAATGATCACTTCACATCACACATGTGCCAATTTAAAACGATGAGTCTTCAATTGTTTTTTAAAAGCATCTATAGAGAATACAGACTGTAAAGGTAAAGGAAGAGACTTCCAAACTGTTGGAGCCACAATTATAAAGTCACAATCATCTTTAGTTTTCAGCTGAGAGCGAGGGACAGCCAGTAGGTCCTGGTCAGAAGACCTGAGTGACCTACTGACGATCTACGGATGGATAAGATCACTGATGCAGGTGCCTGTCCATGCAGGGCTCTATATGTGATAACAAGAACCTTAAAATGAATCCTAAAACAGATGGGAAGCCAATTTAAGCTTAAAATAGGTGTGAAGTGAGTCATCCTGCTGGAGCTGGTTAACAGCCTTGCAGCAGCATTTTGGATCATTTGTAGACGGTTCGGAGACGACTAGCTGAGACAAGTGAAGATGGATTTACAATAATCCAGCTGGGATGAAAAAGACTAACTATGGCAGATATCCATTTTATTTGATGAATTCTGATGGTTGAAGCGTCATATTATCGATGCTTCAGATACTTTTAAATAAAGTATCTGACTTTTAAATAAATTTTTGCTCAAAACGAGGACAGTGGATTTTGTTCCCCATCACTTACATTGTGAGCACATTTAATAGTTGGTATGAACAGGAGGAATGATCACAGCAAGCAAAACCTGTTCCAATGTTCACATGGCTGCCTGACTGTTGTTTTAAGACAGACCTGAACATTTGTGAACCCATCCTTTTAAGTAAATCTAATGTTTCTATCTTCATTATTGATACACTGCAGTGTGAGCTGACATGTGTCGAGCACCAGCTTGAGGCACAGTTGGGACTTGGATTCATCCCGCTGTGCCAGATGGTGCACTTGTCCAGAGTCACCACATCTGGCACTGGAGAAAGAGCTCAGAGCCACATCTGAAGACGCGTACTAAGTCACTCTCTCCAGTCGTTCAGTGTTCAGTCCATTTGATTATGCAGCGAATGGGGTATGAAAGAGGCTCTAATGGACCTAGTTTAATAGTGTGAATTTGGAAACCTTTAAAGCCAGTGTTTGCTAATAAGAGGATGGATCTACATACAACTTTAACTACATTTCTATTTTTATCTGCTGCACCCACATTTTTATTACACATTTAAGTTCGCTCAGTGACTACCGCTAAAATAAGATATTTATCTTATATTGTTAGACATTGTAGGTCTGTCTCTGTCTTGATGAAGGTTAGTGGGATGTTTATGGACAATTATGGAAATAAGTCTCTACACAGGAATTTTTAAATGCGTGATGCTGCACTTCTTGACGTCTTTTATGAGGAACATAAAGCACTTTGAACTGCCTTTGTGTATGAAATGTGCCATATACATGAACTCTTCTTGACTTATAGGCTATACACTGAGAGAGATAACATATGTGCTTGTGTGCATGTACAAAGATGATCTGTCATACTGTACCTCTCTTGGGTTCAGGGTAGCTCTCACGCAGGTGGAAAACAACCTTTTCTATCAAGTGCCGGATGTTGCCAGTCTCTGGCCCTCGGACAAACATCAATCATCCAGTTGTGAGTGACGTTTTCTGATGTTTCTTTCTTCTTTAGCCGGGCTCTCTGGCCCAACTCTGAAGTCAGCTGCACTGTGCACTGGAAGGAGATGAGTGGAGACAAAAGAGTCAAATACTGTACTTTGTATTATACCTATACACTGGAGTCCAAAATTCTGAAACCACATTGAAAATCTCAATTTTTTTCATGTAAACCCAGAAATGATCAGAAACTTTGAGCATTCAGAAACATTTAAAAAAGTAATGACATGTAAAATGAAGAAGAAATGTCAAGGTCAGCAATCAAATTTAAGCACATTTGTGCCATTGAACAACTTAACTCCTTTGTACAAAAGGTCAGATTTCCTTAAGTTGTATCCATTCCAGTGAAGTAGACGTTGAGACGACACTCAGGTGGATTTGATCCACTCATTGGAGGCTCGTTCAAGTAACTCAACTTGCAGCCAGTGTTCGTTAGAAATATGGCTGTGCCTCAAGTTTCCACTAATTAGCATTGTGATAGTGGGAAACATGGCACCAGAACAAAATGAAAGTGTCACAAGTCAAATTGTTATTCTAGTCAAAGAGGGACTTCCTCAGTGTCAAATCAAGGCTAGACTAAAGGTTTCTAAGGGGGCAGTGTATGGAACTTTAAAACGCTTTGCAGAAACTGGATCAGTATATAAATATATCTATATATACATACTATAGAAAGTGTAGAATATGCGCAAGGCTGCCAAACAAAACCAAAGCAAATCAATCAAACTACATCATGCACTGTAGGGACATGAAAGTAGGAAAAGAGATGGATGACGACGCAGAATCAAAACATTTATCTGTTATTATTATCTGCATATCTGGTGAGCAGAGATGCCTCAAATCATCATTACTTTAATTTCACCCAAGAATTCAAGAAATGTGGTCAAAACATCATAATACTGGACTCCACTGCATCTCATGGTCTTGGTCAGCAGACGGAGATAGTATAGTTCACAGCATGTGACATGAGTACGGTGATAATTGAGCAAACTAAATCCACTGAGGACGACTTTGAGATTGTTGTGGAAATTGTGAAGGAATTTTCATATATGTGCCACGTATGAAAATGCTCCTTGGACAAGCGGACAGTGAAGGACAGACAGCTGTCTCATTCCCAGTCGAGTTGACCTGGCTTCATGATTGTTGCCACGGAGATTGTTGCCACGGAGACAGCATTAAAGTAAACAATCTTTGATGTTGTGACTAGGGACAAGGTCGCCTCTCAGAATAACTGAGAGGTGTTCAACTCTTTTCCTTCAGATTCGCTGTGGCATTACAGTGGATCGACACCAAACTGTAACTACTATATCATTGGTCAATCGAGTTTGTGTTTCTCAATTAATCTTTTTGCATAAGACATCTGCATCTTCAAGAGTCTCTGAACTGACAAGCTCAAGATTTCTATATTTGAGAGTTCCTAGTTCTCTGCAGAATCAAAGACATGAATCAAACCAAATCCTTGGTTATTCTCTGACCAGCATCTGACCAGCATCTTTTACAGATCTGCAGCTACTCTGATAAATACAGTAGGTGGCATGAATAAAGACATAACAGTAACTTGTACTGGAAAACGGGTCAATCGCATTGATCCCAAATGGCCTTTTAACATCACCTGGGCAAGTCAGTAAATTATGGAGATATGATTCATAAAACACAGATTTCACAAAGATCTCATCGATTTACAGACCTAAGACTGACCTTGATAAATTTCCGTTTTTGACAAAACAATCTTGATTCAAGGTCTAGTCAAGATCATTTTGACCATCCATCGTCACTACTTACAAGATCAAAAATAAAGACAAAAGACTCCTTTTATTCTGAATCTAACAGAGTGAATACAAGCCACACTCATGACTGAAATGATACATGAAGGGCACAAACTGATTTATGAGGCTGGTTGTTTTTACAGCTGTGCAGCTGTGCAGCTAAATACTGATGTGACGTCTTGCTAGCATTGGTCAGGTTACGACCGTTGGACTTTTTTCTTCATGAAATGTTCAGATAGTAACAGGAGACAGAAAAGCAACTGTACCTGATTCTCCATGTTCATCTAGCCTCAATGGTTGCTGTATTTATTTATTTTGGTGTTTGTGAAGCGTCCCTCCAGCATCTCCTTCTCAATCCGAACCGGAAGGCAGGCACGGCGTCCCCCAGGCAACCAAAACAGACAGCTCTCTCAGCCAATCAGAGAGTGGGAAATAGAGCCAATCATAGTACTCATAAGGCGGGACATTATCACAGCTGCAAATATAAATTTCTGGTGGTGGCCTGAAGTGACAGCAAGCTTGTTTCAGTGGTTACAGCCATGTTTCAATTGTAAAATGCACATGATGTTAAATGATTATTCGGATTTCGATTGTACTTTGCTACTGCTGTTAGTGTGCTGATTGCAAAAGAAAGGCAATGATGTAAAGTAACTAACTACATTTTCTCAAGTTGAAGTACAATTTTGAGATACTTGAACTAAACCTGAGTCCAAATGAGCATTAAAAATAGTTTTGTTGCTGTAATTATTTTCCTGTTCATACTGGCCATTAGGACATCCCTTCATAATGCACTTATAATGTAAGTGATGGGAAACAACATCTGCAAAACTGTATATAAAAGTTTATCAGAAGCTAATATGAAGCTCCAGACATCCAAATTAGTCAAAGATAGATAGATATCTTGATTTACAATGTTACAGTCTTTTTGTTACTATACTTCAACTGCAGCTCAAAAGGGAAACACTGTCTGAGGAAACACAAAGAGGGAATTTGATGCTAAAAAGACTGTGGCAGATATCCTCTTGATATGACTAACTCAGACTGCTCAAGCCTCATATTAGCTTCAGATAAACTTTTAAATGCATTTTTGCACAAAATGACTGTGTGGACACACTGTGGATTTTGGCCCCCATCACTTATTATTGAAAGCACATTTGAAGGAGATCTTTTAATAGCCAGTATAAACAGGAGGAATGATTACAGTGAGGTAAACCTGTTTCAGTGTTCATGTGGGCGCCTGACTGTTGTTTTAAGACAGACTTGAAGAATTGTGAAACTGTCCTTTGAGGCTTCTTCATCATTCAATCCCACTACATTTCCACAAATAAATATTGTACAATGTACTTCACTTCATTTATTTTATTCATAACATATGACACATTGCTGCAGATTAAACTATCCAACATTAAATGAAACAGTTAAAATGAGCTTCACCTCCACCAGCTACAATGTTTAAGTACTGCTTGCATCAATAACACTGACAGGGGCCATTCTGCATAATATTATTTGTGGATAAATTTATTGGATACTACATGCTGTTGCAAGTGTTTCAGTTGGATTTAAATTCAGGTCTTGTACTTGTAATGAAAGATATTTATAGTATGATATTGCGTCGTTCACCACTGCTGAAAATCAAGTGTTTGAATGTCAGTATAAATAGTTAAAAGCATGAGTGTTACCATTTCTCAATAAGCTTTTGAGGCCTCAAATGGCCCCGTCTTCTGATTCCATTTCAAATGTTTCTCATGAAAAAAAAAGCCGTATGTCTTTTGATTGAAGATGTCTCTTTTATACAGAGTCAGGGAGCGAGGGCCCATTGCAGTCAAGTCTCTGCGGTGCCAGACTTTGAAGTGAGATTACCAGGGCTCAGCTATGGGACAGAAGGTCACCACTCTCTCACTAGCTTGATGTCTGCCCTTCTTCCCCTGCCGTTCTAACTGATCCAGTTTGCCTCTCAGTCAAAGCTGAGTAAAAGAAGTCCCACCTAGCTGTCAGACACAAGGGTGTCTGACTTGTATTGAGACATCAACCTTTAAATCCTCCCTTTCAATATGCTGATTGAAGGAGAAACACAAAATGAAGCCATGTCCCACAGAGTTCACACACATAATCGAGAGGTTTACTATAATTAATGGTACATATTTTTCAAAAGAACAATTTACATTATAAAAAAGACAGTTTCATTTTATCCACAATAATAATAATTATCATTCTTCCATGATAACTAAAAATACAGTTGTATCTTTCAAGGCCAAACCTGAGCAAACATTTTGATAATGTGCACAAATCGCATCTCTGATGAGTAAATCAAGAGCAGTTGTTCCCATCTTTTTTTTTTTTTTTTTAATTTCTGACCCCTTATCACTGACGTGAGTTGTGAACAAGACAACTACAACAATTTCAGAGGCCCAAGGAAGTGAAAGATATTTCACAAGTCAGAAAATCACAATTAATATGAAATATCTGATGATCTCTCAGATTTTTCTTGTGAATCACTACATCTAGTTCCTGTAAAACTTTTCCCACGACAGGGCACTGAAAAGTTACAGCTAATTTATTCTGTCATCATGCCAACATATTGTATTTTATTTAGTTTGTTATCTGGCTCTCAGTACATCATCTGACTGTCAAGGGTTAATATTTAGACATTCAGTTTTTAGAAAGCACTGGTTGCTCACAAACAACATTAAATAATCTCATGAGCCCACAGGAGGTCACTGTTTAACATTCAAGTACAGACAGAGGACGCTTGTGCATTTCTTTGTCTAAAGGATCTATTGTTCTATGTATTGTAACCTTCAGGAAACATCATGTGAATGGAGGCACAATAGACCTGAAAATTCTCAAAATGTCACCAAATACGAAGAGCTTTTCCAACAAAGAGACCTTTAACAGACTGAGTCATTGGTGTGAAAGAGAGAAATTTGCATGTGATTGTATTGGAGTGGTCAGTCTAAGCTCTTAGAAATCCTGTTATACAATTTTTCAGACAAATTATTTTATATTGACAATATGTGTGTTACTTGAATGTCCTCAGTTTAAAATATCTTCAGATACTCCAGCACTTTTGAGGTTTTAGACCAATACATATAACTTTACTAAACTGTTATAAGTTCAGGATTTGACTGAACTTATTTCAGGTTACAAAACTTAAACTGGTCCTGAAGACTGACCAAAACCTCCACATGTTGAGGTATGTTAATGTAAACATATTTCACTGTAGTGCTTCGCTTTGAACACAATGATAGTAATTATTATTTCTTAGGAAAATATACAGTACATAGATGCATTTTGCCATGTGCAGAATCGAATTTGCATTCATATATTGAATATAAATAAAAGCAATTGATTTTAACACACTAAATCATACATATATACATAACTGTCAAAGACAAACACACAGCTTCTCTAACTGTCTCAGTCATTCACGGCACCTATAGACACTGTTTTAATGCTTGACAGTCATCATCTTCAAATGTATAAAATGTCTTTACAAGAAACCTCACCTCGTTATACACATCTCCACAGCTGATCAACATCAGTCAGCTCTAAACATCAGCTGCTCACCCTCTATTAGATGTTTCTTTTCAACCCAACTCTCATTATAAAACACTCAGAACCCAATCAGTTATGCCTTTAAAAAGATAAATTGAAGGTCAGGGAATTCAATTAATGCTATAAAATTTACTCCATTTGTCTAGGATGATCATCATAAATATATATGTGACTGTATAAATGTTATATTCAAATATACACATAGTGTGATCTATAGATGAGAAATGTTTAACTTGTGTTTTTGTCAGTTATTCCTAATTGAAAGTGTAGGTCATTAATATGATTATTATTATGTTGGTAATGGTCCTTTTATGGAGTTATTAAACAATATTTATCTAGATTTAGTTGTTGTTTAGTGTTGGTGTGTTCATTAAAAGACTATTAGACTACTATTGTATTAAATAACCGATGGCAAGTGGCAGGTTTAATTTGAATTTTGATGGTAGGGTCATCCTTTTCGATCACAGATTGTGTCGTTATGTTCGTTTTCAAACTTGCATCATTTAGTCCGGTTGAATTGGACTCTGGCTCATTCTCTTCTGAGTATGATTTGTTTCTGCAGATCTATGCACAGCAATTATACTCAGGTTTCGACCAAAACAACCACACTGAGATGCTTGAAATGAGGTCATGAACAAATTCTGGAGCAGTTTGTTTGTGGTGGGAATGTGATCCAACCTTGATCTGATCCAACTACAAGATGTCCCCTTTAAGTTTGGGATAACTGTTCCTGAACCCGGGTGTACATTGCATACTAGGGATTGATGAGTAAAATCAGCAGTCAGAGAATGAATCAAGGTTCAACCTGAAGACCTTCTTCACAACTTTCTTCCTGTGTTTATGTCCTCAACTTAGCCTGCATGCATTAAGTGTCACTTTGAATTTCCCAAGGGGAAAATACAACAAGTTCATGAACTCACCAAATGATTCAGACCAGAGCAAACAAACTATAGGTCTGAAAACACCCAAAGGTGGTGATGTGTAAAGGTCACTAGGTGAGATTTCTTGGTGGCTTTATGAACTACTGGAGCGGAGTGCACTGATAGAAATGTTAAACATCCCTTTAACCTCATTAGCAGTGTTTCCGTGTCTTGGTAGTGCCCTTCAGGACAATGTGAGGTAACCCAACAGCCCATTTATCACAAGGCCAGTACTGCAATCCAGGCAGTGAGTAGGGTATCTCGTAGTTGGCATCCAGGTAAGCTATCAGGGTACTGCCATATGCCACAGCTATCACAATCAGAATGTGCCTGGAGGATGCGTAAAATGAGGATCAATACACATGGCATGTCCTAGAAAGGTGAGGCAAAGAAAAAGAACACAGGAAAACCAGGACTTACCAGATACCGTGCAGGTAGCAGAAGTTTAGCCTTTGCCAGAAACTGCAGCCAAAACGGTCACTAATCCAGCAGGAGATTGCCAGCACCCACAGAGCCACCGACAGCTTGGCCAAGCGCAGAACTTTCTGATCTGTGCAGCTGAAATAGAGAGAGAATTGGTGATCATAGTGAAGCAAAACTGCACCGATTACAGTTCATGTTATCTTACCATCTCATCTCAATGGCCAGAGTGTAAAGCAGGTGGAGGCCGAAGCAGTTCAGAGCGTAGGCATTGGCTGTCGGTTTGGCAAACGATGACACTGAGGTGATGATAGTAACCACCAGGACGAGCCTCGAGAATGTTGCCCTTTGGTTGAAAAGAAAGACAAATAATTCATGAGGACCAAGGCATTACTCACTTACAAAAACTGAGAAATTAGTGTGAGGGTATTAAGTCAAGGCTGTGGGATTCTTTTCAGGTGCTCATCAAAATTTCATTAATTTTTTTCCCCACCTCATGGTTAAATATTTAGACAAGTTGGGTGGAGCACCATTCTTACAAGCCCCTTTCTGTCACATTCAGGTGAAGTCAGCAGCACCATATTGTGTCTTTGTAACAATGAGTCCAATTGGAGCTGTCAGACTGGCTCCCTGCCCTGCACAGGTTAGGTTTCAGAGTGGCGTGCCTCGGATAAAACCCATTGTTTTTTCGCCTTATTAAAGGATTATTGAGCTCTGTGTAAATCCTCAGGAACACAGGGAGATATGAATTACTGTCTGCTCAATAAAGACAAACAAAGAGCTCGGAATAATCTATGCAAACATAAATCAGTCTCTGTCAGTCGGTTGATTGCTGCAAGGTTGCATTACCTGTCTTTTATGAAAGAAGGGAAGAGTTTGCGGGGGAACCAGATGGAATATCCTACCGCCAACACCCACAGAATTGACAGCTCATCAAGCATCTGGCCAACGAAACTGAGAGTCATGTGGAAGTAGGCTGAGAAGAGTCCTGCAAGAGGAGAGAGCAATTAAACAATTCATTTTTAATATATAGAAACAAAACACAAAGGGACTGAAAATTAGAAACATATAGGTAATGTAAAATCTAAATCTGACAAGTTGAGAATTGTTGGGGTTCATATTTTTCATATATTTATTGTCGTCTGATATTGTGAACAATTAATTATCAGCATGGAGGACCCAGACACGTACAAGGGGTTGTGAAATGATTATCAGGAGAAGAATGATGAAAAACAAAAGGAGAAAGAGAAGAAAAAAAGAAAAATGATCAACTAACCTACAAATATCATCATGATCCAGACCATGTGGATTGCCAGGTTCCTCTCTTTGGCGTAAGGGTGCAGAAGGTAGAGCATGATGGGAGATATAATGAAGAAAAAAAAGCTGCTCATCTGCAGGGAAAACATCAATCAATCAATCAATCAATCAATCAATCAATCAATCTCTCTTTCCTGTGGGTTTATCAATGTTTAATACTTTGTACTTCACTACAGTTCAAAGGGAAATATTGTACTTTCTACTCCACTACATTTATTTGACAGTTTTAGTTACTTTTCATATGAAGAAGGAAGAAGAAAGATGCAACCAGTAGTTTCCAACCTTTTTGGCTTTTGACGTCTTACATAAAGCAGTGTGTAGTCGGGGTCACATTTCACATGTCTATGAGTTGTCAACAGCTCCATAAATAGTGATTTTTCCCTCTAAACTTCTCACATTTCATTTCAATAAATATTTCAAATTATGCAACATTTCACCATAAATCAAAAATTAGAGAAAAAGTCCAAAAACTGAAAACAGATTTGTGTTTCAGAACTTTGTTTTTTCTTCTTTCCTCTCCCATTAATCATCTCACGACCCCTCAGATTTATCTGGTGACCCTTTTGGAGGGGCCAGACCCCTAGGTTGGGAACCACTGGACTAAACTAGCTAACTTTATATAAAGTAGTTGAAACCAGTTCCACCTCCAGCAGCTACAACAGTAACATGCTGCTCTAACACTGATGCTTCAGTATTAATAATCTAATGATGTCATATATAATAATATATCAGTCAGAGGGAAACAATAAGTACTTTTAATACTTTAAGTACATTTTGCTGCCAATACTTTTGTACTTTTACTTAAGTAAAGGGTCTAAATACTTCTTCCATCACTGCATTCTTGTAAAATAAATGTTTCATAGATCATTTGTTGACATTAACTCTACATTAGAAGAAGAAGCTCACAGTGTTGAAGTACTCCACCACATTTTCTGAGTGCTTGTAGTTGTCTTCGCACCAGTCGACTTCTGAACTCTCATAGGAGAAAACTTCCGCCATCCTTTCACTGGAGTAGATGCCTGAGAGGCACAGAGAAGAGAAACAATGACCGTTGACTTCCAAATCAGTAAGTGACACACAGAGCGCACCTGCAGTTTTACAAATTCAAATAAACACTTTTACTGTCAGTAGATAAAAGGGTGAATATACAGGAGGAGGGCTGGAAGGTACTATGTATATAGGTTGGTGGTTTATGCAAATCGGTTTCCACTCCCCACTGAGTCGTATCTTTACTTGTATTCAAATGTGGCTTTGCACCCTTTCTCAGAGTATTCATAATAGTTATTCAAATGTTTGTTTAAATGTGAGAAATAGACAAGTAAACCACAACACGTTTGAATATTTTGTTTTAATCTAGTATAATGCATATATATATATATATATATATATATATATATATATATATATATATATATATATATATATATATATATATATATATATATACAGAAAATAACATCTCTTGGGTGGGTTCACAATTTTTTGAGTCTGTCTTAAAACAACAGTCAGGTGTACAAATTAATAGTGAAACAGGATTTTCTTGCCATCATCCCTCCTGTTCATACTGAAGATCCCTTTATAATGCAACGCTCCCTCTGTGCAAAACAGCATTTAAAATTTTATCTGATGCTAATATGTAGCTTCAAATTAGTCAAATCAAGTAGATATCTTTGAACGTTACAGTTTTTTTATTGCCAAAGTCCCTCTTTTTATTACTACACTTCCACTGCAGCTCAACGGGGAAACACTGTCTGAGGAAAGGAGATCTTTTAATAGCCAGTATGAACACAAGGAATGATTACAGCGCGGAAAACCTGTCTCAGTGTTCATATGGTCACCTGACTGTTATTTTACAACAGACTTTAAAAATGGTGAACTTGTTCTTTAACTGTTACATACTGTTCAGGTCAAATTTGACCTGATTTGACATTTGAGAGCAGTAACGCCCTAATCACCTGACATTTTATGACTTTTCCAAAAATGACCAGAATATGCAAAAATGTAAATATTTCAGCTTTTTAAAAGCTTGGTTGGTTCAGCTGATGCACTTTTTTGTACTAAGAGGGTTTTCCGGGTTAAATCAGACATGTATTCATTCAGAAATTAACATTATTGTTGCATTACATTGTTGCAAAATTAATTGAAATCATTACAATTGTTATGCTCTCCTGTTTTATGTAACATTGGACTATAATACAGCGTGATTGTGAGTGTTTTTTTCTCCATAAACAAATAGTATAAAACCTAAAGAAAACTCGCTTAAAGTTCAAATAAGGATTAAGTGCCTGTTTATTAATGACTGATAGATTTGTGCTTCAGAAGTTTGGTATCAAAGCTAATTATAAGGTGATAATATGAAGGGTATGTTAGGGCTAAAATTATATTAGAAATAATAACAAATTATAATAACAAGGGATGCTTTGCTTAAAGGGCTTTGCCAAATACATTAAAAACGGAAAGATCAAAATTGAAGCAGAACCAGAGATATTCTGACTTTTAGATACTAGTATGGATCAAACTCCAAAAACACTGGATCCTGCACTTCCCCTATTGCAAATGGATTACATCAATAATCGTCAATAAAGCCACAGAAGACAGTATTCACATGCTAAGCATTAGTACTCCTTATGATGAGTCAACTAATCTTCATGTCACCAGTCAGGAAGAAACTGTTTTGAGGATTTGTAACTCAGCACTAAATACCACAGGAATGACAAGAATGAGTAATTTTACCGTCATTTGATATTTCACCAACACTTTACTTTAAGTCCCCCTATATAGCATTCATGAAAAGTATATAAACATTTAATAACGGATTATATATCGCATTATAATGCAGTTGTTAGTAGATATAAGGGAAGTTAAATATTTATTAATGTGCAGTATTTATCAGCAATTATACCATATCCTATCAGGACATATTTTACATTATTAGAATTGTGTTGAGCAGGTTGTATATATTGTACATAATGGCCTACTGTGTATATATAAAGTAAATTATCATGTGTTTTTTACCCAATCAGCACTCCTTGCACTCTTTCACACCTTCTTGCTTGTACATGACAGTGATATATTTATGTTTAATTATCTTTGTTCAGCTTTGTTGTCCTGGTTCTGGCTGTATGCCCAGGTGTATCTTCTTGAACATTGTTTGTTTGTAGGTACACTGAGATTCACCAGAAACCAGAGTCACATTCCTTGTTTGCGTAAACATACTCAGTCATTAAAGCTGGGTCTGTATTGTCAGTAATCATCTGATTATTCACCAGCATCCAATTATGGTTGCCAACAGGAGGAGTTGTTGACAAATACATTCATAAATGTATCTACATTGAACCATGAAACATTAAAACAACACCACAAATACCACAAATTAACAAAAAATCTTGTATACACAGTAGATAATAGAGTATAAATTGTGACTATTAGATTGTAATTAGCCTATAGAACCATTACCACGGGATTATTGTATAGATATGAGACATGTGAAACATCACAAGGACATTATAAACTTACTACTAAGCACTCTCAGTCACTACAGGAATAATAATAATAGGAATATTCTCGTGACTACTCGTTAGAGGTGTGACAGTTTCACACCTCTTCTAGTCGCAAAAAACACACACAAATGTTAATTAATCACCTCTAAACTGGTATCATCTGAACTGAGATGAGTCTATATCAGTCGAAACAGTCGTGTCTTCTTACCTCCCATGCTGCTGTTGTCTCAGCCTCCCAGTGCTGCTCTGCTCCAGGTGGCTCAACAGGTGTATTTTCACTGACTGGGTGGAGCATCGAAACAAAGCCGATCCTTTTGCGCGAGACTGTGACCTCACTAATCATCAATGCAAAGGGATCTCCGAGCCAATATGTTATCAATGAGAAAACGTCTGGAAAGAACCGATTTTCTCTTCTCATTGAGTGTTAACGGGTTATTTTTATTTATTTATTTATTTTTACTAAAAGCGCATTAATTTGATACTATAAAAACTGTTTAGAAGTGCAAAATGGACATTGGAAACACGCTACTATACCGTGTTATTACTCATTAGATTATTACTCATTAGATTTTATATAGATCAAACTGTTGAAATGTCTAATAGTACAAACAGGTGCAGCAGGTAGCTGCTCTACCTGTCTGTGTAATCTCAGGACTTCACTAGAAAGGCTCAACTGGTCCATCTGCCTCCACTGCCTCAGGCCAACAAACACCTGAGCAGAAACGCTCTTTTACCAGGTGTGTGTGTGTGTCTAACAAGTATCACTCATGTTGTGAGGACGTACAGTCACATTATGGAGACTCCCCTTCCTTTTGGAGACAAAAGCCAGACCCCATAACGTGGATTATCACATTTTAGAATGAAGACTTGGTTTAAGGTTAATTTCCTGTAAATTAATCTAAATCAATATAATGTCTACTGAAGTGAAATGTGACTGCATGTGTGTGTGTGTGTGTGTGTGTGTGTGTGTGTGTGTGTAAATGTTTCATACATGTGTTACAAATGTGGTGGTACTAGAAGTATTCACCTCTACTTCTGATGCTTAATGGACATGTTCACAATTTTTCAAGTCAGGAGTCAGTCAGGAGCCCAAATGAACATTGATACATGTTTTTCTTGCCGTAATCATTCCTCCTGTTCATACTGATCATTAGAAAATCCCTTCAAATGTGCCTCCAGTGTAATGATGGTGGACAAAATCCAAAGTCCTTGTTTTGTTGTTACAAATTTATTTGAAGATAATGTGAGGCTTCAGCAGTAAAATTTAGAGTTAAATAAAGTGGACATCTTCCATGGTTAGTCTTTTTTTAGAAAGAAAGTTCCCTTTTTGTGTCTCAGCACAGTGTTTTCCTGTTCAGATGCAGTGGAAGGACAAAAAGCAGGAAGTTGGCACTAAAAAGTCAGCAACTGTGAGATATCAACTTGATTTGATTTGGTTTGTATGGCTGAAGCTTCATATTTAGCTTTTAAATACATTTTAAAGTGCACTGACTGTGTATTTTGGGCATTATGAAAGGATCTTAATAGCCAGTATGAACAGGCAGAGTCATTATAGAAAGGAAAACATGTATGTATGTTGAAGTAGGAGAAGTATAATTAATCATTATGGAAAATTCAGTGATTTATTAATCACCATGAGAATATTTTTTACTGATACATCAACATGTAAACAGCATTTCAATGTTGACAAGGTGGAGCTACTTCTAACAACTTTGCATACTATCTGTACCTCCTGATAAATAACCCTTATTAAAGTTAATAAATCATTTACTTTTTTGCCTATAGTTAATTTATAAGCCATTAATTAAGAAAAATTACTGGGTTGCCAGGTTGTGTAAGATCCTCCTTGTTCATCAAACTTTGTCTTTCTTTAGTTAATGCTTAATTGATAAAGGAAGATTTATCAGGAAGTGGTTACCTTTAACTCTATAACAACATACAATCATACTTTACAAGTGCAATCTTAATCTGAGAGGTAAATAAACTGTGAAATTAAAAAAGTACGATGTTTTCCTCAGAAATATAGTGAAGAAGAAGTATAAAGTAGCTCAAACTTGAAGTTACAACTACCTAAAAGTACGGTACATGAACAAATTTACTTAGTAACGTTCAACTGCTGCATGTGTTGTATAATGTGCTGATAATCTGAAATGAATGTCTCACACACACAAACACACACACTGCCATGATGAGCTCTCTCAAGGACCTAAATACAAAGAGAAAACCAGGTGTGTCGCACCAATCACGAGGCTTTTGTCAATCCAATTACTGCAGGCTGCAGAGCTTCAAATGAAGTCTTGGCAACACTTGTATCTTCCTCTAATGACTCTTATTTAACTGGCTGCTTTCCTTCTATCGTATATTTTAAATTAACTTTGATTTGACATATTTCTTTTAGTCTTATGAAAGAAATAGTCATTGATTAAGTGTCATGAATCAAGCCCCTCTATATGTATTATTACTTGTACCGTCAATGTTTTTTTTCACTTGAGCTCAAGAACGACCACAAAAAAAATAAAAAACAATTCACAGTATTTACCATCTTTATTTCTTATAGTCGTCTTAAAAAGTCTGTTAATTGACTGAACGAACATTCAAACATTTAGTTACAAAATCAAAAAAAAAAAAAAAGTGGCAGAAAAACACTACAATTAACAATTAAGTCACCCCTTGGTGTAACATATTCAACAAATATTTAGTAACATGCATGCCCCAACCTTTTCCAAACCAGAGAAAAGTTTCTTGAGGTAAAAGTATGAAAATATATTTAATTTGATTTTCATGAAGTTTGAGGACATTTCATTGACACCAGTAAACACTAATGAATAGAAAATGTAAGTATTCATTTAAAATAAAAAAAACAACAACTATTGATTAATCTGAAGCAAGTGCAAACTTAACAATTAAGTCACCTCTTTGTTACATATTCAAAAAATATTCAGTAACATGCACACCCCAACCTCTTATAAACAAGTGAAGTTTTGTTGAGGTAAAAATATGAAAATATATTTAATTTGATTTTAATGAAGTGATATCATTTGAGGAAATTTCATTGATATCAGTAAACACTAATGAATAGAAAATGTAAGTATTCATTTAAAATGAAAAAAACAACAACTATTGATTAATCTGAAGCAAGTGCAAACATAACAATTAAGTTGTTCAAACTTTAAAAATGTCTACCATTACTTGATTTTTTTTTTTGCTGTTGCCTTAATCATGAATACTGAGCAGTATTAGACTTTGCTTCGAAGAAAAGCATCAGTATAAACACAGTAGACACCAGAAAGCAATGCAGTACGTCAAGGTTACTTTTCTATCAGAGCTGTAACTTTAGCTGGAGGCCATATTCAGTCACGTGATGGCTCAAAGATGGGTGTTGTAAAAGATCTTGTTGCTAGGTCATTCAGTCTCAGTCTCAACGATGGCGGTGAAACCTGACTCGTTTCTTTGCAGTGGATCTGTGTTTTAACTATCATGACCATAACAACGATGACTCCAGTGCACTACTTGTACAACAGCACGCTGCCAAACAAGTTATATGTGGCTCAAATGTCAGCAGAGTCCAGCCTGAACATCCCCGTTTTCATTATGGATGAAGCCATACAACCATGAACATTTCACAGGCACAAGTTTGTTTAGCGAGCAGTGTGTGTTGCTTTCAGCAAATTACATATATCTCTCAATAGACAAAGATTTGTTCACCAGTATCGATCAAGTCCTGGTCAAATCTTCTCCACATAGTTACCAGGGAAGAGACCTTCCCTTCCTCGACTCCTGCCTGTCCACCAGCCTGATGGATCTATAGAGGGAAGCAGCAGAGAGAAATATCATTAACCAGTAGCAGCACTTTACAGCACAGAAGCTACTGTATATCTGCCAGAGCCAGTCCTGGACCTTGTTTCTTAAAAGCACCTTAAAGGATAGGTTCACAGTTTACTAAGTCTGTCTTAAAACTACAGTCAGATGCCCACATGAACACTGAGAGAGGTTTTCCTCACTGTAATCATTCCTGCTGTTCATACTGGCTGTTAATCTTCAAATGTGCTTTCAATCTAAGTGATGGTGGTCAAAATCCACAGTGTGTCCACACAGTCATTTTGTGCAAAAATGTATTTAAAAGTTTATCTGAAGCTCATATGAGGTTTCAGCTGTCTGAGTTAATCATATCAAGTAGATATCTGCCACGTTAACAGTATTTTTTAGCATCAAATTCCTTCTTTGTGTTTCCCCATTGAGCTGCGGTGGAAGTATGATAACAAAAATATGGACTTTGGCTCTTAAAGGACTGTAATGTTGAAGGATATCTACTTGATTTGACTAAATTGGACGACTGAGGCTTCATATTAGTTTCAGATAAACTTTTAAACACATTTTTGCACAGTAAGAGGCCTGTGGATTTTGGCCCTAATCACTTACATTGTAAGTGCATTATGAAGGGGTCTTCTAATGATCAGTAGGAACAGGAGGAATGATTACAGCAAGAAAAACCTCTTTAGCCAACATTGTAGGCTAAATTTAAGGCTAAGATGATCGTAGAATCCATTTTACAAACCTTCTTAAGGTTAACAGATGTTTCTCAAAAGCATTGTAACTAAAGATGCTCTTAGAAATCATCGCAGATTAACAAGAGACTTCTAAACACTTGTAGGAGGCTGAAAGCATCTTCGCTTTGCAGGAGAAACTAAAGTTGACAAGTTTTATTTATGTTCTTGTTGTTTTTGTACATTTACATCTTTACTTTTTTTCATGAACACTAATGTTCTTTGTAAAATGAGTGATGTTGATGTTTACATTAAAAAGTAAAACTAAACACACAAAAATTAATTCAGCAATTGATTTGCCAGTTTGGGTTTGTTGTCATCGTCCTCCTCTCCTTCTTCTTACATACTTTGTTAATCTCTCCCAGCTGAGATGTCAAGAAACAAGACCCTGATCATTTATTTTGTTCGCTATTCACTCTCCATCCTGCTTTCTTATCGCTCACACGCACCTTCTTTGAGGAGGTCTATCACATCACCGATTTCGAAGCTGATCTCATCCGTGTCCTGGCCAACGTACTGATATATCGCCCGGCAGCGGGGGCCCTGGGGGCGAGCTTGAGGTTTAGGAGCGGGGGGAGGCCGCTGACTGATGCTCCTTTTCCTCTGCTTCCTGTGACAACAAGAGACAAAATGACAAAGAGATCAAAGGAGGTGAAGAGGATGAGAACTCATAAAGTTTCTTTGAGACTGAGTGACCACAGGGACTCACAGAGACCTGAGAAATGTGTTTTTTTTTCACTGAAAAACTGTCTAATAAGGTGCCCTTTATGTTGTAATTTTATTAATAGTGCCTAAACAACTTAGGAATGCTTTATAGATCGGATATAAAGGAACACATTTTGGGTTGGCTGGTTGTGAAAAATAAATTTGATCGATGTTTATTCTTATTATGTGATAATACAGTTATACATGTTGGTAATCCATTAATAAATGGGTTTCTGACTTTTTAATGTCATCAATTCTTCAGTTATAAATGTTAAAGTAAAGATGTGTTTTTAATCCATCTAGTATGTAGCCCCTTTTCTAAAATGTAAATGTCAAAGAGATTTTTCACAACTGGGCACCTCAGAAGTTCTTTTTAATGACTGATAACTTAACTATAAAGCTTTCGTAAATGATTATGAGCCATTAATAAAACCATTAGTTTTAACTTATGAACCTTTTATAAAGGGGCCTTATAAGACAGTGATACTAAGGACCTTTTAATGCTTTATTGTCCTCATGTTCTTTTTTATTGTCGAACTAAACAGGTTTATTCGCTTTACGTTGGCTTTCGTTCGTTCGTTCGGGTTCAGTGAGCGTTAAGCCGCTCCTTGTTGTGTCGTAACAGCTCGTTGCTCGTATGCAATGATTTTTAGTGACTAATCAGCTCCACCTACACATGCTGTGCTCATTCTCTCTACTCCCTATATTTCCTTTGCCTTACCCTGACATGCCCTGATCAGGCACGTTGAGGAAGTCCTGGTCCCCCTGGTTATACTGGTTGTGGGTTGGGACTCTGGGAGCCTTCTGGGAACCCAGTTTAGGCAGGGCTGCGCTGGGTGGCCGACCTTGTTTGTGCGGGGCGGAATATGTGATATCTGATTGTTGATTGTGATGGGATCTGGAAAACTGGGCTGCGCCATTCTGGTGCGCTGAGGAGAGACGAGGTGGAATAACAGTAAGTTCAACCAGTTTAACTTCAGTTTAACTTGCCGCTGATTTAAAATCTTAAAAGCTAAAAGTACTTCTCATAGCTTACAAATGTGGTTTTGAAATGATAAATTCAAGTAAGATTGATAAAATACTTCACCTCTGTTGGCCATTTGATTTCTCCCGCCACCACGAGACTGTGGAGCACTCTTTCTGGTTGGCTCTGATGAAATAAATGTTCAGTTACAACATTTGGATACACAAGAATCTATGAAATGACATTTTCTGTAAAGTTTGTCTCGCCCGTCTTTAGTTCAAGGCTGCATTGTTCCATTATTTCTTTTAACTTACTGGAGCTCTTGGGTAGACCATCCCCGACCGTGATGGTGAGGGTCTTTCCTCCAGGTTTGAGCTGGGCCAGGTCCCCTTGCCCCCTCTGGAACACCACCACCCTGGAGCCTCCTCCACCCCAGCCCTCCTTCTTCACTCTGAACTCTAGTCTGGGTGGTGAGATTGTGTGTTAGTGGTTTGTGTGTGAGATTCTCTATGCAAATAAAAGTTCTCTGTTTGTGTGTTTTCCTCCACCTGTCAGTGAAGGATATTGTCAGTTTTCTCTTGTTCACGTCCTCGTAGCGTTTAGAGAGCAGACTGAGGAACTCTGTCTTAAAGTTGGACTCCAGCAGACTGTCGTACTGGGCCTCGTGCAGGATGAAGAAATCATCTTGTCTCGTACTGAAGACAAAAACACAACATCAAGGGCTTATGAGACGAGATGAAAAGAAAACCTGAAGAAGAAAACCACTGCTGAAACATTAAAACACTTTCACTGAAACTGAAACCAGTGGTAGAAAGTACATTTACTCAAGTACTTTTGTTACTTAAGTACTTTAGTTTTGAGGTACTTTTACTTTTCTTTATACTTCCACTTCACTACATTTCAGAGCAAAGTATTGTACTTTTTACGCCACTACATTTACTTAACAGCTATAGTTACTTGTTGCTTTTCAGATCAGTATATTACATGGAAAACAGATGATGTATTTTTTTTATATATCTATAATTAACTTTGTAGAAAGATTTCACTTTGATATTAAAGGGTATTTTTCTGTTGATCAGTGTCAGAAGATCCACATTAAATCCTCTTTAATTCAACAACAACAAAACACAACAAATTCCAAGAATGGTAAATATAGAGATCATATTATTCATATTACTCTCCTCTCAATGTTTCTACACTGGCTACCAGTTTATTACAGAATCAGTTTTAGGATTTTACTCATGACTTTTAAAGCATTTCTATCTCCAGACTATATCTCTGAATTACTTGTCCCTTACCAACCTGCATATCCTGTTCCCGGAAAGACTTGTTACCATTCCCATGTCAAGGTGTAAGACTAAACATGACAGAGCTTTTGCTGTTAGGGAACAACCTGTCCGACGAACTCAGATTGCAAAATCAGTATCTTCTTTTAAATCACTTCTGAAAACACATTTTTATCAAAAGGCTTTTGAATAACCTCTTTTAAATCACCTTTCCTATTTAAAAATATTGCTTCTGAAAATATATTTTTACCTCTTTCCCTGTGTATATGTGTATATTTATGTATTCTTTTGTTTTTTTCATTTTTTCCTTGTAAAGCACTTCTGTAATCTCTGATTTTTATAAGTGCTATATAAATAAAGTTTATTATTATTATTACTATTATATTGTTGTATTAGTTGCAGTATTAATCACTAAGTATGCACGCATGCATCCCTATTAATTCAGATATGTAGTAGTCACAATTACACGATTACAATAACGAGAACTGTTTTGATTCTAGATACTTTCTTATGTCAGCTTTAGGGTTCAATATGTATCAGAAACATGACACCAATTTAAATCGAGCATGACAAATCTTATCATGCATGTGAAACTGACTCTGAGAATGTGAAGTTGTTCACTGGTAAAAGAAGAAGACCAAGTTCTGCGAATTCTCAGTTGAGTACAATATGTTCATCAGGCTATAATTACTCTCAACAGTAGCTTCTCATAATTTGGTTACCGACCGACAAAGCAGCACGCTAGTTCTTGTACTTTATCACCACTGCACAAACCACAGTTGTTACCATTTGCAACTGTGGTCGTGTAACTCTTGTGCATCTAAGATCAATGCTTTTCCTACCTGAGAGAGACACCACTGATGCTTCCAAACTCCAGTTTTCGTTTCAGCACCTCCTTTATCTGTCCTTTCTCAGGTCCCTTCTTCACCTTCTCTCGACCAATCAGATAGATGCCCTTGGGGGTCAGGATCAAATCTCTCTTGATGGACTTGGTTGTGACAAAAAAACAAAACAAAAAAAAAAAAAGAAGTGAGAACTGTGAGCAATGCCAGAAAGGAGAACAAGTGCATTCGTGGCTTCGGGGAAGAGGTCTGATGCAAAGAGAAAACTTACTTGTCACATGTTTTAAAGGGGAAAGACTTTGCAATCTCACATCTCTAACACATTTAATGTTGGCCAGATTTAACAGAACTTAGCATGATCTTTTTCCTTCATTCTTTACAATAGCACAAAGCTTCACCTTGAACCTGCGGTCAAACTTGTTGACAGAATCAGCAAAATCAACACGCTCCCTCTTGGCCAGAAACTGTCTGAGCTCAGGTCTCTGCTCCAGTCCGAGGTAGTCTCCGACAAAGTTTCTGTTGATGCTGTTCTTCCTCCGCTCTTTGGAGTTGTACAGGATGTCAGAAGCTGTGTTGCAAGGATCGACAAACATTTAGAGTTGTGATCTGAAACCATGCACTCAGGTAGGAACAGCATAGAGGTCTTTGTGACTCACCCTCCTCTCTCATTTGTTCGTACTTCCTCCTGGCGATGTATCTTCTCCAGGACTTCTGGATGATCCTGGCAAACGTGTCGAACTTCCTCTCCCTCATCTCCTCAAGTAGAAACAGCTGAAGAGCACACAGCATGAGGGAGGAATTTACATTTATGATTTATCTCTCTCTACAATCCAAAAACTATATTTCTTAGTAAGTGAGATAACCTTGTATTTATATTTAAAATCAATCTTGTACTGACTATACAAGGCTGTTTGTCCTAATTCAAGTAAACGTCACTTGCTTTGTCTTAGTTAGCAGTTTTATCTTATTTGGGGTTTAGTTTAGCAAGATACAAGGGACGTATCTGTTACAAATCCTCCAGGGTGTTCTGAAGTTTTGAGCCAAGAACATCATATTTCAAAATTTTAGTCTTTTGGCTTGCATGACGACATATTCTCAACTTGCATAAGTTCCTTTTTATCAACCTGTCACACACCATTAATAAGAATAGTGCTTCAGATTATTTATACCCCTTTTAATACAATACAAAACTATGGTCTCAAAAATAATAATAATAATTATTATTATTATTTTTTACAGTACATCATCAGATTTCTGTCTGTTAAACAGGATGTTTGATAGTTAAATGTTCCCTACACATAGAGATGAATCAACACATCATTGAAACAGATTTAAACTGTAATATTACAATAGAGAAAGATCAATACAGATGTAAAATAACAACCAAACTTAAATATAGCTCCTTACCGATTCAGGGTTTTTGACGAAGACCTTGGTACGTCCCATCTGGTACTGGTCGTTGTCCATGTTGACAGACCGGAGGAGGTGAAGGACCCCCTGCTGCTCTGGACCCCTCCAGCATGGCCATGTCTCAGCTGTCAGAATGGCGTACCTGGATACAACAAGGTTGAGCAGAGCTTATTTTATCAGGACAGGAAATGGAAGAAATGCATTTGTGTACAGTGCTGTGCAAACGTTTTAGGCACTTGAGATGTTTAGATTCTTATCCGTAACGTAATAGACAGGAAGTGGAATTATTTTTGAAAGTTTTCACTTTACTTTTAGTGCCTTAAAACTTTAACAACTCACCTTAGCAGAAACTTATTGAACAATCTGCGGTATGCAAATCCAGCTCTTCGTACACGAATGTTTTCCCGCAGTCCCAGGTATTCAACCTGATGTTTAACCCTGAAAACAGATGTGACACCAACCTTCATAAAGATGTGTTGTTGAACATGTGTTTGATGTGAATCTGTGTCAAGGTGCTGGTGCTGACCTGCTCTCTTCCCAGTCTTTAGGTCTTTTTGTCTCATTGGGTTTGATACAGCGGATATAGTGAGGAGTGCACTTCATCAGCGTGTTCACCAGATCATTAGCTTGTCTCTGTTGGAGGAATCAGTGCAAAGCAAAGTATCGTTAGAAGCTAAAAACGTTCTCTTTTCAAACAAATAAAAAATAAAAAACTATTCTCACCTTGATCTTGGAGCTGGCTGTGGTCGGCCTGCCTTTCTTATCTGTGTTGAGGTTTTCAGGGAACAAGCTACGGATGAAGTCACTGTAGGGGCAAATACAGGAGAGACAAGTTTCACAGCATATCTGTACCAAACATAAGTGAAAATGTAAAATAAATAAAGGAGACTCACAATTCACTGCTTTGCATGAGCTCAATGAGGTCGGGGAAAAGCACATCCCGGTTCCTCTCACAGAAGCCGTTGATATCGTACGACACCTGAGACGACACGAGAGGTTATAAATACTGTGTACAGTTGACAAAGCAGCCAGACATAATTAATGAGCAGAAATAAAAACATTGTTAGGTTATATACTGTCATGTGGTCATGCTGACAAGCATGCTTACTTCCTCTTTGTGTGGCTAAAATCTCAATCCCACAACACTTCTGCCAACAAGCATCAAAAACAGCAACAATACTGTTTAAAATAACTAAAATAAACATTCGTGACAGAGACAGAGGGTAGTATTTCTGCTACAGGAGAGTCTCTGTGACTAATTATTTCAAATCCGGGGTCCTACCTTGCCAGCGTAGTGATGTATGACGAAGCCAGAGTTCCAGCTGTTGAAATGTTCATGCGTTCCCACAGCGGCCTGCAGTTTCTGCAGCAGAGTGCCATCTGCACCCTCTCCTTTGGCATGCATGGTGGCACACACATCATCCAGCACGCTCATTACACCAGGAGGGTTCTGCAAGGAGAGCATGGCTTGAATTTAACTTTAATACATTAGAGCTGCAATGATTATTATTTTGATAAGCTGTCAGTCATTTGGAGTTACTTTTTAAGAAACAGAATGTCCAAATTCTCTAATTGCAGCTTCTCAAACGAATATCTTTAAGTTTTTGACTGTTGGTTGAAACAAAAGAAGCTTTGAGAATCACTGATTGTCATTTTATAGACCAAACAACTAATGATTAATTGAGAAAACAATCAACAGATCAGTTGATAATGAAAATAATCGTTAGTTGCAGCCCTATAATACAATATTTTGCCAGTAAGAAACTGATGCTACACATTTTTGTGTCTGGAAAAACTGTTTTCAGTCCATTTTACTGTAAAATTCAGAGGATTATCCTGCTTTTCTTTGTTTTATGTGATGTGATTGAATATATTTCAGTGCTGTTCAGACAAAACAAGCACATGAAAGGTGAAAGAAATTTGTGATTGTCATTTTTCACCATCTCTAGAGCAAACAATTAATCAGGAAAATAATCTGTGGATTCATTGGTAATGAAAATAATCACTAAGGTCGTCAAACTGAAAGACATCCAACAAGGAGCCATTAAGCATAAAATGAAAAAACAAAAGGTCAAGCAAGACCGCTTTTAATTCAATCATAAAAAAACATGTATTTCAATTTTTGGTGTATTGATTCAGGTGATGCGGTTATGAGCTTACCAGTTTATTTTCAATAAGGTCGCACACAATCTTGTTGTTGAAGTACTCAATGGGAGTCCACTTGATGCCCTCCTGAACATACTCTTCCTGAGAGAAAATTAGAAGACATAGAAAGAAAATATCTCAAGGTAAACTTGATGGAAATAAGTTTTACGATTGGAAGTTTTACATATTTGCAGAATAGATCAGAAAGTCGCTCTTTGCTTCCAGTAAATGGATCCCCATTTACTTTAATAGTGCAGATATTCAGAGACGAGAAGGACAAATCAAAAAATGTTGAATTCACAAAAGCAATAAATGCGCTGCAGTCACCTGCTCAGCCTTCAGGGTCAATTCAATAAATATCTGTTGCAGTTTCTCGTTGACGAAGTTGATACAGAACTGCTCAAAGCCATTTTTCTGCCGGGGAGAAAATAATCCAGTCAATGATTGTCATCACACAGTAAAACAAACCCTATAATAACATCTGCTATTTTACTGGCTGTCTATAAATATTATATAACTGCAAGTTGACAGAGGACTTACCTTGAATATCTCAAAACCGTAAATGTCAAGGACACCGATGCTGAATTCTTCATATGGTTTTTGAATGGCTTTATTAATGGCCTTGAGAAGACAGACAGAGAGAAAGCAGAGAGAAGTTATAAAATATGAATGATCTCCATTAGCGTAGGTAGAAAATCTTTTTAATTTAATCTGCATTTGTTTATACTATGTTGTAAAGTTTGACTACCTCCACCAGGTAGTCAAAGAGTCGTGCATAGAGGGCTTTGGCCAGCGCGTCTCGTGTGTAGGTTGCCTGCTCCTGGTTCAATGTCACGTTAATGGACTCAGACTTCCCTCCCCACTTTGAATCCATCTTCCGGCTTGTCAGCTTGTCCTGCAGACGGCTGGGGTCGATGCCCAGCAGATAGGCGGGGAAGGCGAGCACTGGAGTAAACAAGTTAAGTTTCAAATCAACAACCAACATATTATGGGTGCAAAAATGAGGCTCACAATGAAGATTCATATATGTTTGACTGCCAGACTGAAAGTAAGCAGGCTGCCTGAAAAGGTGACTGTAACTTAACCATAAATGAGGATGTGACTAAAGGTTTCTGAAATTGTAGACAGTGACAGTGGGATGGTAAAATTACCACCTTGGATGTAAACACCAATTATCTGTTGAGAAAGGAATCACTAGGCAACGACCACAGGAGACAATAAACAAGAGCACTGATGTGCACAGATTCAATCAATTAGCAGAGTCTCTGCCGTGGGACCACTTTTGTCATGGTGAGCTCTAATTTGTTCATCTCCCCGAGGGCCGAAAAATGGACAATTTTATATTCCAAGTTGGACTGTGTGTGCACAATGCATGCACGAGTGAATCCGTGTGTGTGTGTGGTATGTGAAGGTGTGTCAGGCTGCAGGTGTGTTTGTCTCACTCACAGTCCGTGCTCTCCACCTGCCCATAGTTGCCTGCTTCTATAAAACTGATGTTTCCCAGGTGGAGGATGCCTGCAATGATCTGTAACACCTGAGTCTGGATTTCGTCTGGGATCCCAATCACATGCATGGCTTCCTGGAGACCACAAGACAACAGCAGGCAGTGAGGGCAATGACCACGAGAATTATATTATATGGAAATATTTTAAAGTTCATTAAATGACAGTAGATAACATTTGCTGAGTCATTCATTTTCTATATAAGATTAGAGTATAAAGCATCTATAATATACACTCAGTCACTAGATTATTAGGTACATCTAGTTGAAAACAGCCCTGCATTAAAGCTTGTCTTAATGAAGCTCAGGTTTATTTTTTTGGTTGAAAACATTTATTTATATAACTCAAATGAGGGCAGACTAGAACATAATTTAACAATACAACAAGTGCTGATACACAAATCTGTTTTCAGTTTTTGGACTTTCTCTTTCATTTTTGGTGAAATATTGGATCATTTGAACATTTATTGAAATGAAACCATGTGAGATGTTTAAAGGGAAAAAATCGCTATTTGTCGGAGCTGCTTCAACTCATAGACGTCTGAAATATGACCCCGACAACACACTGCTTTTTGTAAGATGTCAAAAGCCAAAAAGGTTGGAAACTACTGGTTTCATCTTTAACAATGTGTTGTATTTTAAAAGCTTCTTATATTATTAATTCTGAAAAGTAACTAAAGCTGTCAAATAAATGTGGAGTAGAAAGTACAATATTTCCCTCTGAAATGTACTCATACAAGTAAGTACAGTACTTGTGTAAATGTACTCAGTTACTTCCCATTACTGGGGGTATGTGATATTTGCATTATGAAAACTGTGTCAGATTCACACATTAATAACTGTGCCTCGGTTACCAATCAGGCAAAATTTCCTGGGACACCTGACCACCAGCAGGGGTCCCCAAAAGCCACATGGATCACTGTGTGGCAATTAGCTTGTAGTAATATGGTCAGTGGTACCTTTGTTAAGGAGCATGAACTACTACAGCACGATATCGACACGATAAGGGCTTAAAGGTGGCTCCTGCTTGACCTTTGGTTCCTGTGTCACAAAGGTCTTCATTATTTCTGTAACTATGTGCTCATATGGAGCATATTCCTAAATCATTTATATTTAATTATATTAACACACAGCAAACCTCTGATATATTCCAGCAATTTATTGACAGAAAATGAATCTGAAACTATTTTTTGTCACTGAAAGGCAAAAATTTGAAACATTTGCTGGTTTCAGCCTCTCAAATGTGATTGTTATATGTTTGTTTTTTTTGTCTTCTGTGATAGTAAATACATACATAATCACTTTAGATTATGACCAGATTATGTACCATAGTCTCTTGAAAGTCTTTACTGTCATTGGTTCCATCAACCTTGTAGGTCCCAGACTGGTTGAGGTAGTAGTAGTAGTCTGGGGTCATGAGGCCCAGGCCCTCCTTCTGCTGAGCGTTAGAGCCCTCTATCATCTGGAAGACCACAGTGCAGGTAAAGGAGAAGTTAAAAATGGAACTCAAGACATTGTTTCTCAACATACACAGAAGGAAAATGAGGAATAGTTCAATTTCACATCTTGTAAAACCTATAAGATTATTTTTCACGCATACGTGACATTCAGCATGATCTTTCAGTTCATGTGACCCATCTATGTCCTCAACATGTCGCTTGTCAGCCTCTGACCTGATAGTAAATGTGGAAGTTTCTCTCGTTCTCATTCTGGCTCACCACCCTTGACTTCTCCAGCAGGAAGTTTGAGATTTTTCCGCCGTCTGGCTCTCCTCCTCTACTGAACTGAATCTCAAAGTATTTCCCCTGGTAGATACAAAAATCATAATTAACACTCAATGGTGACAAACAGGCTCTCGGTTATATAAATTTGTCAAATCTGGTCGACTGAACAGGTGTAAAGGATAAGAAAAGCAGAAGAAGATCCCCCATCATGCACATAAAATTGACACATTACTACAGCATCAATGAAGAGAATAACAGTAAACTCGTAATGCTTAAACAAGCCTGAAGTTTTTCAGATACAACTGTGATACAGCAGATACAACTTCTGTGTTTCCTGCATCTGTGTGACCTACAAAAAAAATCAGCACGCATGTTGCTGCATCAACCCACAAATAGGGTCTCTACAAGAAACCATGCAGACTGGAAACTTTACAATTTGACGTCATGCAGTCACTAAAGGCAAAAGCTGCAAAAGTGCACCTTCATGTGGTTTATAGGTGTGAATTACAGCATGACCCCTCAGACAAGAAATAACAAAGGGAGGAATCTTAATGTTTTTCTGTGAGACACAGCGACAGAGTCTGCGGTGCCTTGTAACACCACAATTAATATTTATACTATTCTTATATTCTAATATTTATCCAATTATCCTGTACAATATACCTTATTCTACAGTCGGTATATATTGTCAGAAAACTTAAAAGGACTGAAATCTCTTTGTGATGACCATTAAATATTGTTATTTTCCCATTGCAGCTGAAACAATTAGTTGATTTATTGATTTTTGTAGATAGACAGAAGGTTATACAGCAACTATTTCAATAATCAATTATTTGGTTAAGTCATTTTATTTGCAAAAGTGTCAAACAATCCCTAGTTTTAGCTCATCAATTCTGAGAATTTATATCGATGTAATATCAAGGGTTTAGACGGTTGGTCGGACAAATGATGTAAGTTGAAAAATGTCTCCTTGGCCTTTGGGACATTTTTCATTAATATCTGACATTCAGTATATCAAATGGTTGATCGATTATCTAATTATGTAATGATAGTGTAAATAATTGCTAGTTACTGCCTGAGTTTCCACAGAGAGACTTATGAGAAAATGTCTTCAGATTTTCTGTCGATGCATCCTCTTATTACGATTGAAAGTTCGCTCTTGACCTTTGAAACAGCAGCTGTCTAAACAGTCTCACTACAAGGTCCATTTATAGCTGTTCTGGAGCTTTTGATCGTATCACACAACCTTCATCTGCAAATGGAGTTTGCCCAGGATTGAAAATGTTTGGTCAGCTGCAGTTTCCAATGTTAAGAATGAATTTTTAATCTCAAACTCTAAGCCAATTTGGAGCTTCAAGTGCCAGAGAATGTGTTAATTTAGCTCTAATGGGTTTTATTTTAGCTGCAAGAATCATACTTTGCATATGGAAAAGTCAAGTTAGACATCAAAACACAGAAGGGATTATATTAAGAATAGAAAATGCAGGTTTATTCCATTTTTTCCCCATTAAAGGAGAGTTTTTCCTTATTCAGATCGAGGGTCAAAGGACAGAGGATGTTGTATTGCTGTACAGACTATAAAGCCCGCTGAGGCAAATTAGTTATACAATACAACACAATACAAATACGATTGACTTGACTTGACTGTGTGTTATATAAAAGAACAAAACTGAACATTGAAGTGTAGGAAGTGTGTGCAGTGACTCATGGTGGTTGGGGCTGTATTTGTGGTTTAATACATTAATGGGTACAGTTGAAAAAAGTTTGCAATATGTATTATGAGGTGATCATTATATTATTAGTATAATCTGCTTCCTCCTGCATGAGTTGATTCTGTTTTCTTGCTAGTCACACAGCTGTGAAAGGCTTATTATCATTGCATTATATACTGGTGGTCTTTAACAGTGTTGGTGAGATGGTTGTTGTCATCTTGGTCTCTCTGTGTTGTCAAGTTTTATCTTCTTTTTAAAAAATTATTTAAGAGAAATGGAAATTTAAACATCTACAATTTTATGACTTGTGATACAATTGAAAGCTCCAGAACAGCTACTAATAACTAATTTTTTTTGTCAAATCCTCCTTATTTGACAATAAAGTTGTCAATAACATCCAAATCTCCAAATAAATTAAAACTCCAGGGAACAAATAAACTCCATAGACTAATTTCTGAAGGCAACAGAGAGGGTGAATCAAAAATATGGGTCTTACTCACAAAACGACTAGAGTTGTTGTTGCGGACAGTCTTGGCGTTACCGAATGCTTCCAGCAGAGGATTTGACTGTAGGATAATGTCTTTCACATGCTGCAACACACACACACACCCACACACAAAATAAAACAATGGCACAAAAAGAGAGACAGCAGAAATATCTGCAGACCACACTGCAGGAAATTTGAAGGTGTTTTGAGTCATTTTGGCTTCAGGGTTGCGTGCCGCCTGTACCTGAACTTTTGATCCTCCTCCAGATACTTTGGAGATGTAACCCATGATATATTTGGCAGCCACCGTCTTTCCAGCACCACTTTCACCGCTACCACAACAACACCGTGAAAAAAATATGACGCCAGACAGCAGAAAACAACACAATGTTAGGAAAATTATTCACCCAATCAGAACTCACAGATAGTCCTTTATGAAACCTTAAAAGGTGAGAGACTGTGAGCAAAATGTGGCAAGACTGTGGGTGATCACCTAATGATGACACACTGATTTTCTCCATCAATCATCATATTTCTGTACATGTTATCTGTCAAGGCGTAGATGTGGGGCGGGTTCTCATATTGGGCCTACAGAGAGAAAGAGATCCGTTGTCAGTTAAAGTGAAGGGAATATATCAAACCAAACAAATTGAAAGGTGATAAAATTTTGAAGTTTACTCACAGCTCCTTGGTAAAGTTCAATTTCTCTGTCAGTGAAGTAGGGCATCTGTTTGAACGGGTTAACTGATATCAACACTGGTCCAATGTACGTCTGTGCAGCATGGTTAAGGAGTGTCACAAGCACAAGAAACAAGATGCAAATCTAAACCAAACTGTTCCTGTAATTTCCCTGATTTAGAAAAAACCTCTCATTACAAAACTAACAAACAAAAACACTTCTCATAACTATCAGAACATCGCAAAGGAAGCAGACTTTCTTTTCATAATATAATTACGCAAAAAACAAAAGAATAAATTCAATTCAATAAACCTTGTTTGTCCCTGACGGGCAATGGGAGGCATATATATAAAAAAAACATCTACAAAAAGTGGCAACTGTGTTAAGAAAGTGTAAAGTTCACTGGAATCTATGGTAGTGGAAAAGGGGTGGGGAGACAGGAAGTTAGATACTGTGAGATTAAAAAGACAAACTGCCTCAGGAACAACAGGGTGTGTTTCTCCTCCTGACTGTTGAGCATCTAATACTCTGAACACGCCTTCCAGAGGGAGGCCTTTTGAAAGGGGGAGTTGAATATGTGTGAAGGGTCTTTGAGAATCGATCTGGCGCGATTTGGTGAAATGAAGCAATACTTCTTAGACGAAGTGTACCTAGAAAGGGTGTATAAGTTAACCACAAATGAGGTCACCAAGGTAAGCGTATGAGTAATTCTGGTTTAAAATGTGAAGATTTGAATCCTATGAAGTGCATTTTGCACTTAGTAAATGACTGTTACAGAGTATAAGTTTTTAAAAGTTCATAAAGAAAGAAAAATAATTAAATTTAAAATATGACACTGAAGTTCTAGTCCTGAATTTAGACCTGTCTCTATTTTTGATGACCCATCTTGAACTTAAGGGGTATCTGCATAAACGTATCCATTCAAATGTAATTTGACCAACTAACTAAAAACCTTGTGGGTTGTAGCAACTAGCAGAGCAACATCATACTGGGAGGTTTGTGTTCTGATCTCAGTCACCAAAAAATGTCTCTTTGAATTTTGAGTGTGGTCTCTCCCTCATCCTCCAACCCAACCATTTATTCTTATTTGAATAAGATTTACGAACAAAATAAGAACATCACCAGTCTTATCTGTTGAAAAAGCCCATAAATTTCCTCATTAGTCTGATAAAATACACACCTTAAAAGGCTCTAACTTTAGGTGATGTCAGCTCTTCCTGCTTGCAGTTTTGATGGGGGTGTTGTTTCACACGCTATTGGTTTAAAGTTTGTGCAGAAGTGAGCTGTTGAGTCACACACAGATGCAGAAGAGGAAGAGTAAATACTTTGTACTCATGACCATATATGCTGAACATAATATGGTGTAATATAATGATTGGTTAATTGTGTTTTTGGCATATTTGTGGTATGTTTGAAGGATGGGTATGGATGGATGAGTATGACAGTATGTAACTTTAAACACACAGTAGGTCATAGGACAGAAAAGGACTTGGTCTATGAAAGGAAAAGTGTTCGATTTAATTGGATGACACTAATGCCCTACGTTTAATCAATCAAATTCAAATTAGGATTTTTTACTTTAAATCTCTGACGCATTTGTGAGATGGAAAATGAAGTTCAACATGAGGCTGACATGAGGCTGACATCAGCTGACAGATCACATCAGGTCATGTTATTGAACTTCCTGTTCACAGTCATTTAATGTCTTAAAGCAGCTGCGACAAGAATCTAAATATGTTTGTTTACTTCGTTCATTATCGAAACAGTTCAAATACAAAACAATCTATAATAATCTATAAAATTACATAACTGGCCAAAGAAACAACAGAAAAGTCTAAATGAGATCCTGAAGGATACAAATATGTAGTCGTCCATGTATCTTTTCTTGAGGTTTTCCACAATGGCGTCCTCAGAGATCTTGGACAACAGGACCATGTCGTCCACTCCGCTTTGCTTCACATTTTGACTCTGCCAGTGGTACTTCGCCTGAATCACACAGCACAAAGACAGAGAAAGAGAGTTGAAGATGAAGAAGTTGAGAAACCACTGTCCTCTGAATTCATTATTCATTGAAGTCTTAGATTGGACTTGGAGATTACAAGTGTTTTTGTTGCAGAGAGCATACGTTACAAACATATGGTTTGAAAGTCTACATGCTTATGCTTTATCAGGCAGTGAAGGTAAATAGCAAAGAATGTAGTATTATGGGAAACGTAGGATTCAGTGTTTTGAGGACTTGCCTCATACTTGAAAATAAGTCAGTATATGTCAGGCTCTTCCGGTTCAGTTTCTATGATTCAAATTAATATAAGTGCTATACGAAATTCATCTTTATAAGAAAAACAACGTTAGAAACTTAACAGCCTTGCAATACTTAAACGCTGAGATGTCACTTTACTGTAAATTGAAGTTTACATTCTTTGATTTGAGCTGTGACAGACAGAACGAAAGAAAGAACTGAACAAGCAAATAAAAACAAACAAATAATAAACAAACAAACAAAACAAATGGAGAAAAAGAAACAAAGAAAGAAGGGAGTAAGAAAGAACCCAACAAACGGAGAAAAAGAAATAAATTAAGAAAGAAAGAAACAATCGAACAAGCAAATAAAAAGAAACAAACAGGTAACAAGTAAGACAGAGAATCAGGCTAGGCATTAGTATAGATGTGTTTTAAGAACATAACCCAACTGTGGTTGTGGTTGTTACAGGAAGCTGGGACTGGTTGCCAGGAAACATGTCACAGATGAGGTGAGTTTGTGTTCAAATTTGGATATTTTAGAGAAGCATCACCAAGTTCTTTAAAATGCCTAACCATACATGCCTGATCATACCATTGCTAAAACAACATCTGCTTTGACTTGATATTGTTTGTATTGTGAATTTATTTTATTGATTAAAAGAGCGTCTCCCTGACGACAGTCCATACAGTTTAAATGTGAAAACTCTGAGGTAAGCTTGTGTCCCGTGCCTTGGTTTTCCTTAAAAGAGGCTGGTCCGTTTGATGTGTGAAGTTGAACAGGTCTTGGTATTGGCAGAGTGGTAGAGCTGTGGTCTAGAGCAACACTTACTGCTTCACAGGTGCATTTAACATGTCATGAGCATCATCATCCTTTAATCAAGTAAGTATCAGAAAAGCCACCTCCTGATTATACTGATGCACTAAAACTCTTCTCCTCTCTTTATAAGATCTTATTTTAGCAACATAACATAACATAACGTAACATAAAAAAGGAATAATCATTGTAATCAGAGTGGTTTATACTTTTCTGGACAAATAAACACAATATAAGTAATAGTATCTTGGGTGTAAAGCTCCCCCCCAAAAGTCACATTTAATCATCCCAGTTTGCCATCAGAAATAATGTCAACATGCTTTTTAACTGTTAATAGTTTTGTGTGGGATGTTGGAACCAGATTCAATATTCTCCTCAAACAAGCTAACATTTAAAATGATTAAATTCATAAAAATAAGAAATTTGAATTCATCTTGTTGGCGAAAGCATTTAACTTGCATAATGTAAGACAAAAAGGACCAGTCGAATATATACTGTATTGAACATTCAATTTGAATTTGAGAATTTAAGGCTTTTATGTGTTCGGTTTTGCTGCCTTCAAATAGGGTTGTGATCACCATGTTCACGAAAAGAGGCCATATAAATGCCCCCCCTCTTGTGATATTCATGACTTTGGATGTGGAAATTTTTCTGAAAGCTCCAAGTTCACAAGTGACGTGTTGTTGACGTTTTCAGAAATGGCGAGGTTCCTTTTTATTTGGATGGTAATTTAATATATTGTAATTATAGTTGTGTGGAGTTTTTCATAGTAATTTTATAATATGTCTGAGGGAAATGTTTATATTCCCAGCGGCTTCATCTTTTTCCTCTCTACATGGAGTGAAATATGAAATACAAAATAAGTCAACATTTCTTCGAAAGAAGTGAAGAATGAAAAGAGAGCGTCTTTTGGCGTTCATGTTGCCCAACGTCACGTTAGCATATTTTGTACACGACTTCCCATGTTGTAACCACAATCTCACAGGTTCCACTTGAAGGCAGCATTTGTGTTTTTAACAGCTACTGTCACTATTACAACCTTTACACCGACACCTTTGCTACACCTTGCTAATGGTGACAAACTGCTGAAGCTACAATTCATGGACAGACTGTGCGCTCTAACCTGGTAACTGGTAACAAATGTTTGTTTGGTGGCTCGATCAACAAGCTAAGGTACAGGTCAAGATGTTTGTTTATGTTAGTTAGATAAGAAGGAGACTTTAGCCGGAGAGCTCAGTAGGTTGTAGGTTGTTGTTCAGAAACTGTGGCTCTTGTGTAGCAGGATGCTATCAGGCTCAGTGTGACCGTCTGCTCTGCATATGATAGAAGGCAACTTTATTGCTTAATTCAAGATTTGAACGGCATTTAATTGAAATAATGTAAAGCTAGGGGGCAAAATCATCAAATCAAATCATTTCAAATGTGAATTTTAGAGCTGCAAAACTTAGTTGATTGACATAAAATGAATATTCAACTATTTTGATCATTGATTCATCGTTTCAGTCAATGTTTTAAATTCATATATAACAGTTAATTAAATATCTTAAAATTTTGGACTGTTAGAGAAAACAAGCTATTAGAAGAGAGATCACTGACTTTTGAGAAATTGCAAATGCCATTTTTCACTATTTTTTTTCCAACCATTTCATAGTCTGAACAATTAGTCAAAAAAATCATTGGCAGATTAATTGATAATGAAAATAATTGTTAGCTGCAGACCTAATAAATGTTCAAAGGAGAACACAGGGCAAGTGATTTACAGAGTGGATATGTATGCTGAAATACACAAAAAAGGCTATTTATTTTCAGTTGGACTTTAAATATTTCACAGTGTAAATATGATATAATGTAGTTAAAGTACAGTAGTTTTAACAAAGATTTGGACTAAGCAGATGTAACATATGCAGTGCAGATACATCATTTTGTGTGAACTTTAGGTCTATGTTTAAAAACCCTTAAGGGGAAATTCGGACGGAAGTCTCAAGCTAATTAAAACTCCTGAAACTGCAAGCAGTGAAAATATGAGACTGTGATAAATACTATCTCATTTTTTCACGCTGTCTGTAAGTTTTTGCAGATGTATGTAGCAGACTTAATCAAAAACAACACATAGTTTTGATTTTGACAATTTGTTGGTCAGAAAGGGCAGCAGGATAAAAACTGCTCACATTCAGATAGCAGAGCACTGAACAGTAGTAAAACTAGAGTAAATACGCTTTTTGAAGCTGTCTTCTGTGATCTGTAAGAAAGATAAGACAGGTTCAAGTGTAACAGTGATTTCAAGATGTTCTGCTGCTTCCTTCTTAAGTGTGTCAACTCTTCTTTAACACAAAAATGTGATGAACTCTCAAAAATAAACCATTTCTCATCTCATGGCAGGAACATAAAGGGACACATATTGTGTATCCAAATCAGTTTAAACCAGTTTAGTGGTGATTTTTGCACCTTTTGCATTTGATGGATCAGGCATGGGTGTCAGTTTCATTTCAGAAGTGTCAAGGGTCAAAAAGTGTGTGTGTGTGTCTGATGGTATATAGACCAGAGTTTATGGGAAAGTAACACTTTTAGGCCTGAGTAACAGTAAGCAGGCAACATAAATGTCAGCGATATCCTTGAGCTACAAATCTGTAGTTGATGATAAATCAGAAGTAAAAAATACTCCTAAATTACTTTCCTACAGCTTCACCTTGAAAAATTATCAACATACCTTGCTGTTGTGAAAATATCATTTATATCTTACAATAGCCTAAATAAACTTGATTGCCTTTACTCAAAGAGGAAATGCTTTTAACCTGTCATTTCAAAGTGATATTAAACTTAAACAATGTAACACACAACATTATTGGTTTCAGTGTAAATGTATGCATTTGATTTGTATGAAAATGTCCTCTTTATGTCGTTTTATTTTACCTAATGTCTTAGAGTGGATGGGAATGATTGAAATGTCTTTTTGCTGTAAGCGTTGCAATATAGGGGCATTTTCAGGGATACAGTGATTCACAACACAAAAAGAATATAGGAGGAGAAGAGGGACGGCCTATGGCCCCTTGGATCCCCTACATCTAACGCCCTTGGGATCAGGCAGTGGTTCAAGGACAGGCATAAATGCAAGAATTTGAAATCATTTGTAGGAATAATATTTGTTTTTGTGCTGATACAAGTCAGATCCTTAAGGAAAGCTCTGCTCCGGTCTGGACTTTAATCTGTCAAACTCTGGAACATCCTTGCAGATGAAATTCATCTACTACCTTAGTGACGTCCTTTAAATCTCGATTAAAAAACAATTTTCAATAAACTTCCATGTCTACATCAAGTGGCTATTCTGTCTCTTTATCATTCAAAGCTCTTCTTTCAATCATTTCACAAATAAAGACTGTTACTATTATAAATTATATGCCACTCAACAACAACGGACAAAACATTGCATCCAAATCCACAAATGTCACTGTGACCAGTTTTCATTGAGAAACACTTCTAGACTTGCTGTTGAGTTAAAATGCAAAATTTCTCATGAGAACCACAAACAAAATGCCAGTCACCTGTGTTGTGTGGTTTTTAGCAGAAGTCTCAATGCCTCAACACATCATATCAGAACTATCCGGAGTGTCGAAAGAAATGAAAACCACAGTGAGCAGACCCTTTAACACCCGTCATGCTTCAGTTATTTCTGTCAGAGACCCTGCACACTTCACTGTGTGCTTGTCAATTATATTAAATGGATTATTGTGTGCATGAAGTGTGATGGGTGTGGGAACACCCATCACACTTCATTTGAAAGGATGATAGCCAATAAATCAATATCCAAAAAGCATAAATATGTTTCAAAAATTGGAGTAGAAACACTATGTTTTTTTAATTTTTAAACTGTAAGTTACATTTCACCGCACATTTTGGATATCTTCAACTTTAAATCTATCTGTTTAGTGAGATTTAAGTGATTTAAAGACTTATTGTGACTATAACATTACAGCTGTGCACTGTAGCACTGCGTGAGGACTGTTCTGGGTAGGGTAGAGGAAGTATCGTTAACAGAAACAGGCAGTCCACTTCCCTCTCTCACACCTCATTGCTGCTTGTGAAACCCTGTAAACTTTGTACATACCGGTTTCTTCCTGCAACTGCCTGTACTGTAGCTCGCCCTGGTTGCCCCTCCAAGTGCAGCATATTATCTGCGATGATAATCTTGCCCGCTGAGATTACGGTACAGCTCAATCCCTTCAAAGTCTGATTAACATAATATATTTTTTCTGCTTATTTTAGCATTAAAACCACCATTTTCCTGTCAATTCCTTGTTCTACATACAATGCAAGTCTCTGTTTTCTAAATGTCTTAGTTCCAAATCAACATTTTTACATCAAATTTGATGACAAACCGGATGTAATTGAAATACTTTGCTGCACTGATCTAATCTCAATGAAAGGGCTGGTCCTGGAAAAGAGGAAATTCACTGCTGCAGTGCAGAGTTTGTCTAAAGAGTTTCCCTAAAGTTTTAGGACTTACTGTCCTAAAACTCTCTTTAGAGAAACTGGGTTTGAAGGTTTGCTGTCCTAAAACTCCCTTGCATCCCTTATCATGTCAAAACTGACTTTAAAGCATGAATACCCTCTTATGGCTTGTTATGTGGAAACTACTACGACGAAATGAGCTTTTATAGCTTTTACAAGTAGAGGTCACATTTATACCAGAAAAACAACGTATTATGTGCAAGACTGTGAATGAGAAAATGTCAGCATAAGATATATAAACATTAGTTTTCAGAGTGTATACACGTTACAGCTGTCTTAAGGTGTGAGAGATAATAAATGAAGGTGTGGTACTGTACCATCGTTGCAGCTGGCCTCTCCTCCCCCAGTCCTCAGATATCCACTGTCCACAGTGGCTCTGTGTGTGTGTGTGTGTGTTTTGTAAAAATCCACAGATTGAGCTCCTCAGACTGCAGCCATCTCACAGCAGCAGCCAACGACCTAAAAGAGATCCACTGCACTTGCAACTTACTTCCTCCCTCACTCCCAAAGTGTAGAGTATGAAACAAGAACTGATCTAAGATACACACACGCGCACACGCTCACCACAAAGTTAAGCTTCTACTTCTGTATTTCTGTTCGAAGTCACTGGATGAAGTAATGAAGTAATGAACGGTTGATGTCAGTGTTTGTGTCAGCAAACCCCAAAGATTCACGAGACAATTAGTCAATCCAATTCATCTTGCAAACAGCAGACAAGTGTTGATGGCAAAAAACAACTACAGAGAGATAATTATCTTCAATCTGTTGCCAAATTACGGTGCTGCAGTTGCAAGCTGCCAACTCCACCCTATTGTGGTTACTTCATGTTTGTGTCATCAGAGAGATGGCTGCCTGCCTACAACGCCTATCATACAGGTTCACACTAAGGTGGAGAGGACTGTGAGGTGGTGGCTACATGTTTGATTTGTTGTTCTGTGGATAATTTTGAGTCAGACTGCTTTCACATTGCCTGCACAGTAAACCTTATAGAGTATGATGGTTCTCAGCCTGGTGTTGAACTTGTGAGGAGTGGTCACAAGTAGACACAAAAAGTTTGAGCAAAGTTCTTGCAGACTTTCATTCTCAGTGTCCCAGGTTAAATCTGTGATGATTTTGACTTGATTTCAAGTCTGTCTTAACCAACAGTCAGGTGCCCATATGAACACTGAAAGAGGTTTTCTTCTCTGTAATCATTCTTCCTGTTCATAGTAGCTGTTAAAAAATCCCCTTCAAAAGTGCTTCCAATGTAAGTGATGGGGGTCAAAATCACATAATTGTGCAAAAATGCATTTAGATGTTTATCTGAAGCTTATATGAAGCTTTAGCAGTCTGAGTTAGTCATATCAAGTGGATATATGCCACATTTACAGTCTTTTTAGCATTAAATCTTTGTGTTTCCTCTGACAGTGTTTCCCTGTTGAGGTGTGGTGGAAATATCTCTCTATATAAAACAAGGAATCTCTGTCTGTCTGTATGTATGTATGTCTGTGAGTTTGTCCCTTGCATATCTCTGAGAACTGAGAACTGTTCATCTAATGTACTTCATATCTGGCAGGTGGATTGCTGGAGAAACAAAGAAGTGCAATTTTGATGTGTGAAGTTGTTTGGTAGAGCGGTTTTCAAGAAATATATAAAAATATATTGAAGCATTGATTTGCTTCTTCTTCTGCCAGTGTAGTCAAGGAACAGACTGCGCCATTCTGCCATTGCAACCCACATTGTGGTCAGAGATGGGATTACATCCATAGTGTTAATGACTTGTTTAACTGTGTACTGTGAATGAAACTTTGCATGTTCCTTCAAGATTTAGTGCTGAATGTCTCAAATACGTTCAGAAATATATAAAAAGACCTCATAAACAATGTTACTTCTGCTTCTTCTTTTGCACATGGTTTCAACAAGCAGAAATGCAGATAGCGCCACTCTGTTATTGCAACACACATTGTGTTCAGAGATGGGATTACACCAGTAGTGATGAGAACTACCATAAAGAATGAACTGAAAATGTTCAGAGAGTTAAGCTCTGTTCCCGTTCCTCATACGCAGGAACTTTGTAATCATGTTCATCTGATCAACTTCAGCTCATCTCAAAATTGTAGTCTTCAGATATTCTGCGTGTGAGATGTTATGGAGCATCTGTAAATTGTAAATAGTCTGCATGAGAGGCGTTTAGGGGAGAGGCACAACCCCCTCTAGGTATTGAGACAGCCCATTTCGAACAGGCACATTTTGAATGGGCACTGCACTAGTAACATTAATGATGGCTCAGTGTCCCAGGAAGCAAATACTAATGAACCATCAGGTGCACCCCCTTGGAACTGGCCAAATTAAATGGGACTCTATTAATTACACCTGTGCTTTTCCTGCTATGACATGCCAGCTCTATTGTATGGACAATATGCAAATTTGAGTCCACAAATCAGGGCCTCTGTATCTAAATGAAAATTTATAATCATATTACTGGAACATGAAGGAAGACAAAATTGTTCAGACTGTGTAGTACAATATGAATGAATGCTTGAATTGAAGACAAATATGAAAAAGCTTAATAAAATAAATAATCAAATCCTTCTGTAGTTTACTGATACTATTTGTGTGAAATTATGACATGTGTCCTCTGCAAAAAGTGTTGACAATACTGTGTCAGAAACATTTGGCAGATAATTCATGAAAATTAAAAAGAGCAGTGGTTGAAGATTACAAGTATCTCACAGGGTACTGTAGCTGTGTCTCTTTTCGGAGAGACTTTAATGATTCTCAGAGGTCACGGTGATGACTATGGTGTCACAGGGCAATAATTTATATACTGGAATATCATTTCAGGCAGGATGAGTTCATTTCACACCTTTCAACTGGTTAGAAAGAGACACAAGTGTTCATCACTGACAGAGAAAGAAAGGATATGTTTGATAAAGTGAATCCATCAGTCCTTGACCCCGAATTGGAGGCCAGGCAGCACATCAACTATGAGATCGAAAACGAGGCTCTAGGGATAGAGGTCGAGGTGCTGAAAACTCACCTCCTTTGCACAGAGCAAGACATTGCCCGCAAGGAGGAAAAAGTTACTGAGCTATGCACCAGGCTGGAGGCAGAGACCAGAGAGAACAAGTTTCTGTGGAAAGAGGTGCAGCGCCTTACCAATGAGATCCAGGGTGAGAAGGCCAGAAATCTGAAGTTTAGTGATCAGCTGCAGCAAGAGTGAGACACCCATCAGGATCTAACTGAGACAGAGAGGAAGTCTAGTGCTGAAAGGGCGAGCGAGGACCAGGAGATGCTCGATAAGCTTGAGGGCTGAGCAGGAGGACCTCCGTCAAATCATGGAGCAGCAGTTGGAGAAGGTGAAAACTTGAGGAACAGACCTCTACCAACCTTGAGCTTGCCACTAAGTTCAGGGAGAAGCTGAAGAAGCAGGAGGATAAGACCCTTGTTGTTGTAATGGCCGTTGAAATACTGGTAGAGGAGGAAGTTTCTGGGGAGAAGGTCCCAGAGAAAAAAAAGAGGTGCTCAGTGTGGAAAAGAATCCGCCATTTCTTCAGTTTAAGGAGGAGACAGAAGAATAAGCAGGAGAATGAGTCAACACTCAACTAAGACTCCTGCACTGCAGTGACCTCCTGTTTTAATATAAATGCTCTATATGATTATATTTTATAGTACTGTAGTTGTATTGATGTATTTTTGAGTTATGTTTTCTTCTCTGTCTGTTATCACCCTGTTATCATTCATAACATACAATTAAGTAATTTACAGAACAGAAAATGTTCTGATCTTTAATGGTTGTCCAAACAGAAAATTTGAATCTCCTATGTCGGCATGCCATCAGCATTTGAGAGCTTTTTCAGAGTGAATGAATGCACATCTTATATAAATATTGCAGCTGAATAATGCACTCAATCAAAGATTGTGGCAATTTTTGTCAAATATGCATGTTTACAAGAATTTGGTTTCAGTCAAATTGGGTTATGTACCAAATTGTGAGAACATTATATTAGAATTGCAGCCTACGCATTGGAGAACAAAGAAAAATTTTCTACAAATTCAAAATGGTGTAAAATGTGTAGGCTGAAACTGGCGTGACCTATATGAAAGTCTATGGTTGGCCACCTGTGGTTGGAACAAGCAATGAAGAAAAAAAGTAGTTTCTACACTTCAAGGTTCAAGAGTTTTGAGATAAAATATTAAATGCCCCAAATGGTTGGCCCCATCTGCACCAAACACAAGTCTTCTTCTTCCTCTTCCTGATTAATTGGCCTTATTGAGCTTTCCACCAAATTTGATTGAAATCTGTTTAATAATTTAAAGATCCTCTCCAGCCATGATGTAAGATGTATATAAAATAGTTGAAATTTGTGTCTGACATGGTTTTTCCATGAATGCATTGACATTGTGTTTGTCTGCTACAATTGTGTCTACTAAAGACACACACATACAGATAACACATCAGCGTTGTGGTTGTTCAACAGAAACTGTTATATATTGACTTTTATTCAGTTTTAAGCCACATTTTTATGATAAACTTTTTAGACTTTAACCAGATGAACGAGTTTTGTCGTTGGATGTCTGGATCTGAAGCTATCAGAGAAACAAGGTGAGCAAACATTAGCAGCAGCTTGGCTAGCAGCCCCTCCAGGAAGTCCTGTGCTTGCCAAACATTGTCTGAGAAACATTGATTTTTTACGTGAAACAGTTTTATTTAGTATTTTTATGGTTTGTTTTTGGAGAAGAGACTTCTACCGATAATTCAGCTCCTGATAAAAACCAGCTGAATGTTGGGATGTTAAATTATCAGAGAAACTAGCTGAGCAAACATTAGCAGCAACTTGGCTAGCAGCCCTCACTGGACATCCTGTGCCCAATGAACAATGTCAGAGATTTTTAACATGAAACTGTTTTATTCAGTGTTTTTACCTGTTTTAATCACCAGGTCTGTTTGTTTTGGAGAGGAGGAGACCTCTGACGATAATTTGGTTCCCTGTAAAAACATCCTGAACGATGAATACTGGAGTAATCCTATCCTGGAGAAGCTAGTTGTTGTTGTATTATTTTGAGGGTATATATTGAGGGACCCCTACCGGCTGAAATTACATATTGTGCGTTTAATTTCATTGTGACTGATTTGTACTCACTATCATTGGATTTCTTGTCCAACAGTTTCACAATTGCCTCCAGTAAAAACCTCAGGTCAACTGTCTTCAACCTTTAATGGAAGTGTGCTTACTGTAGCTGGCTGCAAAACTGTAGGTGCACATAACTGTACACCTATAGCGAGGACAGAAATTTACATTTAATGTTAACTATTGATCTTGATTTATTTTTATTAATTTTGATAATAAAACTATGAGTTTTTCTAGGTTTGGTGACTTGAAACATTGTCTGCAAACAAGAGTTTCCTTCAGAACATTTGAATTGAACTGAAACGACTGAAAGCAGCTCCAGCTGAAAGAAAAAGACTAGTAAGTGGACCTTCAGTTGGGATGATTTTGTCACACTGATCTTAAGGTCAAGAATGAACTTACATGCTCAAGAACTGAAAACTGAAATAATGACAAATTGATACGATAAAATATATATGGTAGATGAAGGTAGCACAAAGTATATATACCATACCATTCAAATTAGAATATTTACAGGTAAACTCATCTACATCTGGTTTGCCCTCGGTCAGGAGGATCAAAGGGACGACGAATGTCTCAGCCTCATTCAGTCAAAGGAGGAAGTTTTTGCTTCATCATTTCCATTTTCAAAGCTACCAAATAAAGAAATAGATGACCATCACTGATGATCTCATTTGCTGTCTGGTAAAGTTCTATTTTAGCAACGGGATATGATGTAGTGCTCACATATTTATGAGTGTACCCACTAGATGAAAGATCAGTTTCAAAATTTGCGGACAGAAATCTCAAATGACCAAACACGATTTTTAAATCAACAATGCACCATGTTTAATCAGTTTAATATTTCCTTTTAAAAAGATGTACATGGCGGACAAATGGATTCATCTTCTATAGTATAGAACAACATACAGTACATGTCATGTTATAATTAGCATGTGAAAACAAAACAATAATTACCCGGTACTGTCCCTCTTATTTACTCAGATAAAATGGGCTCACTACTCAGTGTGAACCTTTACGAGAGGCCCAGGTAGATACAGAGAGTTGACAAGAGAAAAAAGAAATGCCTTTGAGACACTGAAACAGGATTACCTCTGACAACTGATCTTTAGAAAAATCTTCTGAAACTTTGAACGTCATACAGTATGTGCAAATGAAAGTGTTATAAATGGTAATTCCACTTATTCAGTCCTGAATCATTGCAGGGAGGAGTTAACTGTATTACGGCATTAAACTGAACTGTACTACGATTTTTAATCAAATATTCTTCATGGTTCTGTGCTCCACATGGATGGATTAGCAAGGCTGATTAAGGACTTTTTAGGACCCTAAGCATGATTTGATAACCCAAGAATTGCTTTAGCGCCCTCAAAGGGTATTAGAATTACAAATGTTTTATAATTCAAAAATTGTTCCTGTGATTTTGCCACTTAAATACTGAAGATATGATAAAAATGAACAAAGGAACCCAAAGGGGGCCCCTGAGCAGCTGCACACTTAGGCCTCAGGTGGGCCTTGCAGATTGGTTTTGTGAGAGTATAACATACTCAAATTAATTTCTAAATAATTAAGGCACAACTGTTAAAATGATAACTCAGAAACATTGACAACAACTGTGAACTAATAGCACCATTACAAACCAAAGCACCACAAGAAAAAAAAGGAACATTGCAGCTAATCCCCATGAAGACAACACTTCCTCTCTTTACAATGACATTATGTGACATTTAGTGTGACACAGAGCTGCTTTCAGCGGTGATCAGTGTGAACGTTTGTGAAGAGTCGGACCACAGCAGATTTCAGAGCACAGTGGATGTCACAGTGACGCCTGTCAGACTTGATGACCGCTCTCTGAACCTCTTTCGCAGCATTTCCAAAAATATTCTCTACAGGATGGAAAAACAGCTGAAACAACATTTTTAAAAATGTGTAAAAAAAAAAAATCTTCAATGAAATCAGTACTACAGAACTTTGCTGCACAATCAGCAGGTCAGGTGCTGATCCAACAGCAGGGAAACAGTGACCACCACTGTCTTTAAAATAAAAAAAGAGCTGATTGTGCTAACTAATTATTATTATTATCACTGGGAAATAAATTTAAAATAGCTGTAATTTTGAGCACTTTATGGCAGGAGTCTCCTCACAGCAGTCTTAATGATGGTTTCAGACAGCCATGAATACATCAGATGTGTGCCACAAAGAAATCAGACATTTTACAAGCGTGTAAATCCATCCCCAGATTAACACTCCTACAATAAAATGCTCTTTGAATACCGAGCAGTCAGAGGTCTTCCCTCCTCCTCACTGGGCTTGTTCCTGCTGGCAGAGCTGACGCACCGCAGCTCACTGTGCTCTGAATTTCCACTCACAGTAAAAGTTACTAGCACTGCCAAGTGAGTGGTAACATGTGGCAAAAATACCCTCCTCCCCTCCCCCCTCCGCCCCCCCAAAAATTAACTGCAAGGCCAGTGCTGAAGGATTTTAAGATAATGACACTGAGCCGAGCTGTTAAAGTGTCCTTTTGAAGATTTAATGCACAAGCTGCCACAGTCTGCAACCACAACACAAAATGCTGTGCATGCTGTGATGAAAATGTCCTGGTGTGTCAGCGCCGGCTTTACGCACATCACTAAGGCCGTCTCTCTGTGTCTGTGTGCAGCGTTAAGCACAGTTTGTATTGTAGAGGTGATAACATTTAAGCAAACTAACCGATGACCCAGACGACATCCAGCAAAATGGCAAGACTATGGCAGGTTCACTGCATTGACACATTTATAGCTTCCACGGAGACATCAAGTCAAATCACATCAAAACAAACACAAAATACATAAAAGTCCTCTGACTGCTTACACTTTGTGCAACTCAAACTCTGCTCATACTTCAGCTGAACAGCGAGGACTGATGAATACAAAGCAATAGCATAAAACAATGTGGTCAAGTAACTATCAGATAACATAGACACAAATCTTTCATTTCATAATATAAGATATTCCTTTTCATGGGCAAAGATATCTGGAGGATCATTTTCTTTACAAAGTGGATTAAAAAAAAAAAAACTAAACAAATACGACCTGTTAACATACAGGGTTAAGAAATCAGGCTTAACTTTTAGGCCACTTAAGCAAAGACAAGTGGAACTCAGAGTACTGCGACCAATCCTGCGGCCAAAGAGAAATATAGTAGCACCAAAATATTACAACAGAGGGATAGTTTAGACAGGCAGAGAGAGAGAGGGGGAGAATTGAAGAGGTACTGATTATCGGTTTATCCTTAAAGACGATGGAGGAAAGGTACTCTCCCTCGCTCTGTCTCTCCAGGTTTCAGCAGCCCTCTCTCCAGTGGAATGTATAACTCAGCTCGGCCTGGAGAGGCATCTGGTCTGGGCTGAATTCTGTCTGGAAAAAAGGTCCCTCTGAACAGTTATGGGACCAGGTGTCTGCCTGACAAGTGTCCCAGGTAGGTCTCACACTCCTCTGATAGAGGTAGTGCGAGGGCTGCTGTCACAAGGCTCAGTGGGAGAGTTTCAGGCTTACTGTGTGTGTTTGTGTGTGTTTGTCTGCGTGTACAGGACCCAAAGATGGATGCTGTGAGGTCCATGGTGTCTAGGTCAGTGTCCCTGGCAGGTTTTGCAGCACATTTGTCTAAAATATGGCCGGCTGCAGAACTTGAACCTGAGCACCAGGGGGCAGTAGGCCACAGTGTTCACATCTTTACACTCTACAGGGGAGACAGACAAAGAAGAGATTAATTACTGCATTATCATTCTACATTTCTACAGCAGTGTCTGTATTATGTTTTAATATTATCACATTTCCTATCCTTTATCACCAGAGAGACTTGAACTATTTAATTGGAAAGATGTAGTGCAAAACTTTTGAAAATTAGCTTGTGGATTAAAGAATTAATGAACATGTTGATATTTGAGAAAATCAAATATGTTACAAGGGGCAATGCATCCTTGTTCCACACAACATGGCAACTTATATATTTAGATGATAATACACAGGTTAATATAGGACTATTTACCTCACCTCTTTCTTAAAAATTATTTTATTCTTGTCTCTTTATTTCCAAAATGTATGATACAATGTTTACTTTATTCTGTTACTGCAGCGTTTCTGAATGTGTGTATTCTGTATATGTGAATATGTGTGTTCAGGCAGGCGCATGTATGTAAAATGCGTGAGTACAAAACAGTATACTGATTTAATAACGTGTGTTCTTGAAAGGAAGACTTGGTTAGGAATACGTGTGAGGGGAGTTTAATGTGTTCAGCCACATTAATTTGTATATAAACATTACAATTTTACAACTGCAAACAATAAAAAGGCTTGAACTACTGCATTAGTCATTAACATCTGTTTATGATGTCATTCGTGAGGTATACTGCCAGCTCAGACTCAAAAACCCTCAACATGAGTCTCAAAATATGTGTTCAAAATAATTGAACTAACTTCAAAAACTGGAATTTCAAATAAAATTCCAAATAAATTTTTTTAATAATGTTCAACAAATCAAGTCCTTAATTTCAGCACAACAATTTTGCCAGTTCAAATACAATCTCATATCTCATTTCATATTGTTATTTCAGTAAAACATGAGACCTGCAGGAGTGAACTTTGACCTCTGACCTTCAGGGTTGTCTGTACCGATGGGCGGAATGAGGTCACATTTGCTCTTGCACTGCTGCATGGCTGCTGGCCGCTGATGCTCCAGACACTCATTGGACGGCTGGCCGATGTGAGTCAGACACTGCACCGAACGCATCTCCTGACCCAGACCGCACTTGGCAGAGCACTGCAGCACAAAAACACCGTTAACATACAGATACACAGCACGACCTGCACTGAATTAATGGAAAATTAAGAAAGAAACAACGTCTTTTCTTATGAATCTTATGAATTGGGCTCTGTCTTCACTTTCAGTTAGTTCAAAGCTGCCAACATGCTGAGTCGTCTTATGCAGAATTAAAGTTAAGAACTGTGCTATAAAACAGAGAATAATATTAAAAGTATGGACCACTGTGGACGGACAATGTAGTGGTTCTGAAACCTGACAAGTTGTGCTGAAACTCTCCCACGACTAAATCCCTTCACACACGCTTTGTTTCCTCTGTATATAAAAAAATAATCAAATTTCAATGCCTGAGTAGATCGTCCAGAGTCGTTTTTTAAATAAATACATGGCTGCATTTACACAAACTGATGGCGGCATGCTACCATGCAAGGTGATGGAACAACCATTGGGAGCAATTCTGGGTTCAGTATATTACCAGAGGACACTTCGGCATGCAGCCATGAGTAGGATCAAATCACCCAACTTCTGATTAGTGGACAGCCCGCTCTACCTCCTGAGCCAAAGCCGCCCCATATATCAGTAAGACTTAAACACCAGTATGTACATAGATACAATATTGATGGAATTTCTCATTCTTTTGGTGCGTTTGGTGCTGTCATTACTGTGGTAGTTTTTAGCCACGCTGTTCACATGGGTCTATGTTATCAATGTTGGCCTGTCGGCAGTTCTACCACTTCGGTCCAGACTGAAATATCTCAACAACTATTTGATGGATTGCTATAAAACCTGATACATTCATGACTCCCAGAGGATGAATCTTACTGACTTTGGTCTTTTTTTTTCTGGCACCACCCGATATTTGATATTCGTGGTCCAGAGTGAAATGTCTTGACAACTTTTAGATGTATAAATATGTCTTTTGGTGCAGACATTCATGGTCTGGTAACTTTAATGATGTGTGTCCAGAGTCTTTATCATCATGTTGAAAACTTTGGTTTATAATCAAAAACAACTCAAAATGAATGACAGACAGCCACAGCCTCAACTGCACTTTGTGTTTAGTCCTACGTTGAACACACACACACGAATGTTTAAACTGTACAGAGATGATGATCAATACAAAAAAATACTGTATTTCTTACATCTCTCTAGCTTATTTGTCACATTTTTACTCACCCAACACAACATACATTTGACATAATAAAATCTGACAAGTGACTTAACATGCTGGCCTTTCTGCTCACACCATTCTCGCACACATGAGGTACGTAATGCTGCCACATGAACAACACTTTCATGTTCACAACATGCTAAAACCTTCTGACTGCAAAAGACCCTCTGACTGCACAACTGCTTAATATTAAAAACAAATTTTGGACCTCAACTTTTATCTATTGAACAGTTTGTTTTTCTTCACAATAAGCATTATAGCCTCACGTGATGCTAGTGTGGCTGTAGATTCATACTTCTGTAGATCTTTATGTTAGCTGTTAATCCATAACGGATATCACTGCTGATTTTAATTGGTATATTTCTATTTATTCAACAGCTTCTGAGTCAGAAACTGTTTTTACAGTTAATGAAACAACTTCTGCTGATAGTAGAGCAGCTGGTTATTGTATTGTAGAACAAAACAGACCAAGATTTACATAAAAATATACAAAGTATGACATAAATGAATAGGACTACGAATAAACCAGAAGTGAATGACAGGAAAGGTGTACAGTTTCGTACCTCTCCCCAGGGACCCGTCATCCACTGAGGGGGAGGGCAGCGCTGCAGGTTACAGCGCATTTTGGAGGTGGGCCGGCTGTTCTTGTGGCACTTGGAATCTGGCAGTGTGTCGCCGCTCTCCCCGCTCTTGCACAAGACCTCACGGTGCCTGAAGCCAGGACCACATCTGGGCATACACTGCAGACAGAGTAGGAGATGAAGAAAGACGGGGAGAAAGGGGAAACATGAGGCGGCAAGGCAGGGAGTTGGAGGCAATGGGAGGGTGCAGCAGGGGGTTACTGCGGTCACATGCATGAAAAAAAGAAATCCTCATCTTAAACCATTCAGCAGAGGGCAGCAGCAGTATGAAAAACAAAGTCAAGAGTCTGCTTAGTTCCTGTAAATCAGCTGGACGTAATCCCTCTCCTGCATGTGCCATCACTACGTTACACAAGACGTCAGAGAAAAGTTGAGCACTGCTGCACTTCTGACACCATTCAGTTTGGTTTGAATTCATTCTTGAACTGTGAGAACAAAGTTTAGTTCCAGGAACAAAGTGGAGGATGTAGAGAAGCACTATTCAGGAGCACAGGAAAGACTTGACAAGATGTATCTTAAAAGTAAAGTCTTGACAGAGTTAGAGCTACATTAGAGCACAGAGAAACTTAATACACCTAAACTCTACAAGACTGCTCGAACTAAGGGTCAGAATTAAAAATAGGTCAGGGGATTCCCACCTGACAAGTCTAAACAATATGTATTCATGACTGCAGCAACATGTTCCATGTGATCTATTGGTCTGCTTCGTGCCTCTGTTGTGTATTTCATGGTTAAGGTGTTCTTCCTTTCTCCTGGCAGATCTGTGGGTTTCTTAGGTTCAACTGGAAAAGAAACTATTGCTTCATCCGAGAGGAATTTTTTCAGAAAACTGAAATATTGGTTCAAATTCAGCCATGAATTGGGGAATTTCCCTGTGTACTTGCATGATGGGAGACCTTTGATGTCTGCCTACCTCTGACCAGTCCAGGGCCAGCCATTCAGGGGGGCAGCTGTGGTTGCTGCAGGGCTCAGTGAGTGAGGGACGTGTGGGGGTGCAGGCTGAGTCGTCCAGGACCTTCTCCTCTGACGCAGAGATCCTCCTTTTACATAACACCTCCCGTGTACGCAGTCCTCCGTTACAGCTGCGGCTGCACTCCGACCATTCTCCTGTCCACCAGCTAGAGGCCAAGAGCAGCCTGACACTCAGTTTGTTTTTTTGCCTCACTCACATTGTATAATGTACTTTATCAATGAACACACTACAGCGGGAGATTATTATACTTTACAAACAGGTAGGAATGCAAGGCAAGAAATGATGACCTAAAGATGAAGTATACACTGTGATTACTACTATAGTGTGAGTGTAGAATGAAACCTGAACATTCAAAACACTGAAGCACCTATACAATCATCCAAATATCATTTACAAGCTGCACGTCGCCAAACAGAGACTACAAACAAGCTAAAGCTAACCCTACTCTAAAACTGAAATCTAAAACTAGTATAACTACAAACAGGAAAATACTAAAATTTCATCTAGAAGAAAAAGTTTAAAGCAAAGTTCACCAAAATTTGTCTGATGTGGAGATAGATTGTATGATGGAAGGTGTAAGTCTGATAAAACAATAAAAAGACAAAGAAACTCAGACACTTACATAAAACAAAAATGTGCAATTAAAAATTAATTTCTCACAAGCAAGAAATCATCAAGAAATACACCTAACCCTACAAGAAAATACTAAAAATGCCAAATATTTACCTTGGAGAGCATGGCTCAGTATTGCAGGATCTTTTCTTCTCTTTGGGTTTGTTCTTCTTGTCACAGAAGTGGTTGTAGACGACTGAATGATCTCCCTGCTTCTTACACACCACCTGCTGGGTCTGCACACCTGACAGGTGAGACAAGACAAATGTACAAGAGGACATTGAGAGATAAGCACTGACTCTCAGTGTTAGTTATTTTGAAGCCTGTGCCACTTTAAGAAAAGGATCCTGCCACATTGCTGTGATTAATTATCTCTAAAAGTGTCTGTTGGGGTGCTCTGGTGGGATTAAGGGTTTAAGGCGCCAACCAACGTCCCTGGTTCGAGTGCAGTTAGAGACCTTTGAGCATGTCATTCCCCTTTTCTCTCTTACCTAATGTCCTATCATCTCTTTACCTGTATAATGAAAGCATAAAAAATCCTAAAAAGCTATAAAAAAATCTGCTTTGAGTCCGTTGAGATCAGCAAAAGACTGATCTAAATTCTCACTCAGGTGACGTAAATTATGGAGTTTAAAACTTTTTAGCAGTTAACTGGCTGCAAAAAGGAGTTTACCTTCCCAGATGAACTGCCAATATATCAAAGGACGGATTCCTAATTATTTAAGTCTGTCTTAAAACAATAATCAGGTGCCCAAATGAACATTGAAACAGATTTTTCATGCTGTAATCATTTCTTCTGTTCATACTGGCCGTTAGAAAATTCCTTCATAATACACTTACAATATAAGTGATCGGAGCCAAAATCCACAAGCCTCCTTCTGTGCAAAAATGTATTTAAAAGTTTATCTGAAGCTAATATGAAGCTTCAGCTGTCCAAATGAGTCAGATCAAGTCAATATCTGTCAACGTTACAGTCTTTTTAGTGCCAAAGTCCCTCTTTTTGTTACTTAACTTCCACTGCAGCTCAACAGGGAAACACTGCCCAATGAAACACAAAGAGGGAATTTGATGCTAAAACAGACTGTAAATGTGGCAGATATCTACTTGATATGACTAACTCAGACAGCTGAAGCCTCATATAAGCTTCAGATAAACTTTTAAATGCATTTTTGCACAAAATGACTGTGTGAACACACTGTGGATTTTGACCCCCATCACTTACATTGAAAGCACATTTGAAGGGGATCTTTTAACAGCCAGTATGAACAGCGGGAATGATTACAGCGAGGAAAAACCTCTGTCAGTGTTCATATGGGCCTTTAAGAATCACAGAAATGCAGCGTCTGATGTCTGTTGGCTGACATTTCCCATGTAGTTTTCAATGGCACCCTAATTCCACTCTTAAACACAAAAAGAAATCAGCTAAGCCTCTCACTGAAGTTCATGGAGTCAATGTGACATTCCTGAAATTATTTAATAAAAGAACAAAAGTATCCCCTCTTAAAAAAAACGTCTGTGCCAGTACCCTGCTTATTGTTCGCCCTCCACGTTCACATCCTTCACTCCACATTACATAAGCCAAAGAATTTATTTCTCACAGGGGAAAATGAGCTCTTATCAGGTACAGCAGCATGGATCATTAACTCACAAAGGCATGAGAGGGGAAAAGGGAGATTGACTATGTGTGATATCTCCAAAGCCTCTGGGCTTGTGAACTGCTCTGTTCTCAACGTGGACTCAAAACACTCCCACTCCCATGGTGGCTTCACTGGGTCAGTGTTGGTCTACAGCAGGGATTTATACTGTGTGTTTTTATGGGCCTCTGTATGTGTGTGTAAGTGCATCTGTGTGTTTGTACATCCATGTGTGTGAGAAAGAGAGAGAAAGTCAGGAGGAGAGAGACAGGGAGATGAAAAGAGTGGGAATGTCTCAAACTTTCATGTTTAATTTAATTTCCTTCCTGATGAAACACACACATGCCAACATGAGTTCCCAAAGCTAGTACCGCCTTTACACAAGGTTTTACAAAACAGTGTGTTATTTTGTTACATAAAAACAAAAAATGTGGAGGGTGTGGCAATACTTTTTTCATTGATGCTGCTTTCTATTAGCCTTGCGCCTACGTGATGTGTGTATAAATGCTCTCCTTCCACAAAAATTTGTCCCCACAAGGTAAATCATTCAATATTCAGGCTTAGATTTGTTTTTTGCTCAGTGTTAGAGTTAGGCATATAGTTGTTATGTTGAAGTAGGTTAGGTTAGGATGAGTCACTGTAATGTCCTGCTTTGTTTGTTTGTTTGTTGTTGTTGTTATGTGTGTTTGTCTACCTCCAGCACACAGAGCTGAGCAACGAGACCAGGATGTGTAGTGCCAGGAAAAGCCGCTCAGTGGATCCCTGCTGAGTAGGGGGTTGAAACGATAGTGTATCCCTGGACTTTCCTCCCTCACCAGCACCTACACACACACACACAACAAAACATTAGCAATACACATTTTCACTTTTCTCTTCCTTTTTTCAAAGCAAATACTGATTTTTCATCCCCTTTTTTTTTTACCAAACTGTAGCACATTAATCATGAGACTTGTTGTGGAGATTCTTTGGTCAGAGAAAGTGCTCAGCTTCTGTTCTTACCATGACAATAAGGGTCATATTTGTTGGCCCCAGAGCCTCAAGAGTTTCTGGTCCATCAGTAGGCCGCCTATAGTGGAAGGTCGTTCCGGCAATTTCGAACCTGCGCGGCGTGTCAATGGTCAGCTTCCCATTGATAAAGTACTGATCGCCTTTACTCTTCAGCACTGGGACACAGAAGAAAAGGAAGAAATAAACGCACTGATTTGTTACTTAGTTCATTTGAAGCACGTCATGGTACATCCTGGAGCTGATACACACACAGTAAAGTATGGACAAATGCTGTATTTGTTGTAATGGGCATTCCTTCTTAGAGGAATACACCAAAATGATGAGGAATTTGCTTATCTGTTGTAGTTAAGAAGATAAGTAGATCATTTTTATTTTTAAAAGAGTTCGATACAGAGAAAACACAAGCACTGTGAACTATTTATCCTCGCTAGCACAAACTCCAAAAGAACCTATGGTTCTTTTTACCTAGTGAGAGATAACGTAGCTGTCAGAAGTTCCTGTCTTGTCTAAGAGATTGATATGAACAGTTTTCCGGACTCAGCTGCTCATAATTATGGTCTGAACAATGTGACATGAGTGCAGCATAAGCTAAGTTACAAACATCATGGGCTACCTCTGTGTTTTATTGGCAGACATTTCATCAAGTGGAGCACAGATGCCATTAAAAACATTATTAATATTAACTGCTGTACTCCATTCAGATGTTCCAGTTTTAGAGCTCTCGTATGCTGCATGCATGCACAGTCATTTAACTGGTTACATAAACGAAACAGAACCCTTATTAATGTTATTAGTGAATCTGTGCCCCTAATCTAAAAGTCCTATATCAGTTTAACATCGGTGCATTCAGTTGGCCTCTTTGCATGAAACAGATATACAGAAATGAAACTGATATGGGCCTCTTTCACATCTGACATTTTGACTCGTTACTGTAGGAAAAGCACAGATGACCATGAGTCAACGTGGACTATGAAATGACCCTGAAAACTGTAGCAGCCATCATTGTTATTGTTATTTACACCTGAGCTTTTCCTACTGTGACATAAGACAGCAAATTTCTTAGCAAGCAAAAGTGTTGGCCTATTCCAGGAGAGATAAGATATTCACATAGGCATGTCATATTGTTCTAAAACTCAAGACCAACTTGTGGTTCATTGAAAGGAGACAATAAACTTGAATGCTGTCTTACCAAGGTAGTTTAGGGAGATGTTGAGCTCTTGTATGTGGATGAACACGGATCCTTTAGGGATTCTGACAACCTCTTCATAACCTGAGACACACACACACACACACACACACACACACACACACACACACACAAAGTCAAAAAAATGAAAGCAAGGTGAAGGAGGTTTATTCACTGGGGATAGGGGGAGTGATGCATAAGTAGTGTTTAGCTCTGTGGGATGCCGATGGACTAAGCAGAGGCTTCAGATTCCAGCTGCATTCCTGGGCAGCCGGCCTCAGCTGCTCTGCTCGGCTCTTTGCTAGAGAGCGAAAACTATGCCAAGAGCCGGCTTCTCCTCTCTACTTCTCTACTCTCCATCTGTTTTGGTCTCTTGTCCCTTTCTTTTTATGCTCATCTCACCTCTGCTCTGCTTTTCTCAGCTCTGCTCTGCTGTCCAGCCAACAAGCCCCGCCACTGCAGCCCTGCAAATAACTTCAGCCTCACTAGAGGAAGAAGGAATAAAAAAAATTCCTTCCAGTGCTTTGACCACAAGAGGAAAGGAGAGGCTTGGCCCGTGACCTCTCCGTGGAGCTCTGAGAGGTGGGACTGACCCTGCTCTGGGTTTTCTAGATGGAGGCGTGGAAGATTAGAGGGAATAGAGAGTCTGAGGTTTTTGGCTGCTCGGCCTGGCCTCAGAGACAGACATGGAGAGAGCAAAAGTGCAAGAAATAAGTTCTTCTGTTAGCAATCAGGGACCTGTGTGGTAAACAGAGAGCAAAGGAGCTGTAAACCCCCCTGGCCCTTGACACTTCAGTAACCCCTCACCGCCTACCAGAGCCACAAGCTGGACAGATGGGAAGGGACTTAAAGGGACATTACACCTTTATACACCTTTTAAAAACCTCTTTACTGGGATGAGGGAACTCTGTTTTTTATTTTCCTATTTTACGGTGTAGCTTCAATAGTTTGGCTCAATCTCAGGGTCATAAAACACTCTCTGCATACTGTGGACAGTGTTATCACTCCCTTATAGTAACAGAACATCAGAGGTGAAAATAAAAGGATTAGTTTAATTATCTTTGTGACTTGAGTTACTCTGTGCTGTGCAGGTTTTTATTCACTTGTGCTGTGCTGCCTTCTGTGTCAGTAGACATATTCAAATCACAGAAGCAGAAAGGAAAAGCGCTGGCTAAAGGCTTTAGGAGTTCACAGCTTGCTGTAGACATGACTGGGAGATTCTGCTAGTCATAAATATTGCCTTTGCCCAGAATATCCCTCCAATCCTCCAGTCCTGGTTTTTGTGCTGGAGATGAAGCTTAAGTGTAAGAGATGAGACCAGTGTATACTGTAAATGTGACTGAGTTTAGATAGATCTACTGTATTGGGCCTTTGGGACTACGTACATTTTAAAGGGTGAAGTCAAACAAACTCATTTTACTCCACTTTGACAAAAAGAACGTGACTTAAATTTGAGAAGTGTACACTACAGTATATGACCAAAACTATGCAAGCCTTGTCCACATATTCTGAAACCCAATTTTAACCCAATCAAACACCTTTTGGATGGATCGGAACGCCCACTGCGAGCCAGGCCTAATCGCCTAACATCACTGTTGTGGCTGAATGGGAGCAAATCTCTGCAGCCAGCTTGTAAAATCTTATGGAAAGCCTTCCCAGAGGAGAGGAGGCTGTTACAGCTGCAGATTAAAAGACGGGTTCAAACATTTTCAAGTCTTAAAGCAATAGTCAGGTGCCCAAATTAACATTGAAAGTAGTTTTTTTTCTTGCTGCAATCATTCCTCCTGTCCATACTGGTCATTAGAGGATCCATTCATAAAGCTGTAATGATGGGGGCCAAAATCAATTATTAATTATTTATTTATTAATGCCTTTCCTGTAGAAAAATGTATAAAAGTTTATCTGAGATTGATATGAAGCTTAAGCCGTCCAAATGAGTCAAATTAAGCAGATATCTTTCAACATTACAGTTGCTTTAGAGCTAAAGTTTTTACTATACTTCCACCACAATGAGGGAATTTTTTGTATTTTCCTGAGTTTTGTTGATAGAAATAAAAATATAGATAAATATCACCGGAGTTATCCCTGTTGCTTGTTTCGGTAGTGATTGTCTACTGCAACAAAGGCTGCCGCTCATTAACACTGACCATAGATGCCCCATGACTAAACAACCTACAGCTTGACTTCAGCCCTACTAACAAAATTTTAAGGCAATAATGTCAGATATTTTTGAGGGTAGTTGAGACCTCAGCGTGGGGTTGACAGACTGGCCTGGTCGCTGTGGTCCAGAGCATGGTTGCCTGCTCAGGGTGTGTCCACTTTGAGGAATCCTGGATGGGGGTGAGTGGTGTTGACAGTTGGGTGAGAGACTCTGAAGTTGGTGTTGCGGGGAGAATGTAACCCAGAATAGATCCAACAGCAGCCGGACCTCAAGCCACACTGGTCGGACCTCACCTAAATCTGTCTGCCACGTGTCCCTGGGTGGCTGGTGGATAACTATATATATATATATACTGTATGTATTAATGTGTGCTTCCTCAGAGATCATGTGTTGGCTCGAGAACCCTTAATGTGCATTTGTATGTGATATTGAGCTGACTAGACTACCCGTATTTGTTCATTCATACATAAAGTTGTGTAATCTTTATTTGTAGATGTGTTTATTTATAGGGCCACACATCTGTCAAATTTCCTGCTCTGTTTATTTAAAGCATGCCTACATCCATCCACCTCTTAAAAAGCTTTGACCCTTCAGTTCCTAGTAACTTTCAGCCTCATCTCAAAAAAAGAAGTGTTTTATACCCAACTGATTAAACATATTTCAACTGTTTGAGAATATTCCAAAATGTTTTTTAGGTCTGAGCATTGTGTGTCAAACAACCTTCACTTAGTAGCCAATGCTGGCCTTTGCTCCATCCAATCTTGTTTTGACCTTACGGCAACATTTTCCTCAGTCAACACAACATGAATCAAGGCTCTGGAGTGGTTTAAAAGTTGAACTTGGTTGCTTAATTTCCTCGTCTACAAAACTTACTTGCTGTGTACCTCAGGGATTGATTCTGGGCCCTATTCTTTTCTCTATTTACATGCTTCCCCTTGGCCACACAATCAATAAACATAAAACATTGTTGCCTTTGTATGCAGATGATACACATTTATATCTTCTTGTCAACTTTATATAAAGCTTATATTGATGGACTGATAAACTGCAGAAGCGTTCACTATAGGACAATAAAAAGGACTACTCAGGAATTCATTGACGTAAAATAGTGATAAAAATTTGTCCCCTGTGGTCTGTGCAGACACAATGATGGTTATAACTAGTGGCTGCCAACCTAAAATCTGGGCTGAATCAACACTCAGCTATACATATCATTTATCTTTTAGTGTTCATCAGAAACACCCAGAACAGCAGGTGCTGAAATAAATGATTGTTCTGCAGCAATGTGGAAGTTTTGTTGGCTTTATCAAATAAATAACTGTAACAGTATGCTGCTGTGAACAGAGTTTGCATGTGAACAGACAATTATATGATACATTCTGAATGTCTGGGGTATACTAACTCACATTGCAAGGCAGATGTCCAAGGTGCATCCACAATCCAGGATCCAGTATCAGAATCCAAAGGTTGCATGTGCACGTTTTTGGGACAGAAGAGCAATTACTTTGCATAGCTTCTCCTGGTAAATGCCTCATGTTCACCTAATCTGAATCTCAGAAGAGTAGAGATTGTTCCAATGCTGAATTCAGAAACTAAACCCCTTTTCCAACCTCCCAATTATATCAGTGCAGATCAAAATATTCACCTTTATGTGCAGAAACCTATGTGGAGGTAGCTCCCAAAGGAAAATTGATGAGAAAACTGGGAGAGTGTTTAAGTTCTGTACCTCCTTCGGTCAGAGAGTCGTTGAAGACTCCCTCCACAGACATGCAGCTGCTCCCGTCACCTCCGCAGATCCGACAGCGGTCCTCGCGAACGTCTGAGCCGAGGATTCGATCACAGCCTACGTGCTGCAAGAAGGGAGAAACGAGTGAGCTTGCAGGGTGAGTCGGGGTCATGGGTGAAGGGGCACAGTCAGTAAGTCGAGAGGTGTCAGAGGCCGGGCTGAGGGATTACCTCTAATGTCTTCCAGACCACTTTTCTAAAACACAGAAATATCAGATGGTAAGTCCAGATGTGTTTTCTGATCCTGCGCAGACATAATGCTCTTAGGTTGCTAAACTCATAGCTGTCGACATAAATAAGTTTCATGATGAGCGGAGCAGGTGGTTTTACTCAAACTCTTTAACAGTGAACCAAACCTAAACAAAAGAGTAGAGAATGAATAGCAACTGCTCTCATTCTCATATATCCAAGTGACAGTTGCTTATTGTAGAGAGGGATAATGAGGCTTAAGTTTATTATTACTTTTACATTGATTAGATCACAGTTCAAAACTAAATCCAGAGTTAAGACGGTGATTCACGCTATGGTTACCAGGGTTATCTGGTGGCTTTATCATTTGGGCATTAGAGACTTAAAGCAGTTTAAAATGAGAAAAGTCTCCACTAACAGGAGGCCAGCGTTTCCCAGAGATCACTGAGGACATTATGTTATGTTCATCTGATCTGAATGGTGTGCCAGCATTAGTATGGTAGAGATGGTGTTAAATTTGTCACACAGATCACAGAATCACTTACGGACCAAAATGAATATAACTTTCAAATTCAATTTGTCCAAAATCATGACTCATTAAATGAATCATGAATCAATGATTTACATTTTTTTCCCTGCACACATCAGGAGCATTTAGGGGGTTCAGTGTTTTGGAGGGAAACTTTGACATATAGATCACCATCTCACTCTACCACCTGAGCTGCAGCCGACTTATAGAACAATACAGAATGCATATTATGCTTTTTGTGGTCTCAATATAATAAAAGGTTAAATGAGACAGACAGGACATTGAATTTTTCCACGTTAAATGAGTCCAATAATATATAAGTTCATATAAAAGACTGTCCCAAAAGTGCAAATACCTATAGCACCATGATGGGCAGATTAATGTTGAATTTAATTTCAAGGGTTTCAATTCAGAGAGAGAAATCAGGAATGTTTGTCAGTGGAAACTCAAAATTAAGCAAACCCGCAGGTGTTATGATCCTGCGACTGCCTAACCTGCTGCCACTCTCCAAGTGGCTCTCTCCTTCTCTCTCCCTGTGTGTATGTGTGCTATTGTGTGAGTGGAGACAGGTGTGGTGGAGTCAGAGCAGAGCCACACCAGCTGCACCTCATCACAGTTATCAAGCTCTCTACAAATACCCAGCTCTGCCACTACCACCAAACCAGATTGTAGCGTCTGCTACCCGTCAGTGTTGCTGCACTCCAAGCCACTTCACCTGCATTTATCCTGTTTTCCCTTGCCTAACTTTGTCTCCTGTTCCCTGCAGTTCAATCTGCTCTGGCTCTAGCCCCTCTTCTTGTCTTGTCAGCCCTGCTTCCCTGCCCTGGATCGTTGTTCTTCCCCGCTTCCAGCCAAAGACTCAGCCTCAGATTCCCAGCTTCGAGCCCAAGCCCCAGCCCCAGTTTCCCAGTTACCAGCCCAAACTTCTTAGGCCTGTATTCCCTTTCCCCAGCCTCTAAAATAAAAACCTTGTTTCTATTACATCCCTGTTTCCTGGTGTTTGCCTGTCTTGCTCTGCCCAACATAGGAACGAGGAAAGAGATGCTATGGTATAGTTGCAACAAATGGCATGTCAGCAGTATTTCCCCTATATTCATTCTGCAGCAGCACGCCGCCACTGCAGAATTTTGAGCACCGCTGCCAAAATTCCACACAATCATTAATATCAATGGGCTACTAATGATCTTCACTCACACTCTGTGCGGGCATGATAGCACCCTACGTCACTGTGGAGTTGTTTTGAGTCATCCTTCCTCTGCTCACACTTCAAAAGGACATCTACGTGAAATGTACTGTTAAAAGAGTAGCAGTAGTGTGTGTGCATAGCGAGGATGTGGTTTAGCGAGTGGCAGAAAAGTGACGGTGAATGCGAGCGGAGCAGAGGAAAAAGGTACGCAGTAAGTCGTCAACTTGGCAGTAAATATACAGAACAAGCTACAGTGTGTCAGTTAATAAACGCTGCAGCTTCGCAAGACCAAGAACTATGTTGTGATCTGTCTTCTACCCTTGAACTGAAGTAGATCAACAGGTGAAATCACTCAGAGTGGATAGCCTTCACCTGGTTTTACCTGGTCCATTAATTTCATGAAAGAACAGGTGTTGCAAATGTTTTGTTACTGTATATTTTGTCCAACAGATCCGGGAAAAAGGGGCTCCAGCAGGACATGCCTTTCGTCTGCGGCGGCATGTTGTGTTCAACTGGACCATCTGTTCCTGGGGCCTTTTTCCTCCACCACCTCCCCCTCTTTCCTTCTGTTTCTCCCCCCTCCTAATTGTCAGACCACAACTTTGGAAGCGGAGCCAGCATGAGGCTGCAAACAAGAGATAGAGATTTCTCTACGCTGTGTTTGAAGTTTTATGTGTGCATAAAAAGCACGAGAGGTGACGATAGTGCAGAAGGAAGAGGGGAGGAAGAGGCTCCGACTGGACTCATGCAGACAGAAAAACTCGCGAGAGGAAGGCAAAGGAAGGAATGGAGAGATGTAGAGAGTCAGAAAGGGAAAGAGAGAGATAATAAGACCGCAGTGAATGAAAGCCAGCCTGCAGTGCAGACAGACTAACAGCTGAGCTGGAGGGTCACTGAGTTCCTACAGAGTAGAACAGAGCAGAGTACTGAGAAAAAGAGAGAAGGGAGGAGGAAGAGAAGGAGGAGGGAACAGAAAGGCGATGTTGATAAACAAAATCCTCTCCTTGGATGAGTTCAGGGACTCCAGCCTTCCTCAGCTCCGCAGTCTACCTTTGACACTTCAAATATAAAGCAAGATCATGTGGGGTAAGGGGGCAGCAGAGGGGGAGCTGCTTAGCTGAAAATCTTTTGGCACTCCTCAAAACTGCAAGAAACCACAAAACAACAAGCTGGATGTGCTGAGGTTTAGAGCCTCTCTAAGCCTTTTTTCTGTTCACATCTTTTCCTTCCATGTCTAAACCTTCTACTTATTTGTTGGAGTAGAGCTACATCCAACATAAACAAGAGGTGGAACTAACAATAGATGGAGAATCAGCAGCAACCACATACGCTGCACACTATTACTATTTTTTTTTTGTCTGCGTCCTTTAACAAATGGGCCATGTGGGTGTCAAAACGGGTTCCAGGAGCTCCAGGCGGTCTCCGCTTCAGGAAAATGAACAGCAGTTTGATGTTTTGTTTTCATTAACAACCGGGATTAAGAGAGAGCATTGATAATGGGAATGTGAGATTGCTGCCAAAGTTAAGATTCAGTTAAATTCAGCAGCTGATTGTGATGATCGTCAGCAGTCACTGTGTAAACTAGACAGTGGCGGCTTTCCAGTCTAGAGAGCGATTATAAACAATATTATCTCAGTTGAAGACAGTCTAGTGTCTGTCCTCCTAACTGTGTGCTCACATCTAGCGGCTTGTATTTCAATCGAACACTCGCATGGATGTGTACAAACACACATGTAGAAAGGTCTAATCTCACCTTACACTCTCCGTTTACACACACATCCAAGGAGTCGTCCCGGCAAGGTGTGCCATCCACCACAGCTGGAGCACGCTCTGTGTAGAAGTTGTATCCTTCTGCCAGGCAGTTGAGAGAGCAAGGCTTCACCCCACCTGAACACACACATATATATATACAGACAGGGAGTAAGGCATACAGTATCAATATACCGAATCTATACGCATAATAGGACACAAACACACACGTGCATGTACAAGGTGCATATACAGTTTACTCTATGTCTGCACACATCTATACATTATATACATAGATGCAACCATTCACAGAAAAGAATCAATTGACAGACATGTTTCTTAAGATATTCACAAGACACGTGGCTCACACAAGACCTCAAACAAAAACCTTTTCTACTCAGTTTTCTATTGTATTGATTTTACAGAATTACACGCTTTAAATCCTCAAAATTGCTCCAGATTGATGCTTTTGATTTGAGTGACATTGCACTTTGTGGCACTGGCACAGTCAGATTTGTGTTTGTGCATGTGCAGTTCTTGTTCTCTGATACTATAAAACATCATGAAGATCACGTTATATAATCGAAATCTCAAGAACACCTGCTAAATAGACCATGAAAGGGAGACTGTTTTGTCTACTGCTATTACCAAGTTCATGACTGAACTTTGAACCTTAACATTTACGCAAACATGAATGAGAAATCCTTAAAGTTCTCAGAATAAATGTAATATTAATGAAACATAATTTTCATGATAACAGGCAACTTCCATCTGGCTGATGAAGATAAAGTGATGTGATCAAAAGCTCCAGGACAGCTGCTAAATTCAAGTCACAAATTACAAATTTGTCTCAGAGGGCTTTACAATCTGTACAGCACAACATCCTCTATCAACATTAGACCCTCGATTCAAATAAGGAAAAACTCCTCCAAAAAAAGCATTGAACGGGGGGAAAAAATGGAAAAAAAAAAAACTCAGGAAGAGCAACAGAGGAGGGATTCCTCTTCCAGGACAAGCAGACATGCAATAAATCAAAACCAAAATAGACCAAGATAGCAAAATTACAGTGTGGAAAAACGAGATGACAAAATTATGGATAAATTCATAACATATATGAAAAATCTTGATGTGAGACTGTTTTGTCTAAAACATCAGTATATGGACTTTGTTTCCCTGATGTTCCATCTGCCCAGTTTACAAAAGCTCAAAGTTGAGCGAATGTCATGGAAAAAGGCTAAAGATGCTTTTGAGACTCTCTCCAGGAAAGAAAATTTCATTAGCTTGCTAGTTTCTGGCCAGTATTCTGCAGTCTGAGCTAATGCAAATATACCCAAACATGCAGAATCTGAATGCGGACTAATGAAACAGTCACTGAAGCAGCAGCCAAAGCTCCTGCGGGGCAACTTCCTAAAAGCTGCATTCCTACACCAAACCACAAGCTTCTCTAGCAGCTCTGCAACTCATGCTGGGTGTTTAATTTGGTCTTTACATCTTCTTGAACACCTGGTTGAGGAATGAAGGACCACTAACACCAGACATAAAGCCTCCTTAACTAATGTTAACATGAAGATATTATGATCAAATCTGTTTAGGAATGCTGTTTTTCAGCAAAGATTTCAACATTGTAACACAATCTGTGATACTAGTCAGTGAAGCCTGCGGTAAAAAAGTGATAAATGTCGTATTAATGTGTATAACAGGTTGCAAGTCTTTTATCACATCCTTAGGAAGGGTGCAGAGAGAAAAGGCAGAGAGGATAGTCTGCTGGGGAGTAGGAAATGTTTGTCAGTGCTGACATCCAGAGAACAAGCAGCTGAATTTGATTATGTTCTCGCTTCCCTCGAATACTCGCGCACTGGGACAAAACTACTGAATACTACCTCAAGTAAATGCATACACACATACACATAATGTGCTATACACAGACAGAGAACTGTGAATGAGGACACCATGACAATCATACCACCAAAGTAGTAGTGGCTTGATTTCCAGTACACCCAAAGTAACAAAAGATGTAGAGCATAAGCACATGGTACTGAAACTAAACTAAATGTCTCAAAAATCAGCAGCACAGACATTAAAATACATTATTATAGAAGAAATATGCTTTTTCTTGTTACATATATAATCTTGCAGCAAAGGAAAATAGTTTGTTTAGACAAAAAACTCAATACTACCCTGCACCAAATGTACTCTGTGAAGTAGATTTTAGTTTATTCTATTTTTATTGACGTTATAAGGAGGAGGACATTAAATCACACATAACTACAAAACTGTCAAAGATGGCACAATATAATCCCAGACTTGTTTAAATTTTGGGCCTTGACATAACGACTGCAGAGCTGCAGAAGTCCAGGTGACCAGATGACATCATACTGCCACAAATTAAAATTCTCGAGTATTCGCGTATGTGTTCAGTGTTTCAGTGTCTCCACTGGTGTGACGAGGCGAGGCGAGGCGAGTACACTGTGACAAAGAAAATACGAAGCTATACGAAGCTTTGGTGAAAGTTCAGCAAGGAAGATCTCTTCCCTCGTGTTCTTCCTCCGTATCTCTATAGATAAATGTCCGCTGTTTCCGCCTGTTCCATTTCTTTCCATCACTGCTTCTTTCCCACACTGTCAAAGTCCCTTAATTCCCAATTCCTATGTTACTATATCCATGTTCCTCAAGCTAATCAGTCCCTAGATGCCATTCTTTAAATGTTTTTGCAATTCTGTCTTTAAGTCCTACTAAAGACCTCCATAATATCCAGGCAGACTCGTCCAAAGGTTCCCATCAACCACCTGCTGACTCCACTCCACCACCAGCAGTAGCATCTAGACTCTTGGGGTTCCTGTCCTACCTCCTATCATCATATGGGCTAACGCTTAATGAAGAGTCTAAACGCAGAATATCTTTCTCTGTTGCTAACCTCATATTGTTATGCAATACTCTATTGAAACACACAAACAGTCATGTATAGATATGTGCACATGCATGACTAAACCCTTTTCATCTTGTCACTCTCTTTTTTTTCACCATTCATTCTCCTGCCATCACACACACACACACACACACACACACACACACACACACACTTGCACAGTGCAGTTAGAGGGTATCCTCCAGCCAAATGGTATATATCCTTCATTCATCTGTGCAGCTTGCCAACAGCTCCGCTATTTGAGTGGCTGTTGACATCAGTCTGGGCTGTGTTTGTTTGTGCTGGCAGTGCTGAAGCAGGTACAGTATGTACTGGGAAGGAGAGAGAGAAAGAGAGAGAGAGAGAGAGAGAGAGAGAGAGTATGTACTGGCAGGCTTGCAGACGATAAAGTGGTCAGACCATGGAAAACTACAATTCCCATGGTGCCTAGCTTTGGCAGGGCAACCAGGGCTTGCAGCAGGGTGTGTGTGCGTGTATGTGTGTGCGTGTATTATAACTTGCAGGCTGTTCTATGGAGTGTGAAGGTTAAATGTGAAGGCTGTTGGACTATGAACAGCAATGTGGAGCAGCTTGTTCAAAAAAAGAAAGAAAGAAAGAAAAAAGAAGCAGCTTAAACGACAGACCTTTTTTAATGAACTGTCCTTGGCTGTCTGAGCTGAGAGAGAAAGGCTGTCTCTGTTTTCAGTGTCTGAGGACAGAAACGAAGAGAGAGAGAAAGAGACAGAGAGAGAGAGAGAGATTGCATAATAGTGAACTAAATAAAGAGAAGGAGAGAGGGAGAGAGAAAGAGAGAGGGAAAAGAAAAAGCGAAAGAAGAGGAAGGGGAAGCTGTCTTCTGTGAGCGAGAGGGTAAAAGTGAAAGGAAGAGAGCTGAAATGAGAATTTGAGGAGAGTGAGAGGGCTGAAGAGGACAGGGAAGGGGCTTGGCGGTGTGATCTGGCCTTAACGCAGGGCAGAGTCTATGGCACTGTTCCTATTTTAACAGCTGCAAGGGATTTCTATTGTAAAATCAGCTGACTTGATGAAAGGAGCACTTGTTGCCTGAAGTTGGAATTGGCTGGCCGGCCATCTCTGTAAGCCATTATGTTATTGGAGGGCTAGATTAAAGGCAGTTATGTCGTTGAAACTATTTATCTTTCACGTCCAGTGTAGTGCTCATCAGGAGCGAGGAATTTGATGCAAGGCATTGTGGGATGCATGGCTCTCTGCAGCCAGCATCTGCAGGCCAGACAGGAGAGAGTCTGCAGCTTCAATTCACTTTCTCCTCCGCGTGCGCACACACACACGCATGCATGCATGCATGCACACATGCACACACTCACACACTCTGTCTCCTAACTTCTGTTTGTCTCCTGTCATCAATTCCTGGCTCACTTCTTTCTGTCCATCGTCATCTGTTCACCTTTAATTTTCTCCTATTCCTTCCTAATTTCACTGCATGCAACTTCTAGCCTCGTCTTTTCTTTCGAGGCAGCTCTGACACACAAGTGGACGAACATGTGGAATTTAAATTTATCTTTAGAGTGATAACGCTTTCCTTTAACTTGATGTGTGCAGCTTGATCTATCTGGAAACCTGCAGGTGTGCTGATGGTCCTGATGACAGAAGCGATCGTTAATGTAAAAATGCTTAATTACAAAATGAGAGTCTTGCCTTCAACATTTTACTTAAGAACAGATGTATGTTATTAAAGAGTATAGTCTAGACCTGCTCTATGTGAAAAGTGCCCTGAGATGACTTTTGTTGTGATTTGGTGCTATATAAATAAATTGAATTGAACTGAAATTAAAGTATGCATCTTACAAAACGGCTTCTAACGGCCTTAAACTACCTACCTGATGTAGTATATAGCATGCATAGTATAGGACGGCCACACTATATGATTTGACCATAGTTGGCTTTTTATTCCAAATACTCTGTGTAGCATAAGTGGGAGGGCAATATAATGGATAGATGGATATTGTTATGTGTAATCTAAATCTAGTAGGTGGTTAGCTGTTTGATACATGTAGTGGAGTAAAGAAGTAAGAGAATTATGATGAAGCATATGATGAAAATACTCGAGTAAAGTATAGGTTCCTTATAACTGTACCTAAAGCTGCATTGATGGAAACAAACTGTAAACACTAGACTGAAATGCAGGATTATCACGGATCACGGATCAGGATTATAAAGCTAATATTGTGAACGTGTTGGCAAACCGTGAATGTTTACGTGCAAGTAATTAAGACAAATATAAGTCGGATATTTTTGCTCTTTAAGCTCTGTTAATGTCACCACCAACTTCTGAGGGAAGTGCTGTGCTTAAGTCTCCAACTGTCTCCACAAGCTAGTCACTAAATTTTTATGTTTTCTTTTTTCTTTTTTAAGCTGGGTAGGTTTTAGCTTTTTGCTGTAAACTGCTGTTTGCTGCATCTGGAGACAACACTGATAATAAGAACAGTGAGCATGAACCAAAAGAGTAAATCTGAGAGTTGTAAAACCTAAATGAGGAGCTCGAAGACGCTGGATTCGATCTGTTGATCAATATGTGACAACAAAGGCCACAGAACAGACGGCCATTTGTAGGCATGTGCAAACAATATGACATCATCACGAGGAGGAAGTAGAATTAACTTTGCAAATGGAGCGTTCAGAGCAGGCCGAAGCTCTGCAGCTTTTGACTTGCAGGGAGCCTTTGTAAATACGTTCATCTCAAGTTTTGGACCTTTGACCATGTTTAACATCGATTTTGGACACCATAACACTATAAACTAACAGAAATCACAAAAAGCATGATATGCCCCCTTTAATTTAAACATATTGATTAGAGCGGTGAAAAGCACAGTACTTGAATCAATGAACTTTTCTCCAGTGGTTGATGTAAAGGTCAAAGAGTTTGTCTGTAATAAAGATCATTATGGAGCAAATAAAACACAGGTCACTCACTCACCTCCTCTGTATGGCTTCCAGGTGTAAAATTTTCCCCGGAAAGGAACAATGTCGAAGTCGGAGCACTGTATCTCCCGGAAATCCCGTGAGCCTGCAGGGCACTCCTGTCACACATGCACAGAAAACAGGTGTAAACAAAGTACATTTAGGATTTACATTACTATATGTTCACTAATTAAATGACGTCTATAACATTAATGATGGTGATGATGAGGAGCAGTGATACTCACATCAATATTGCAGGACCTGAAGCGTTTTCTCTCCCCCAGACAATACTTTCCACCAATGGTTGGCCTTCAACCAAACACAGGGAGAATCAGGCCAGTCAGTCACATCTGAGTACAATTTAACAAGCTCTAACCTCCATCATCACATCACAACACAATGCTGGCTTCTGATCTCTGCTTTGTCTGCCTTCATCAGCATGTTTTCAGTCTGCACTCTTTTATTGCATTATTGTCTATCACAGACCGTCACAACAATACCTCTGTATACATATTATACTGAGAAGGAAGCCAGAGGCAGCCACCGTCTAATGGGTGCCTCTACTAAACTTTCAACAAATTTAAACAGCATGGAGCCAAAACAAATATGCAAACGATGCTCAGAAATGATACCAGAGAGCACCCTTGGCCTCAGATTTTGGTCAATTCATCCTCTGTTCAATAAATTCAAGATGAGGGATCTGGTGACTGCTATTCAAAAGCAAGTCTGGTAGCAGTTTCGTGATGATTCAGACTATCTGAATTATTTAACACACAATAAAAAACAGTGGGACTGCTGTACTGGATTAAAATCCTAGCATTCATGTTACCTGCATGGAATTTGCATCTTCTCTCCGTTATTGTGTGGGTTTTATGTGAGTGCTTCAGTTTCCTCCGAAAGACAAAACTGACAAGAAATTTTCTCAGGATGAACCAATCTAACTTTTTCTTATTTGTGGATACTGATTCAGATTCCTAAAGTTAAAGTACTGGTCGATATCGATCTAATCTATTCAAGGTTGTGCTTTTTTTTCTGTTTTATACTGTATGTGTAAGGTAGCATTAAGTTTTAAATGCACATGCAACTTTAAAACTCTTATTTTAGTCTTACTGTATGTAAAGTTCAATTCTGCTTTAACAAATTTATAACAACATTCACTAATAAACAGTATGTAGCGTAGATCAGTCACTTCTGGCCAATACCTGATCCATTCAATGCTGATCCACTATATTGGATCAATGCATCAAAAAGTAATAAAAAAAGAAGTCATGAACCAGCATCTTCTATCACCAAATAGTTAAAATCAGTGAGTCAAAAATAAGGTTGGGGGTAGTAAAGAAATCTGCTTACTGACCTGCTGCATTTATACGCAGATTTACAGTAACCTGGTTACTACAGTGCATACACACTGTACTACGGTACCACGGTACTACACTGACTATAATATATTGTGTAAATAGTGTGCTGGAGGACAAAGAACGTATTCCCAGTGTGGCTTATTCCAGTGATGTCCTCCTGTCCTACTAGAAAAACTATTTCAAAGTACATTGAAAAAGAAATTAGACACAAGGGGGGACCAAGACTGGCCCGACATGTAGCTGAGATCTGTACCTGGGGCTGTCGCAGTGTCTGATAGAGGATGAGACACCACCCCCACAGGTCCTGCTGCACTCCTCCCAGGGTGACCAGAGCCCCCAGCCCCCGTCCACACCCTCTGGACGCGTCCCATATGCCACGCACACCCGCTTGTAGCACCACTGTAAACACACATAACACACATATTTATACACATGAATAATAAATAAATAGAGAATAAAGGAAGCAAAGATTATGAGACAACCCAACAATACAAGATATTCTGCAATCCATGAACAGTTCTTTGTGTGTTCCAGGATGATTTTTTTTCTTTTAAAATGGTTCATCCTACAAATATTTTTATTGGAAAACATGTTATCCAAACAAAACATCAGCCAAGTTGGGTCAGCATGAGGACATGCACTGCTTTTTGGCTGGACCAGCCACGGACCAGCCCTGTAACCCCGAGCGTCTGTCTGTCACTGACTCATTGAGTCAATGACTTACTGACTGACTGACAAAGTTACGCCATCGGTCGGCCAGTGGTCAATTGGTCAGTTTCCTCATTGGCCGTTGCTCTTTCAAAATGAATTGGCATGAACATTGGCATGTTTCAATTACATCCTCAGGGGGCGTTTAGCAGCCTCAAATTAAATTTTAAAAACACACATTTCTGGCAAGCAGAGCAGTTCAAATATATGTGATTTTTAACAAGCAAACAAGTGTCTCACATGGAGGCTCCAATGCTGACAGGATAACTGTGCATACAAAGAGATGTGACGGATCCATTTTACCAGCCTGCATGGCGGCTAGCAGCTAGTTAGCATGGCTAGCATTGTTAGCATAGCTGTGCCTTGCTGCGTATAGCCCGTAGTGTAGCTCCGGTGTAGCCAATTTAACAGCACCATGCTGGGCAGGTGACAGGTATGTCTACAGTATTTGTGTGCTCTGAAAGATGTCATGTAATAAACTGGCCACAATTTCACACCAACACACAGTCCAGCCATATACTATGTTTTGACCTAGTCTTGTTTATTCTCATAAAAAACAGGCAACTGGTCCCAGATGAACAAAATCTACCTCCAACATCCATCTTACCTGCACAGGCCACATATAACCTTTCTGTTAATATTATTGCCTAATTGCAAAAAGAAAAGATTAATTTCATTATTCACCCCTTTCTCTATGGTGTTGGTCTGACAGATGGTTCCCTCTGCAGCAGGAATGCTGCTGGTGATGCAGCGGTTGCTCTTGCTCATGCACCAAAGTTCACTGCAGACTTCCTGTGTGTGAGTGACAAGAGAATAAAAAAACCATAGTGAGACAGGGGGAAAAAAGGAAAAAAGGGCAAAGAGTGACAACCTGTCAGAGTGGTTTTATATCATCATAGAGACACAAGAGCAGACATGCTCTCGTTCACCTTCCTCTCTGCTCCCTCTACAGCAATGCTTATAACACATGGGGCTACGTTTTATTGTATACATATGCTCTGACCACATCGTATCGATAATAATGAGTCTATAAAGCAGTTTGCTGTTCCAGATGTCCATTTACTCCAAATCTGGCCCCATAAAAGTTGACCATGCAATAAAGTGGATGCTATTCACTGTAGGTATTGCAAGATGTTTCACATTCTTGCAGAGTCCGACTTGAATAAGAGAGCCAAAGGGACACAAATCAACAGCGAGCGCTGAGATAAATAATTCAGATTGAGATTAAGTCAGCTAAAGGAAAGATTAAGTTAGTCTTCAATCATCATCAATCAACTGACCCATCGATCAGATTTCAGAAGATCTGGTTGAGAGAGAAAATGAAAAAAGCTAAAGATAATCAAAGAAAAGTATCAGGATTTGGATTCTGTATGGGCGACTGTTGTTAGATAAAACTTGTCTTGAAGACATTTTGCAACAATAAAGAAGCTTAATCTATTCTGATACGTGACATATAGTAATTAATGACTTATAACTTTAAGATAGTCAAAAATAGGTTTAAAAATATTATTATTTCTAGATGATTCATTTAGAGCTTGATCTCCTTCCAGTGTCAGGGGATCATCATCATCAGAAAATCAGGAGAAAGATTTATGTGATCAAAAGAAGAAAGAAAAATTACAACTGTTTTCCCGCATTGTTTCTAAATGGAATCTATCCCTTCAATGTTTCTGCTTAGATTAGACCATTGTGGATAATACAGCAAACCAATGAGCACTGCAATTCAAGCAGGGCTTTAATTTTTTTTTTAATGTTTGCATGGATGGGATGAAGTACTTTAATTTGCCTATTTGGATTAAATTTACTGAATTAGCCAAAAACTGTCTGTCTGAATATTGTGATATCATGATATCATAATATAAAATTACAAACACAGTGATAGAAACAGACAAACAAATCTAATTGCTCTTGATTTAGCCTTTGTGGATATATCATGATAGATCGTGAGATCAGATCGCTCACTCCGGCGAGGGAGGCTAAGCTGAAAAGACAAGACTGGATAAAAAGGAAAAGTGAGGTTAAAGATGAAACAAAAGAGGAAAAGTTTAGATGGAATTACTCACTGCATATTTACACTGCCGAGATCTGACGCCGTATTGGAAGCGGCACTGTTCATCTGCATCGTAGGCCTGACCCGGGGCTGTGGTGGGGTACACAAACTCCTGCTTGGGGGGGATGTTGTTCAGACAGGAGCCCATACCTGAGCTAAGGCACACAAGACAGAAAAGAAGGAGGAGTGAGACTGATCAATAACTGGCAATGTTTAGGATATCCTTGGTAAAACATAGTTATTGTACTGAATAATTCTTGGACCAATTCACATGAATGAATCATCTGTGTTTAAAAATCTAACTGCTTTACAATGAATAGAATAAAATTTAAGATATTGTAAAACTGTTAAAGTGGAAGTGCTTACTGTCTACATTAATCTGTAAGTTTTTCTGACCATAAAAAAATATTTTACCGACATCTCAGTGAATTTTTTTGTCCAACCCCTAATTACCCAATTATCTGTGGTGTTGCAGATATCTGATAGGCTGACTCACTCCAGGAAGCTGGTGATGTAATCCCGGCTGCAGGCCGACCAGATGAACGGGTTTGTCTTCATAGTGATGTGGTCGGCCATCAGCTTGGCGGTCTCCTGGCTGCGGGGTCCACAGGCGTTTCCCATCCCGTCATGGTTCATCCCAAACCTAAAGAACCATGATGATACAGTGACAACAGTTTGAGGCGGTGAGAACGGTTAATAGTCCCTGCAGCAGGGATGAGGACAGTGGAAAATAGATCACTGCGGATAACCAAGTGAGATCTACAGAACAGACGTGAATTAAAAAAAAAAAAAAAGATTATTACCCACAGCTGTCAAAAGTGCTCACCTACTTCTATCAAAAGCCTACGACCAGATGTATCATTATTATCATCACAGCCAGAGAAGAGGACGGCGGTCTTCAATAAACCGCAGTTGTGTTCCTGTTTTTCTTTTTGACAGTTTATCAGGAATTGATGTGCACTTTGTGGTAGCCTTTAAAACTCTGTAGAGGTTTCTGTTCTCGGCTCATATGAGATTCAGTCCAAATTTATTTTGACTTTTAAAAACCAAAAAGAGGGCTGCAGCACCGTATGACTTGAGCCTTAGTTTACATTCTTTACTAATATGACAATATTGTGAAAATATTTGCAGTTAACACAAAACAGATTAATCTGCCTATTATTTTCCTGAGTCACGGATCAATCATTTTCCCTATAAAATGTCTGAAAACAGTGGAAAATGCCTGTTTTCATTACAAAGAGCCCAGTGTAACTTATTCAAAATGCTTAATTTCACGTATCTGACCAACAATTCTCACTACAAAGAGATTCAATTTACAATGATATACAAACAGCATCAAATCCTCACATTTAAGAACCAGGAACCAGAGGATGTTTGGGATTTTTACTTGAGAAAAGACTGAAACAATTCACTGACTAATTGATTAATTGTTACACAAATGCCATTAATAAGCCTGCAGGATAGAAAACCAGCAGAGCCACCACAAACACCACTGGACCAGGATAAATACTGCATATAAAAAGTCTTATCCAGAAGATTACTAATTGTTACATAATGGTCCATTGTTCATAGGGATATAGGAATGACTGTGGTAAGCGACACAGTTCACGATCCATTTGCTATTTAAGCATTAATGAAAGACAGCGATAATGCTCACAGTAGCTGTGCTTAAGCCTGAAACATAAATGTTCTGAAAGCTTTTCTTCCCCCCAACTGAGTAATTTCTGTCTTTGTCTCTCTTGTCTTTTCATGTGGCTTCTCTCCACCACAGCCAGGCCTGTATTTCATCTAATGCTGCATGGTGATGTCAAAACAATTTAGATGACAATTAAAAACAACTGTTAATTGTGTCGAAGCCTGGGAAACAGATTTTATACATACACACGCACACTCACAAATTAGCACACTCTGTCCAGTCATGTTGGTCGGGCAGCTTCGGAGTACTAGAAAGCTACCTGTGTTGACCATTAAGGATGCAGGACCCCAATAGATCCACCATCTGTCTTAATACTTCTCAGTGCTTTGTGCATACACAACTGAACTGGAGACTGAATTACTCTGCAAGTAGGATACTCCCCCGAAAACAAACCAACTTGATGTTTTTCTCAAGAAAAATGGGGGGGAGGGGGATAAAATTAGTAACATCTCTTGATTTATTGTGTTCATGGCAAAAATAAATCACAAAGGCAGATGAAATTACTAGCTACTAAGTGATGCAGATCAGCTACACAAGCCAAATGAGTACAACACAGTTTACAAATCATCAAGGGGATCCAGATGGCATCTCCAGGTGTCGTACCAGCCCCACATGGAACTAATCCCAAAAGCATAAAAATAGTGTTACTGAAAGAAAAAACACAACTATTAACACAATCTTAACTGATGCAAATGACAGGTGCTGCTGGAGATCACATTAACTCTGGAGTGGTGGAGATGTAATCTGAGGACAATCTCTCTGTGGGGGGAAGGGACCATCTCGGACCAGACCACAAGACATACAGGAGACACCTCGGTGATCCCTAAAAACAGCGACCATGAGTGAGGTGGAGAGTCTGTGTTTTTCTTCAAGGGATCTCCAGTAGTTTACAGTCTTAAAGGGCCATAATCTAATGTCCATGCTCTCTACTGTGCAGCACATGCAATATTGTGGTATTTAAACCTGTTATTACAGATTTGAAACATGTCATCTGTATATACTGTTTAACAAGACTTATATCATTTCCAGATAGAAGACACGTGTATGACGCAAGTCTATTAAAAATGTGTTCAACCCACATTTATATCTCTCTTTTTTTGGGAGGGGGAATTGATTAAATGACATTCAAATGGCAAGTAGATTAAAGGACGGGTTCATGATTTTTCACATCTGTCTTAAAACAACAGTCAGGTGCCAAAATTAACATTAAAATAGTTTATTCTTGCTGTAATCTTTCCTTCTGTTCATACTGGCCATTAGAAGATCTCTTCATAATGCACTTACAATGTAAGTGATGGGGGCCAAAATCCACAGTCCTCCTTCTGTGCAAAACTGTATTTAAAAGTTTATTTGAAGCTAATATGAAGCTTCAGTCGTCCAAATGAGTCAAATCAAGTAGATATTTTTCAAAGTTACATTCTTTTAAGTGCCAAAGTCCTTCTTTCTGTTATTAGACTTCCACCGCAGCTCAACAGGGAAACACAAAGAGAGAATTTGATGCTAAAAAGACTATAAATGTGGCAGATATCCACTTGGTATGACTAACTCAGACTGCTGAAGCCTCATATGCAGATAAACTTTTAAATGCATTTTTGCGCAAAATGACTGTTTCCATCACTTACATTGAAAGCACATTTGAAGGGGATCTTTTAACAGCCAGTATGAACAGGAGGAATGATTACAGCGAGGAAAAACCTCTTTCAGTGTTCGTATCGGCACCTGACTGTTGTTTTAAGACAGAACTGAAAAACTGTGAACCTGTCCTTTGAATTAATTTACTCAGAGGTGTCTGGTGACCAAAGCCGACCCATGTTCAACCCTGGTTGGGAGGGGTAACTATGGAGACTCACGGAGATGGTGATCCATCCAATATTTGTTGAAATATTTTACTCTCAACCAAAGACGTGAACCAGTCGATCTTATCATCCGATCAACTGACAAACTGACATTGCTTGACGCTAAAAAGTCTGCTGTCTGATACCTTTGACTGTCCATCATGTCTGCCTCTTGGAAAAATCCTGCTGTGAAGATAAATTTGTTCTTGAACTGTCTGCCTGCCACGTTTCCACTCAACAGGTGTTTATTTATCACACCCTTTTAAAGCATTACGTATGTGACTTTAACATGATTTGTGGTGCGTTCATACAAAAAACAGATCGATGAGCACTAAAGAGAAAAATATTGACAAGAAGTCATTGTTTTACGACATTTGTGAACCCTGGTCTAAAACTTTCAGGAAATAAAAAATATGAGTGTGTGTGACTCACGTGTGTCCGATCTCATGTGCGATAGTGAAAGCTGTTCCCAGGCCGATGTCCTCATTGATACTGCAGCTTCTCTCTGGCTCACACATCCCTCCAACAGGAGCCAGACCTGCAAGACACACACACACACACACACACACACACACACACATGAATACCCACTATCTCCTCTGACCATCAATACAATAAGAAACATTCAGATTGATTTACAAAACCTGGCTAATCTTAACTTTCAACTGAAAATGTTCGGACTGAAATATCATTACATTTTCTAAACATATCTTGCTTTGAGCGGAGCAGCAGATCAGTTAAGTTTGTTCTGTGGTTATTCAAACATCACAGTAAGCATAATGCAGCTTCCAGTAAAATTAACCAAAGATTTATCAGTCACGTCATGCTTGATCTGTATCACATTTTTTTGTGTTAATATGAGTGTGTATGTGCACACTGTTATATGTAAGTCTTTGTGAGCTTCAGCTTTAGATCTTGAAAGTAAGGACATTATCGTAAAGTGAGCACATTTTGGACGACACTTACTTCAAACTGGACCTTCAAAAAGGCTGTTTGAGGGTTACAATACTCTGCTTTAGGGTTTCAGTTAGAAGGAGGTTTAGTTTCAGTGCAGGGTAAAGGTAGATGTTAGGCATTCAGTTGTATTACGGCGTTAGGGGCAAAATGATGCATTATGTCAATGAGGGTCCTTACAAGTATAGTTCAATGTGTTTGTGTCTGTGTGTGTGTGTTACCTAGCGTTTCACAGGGCTTGTTTTTTTGGATGCAGATGTCGTATCTGAAAGGAAATAAACGAGGCTGTTTATGACTAATCCTTAAACACACACAGACACACACACACACACATACACGGACACACACACACAGAAACAGGCCCATTCATGAAATCCAGCATGTAATCACACTTACTTGTTGGTACAAACAAATACAAAACCACTAGACATGGACATGCCGTACTCTCACAGACTGACAGACACAAACTTACACACATGTTACAGACAGACAGCAGTGATAGCAGACAGATATAGTTTTAAAAGAACAATAGCAGGAAATCTTGGACGGTCACTGTGGTGTCATCTGTCTGGACCGTTTCCATCCTCCGCTTGATAAATGCTGTTGTAAAACCAAACTGTTCTCACAAAACCACATCTCAAAAAGAAAAAGAAAGAAAAAAAAAGTTATGACATTTATCCCTTTTTACACCGCCTCTGTTTGACTTTTTTTTTTTTTGCCTTTATTGTGCAATTGACAGTGAAGTGACAGACAGGAAACAAGGGGAGAGAGATGGGTATGACATGCAACAAGGGTCCCTGGCTGGAGTCGAACCAGGGACGTTGCAATTAAAGATGCTGTGGTTATGTGGCATGCGCAGTAACCATTCAGCTCAGTGGGACGCTCCCTCTGTTTGGCGTTTAACCTCCTGCGACTTGAGCTTTAGCAGAAGAGTTAGAGTTAAATATTTGTGGCAGATCGCATTCAGATGACTCTGACCAAACCGGGGTTGTGTTGTTTGCTGTTGCACATTCCTCTGTCAATAGCATAAGTGTCTTATCTGTTTAATATGCGTCGATGACTGTTTGTCTCTGTTTTCCTCGAGCAGTGTCAGTAACAGAAAGCGCAGTTAAAGAGAAAATTGAGAGACAGCAACGTCGTCAGATTCAGAGCAGCTCTGCTTTGATTTCTCACAGTGTCTCTCCATTTTCTTTGGGCTGCTTTCTTCTTTTAAAAAAAAAAATCTGTCATTGTCTCTCGTTCCCTTCTTGTATCTCTCTTTTAAGTTTTCTCTCCAGATGCTGAGCCGGGCAGAGCGGCCCCAGCTATCGTCACCCTAGACAGGACAAGATACAGCCCAACTCTCTTGGACTTGGCTTAATGAAAACCTATGAGGAGAGGGGCTGGGAATGTGAGAATTCAGCTCGGAGGAAACACTGCTTTAACCCTTATATGAACAGGATAATAAGCTAAGCGTATTTTTTTTATATATATAAAACGCTGCAGTAGAAAGGTGAGAATTATAGTCTTCGTTGCTCATTTCTGTGAGAAAAGGTTTGTCTGTTTGTATTTCTGACCTGGTGATAAGCACAGCGGTGTCATGGTGAGCGATGCCGTTGTCAGGTATGGCGTTCCCATAGCTGCTCCGGTGCTGGATGGTTTTCTGCCACTTACAGAAGCTGTCTAAAGACTTCCCCGCATGGTGGTTGATCTCTAGTGTTGGCTGGTGGAGAGACAAGACAGGAAATAGGCACTCAAAAGCAAATTAGGAAAATCTAATTAGGTACTTAAATCTTAAAACACAACAAAACTTCAGCATTTTCACATTTTTGCAAACAGAAAACAGAGGGCTTACACAACCAACAAATAGCAAATCAATGTCAGAAGGTTTAGGAGAGATTATTGTGCCTACCCCTTCTCACAACACAACAATTTGAACATTTATGAGCAAGCTACATAGTCCAAATCAACAATCAGATAGTACTCCACAATGCTATGATAACCAAGCCTCAGATTTCCTGTGTTTCTTCCTGTATTCGGCCTTGTTTTCTACCTGACTCACACTACTATAACATATGTTCATCAGACTTGTATGCCAACAAGAGAATACATTCCTAAAATTTGGCTGCATAGCTTAAAAATCTTAAGAACCCTCGCTCCACTGAAGCTAAGCAGGACTGGAGTGAAGGCGCTTTCTAGTATTATGAGAGTGCAGAGAGGAGAAGGAGAGGAGGGAGTGCTCTGCTGGCCACAGCTGGCGAGAACTCGTAACCCAGGAATGCATGTGGTGACATAACTAGTAATTGTCTCATCCCACAATCCCTCATTTCTGGGTCCACTGCTGGCCTGATTTTCCTTTCCAGGGGCAGCTTGCCTTTTTCAGACCTGGAAACCAGTAACAGAACCACTCAGTGAGACTACTTTCAATCCTGTCCCGACCTCAACCTCAGTGGTCCACAGAGTAAGAATAACAACACTAATACTGCCTACCGCTAATGATCCTAACATTTACTTCTTTACTCTGTTGGATGACAAACACATCCGAGCGGTAAATTATGGGGCTAATTTTTAGGCAGTATGAACAGTATGAATCATAAATGTTCCCTAATAGGACAGCTATGGAGGAAACCTCAAAGCCACACTGTAATGCCCCCTTTTATTCAGCTTGATTCATCTGTCAGAACGCTATAAGGTCAACATTACGATGGAGCCTGCCGCACCGTCTCGCCACATGCTGTTAATGGCAGGCTAATAAGGTCACTTGCAAGTAGTCAGATGGCTCAGTCATCTCCTGTGCTATGCTGGTAAGGTCATGCACTTTTTATGAGCTGAACTCCTGCCTTGTGGTTGGGTGTGGATTCTCACTCTGCATCCTTCCTGACCTCCATTCTTTCACTTATATCATGTAAAAATAGGACCCAAAAAAAATATTGATGAAAATAACAGATTTGGTTCCTGATGGTGTTCTTTTGTGCCTTAAATGCGTCACATTTGGGTTTGTCCATCTCCTCTGGTAAAAGCAGGTTTAGATGTTTTTTGCATCAACGTCTAAATCTAACTTTGAGCTTTTCTAAGCCCCGAACATGCGTCATAGCAGTCGTCAGAGAGGTGACTGTTCACCAGAGTAACAAGCAGGACAGTCACAAAGCAGCTCTGTCTGACAGGTACAAAACTCCCCTCATTCCTCAACTTTTCAGCCTTTCCCCATCCATCTCTCTCTTCCTGACATCCTCTAGTCGTCTGCTCTTATTACTGTCGCGATTCACAAGCGCAATTATACACTCAGCTTCCACCGGGACTGGTGGAGGGAAAGACACTTAAGCCAATAATTTGACACAAACAAGGAGCTCATAGACGCTGGTCAGGGGAGAATTTTGTGCAGGCTGGATGGAGAGGAGAGGAGAGGAGAGGAGAGGAGAGGAGAGGAGAGGAGAGGAGAGGAGAGGAGAGGAGAGGAGAGGAGAGGAGAGGAGAGGAGAGGAGAGGAGAGTTTATTTACCTGGTCCTCCATGAGTAGGATGAGTCGTGTCACCACAATGTTGACTGCATTCCCCAGGCTAGAATCCTGGAACAGTTTGGCAACCTGACCTCCAGGGAAACAAGAAAAGACCAGTCTTAAAAACAGCTGATACACCAGCAGAAAGAAAACTCCTGTAAAAGTTTTGAAAAACGGATCAAACATTAGTTCAGAGACCAGCACTAATGAACTATCCGTGTATATAAAAACGTATCCATCAACCTTCCTAGTTGTGACCAGTGTAAAGTCTGGATTCATTTGTACAGCAGAGGCAAATAGCAAGAGCAAATATAGGTTGGCTGTCCGTGTCTCTCCCTTACAAAGATTGATTCTAAGCTAAAACCAAATGCTTGTCTCAGAGGCAGACTAGTCTGTGAGTATTACAGGAGCTGTAAAGTCAGTGCATCACAACTGCAGATGATTATTAAAGAGTTACGCCTGTGACACACTGCCTACCTCTACCTGAGCAGCGCGTGTGTGTTGCTGAATTGCTGCGGCTGCATGAGTGCGGTGTCCACAGAGACAGTGTTACTGTTGTCCACCCTATCTTTCTACATAAAGTTTGGATTTGATAATGGTCATCAATAATAGACTGTTTCATATCATTTCATCATAAATTTTATTTATATTTAGTTTAGACAGAAAAAGGTTAAGAAGTGTGTGCTCAATTGTGAAAAATATATAAATATGTGAGGTGAAGGCAGCTACTTCTTCAGCCACATACACTGCTCATGTAGGTCGGGTTTTTTTTATTTTATTGATTATTCCACCAGTTAACCCCCCTCTGTCATCACTGAAGAAATTCCCCCGAAATGACACAGAGTTCCCCACACCAGCCTTACCACTATAACAAACAAACCTCCAAACTAACTGTCAGGAGGGGAAATTGACAACAAATAAGGAAAATAACAACACCGAACTTCCATCTGGAAACAGGTAAAACAAAAGGCAGGAGTCTCGGGTTGAATTAATATGACAAAAAGTGAGCAGGAGTCAAGAAAAGAAGCTTCGTGTGTCACCGACTCTCTGCTCTAGAGTTCCCCATCAGAGAGGCTCCCTGCCCCGGCATGCAGCGCCGCAGGCTGACCCACAGTGGTGATATTTTTTTTTATATGTGGGACATATTCTACAGATATAGACATTGAAACATGTAATGTTTCTGGTATGATATCAATATGACTATCAACAGATTATTTTCACTGTCTGTGTGGCTGCTCTAACCTGCTAACCTGCGCTGAAATGAAAAGCAAGAGGTTCGGAGACACACACACGCCGCTCCTGCAGGCAGTGTGTCCCAGACCTTAAAGCACCAACAGTAATAAAAGGCTCAGAGTTAAAACTACTGCTAGCACTCAAGCTGCACTCAGACACTTGTCATTACTGTTGTCTTGTGTAATTTGGCCCACTTTGCTCAACACCACTTACAGTAAGCGACACTGTTGGTTTCTTGTCCGGATACAACCTGCTTTGTAACAATGGCTGATGACCAACCCTTCATTAAATACATTCCAAACATATGTATATTTGTGTGTGTAGGTTTAAGTGATTAACTTTGTGTGAAGTGATTCCCAGTGACAGAAATAGTGGTGTTGATGACATACAACCTAAGCCTGTCTGCCTAACACATGTAGTTTCCACGAGGATAAAGTAAAAAAAAAAAAAAAAAAAAAAGGTCTACACATGTTTTTCTTTCAGTCTCTAAACAACATTCAGTCCAATAAATCAGAAATTTGCTTTTATTTCAATTTGGCATTTCTGTTCTTCCCAACTGAGTCTTCAAATTCTCTAAAATGTTTATAAGTTGACAGCAAGCAGTATGTTTAGTTTGATGCCAAAAAGACAAACCACGATTGGCTGTTGGATCACTGCTGAAAGTTTAGAAAATCCAAACTATATAAAAACAAAACATCATCTTCACCACATCGTCTTAGTCTGACTCTGCTTCAATGTGAAACTTGGCATACAGTCTTTAATCTGTGAAAACAGACTCGTCATACGGTCTTCCTCCATCTGCCATGGATAGAAAATTTCCCCCTCTAATTATGAAGAATATCATTTTTTCACGCAACGGGCAGATACATCTTTTGTGTTGTGAAACTTACAATATTCATGACAGCCAGGATGTACTGCTCGATGTCCCTGCGACCATGGTAACCCACCATCATCTTATCGGCTACCACCAGCGTCTCCACGTAGCGCTCCCGGCTCACTGAGCGCTTCAGCGGCAGCTGGCCGCGGCCGACGTGATGAGGAGGCGTCTTCAGAGTCCGCTGCCAATATGCCGTCTTCATCGGCTTCTCATCTGAGGCAGAGGAGACACAGTAGATGAGCACATGCAGTAAGAAGAAGCCCGCAGCAGACAGTTCATCCCATCATTTATTCATAACACAAGTATTCAATCACATTTTGCATTTTGCTCTCAAGAGATTAATGATCAACTAAAACACTTTGCCAAGCAGCCAGAATGATGTCTGAACACACTGTCCATGAATGTAGAGAAGGATGAATGCAAAGCATTACAAAGTTGGATGTTAAAAAAAAACAAAAAAGCTTTTATTTGTCAAAAGATGAACTCTTTTTCAGCAACGCCCTGTACCACAGACTCGGTCACACCCAATCACAACTGGGAACTCAGACACGACCACAATCCTCTGCTATGCAAATCAGCCCGGGGTAGTTAAAGTTTACTCTTCCAGCCTGGACCTTATTGCTGCTACTAAAAAAGACCAGAATATCTCCTTCTCTTACCAATGACTCCACAAGATTGGCCCTTGTACTGATGGCGGAGGGATGACCGCTTGTAAACCACATGGGGGCGCCCCTCTGCTCTCTCCCCCCTCTCTGTCCTGGTCTGGTTATCTGGTGAGACAAGGGGTTCAATCAGGTACTCCTCTCCCCCTGCAACAATCACCCCCTGCTGCAGAGAGACAGATACGTAGAATAGAAAATAGAATAAAATAGAATAACAGGGATAGTTGCCATCATGATACACATATCACAAACTTTACAATGCAAATCTTGACTCAATTATCCCACTGATGTTTACCGCTAAATATGGATAGTAAAGGGTAATGCAGCTGTTAATACAGATATTTCCATCAATGAACGCACTATGCTCTTGACACTGAGAGAAGAGCGGCCAACAAAGCAGCAGGGTAAGTTAAGGTGAGGCAGAGGAGAAGTCGAGGACCCCTGTGGGATCCCGGTGCTCAGAAACCTGACAGCTGCAGAGGAGGAGACTTCTAATGCAGCAGATCTGGACCTCAGTATGTAGTGTTGTTGCAGTTTTTGCCCTCCGTTTATGATTACTGCTTATTTTGCTAATTTTAGAGGTGGCACTTGTCTGTATTGATCAGGGAGAGTTACATTTGGTAAAAAATAAGATGGATGGATTATATATTATATTTCAGCAGGGCCTTACCTGTGTTTTTTTCCCTATAATAACAAAGCAATAATACAAACACCTACGAATATAGAATGACAGTCCAGTGCCTGACATTAATGGTGTCACGCACCTGCTTAAAGCTAAGGATGCACCAACCCGCCGGTATCTACTGATACTGATCTGATAACACTGCTCTCTTTTGACTTAATGTAAAATCTACATTCCTCACTACGCCGTCGTTTTCATGTAACATGAGTCTAGGGATTCCTGTGGCACTAAAAACTGTGAATGAAAGAATATGACTGATAGTGGAAACACTGAATTGTCAAACGATTTTAACAAATGACTGTATTTAATTTAATTGATACTCAGTCCACTTAATTGAAGTATCGGTGCTGCTTGAAACAAAAGTGTGTGATGTACACGATGATGAAGAAAATCAGTAAGCAGGCAAAGAGTTTCATGTGAGTGGTGGACTTTGCATTGCAGACAGTTACATCATTTGATGGTGCTTGATTATTAACTAAAAATATAACAACACCTAATAACTGTTGTGTAATGACTGTTATGGCTAATAAACGATGAGTAATAAACAATAACGTACTTAGATTTAACAATTTAACACGGGAGAGGCCAGAGCTAAACCGATCATAAAAATTGTTGTCTTTATCTGGTTTTCTCTTCAAACCTCCAACACATTTTATTACCAACAATTTATTATTCTTTTATAAAAAAAAATCAGTTTTACAGTAACATATTAATTAAATATTTAGGTTACCTTGTTCTGACCGTCATTGAATATTAGCAGTAAGTTAGTAAGATCTATCAAATTCAGTTCTTTGGCATAAATGTTGACATACAGGTACAACGATATGTCACCTATTACTCAGTACAAGTCTCTTATATCTTTTAAGTATTAGAGATATGACTTAATAATCATATCGCTCTTTGGTCACACTGTTCCCCTCATAGGGTCCTTTGTTGGCGAACTTTGGACCCACACTACACACACACACACACACACACACACACACACACACACACACACACACACACAGACAAACACACGTGAGAGCATGAAAGAGGGAAAGAGAGCGAGAAAAATGAGAGGGTGAGACAGAGAGCGATACACTAACATTCGCTTTGATTCTGCTCAGATGTGTTGGAGCCGGTCAGAACGAGTGTCTCCCCTCGACTCACCGCGGCAGCTTTCAAAGAGCATCTAATCCCATAATAAAGTTAGTAATGCTCCCCTGGACACACCGTCTGCTCGCTGTTGAATGTGTTCATGCTGGTCTGACCAACAGTAATTACGTGTGCGGCTTATTAACGCTTTGTGAACACATCTAATCCTCAACTGTGTATACAACTGTTATTGTGGGGCCTGCTGTTTGCAGTGAGAGAGTACACAGATACACTGTGCTATGACTGCAGGAAAAAAAAACAAAATGATGCACCGCAATTCAGAATATCCACTCAAGTGATTTGGTGGCGGGGTTTTAACTCTGATCTCTTAGTGTGGGGCATCAACAAGCAGATGCCAGTCCTCTGTGGTGGTGTGCTGAGTTGACTTCATGAGAATAGGAAGCAGATGAAATGGAACTGATGCTTTACAAAGTGATAAACAAACCCGCTTTGGAAAGCTCTTAAAATTTCCAGAAGGTTGAAAACCAGGTTCTTATTTTTGCCTTCTGTAACCTGCCTTGCTGACAACAGCTTGTGTTAATAATCTCCTACATTTCCCAGACTGCCTTTGAACCCAAGAGAACATGCCAGAACATGCTGCGTTCAGGTAAATGTTAAAGGACTTGGTATGCTTCAAACGAAGTACTTGTGGGATTGTGTAACAGCGTCTGAAACACCCTCCCTCACATCTTTTTCCCTTGCCAGAATTGGGAGGGTGGTGGTGGTGGTGGTGGGGGGGGGCATCCTGCAATTTTCATAACTTCTCGAAACCGATAATCCGACCAGCACACCCATTTAGATGAGAGATAGGCGAGGTGTGACTGAAATAAGCAGGGTTTGAACTTCCTTCATGAGCTCTGTATTTTCGTTCTTCAAATAACTGTGTACTTCCATCAGTTTTTCATGTGACACAGCTGAGTGCAACACCATGAATGGAGAGACTGTCTCAAAATATGCGTAGTTATTATTATTTCTACAATCTTATCGCGCCTCGCCCCTCTTTCTAAATACGGCCTTCAAATGTGGCCTTTCAGAACAGGCTCAAGCCTTCAGATGTGGTTGGACAACACATCATAAACTTAGTTTGATACATGTACACAGATGCCAGTTAATGTCATATCACATCTGACTTATCGTAATCACTAGTTTCAGACTCGTAAATAATGCTCACATCATGCTCACGAACAACATTAAGTTGTAATTAAGACTTGGAAACTTTTGCCGAAAGCTCCGATATCCCCGACTTGAACTAAATTTAATGGGTACAGAACTATATTGCCAATGCAATGTATTTTTTTGAACTCTCCCAGGACCAACTCTGCAGTCAGATGTGAACATTAATCTTTCCCATCTCTGCCATCAGTCCCATATGACGTGAACAAGCTATAAATTCACATGAGAATAAGTTCAATGTTTCTTTTAGCTGCTTACTTTACTATTAAGGCTACTGTTGGTGGAGAACATTAGCATCCCTGGTTCTTCTACAGCTGATGCAACCATAAATTATTTTTAAAGGAATAGTTTGAGATTCTGGGCAATACACTAATTTACTTTCTTGCCAAGCATTTGATGAGAAGATTGGTACCAATTTCATGTCTGTAAGGTAAAGCAGCCTGTTAAATCACCCTGCTGTGACTAGAGTTGAGTTTTGCATCACACGTCCTCCTCCAGGTTTCATGGTGGGAGCCACACATGTAGATACCATCCGTTCATCTTCTCTGCAGCTCACAAAAACATGGTGGTCAGAACCAAAAATCTTGGACTCATCAGACCAAAGTACAGCTTTCCACTGGTCTAATGTCGATTCATTGTGTTTCTTGGCCCCAAGTAATTCTCTTCTTCTCATTGGTCTCCCTCAGTAGCGGTTTCATTGCAGCAATTCGACCATAAAGGCCGGATTCACACAGTCTCCTCCAAACAGTTGATGTTGAGATGTGTCTGCTACTTGAACTCTGGGAAGCATTGATGTGGGCTCTAATCTGAGGTGCCATTAATTGGCGATTTCTGAGGCTGGTAACTCTAATGAACTTATCCTCTGCGGCAGCGGTACCTCTTCCTTTCATGCAGATACGTGACTGAGATACAAACAAGATACAACATGTTAATTTGTGAGTTTCAGAGGTGCTGCTACATCGATTTTTTTTAACATTTTGACAGAGCCAAGCTAACCGTTTCCCACTGCTTTTGGTCTTAATGCTGAGCTAAGCTAACTGTCTCCTGGTTGTAGCTTTACATTGAAGGGACAGATATGAGAGTGGAATCAATCTTCTCATGTAACTCTTGGCAATAAATCGAATTTGCACATTTCCCAAAATGTCAAACTGCTCCTTTAAGCGCAGGTGCACATTGTTAACAAGAATACCACACATCTTTTCTTTGAGAAATTTAGTTCCAGGTCATTTCAGTTTCTGAGGACCACACCTGTGGATTTGGCTAAAGATGAAGGCCGGCTTTAGGACTCAAGGTTTGTTAAAATTTCATGCTTTGATGTTGGAATCAAGCATTTCTGACCCATTAGTCGCTGAGCCAGCACTGCTGCTGCTGACCTCACTCAGTGTATTAGCGGTGGATTAGACTTGAAGTCTTACCAGGCCGTTACAGTTGCTGAGGGCCACTTTGCTGGAGTGCGGCTGGTCTTGGAGGTGTCCTACATAATGGCAGTGGGGAGAGTAAGGGTGACTCCAGGCTAATCGACCTCTCTTCCAGTACTCCACCCTGAACTGCCGGGACAGCAGACCTCCCTGCAGCGTCAGGTTCAGCAGGAAGTTGTTACGTGATGTGGACAGCTGGTAGAAGAGCTAAGAGATAGAGAAAGAGAGGGTTCAGTGTATAAATGCTCCTGGTTCAGAAAGTTAAAGGACGGGTTCACAGTTTTAAAACAATAGCCGCATATGAATTTTGACATACAATGTAAGTGATGGGGGCCAAAATCCACAAGCCTCCCTCTGTGCAAATATTTTTTTAAAAGTGTATCTGAAGCAATTACGAAGCTTCATCTGTCCAAATGATTCAAATCAGTAGATATCCCTCAACGTTACAGTCTTTTTAGTATTAAAGTCCCTCTTTTTGTTACTATGGAATGAATTACAGTGAGGAAACCTCTTTAGTGGACACCTGACTGTTGTTTTAAGACAGACATGAAAAATTGTGAAGCCGTCCGTTAAGCAGATTCAAGAGTAATTTACATTGGTATAAAATGTGTAAATTAAATAAAAAGAGAAAAAAAGACTGGAACAATTTCAAAAAGCATAATACAGAGTCTGGCGGCTTGTCTTCAGTGCTGCGTCTTCTTCTGTGGTGGTGTTGAGACGTTGCTGTGTCCAGCGTCTCGCCATCGGGTCCTACGCGTACTGGGATGGCAATCTCATACTGGCCTAGACTGGACAGGAAGGCAGCTAGAGAGGGAGAAATAAAGAAGGCATAAAACAAAACAAAATCAGAGTTTAACTTAATAAGGCCAGAATTCAGCTTAATCTAATTGACTCTAATTAAAAACAGTTGAGGATTTGAGACTTGCTTATTTTGAACAGGGCTATGGGGCTTTTTTGTTGAGAGAATAACCCAGTTGGCAAAAAGAAACTTGCAGACTTTTTGGCCCATTGCTGACAAGGCAGCTCCACTCCAAGTGCCCCCCTCATGTATGAGGCCAAAGGGATGTTGCCATGGTTACCCTGAAACTGTATACTTCCTGTCTGTCCCAGTCTGTGCTGGGGCCTGGTGGAGATTTATTGTCCAAACACACACACAGCTTCAAATAGCCAACGTCAGCTAACTAACGGGGAAGGGTCACCAGCAAATGAGCCCAGTTTTCATCAAACCTTTGGCCTCAGTTAGTAGAGAAGCAGCCCCTTCCCACACAGAGTAAATACCTAGAGATCAGAGTTCCCTGGTACAGGCTTGGAGAGCTCTGTACCGGGAAAAAAAAAACACTCTGTAGGCGAGGGATAGGTTTGGCTTGGATAAACAACAAGCACAATTACAAATGCTGCCTTCAAATGGAACCCGTGAGGTTGTACTGTATTTTTCGACATGGGAAGCTGAGTACAAAATATGCACAGCGTTCAAACGGTTTAAGTCATGAGGAGACAGTTGTTTGGCGACTTAACAACAGAAATGAATGGTGCCTTGATCCTTATCCAAAAATAGTGAATGGGTAGCGTTTCTTTCGCATTTTAATATTATGTTTAATTTCCTTCCCTCACTATGTAGGTGCACGGCTCTGCAGCGAGTTAAACACAATTTCCAGTAAGGGTTCAGGAAGGTGGGACGACTTGTGTTTGGCCACTGATATTTGTTACAAATTGAAAAAAGATGCAATACGGTGAATAAGACTTTGACTCAAGGTATTGTTTGTTTGTTCCTGCCTTTTTTCATTACCTGACCTCTACACCTACCTGCACACATGCTCTCAATTCACTTATCAGCTCTCTGTACTTGCCTCTAAGCTGTACTACTCAATGAGATCATCTTCCCGCCATACTTGTCTGATTGTCCTGTCTGCCTTGTTGTTTAGGCCCTTGTCTGCCTCCTCTTGCTTTTATCTTACTTATCCTTGTCTGTGAATGTTGCATTTGAGTCCTCACTTTGTTTGAGTCATTCAAGTACGGTAACAAAAAACAACTGGATTCACAAATTCACTATCATATATCGATAGCAGTATTGGTTTAAAAAAATCCTGTACTGTTCCTGAAATATAGAAATTAGCTTCAGTGACCTAAAATGTCACATTAACTAGCAGTTTATTAGCTTCAGACAGAATATCCGCAAGTTGGTGGGGTGTATAATCTTGTTTCAGTGCTACTTTTTTGTTTTTTTTGGCTATAAACAGATGCCTTTCACATTACATTTATTTGGTTCACTGAGAAAACTAATGAGTAGAGAGCAAAACATCTGATGACAACTTTTTGGAAAACACTGGCCTAACATTTTTTTTAAGTGTGTAGGTCACATTTCAACTTGTGAGCTCAATCTAGTTGAAACATTTCACTTGTACAGTATTGAAAATCACACCAGTGGGTGACTCAAATTTTCTCAAATGAACAAAAGAAAAGGCACCAGCACCCCATCAGCTCTGTTCCTCACACTCTGTTTCCCACAACACATTAATCCTGTTCTCACAAACCACAGCAAGTAACCAGGCAGGTGGTATTACCATAACATTTAAAGCACAGGAAAAGCTCCTGTAGAGAATGAAGGGAGGGTGTTAATAAAGTAGCTATAACTAAGCTCCATGGAAGAAATTAATGAGACCTCACACAGAATAAACTCTACACTAATGAAAATAGGAAAACAAATTAGTCCGTCTTTTGAACTAAAGGTTTGAGCGGAAAAAAAACCCACTTAAGCCTCTTCACAGGATTTCCAACCAATCCCTCTCACTCCCACAGAAAATCTGTCTGTTCCAATTCACAGGAGAACGAAGACACACGTAGATCTAGGGAACTTTTTTTTTAATCTTACGAAATTAAAAACCGTAAAATAAGCCACCTTTTAGAAAATGTGAACTCCAAACAAGCTTTATAAAACACCTTTAACAATTAAAGAGAAACACACTGTATAATCTGCTTGAGGCGGTGGGAACGAAAAGTAGATAAAAACCATTATCGTGTTCGTGTTTCTTTGATAGTTGATTGTTTCCCACAGTGAGAGATACACACCAGATGTTGGAACATTAGACTTCAGAACAACAACGTTGGTGTTGTTGTTTACGGAGCAAAACCACAATATGTAAAACACCGTCTTAATCACATTGGGACGCGTACGGTTTACTAGAACGCAAGGTGCTTACGTGCATGGATAGACACAGTGATAACAGCCTCTCTGGTTATTTTCATATGTGAAATATTTCAGCCCACAGAGATGCTAACCTACACAGATGCCAAACCTGTTGCAGTGAGCTGTCTAGTTTAAAGACTCGGAGAAGATGGATGAGGAAAGCTTTTAGAGGTTTTACGACTGGATTTATCAAAATACTTGTTTCTCTGTTACATGTTGCTCCAACTCTTAATTTATTTCTTGATCAAATCCTTCCTTCCTTCCCCTGGAGAAGTTCAGTCAGACAACTGTTGTTTAAAATGTTTCTTGTTCCCTGCAGATATGTTTGCACAGAGATACAAGGGAGTGATGAGTAAATCTTCCTCCTAGCTAGCTCCTAGCCTGCAGGTGGATGCTGGGGTGATGGTGATGGTGGGGCTGAATGAGCAGGCAGCGATACTATGGTGCACAGTAGCAGCCGTGAAATTTTGCAGCTTAAATAGAGCGACAAATTGGTATGGTGCATTTGGTAGATGGTAGATTTCACGTGTGTTTATGTAGCTCGAGCTCCGTGCAGCTCCAGTTGACTGCCTGAACTAGCTCGCAGGTTTCGCTCCATTTGTCATCGGAAAACAAAAAGTTGTGGACATACTTTCTATGGTTTTAGGTACTCTTTTATCTTGTATTTAGAAAATGCAACATGCAAAAAAGAGTAGATGTTTTGCCACAAGAAATACTGTTTAATGGACTGCTTTGTAAAAACATACAGTACATTTGGCTCATTTTATTTAACTGAAGCGCAGTGTTTTTGTCCGTTTGTGGCCTGGATGGATGAACTGTGTGGACTGCATTGTTTGTAGCATCTACAAATGATGAAATGGAAAATAATAATAAAACATACTTTAAATGACATGTAACCCATAACTTTCTGAACCTGTCTGGGATCTTGGAGTAACTCAGGGCCAGTCACCCGATAAACTTGGTGGGCCACTGAGAAGAAACTCCATAAACATACAATATCATAACATGTATCCCGCTACATGTTCTATCCTAACTCCCATTTACACCTGCACACAATTATGCCCGTTCTGTCTTCTCTAGCCACTCCTGACAGTATAAACTAGAGCACATTTCTAACAAACTGAGCCCGTTGCAACTAGAGCTGGACTGATTTATCGATTAGTCGATCAAAAGAAAACTAGTCGGCAACAATTTTAACAATCAATTCTTCTTGTCTGTGATTTTTCAAACAAAAACACAACAAAAATCTTTTGGTTCCAGCTTTTCAAATATGAGGATTTTCTGCTTTTCTCTGCTTTATATCATTATGAACTGAATATCTTTGAGTTTTGGACTGATGGTCAGACAGAACAAGATATGTAAAGACATGATCTTGGGCTCTGGGAAATGAATGGACAGTTTGTCAATACTTTCTTGACATTTTATAGACAATTGATAATAAGAGTAATCATTACTTGCAGCCCTAACAAAAATCTCACAATAGCCAGTAGCACAAATGTGTGTTCATCGGCTGATTCAGCACTTCAAAATGTTGAGCAGACATCAAAGCTAAACGCAGACAGAGATTGAAAGTGGAAACATGTTTGCTAAATTTAACACTGGACACTCCCTGGCCACCAGGGTTACATACAGAAGCCTTTGTGCTGATAAATACACCCATCCACCCCTGAGCAGGGCATCTCCCTGGTTTCTGTTATCATCAAATGAAAATAGTGGGAGGAAATACTCTGGATGGAAAAGTGTCCCTCCCTCCATCCCAGATCCACTTTCACAGCACCTCAGACCAAATGCTGCTCTGCCTCTTTTGAAACTATTATAACAAGAGAAGGGGGAGAAATCTATCACGATTCACAATAAACTATAAGAGTGAGACATGCTGGAAGAAGTATTCACCTTTAGATAATAATCCCATAAGAGGACATGACACTTGCTGTAGCTCTTCAGAAGAAAGGATCATTTATAAAGTCAGTCACTAACAGCTGCTACCTCACTTTCACTCTGTGTATCCGCCTGTCTGTTCTCTGCTCCTCCTGTCTGCGCTCTGGGTGGCACATACGGGGACGTGATATATGACTGAATGTACTTTATATGTCCAAATACGCGTGTGCTTTTCGTCAAGAGCTGTTTTTCTTCTTTTCTTACTGCTGCACTGATATTTTCATTTCAACAATAGTGTGCCTCCAACTTTGTGGCAACAGTTTGAGAAAGGCCCTTTCCTGTTTCAGCATAACAATGCCACAAGTGCACAAAGCCAAGTCCATAAAGATATTTTCTTTTTTTTTTTTTTCTTTTGCCAGTTTGGTGTGGAAGAATTTGACTGGCCTGCACAGAGCTCTGACAGCAACCCCAATGCCCTATCTTACAGTTGCTCTAAAATACATCATCATATATGGTGGGTGTAATATTCAGTGTGTCCACGTACTTCTCGTCATGCGTTGAACGTGGATATAGGAATGATGGAGGAGCTACAAGAGCTCATAAACTGCTGAGACCCTTGTTACAGGAACAAGAAGAGACTGTCCATCCATCCAAACTGAGATGAATGACTGATTAAGTTATATGTTGAATGAAATATACTATGAGTTAAACTGTAAATGTGTATAAATGGTGTGTATTCTGAAGCAGAAATGACTCAATGCCGTGACCATGCTCACTTACTTGATTTGTGGGCTCTTTCAAAGCAGAACAAGACAAAAACACTAATGCTTTAAAAAGTTCAAACCTCTAGCTGCAGCCTGTCTGCATATTTGTCCTCTCACTCTTTCTACATAAACACACAGACACTAGCAAAATATACTGCACACAGCTGGACACCAAGTGACCCGGCAAACACAGGAGAGACATTTTTATGTTTCTAGTAATTTTCCCATTATTTCATTTGCTGTTGGAAGAGTTTTAATCAAAAATGACTTAAAGGGGTTATCATCTGTGTTAAGTTATCAGCCAAGGCCTGGACAGGAGTCAAGTGCAAGGGGGAGAGAAAAAGAAAAAGAAGGAGGGAGAGTTAAGTACCAAAAAAAAAAAAGTTTATGGTTTAGAAAAAATGTGTTATATGCCGCTTATGACAGATTTAAATCAAATCAAATCACAGTTTCTGCAGCACATTTACAATATCTTTGTAATAAATGTTGGTCTTTTCTGTTTCTGCCTTAACGTTGCACATTCAATTAGGTAACAGCGCCCGCTCCAACACAGCTGTGCTTGTTATGGAGTATAAATATACTGAACTCTACATAATGATGATGCAGTAGGTGGAAGAAAAACATGATGAACCTGGTTTTGTGCTGCACAAAATACAAAAGAAAAAATCAGATTTTCTGACTTTTTCATTGCTGTTGAAAACGAGAAACATCTAATTTACCCTAACGACTTCTTGTTAAGACTTTTTGGCCGCGCAGGGGAAACGTATTTATGTATTATTTCAAAATAAAGATATTATGGTGAATATTGGCAAACCTATTTACACATCCATCAAACACAGAGCAACATTAGCATTCATTTAGAGCCGTGTGTCTGTCCAACCAACAAATATTCAGCCCAATATTATTGGGCTTATTATTTTAGCTCGGTTTTTAATATCTACCAACTGCTGAGGCCTCAGGATAGTTTATGCACATCCGAAAAGAAAAACTGATATGGTATGATATATGAAAAATGATAGGTGCGTAGGCAAAAAGGCACCAACTATAAACCTAAACAATGTTCACAAGCTCATCACCAACTTTGTCTATTTGCCATTTGGTGCTGACATGTAGCACACAGCGGCTTTACAAGAACTTTTTTGCTGACAACTGTTGCCTGCTGAAGCTGAAAACTACGCTGACGCAAGATAGAAGAGATTAGCATCAAAACAAAGGCCCAAAAGACACTAAGACCTAAATAATTAACCCATAACTAACTAACTCACCTAATAACTAACCTAAATAATTCTCTCTGGGTTAATAACTACAAACTTTTCACATTACACATCTTTCGATCCATTGTGCAGCTTGAAAAACCAAACTATGTGTACCTGTCCATAAGATGATTATGAAGGAGGGAGCAGTGTCAGGGTTCAAGGGGTGGGTTTCTTAAAGGAAGCAGGGTGGCAGACTACTGGAGACAGATGACTGTGAGGGTTCAAAGGTTAAGTTTAGGAAACACACAATCACAGCCTTGTTCTGGGTGATGAGACACGGACACTCAGGGAATATATGTCTTTGCCTTTAGGGGATTTCAGTAACTCTAGCTTCAGTTCGTATGTGAGAGAGACCAAGAGAGGCAGAGAAACTGTGCGGTGAAAGGTGAGGAGGGCGGACACGTGGATGTGCCACAGCCACATGATTGGTGGAAGCAGGGTTCAAGTTCAGCAGCCGAGACCTGCAGGCCTGGAGTGTGCCTCAGCCATCAGACAGCCGGGTCAGGCTTGAGTCATTTGCTACGGCCCATTTGCCTCAACTCTTTCTCATCTGAGAACCACGCACATGAATTATAAATAAAACAATTACAGTGTACTGTAATGGTTTAAGTTGCAGATGGTGATCGTTAAATTACAATAAAACTGAAATTAAATAGAAATTAAAAAAGTATTTATTCTGAACTTCTAAATATGGGTAGCATTGAGAGCTGAAGTTGTTTTTTTTTTAACCAAAATGAAAAACAGATTTCACTCTCGACCATAAAATATATTAAAGTAACCCGCAGTATAAAGTCAACATCACAGACAATAAACCAATCATGATTTCCCACTATTTTTAAAGACCTTAAACAATAAAGTCTGCGCTTTTAATAGTGTGTTCAAAACGCAGGTCTCTGAAACACTTTTCTGACTGACACAAGGGTAAACCTGCATTTTTTGTTGGTCTCAGGAGGACAACTCCATGTAAATAAACATATATTTATTTATTATATACAATCAATTTTCAATACAAAACCTGGACAGTCTGATACGTTGGTGGGAGAGGGTGAACATATGTTTCTGTAATAACTGTAGGACTACTATAACTTAACTACAGCACCACTAACATTAGACAGTCATGAAGATGCTGCACTATTTGTGGTCACAGTAGCTCTCAGAGCATCTTTGTATTTTCTCTGTACTGTGCTGTTTACTCACTGGTAATTTGTTCTCAGGAGTCAGGATGCAATAAAGACTTAAGATTAAAGGAGGGAAGAAAATCTCTCAGAACTAGTGAGTTAACTGTCAGTTAGCTTTGTAGCTAAAAAAAAAAACCCCAATAAGGCCATAAAGACGTATTTGTACCAGCAGTCCTGTGTCATAATAACTGTCTGTAAACCATTCCTTTTTGAGGAACAGATTACACTCCAACAGAGGAAGGTTAAATAAAAATGAAAGTTGCAACACATTGAATAAACCTAAGTTCAATCAAAAGTCAACATTGTAAAAAACAGGTTTGGCAATGGTGCAGTTGGTCAATAGCGCACATTTACTCATCAAAGTTCATCAAAGTTTAACTTGATGCAAATCTTTTGCACTGAATTACTTTATTGCTGTGAGTGAATGAATCCACTGACTGTGATGATTATAAAATTGAAATGAACTGATTATGCAGCGAAAAGTTCTTGTATGGCTGCTGGTGTTCAGTAGGAATTCAACATTTGAGAACTTAAGCTATTTTTGAAAAATAGCTTAAGTAAAATGAAAAAAGGTTTTTTGGAAAAACAACTCAAACTCAGGTATTGAAAAAACACCAATTTGGTATCAGTAATGGTCCCCAAACTCTGCTATCATATATTAGTATAAAAGAAAATCAATGCCGTGTGAGTGCTATGTGAATGATAACAACTAGAGCTGCAACGATTAGTTAATTAATCAATTAGTTGAAACTTAAAAGAAAATTCAAAAATTTATCGGCAACTATTTTGATAATCGACTAATTGTTTTGAGACATTTTTTTTTTTAATTAAAAAATGCTAAAATTCTCTTGTTCTGGTTTCTTTAGTCCTGAATGAACTAAACTGAATGTTTTTGGGTTAAGGATTGTTGGTCGGGAGAAAAGAAGACATTTGAGGACATCATCTTGGTCTTTGATGTTTTATAGTCCAAACAACTAAATTGAGAAAATAATTGAATGAAAACTGAATGAAAATTGAATGAAAATAATCATTAGTTGCAGCCTTTAATGACAACCACAGATTCCACAGCCTCAGTAAAGAAGTCTTGTATGAATGGGTCCAAATGAGCCCAGTTTGATTATCCAGTGTCAGTGTGCGTGCGCATGTGTGTGTGTGTGTGTGTGTGCGTGCATCAGCCTGATGGATGTAACCTCCCTGTCACAGATGACGTTCTGGTTAACGACTAGAAGCTAAATCGTAAATCGCCTCCTCTCACCTTGTGACTGAGAGAACTCATCTCTGTGACCTCCTGCGACCTCGGTGGCAACCATGACGACGATGACAGTGCAGACCAGACCAGTCCTCCATAGCGTTTCCATGGTTACTACAGTAGTAGCTATAGTAACAGAATTCAGTGCAGTAGTCCCCGGGCCTCTGTCCCAACATGTCTCCAGCCCTCTCGGATGCCCCCTCGCCTAGCAGTGGGACAGCTCAGCGCTCTGTTGGGCCATGGCTGCAGGAAGAGTGGACAGTTCAGACAGACATAGCAGCCTCTACAGTGTGACAGTCAGCGAGTGGTGGTGAATCCTCATAGACGTAGAAAAGGCCTGGATGGATCCTCAAGAGGGGCTCAGCAGCAACGGTAGCTTTAGACTCGTCTCTGTAGCCCTGTAGAGGAGAAATTGTTCAGTGACTTTAAGAGGAAAGGCAGAGAAGGGAGTGAAAGGGAGGGGAGAGACAGATTTAGGCTTCATCTCAAAGAGGAGGGAGGAACAAGGCAGACATAGTGAAACCCAGACTAAGAGAGAGAGAGAGAGAGAGAGAGAAAGAGAGAGAGAGTGAGAGCATGAGATCCCGTTGACCCGTGCAGTTCCCAGTCTAACAAGACACATCTACCCAGTTCATACTCAGTGTCCAGTGAAGGACCGCCCAGTCTTGCATTGTTCTTTCAGCTAATCAATCTTGGCTTTGGCAAAGGGCAAACACCCTGTCTTTCACTCTGATGACCAGAGACAACAGCAGGTCCCAACCTGGGGCCCCTGAGGCCCTGCTCTTTAAGCTGCCTGCCCACCGGAAAGAGTTCAAACACAAAGGAAGCCATTGATCTTGTAAAAAGCTGTGCTTAATGCCCAAACAGGGCTTGAAGTGGGTATTATGTCAGAGGCTCTGGGGGTAAAATGAGCCAATTTGAGAGGAGCAGCAGGTTGCCATCACCGCTACGCTGGCTGACTGTGGCGGTTGGTTGTATGGCTGAGTGACTTGCTGGCTGGCTGCCTGACTGTACAGCTTACTAATTGGCCGGCGCCCTGGCTAGCAGACTGGTGGTATGAGTGTCCAGTCCCGGCGTTATGGGCGGGCCCCGGGAGCCAAATTTTTTTTCCCCAGGATGGCAAAGTCATGGCCTGCCCTACTCTGCCTCTGATTGGCTAGTACTCATTGCCTTTGTTGGTTGGGTTGGTTAGGTTTAGGCATGAGGACTAAGACTGGTTAGGGTTAGGGTAAGAATATCAGGGTAAGCCAATCAGAGGCAGAGTTAGGAATTTGGCCCTCCGAGGAGAAATCAGCGTTTCAATGCGTGGGCTTACCGGGGTCTCAAGCCCATGAAAGTGAAAGGGCCAATGACGCTCAGAGAAACACTAAAACTCTTGCCTTGTTTGTAGGTTTTTTTTGTTGTTTTTTTGTGGTGTCTGGATTTAGTGTGAGGTGAGACATCACTTAGTATCTCTGCTGCTCCTAAGCAGAAACCAGAGGTGCAGTGTTTGTTCACAACAGTTGTCGCCTTTACACTTTTAGTTTCACACTTTATGTTTCTGTCATATCTTTCTGTTTCTAAGAAGTTCGATTCACACTCTGAACTTCAGTTCGTGTTGGTTACTAACTGTTATTCAGAGTTTTTGTCAGCGTATGACACTGGAGCAGGAAGTTTAAGTGGCTAGCTGTGATGCATGCTGGCCGACGTTTCAGTTTAACCAATGCAGGAGAATGTGTTGTGGTTGTTGTGGTTGTTGTGGTGATGGCATCTGTGACATGAACAAAACATGTAAGTGTCTTCTTAAAAATCTTGAATTATTGTATATTCACCACAGTATATATGTGACTGCTACTGGCTGTGTTACATTATGTAAATTAAATGGTGTTGCCAACAAGAAGAATTCACATCTCCTCACTTATTTTTCTGAAATCAATCCTTTTAAATTGATGCTTGAGATCAAACACTGAATCTCGTTGTAGTATCCACACAGTCACAAGTTAAACAGACGGTAGGCTGGTCAAACCCTGTGGCTGTGTGACCACACAGTTTACACAATATTTAGTCTCAAACTCTACTTTTAGTTGTGCACAATGACAAAGCAGGTTAATTGATTAATTATGGGCCACTTTCTGATTGAAGATGAGAGCCTGTCCATAAAAACCAAATGCCCGGCCAATTACGTTCCTCTGGAGCCGGGACTGTGAGTGTCCATATAAAGCTTGCTTACATGTGAGACAAAGTGTAGAATACTGTCATAATAATGAGAGTAATCATTTTATTCAGTAAGTAGTACAACTGCAACAATTAATTGATTAATTGCCAACCATTAAATTAATCGGCAACCATTTTCATAATCAATTAATTGTCTGGAGTCATTTATTAAGAAAAAAAGTCCAAATTCTCTGGTTCCAGCTTCTCAAATGTGAATATTTTCTGCTTTCTTTGATAGTAAATTGAGTAGTAGTAGTTGTGGACTGCTGGTCGGGACAAAGGCAGTCCTGGTTTGGAGAGTTTTAAGAAGGGATTTAAATAAAACATACTGACTTTGTCTGCTTGATTTCTGTAAAATATCCCAGTTGAATGAAACAGAGCTGCAGCATTTAAGTCAACTGAGCATCGAATGACAGCTCAGCGTCAAAAATGACATCTCAATTACTAACTCTATTAGAAAGGCAACCAGACTAGACTTGAGACAAAGTGTAAGAGGTATGATGAACTCTGATTTGGAGTCATTCAACTGCAGGAAATATTTGGACATCCAGGTCTTAATTTCAGCAACACAATACATAAACATCAAGGGTTTATTGGGAAATACAGTTGCGTATCATCCACATAGTGCAGCATGGTGCCAGTGTAATTGAGGAAAGTTTCTCAATCAGCATCCGGAGGATGATTGGAGAAAAAACTTTATTTTCCACACTACTAATTAGACTGTCGTGTGCTATAAATAAAGCACAAGTTCCTTTTTAATGGAGTGCTATTCCGTTTGAGTTCATTTTTACTTAGAGAGCAACACAGAGCGAGTCTACTTTATAATAACAATGGAAAATGAGTTCCTCAGATCCACAGTGCCCATTACAAAAACAGACCAGAGCCAGGATCGGGAGTCACATTTTCATGGGTGCCCTTCTCTTTGACTCGCTTCTTAGTTTCCTGGCTTTGGATTGCAGTGTCAGCTAAAACTCAACCCTCGCTATACTTCTCGCTCTCAGTAAAGTCTGCCCACCCAGTTCCCTCTCTCTCCCCTCCATCCCTCCCTCAGAGCCGTCTGGGGAGAGAAGAGCGAGCGGAGACGCCACACTGGCCCAGATGGCTGGCGGCTAACCAACTGCAGCCAAAGGTAATCGGAAGCAGATGGGAAACCTTTCGGTGACGAGAGCAGGGGGAACAAGTTGCCTCCTGAAAAGAGGAAAAAAAAAAAAAAACGAGCGCAAAGCCCGAGGGGAATGAAAGAGAGACAGCAGTGTAAGCTGTTCAAGCCAGCTGGGAGAGCCATTCTTGAGTGTTAATACCCTGAACTGAGTGTGGAGGAATGATTGTGAGTGTGTAGATGTGAAAAGAGCCCTAATGTGCCTCTCATTTCCCCGGGTTTCAAGCATTGTGAAGGTACAGTAAAGGGAGAGCTTGCTTTAAAAAACACTGAGGGGTCTTTGTACTGTTGCTGCTTCCTTCATACGTGGAGCAACTGAAAGTCTTTCTCTCTTCCCCTCCCTCAGGCTTTCTCCCAGTCATTTCCTGCACAAGCCAAACTCCCCTCCATTTTCATTACTTCTGCTCCCGCTCTCGATTTATTGTGGGGTTATTAAACTTGCAGCTTGATATCAAGTGCATTTCATTACCACTAACTCTCATATTGTTTATTTAAACAGGAGAAAGAGGGAGAGATCGGACCCCCCAATGCTGTCCCTCGGTGCTTTTTAAGTAAAGCTGCTTAAAAAGATTTGTGGAGCCTTCAAAAGATCCCCCCACAACAACACACATGCACTGCTTTCTTGGTAAATTATTGCTCCATTATAAACTGCACAGAAACACAGCTAAATTAAGAATAAGCCGTCTCGCAGAGGTGATGGTGTCGTACATCTTCCGTGGTCTGTTGTGCAAAACTTTCCCTCTGGGCTGTATCACTTTTGCGAAAATAAAAAACGTATGTTTGTCAGCAGGCCAAGCGAGCACATACGCTGACTCTCCACTCGGTGTTTTGCTTGGATGAGAGCCTCTGACAAGCTACGAATATCGACCATATAGCTGCAATCACGGCCAAGAGAGAGAGAGAGAGTGAGAGAGAGAGAGAGGGAGAGAGAGAGAGGGAGAGAGAGAGAGAGGGAGAGAGAGAGAGGGAGAGAGAGAGAGGGAGAGAGAGAGAGAGAGAGAGAGAGAGAGAGAGAGAGAGAGAGAGAGAGAGAGAGAGAGAGAGAGAGTGGACCCGAGCTGCAGACAGGCCACACAATTTCCAATGCAATCACAATTTGCAAAAGAGGAAAGAAGGGGAGAAGAAAGGGGTCGTTGTTATAACAAGAGAGAGAAAAGTTGGACCGCTCAGGATAATTAGGTGGGAATTTAAGGGTGGGCCAAATTTGCAATGTAATCAAGCCAGTGGACCCAGAAGCGTTTTGACACGTCATTTTTTCATCCTGTCATCTACTAGTGAACAGTGACTGGTGCTTTTCATATGGTGTAAAGGATGTACAGTGAAAAAAAGACTAACTATGCTGTCCTTGTCTTTAACTGTTGCCAGGGAGAGTGGAGCTATCCGAAAACTAGCACACTAATCAAAGCCATATGACCGGCTCAAAGTAAAGTCTGTGTGGAGCGAACAGATGCTAAGTGTCCCTCAGCTTAGCTTCAAGTCTAGCTCTCCCCCACTCTTTTTCTTTCTCTCTCACTCACTCACACACACACACACACACACACACACACACACACACACACACACACACTGTCTCCACTTTGATCAGAGAGTAGCTCATGAATCAGCTTTAGGTTCAGTTTATTATTTCATTAAACTGGCAGTGCGGCTTCTCTTTTCTAATAAGACCATGAGGCTGTGGGATCAAATGGCCCGTAAGACGAATGTCACACATCAGATGCAGTGTTTCAGACTGCTTCAGCAGCAATTATTCCCTCATAACTGCCTTAAAAAAAGATGTCTGGATTCAAATAGATCTCCTTATGAAACCCTGAACAGGTGATAGAAATAATACAAAGCATTGGAGGAAGGGGTGGGGTGGGGGGAGGAGGGGGGGTATATCTCAGACTAAACTCTCTCTGTCTGGTGTAAAGACAGAGAAAAGAGAGGCAGGCATTCCTTTCTCAATTTCCCCAAATAAACAGCGTGCAGATGAAAAGTGGGAACATAAACAGGCCGGAGAACCTCGGATGTGCTCCCCTCACTCTCAAAATGTGCCTCTCGAGTCTGAAACAATATTTAGTGAGAGAGAGAGCTGACTCGACACGAAGTGAGTCAGCCAGCAGTGTTGGGAGCAGAGCGCGGATGGCACTGGAAGGTTTTCTCCGTTATCAAATTCAATCCTGTGACCTTTTTTAATCTTAGTTGAGGATGCCAACAGTCAGCCCTCAAGAACGCTCAGTTTACTACCACAGAAGACAATCCTCACATGTCGCATGCTTGAACTATAAATGTTTCGCATTTTTGCTCGAGATGAGTCAAATGAATCTGCTTTTATTAAAATAGCTGCCAATTCATTGACTGCAGATTGACTAATCGATTAATCAACTCATCGTTTAAGCCCTGTTCTTCTTTATCTACGAGTCTTTATCTATCAAGCTTATATAGAGCTGCAACGATTAGTCAATGAATCGCTCGGTCAGTTGAAAATATTAACTGGCAACTATTTTGATAATCAATTAACCGTTTTAGTCGTTTTATAATCAAAAATGCCAATGATTTGCTGGTTTCAACTTCTCCTATGTGATGATTTGATGCTTTTCTTTGTCAAACATGACGGTAAACTGAAAATGTTTGGATTTAGGACTGTTGATCAGACAAAAAAAGACATCTTAAGATATCACCTTTGACTCTGGGATATTATAATGGCCATTTTTTGCTATTTTATGACATTCTATAGATGTCGATTAACGATTAATTGAGAAAATAATCAGCAGATTAATCGATAATGAAAATAATCGTTAGTTACAGCCCTAAGCTCATAAAGAGTAGTGTAGTTTTTTTTACATTGCATTGATGTAGTGCAGAGCAAGGTTTGTAAATGAGTGTGTGATGCAGAACAGTCCTGAGTTGATGTATCAGGAGAGAAAAGCTGTGCATGTATGTGTGAGTAGTTTGACTGATGGTGCAAATCCAAAAACAAGAGAAACTAATGATATGTCTGCTGGCAACATATTCAAGCTACAAATGTATCTCTGGATAATCAGAGGATAGGATCAAAGCATACATTAATCATTCTCATAGCGTCTGGCAGCGTCCTATGGCCAAACTAAATAATGAAATAATGCATTTAATATGGATTAAAACAAACGTTTGACATAAAGAGTTTGGGGCGCACATCCAAAAAAAACAAAAAACTTTACAGGTGCTGGATCAAAACGCAAACTGAAGGCTAAAATCAGACACACGCTCTGCACGCTTGCAGTGTCTCTTACCAGAAATACACCAAAACAGAATGACGCTGCACAAAGATGAAGCATGCAAGTGCCATGTGTGAATCAGAAACTTGATTTCATGATAAACAGGCATGCAAAATAGCCAGAGACCTGCAGAAACCTATACTTTCTGCAACATCAAACTAATATGGGACCAGAACTGCATGTATGTATATACATATAGTTAATTTTAGCACATCTATGAGTCTAAAAAGTGAGGATGTTACATATTGTTTTGTTATGTTTGCATGATATCTTCAGCAGCTTGTTACGGATCATTATTTTCCACCAAGGAGAAGCTGCAAGTTGCTCCCCCAACCGGTGAACGACACAATGTCACTCTTCACATGTGTACCTCATGTCTGCTGTCGGCCACATCATCCCTCCACCGGCCTGCACACACACACACGCACTCACTCACTCACTCACTCACTCACACACACACACACACACACACACACACACACACACACACACAGACTGCCCTGTCATCAGCCAATGAGGAGATCCCAGCCGCAAGTAAGGGTTCTTAAGGAGAAGAGCTATCCACTGATAGATTTAAGGTGGAATATCATGCAAAGAAAGAAAGAAAACAATGAAGCCATGGAGGAGCGTATCATGACATAAAAGAGCTTTAAAACTAACTCAATAAGTGCGATACACCTCAGTGTGCCGCATATGCATTCAAAGTTTCTGCAGAAATATTTCAGGAGAAATGAGCGCACAGGAGCTGAGAACAGCCTCCTGCCAGCATCATGTCAGGAGCGTTTTCTTCCAGAGTTGTGCATGAAAAAGCAGAGAGTGTAGCCAGGCTGGTTGACCTACCTTCCCGTGTCCCCGGGCAGAAGTTTCCGCTGTGAGTCTGTCCTCTGTCCTCAGCGGCGGAGCGGAGAGGAGGCGGCGCCGGCGGGGAGACTCGACTTCTTCCACTTCCAGCAGCAGAGAGCCGCAGTGTGATGCCAAGTTACCCGCAATACGGTCATCAAGCGTCCGGTTACAGCTTCCAAAATAACAGTCTTGTCAAGTATTTTAGGGTATTAAAAGACTGAATTAGGTTTATTGTCAAATTGTGAAATGGAGGGATTAAGAGCTGCAAACTGTAACAAACATGATTGCAAATGTGTGTTTTTGAGTTCAGTTTTCACAACTTATAAAAGTTGTACATGTGCATCACTGGTGCAGAAACCAAAACACTGACACTGAATATCTGCCCTTGATGTGGCCTATTGTGTCTTTTATGATTGTGTTTGTTTGTTTTAATATATGAATAAAAATCCACATGGGAAGGATGTTCTGTGGAACTTATTGATATTTATAGCAGCATCAGGCAGTAATGGGACTTTTCCCAATTCATTTTCTTTTCTCTTTGTATATGCTGTAGTTCTTAACAGTCAAGGGTTTCCATCAGAAGATCAGATTATCATGTAGTAAGTTTTTCTTTCCCATGCTTGTGACACTGACCACCGTGTATGACAATAAAGATGTTTTAGAAATTAAGTGAATCTGTTGGACTCCAACTTTTAATGAGGTTTGTCTAAATTTGTTCCCTCACAGACTAAAGTGTGAATGAAAAGAGGTCAAAAGTCAACACAGGTAAAACTGACTGAATCAGAAAATGTAAAATAAAAACAAATTAGCTATCAGAAGAATTTGTTGTCATCAAATTACAATATTTAATCATTATTGAGAACAGAATAATGAGCAAATAGATCCATGAATCTATTTGATTTTCTCCATATTGGCAGAAAAAAATGGATATAAAAATCACTAAAATAGTGACAATATCTCAGTCATAGCTCTTGTATTATACCAGACAACATAAGTGAACCTTTTTCTCCCTAAAAGCTCAGAGTTGAAGAAAGGCAGAGACACATATAGACCTTCGATTCATGTGCAAATTCAGTTAATTAATCGTCTAAAACACTGGCATGAACAATTTTCCTCACACTCTGCATCATAATATTTCTACCTGAACTCTAAATAATCTGTTTGTAAAAATTACGCTTGAATTTATGAGCAGTCAGAGAAGCTGCTGAAATGTCCAAAATGTTAAATAAAGGTTATGGTTTTATTTTGAATGCAGAGGTCTTCCTCTCCGGGTTTGTTTGGTCTGATTTTGTCTGACTTGATTTAGTGGGATGCTGCTGATTGGCTGCCTGATCTGCGACTCCGAGGAAGCAGCTGCAGCCGGCAGGGTGGTGTGTGTTTGGGTCTGTGTGTGTGTGTGTGTGTGTGTGTGTGTGTGTGGGTAGTGGGGGTCGGGAGGAGGGGGGAAGGGGGCACTGTGGTTATTACACAGGTGTTTCAGTATAGATGTGTGTACGTGTCAGATATTAGTTATTCTTTCATTAAAAAATGTTACACATAGAAATGAGGACAGACACAATTATTTTAATGTCAATACAAATAAATAAGTTATAAAAGTACCATTTAGTTCACACCATAGATTTATATAATGTCAAATCTGAACATAATCTAGTAGAAAAGTTAAATAACCTTCTGGATTTTAAAGGAAACGTTTGACATTTTATTTAAAGATCCAGACATTTATTAAAGGACCAGTATGTAGGATTTAGTGGTGCTAAAAATGTTATTTTACCGCAGGAATTTGTTCTGAACTATTTCTAGGCTGAGACCAGTAACATTATGGTGCCCAGTAGTTGCCTGGCAACTGCTCATAGCCGAATTGCTGTTTATACACTTATATATAGATATAATGTGTAATTTGTTTATTTATTATTATTGAGCCATTGGACAGAGCCAGGTTAGCTGTTTCCACCTGTTTTTAGTTGTTATGCTAAGCTAACTAACTTCAGGCTTATTGGCTCATTTGTTGATTCATTTAAAAAAGCAGCTAACACCTGTTTAGAAAGGCTTTTGAGTAACCTATAAGCAACAGGTTAGCATTTTATGTTTTTGTTGTGTATTTTTTTTTACTGCAGATTGTGTTTTGTGTGTGTTGTTCATTGACTTGGGAGGTCACCTCATCTGTTATGATGCTCATGTAAAACACTTTGTGACTAATGTCTATGAAAGCCACCATATAAATAATTTGCTTTCCTACTATTTAAAGTAAGTGTGACATTTTGATAAAAGTTAGTGGAAAGTCAGATGAGAAGATCGTTACAGCCAGAAAACGATTAGCTTAACACAAAGACTGGAAACAAAAGGAACCTCTTCAACTTACAAATGAACACAGCGGGTTTGTTTATTCCGTACAAAAGCAAAAGTGTTTAAAAGACATGCTGTGGTTTTACTAATAACGTGTCGAGCTAGCTGTTCCCCCCCTGTTTTGTCTTTGTGCTAAGCTAAGCTAACCAACCGCTGGCTATAGCTTCGTATTACTCGGGCCTGTTTTTTTTTTAGGACAGTTTGTAAAGAATAAAGCAGGTTTAAAAAGCTCAAAGGAGAACTTGGTGGGTGACAGTTGAGCTCGTGTGTCACCCCGATTGAAGATGCAATGGGGTTTTTATCAAATGAATCATCAGAATTTCAGGAACAAATTAACACCATTTCATTCAAGCTGGATTCATATGTGTATGTGGTGTGTGTGTGTGTGTGTGTGTGTGTGTGTGTGTGTGTGTGTGTGTGTGTCATTGTCTCTAAGCCCCAGTTCCTCGCAGCACTGCTGTCAGATCAACAGATACATCTTTGTCTCTGAAGCGACAACATCGTGAAGCAGTGAAACGTAAGTAGATTTTGTAGTTGATTTAACAGCAGAAGTTCTTTGTTTTAGCAGATTACAATTATTTCTTGTGTATAAAAAAACCCCCCCAAAATATGATACTGTGGGTGAAAATATGATGAAATAAAGGCTTAAGGCCTGAGGAAAAGGATTGAAACTAATACAGTAGTTTGACAAAAAAAAAAGTTTACATCCCTAAAATTCAAAGAGGTTTAACTGGCTATTCATCTATTTTCCTTTCCTAAATACCTCATGATTGTAGCTACATGTGATTCAGTTTACAGTTGTATCGGCCATCGAATTACTCAAAAGTGTGTTTTTTACAGTTACTCGTTGCTCTGTAGAGTTTTTAATTTAATTTAAAGGGAGTCTGTAAATGTGCAGTAATCTTTGATATTTACATTCTTACTGATTTCATTAAAAAAACATCTTTTTAAACTGTTTATTTATTTATTTATTTCATTTCCACAGCTGTGTCTGAGCAGTAAAAACAGAATAAAAGAGTGTGTGCACCACAGTCACAGCGCAGGGCTGAGACGTTGTTGCTCTGGCTTACAAAAGTAGAGATTACATGTGCAAAATATAAATAGCTGCTTTCATTGTGCCTGGGAATAGAAAACCAAAAATGGGTAGGTTTTAACACACCCAAGAGTTTCTTGTGTGTTTTTTATCGCTTGTAACTTTTCTTGAAAATTACTGGATGTATTTTTGGCGTGAGGCATATCTGCACAATGTTCCATCCACAGCCGGACGATATTGGCCTGGACAGCAGAAAGAAGAGTTCAAGAACACCGCTGAGTGTTTGACAGACAGGATTTGAACATTAACATTCAGTTTCAGATGAAGCCACAATACACACACACACACACACACACAAAAATGTCATCATGATTAGCATTCACACTATGTTTTTTTTCATTTCCTGAACAGAAATGAAGTGACTGTTGAGGCTGTGTGTTGTTTCAGGTCTTCTAGAAACAGGATAGTCATTAAAATGCAAATGAAATCGGCATTTAATGTCATTGTTTTTTTTGAGTGCAAGCAAACTTAAACAAGCCTATTCAATCTGGGGGGAAAGAAGAAAACATGAGTCATCACAGAGAAACAAAGTATTCATTAAAAATATCATTTTTTCCATTGATGCAGGAAAATATTTCAGTAGTAGTTTCATTTTGGAGCATTTGTGACCTTGTTTGACATGAAGTCCTCCTACATCTTTAATTAAATCATCACTAGAATCAGTTTTGGGGAAAAATCAATGCATGTGTATATTATCTGTTGGTGGATGCCCATGCAAACCCAAATGTTGATATACATATTGAAGAATGCTTAGAGTTACATAACCCACACTAACTTACTGATAGCGCAAACAAAATAATCAAGACTTAAAATAACTCTTAACAGCTAAATAGTTACCGCTGGAATGTCCTTGACTTGAATCACGTAATCTACAGAAAACACAGCTCATATTAGTTAAAGAAGCAAATAAGTGACCTCACTGTGATACTCACAGGAGAGTAAAGGAGCTAAATGTCAGCGAATGAATTAGGCGTTTAGTCTAAACGCATTGCTTGTTGTGTCTTTACTCTCTCATTGTAAATCATCCAAGCGGACATATTGTAGACAGGTCACTTAATTACACAATATCAACTTGATCCTGGCAGTCTGACAGGAAACTAAAAGTATTGTATTTACAATTTTATGGTATAAATATATTACTTCATACTTCTACTTGACTACATTTTAGGGGCAAATATTGTACATTTTACTTCATTCACTACATTTATTTTACAGCTATGTGCTGTTGAAACATTGTCAGAACATGAGGTAGTTAAAATTAGTTCCACGACAAACTACAACATTTAAGGATAGATGTCATGATTTTCTATATTTTTCTTATCCAAGAAAAGACAGAAAGAGCTGATCCTACTAACACGTATCATCTGTGCAGCCAAAGCATGATGCAACTTATTTCTCTGTGTCATAAACCTCCATTTGCGTTGAGTCTATATGAACTTTTCCGCTACTGTACAGTAAATTCTCATCATAGCACTAAACGTGTGTTAATCCGCAGCTGAAAATAGTCCCCATTAAATGCATGCTTATTCCTATTTGAGTAACTTTTACAATAAGCTGCAATGCCCAGCTGTTTTAGGCAATGATTTAACCTAAGAAAAAGAAGGTATACAGTGTGTTGGTGTCATATTTTAAAGATTTATATCTTCAGTAGAAGCCATTGAACTCAGGGCTGAGTGTCACAGACACTATAAGTGTGGCAGGAAGCATTACAGTACTGTGAGATACACTAACACATTCTTGTCTTTTCAGATGGCAAATGAAAAAAAAAGGACCAAAAAATCCTGCACACTGTCTGTGAACACTGTTGATACTCATGAACATCATTTCAGTACTCAGACCTTCATTAGTAAATTTGCTCTTGAACATGAACATGTTAAATGAAGTGAATACAAGTGATCAACGGGATTTTTTGGTTCTTTAAAAGTCACAGTTTAGCATCTGGCACAACTGCCCACAAAATTTCTGAAGTGCAAAAACTTTGTGTGTCACCTGCCAGTCTTGTCCTTTAAAGTACTGCTTATATGTTTCCGCATCAATACTCATGATTTACTTTTAGTTTTTTTGCCTGATATCAGACAGAATCGCCAACTCGACTTGGTGGAGCGGACGAATTCAAAGGTCAGGACTGAAGCAATTTAGTTTTAAGTACATTATGCTATGTACAATATTTCTGTACATTTACTCAAGCAACTAGTGAAGAGTATTCCTCCGTTCACTGCACTTTTAGCTGAGCTTAATCACAAACTATTTTCTTAGGAAGGAAAGCTGTATGCCTGAGCTTGTGTTGTTATTTGAAGAGAGTTTATTGTGCGTAGAAGTGAAAAGAGAGATTGTATTTATCTGCTTTGTTTGGCTACTCGAGCTGAATCAGTGGTTTAAACTTCTCCATCACTGACCTCAAGATCGATCCCCTGAGACAGTGACTTCTCTCCAGGATAGAAATCTTCAGCGAGATGATAAACACGATCAGGTTTTTACTTTGTATTTAATTACATTTACTTTGCGCCTGAGGGGGCTGAAAAGGACAAAACCACGCCAGAAAAAAGTACTCTTCTTTTCACTTTTGAAAACAAGTCTGTAGATGTTAGCATTTGTCACTTATATACTCCTCCGCTTGTTGAGTCATAGGTCTTTTTCCACTGCTCTCTGGGTCACTGTCTGCTTACTCTGCAACACTTTATTTACAAGACTGTTTTTTTTTATGTACAATGAAGGGTTTATATGCTCCAAGCAGCCAGTTTGTGTCTTTTAAATGATCTTTTGAAGAAAACAGTCACTGGCTTGATATAAAACATACCACGCAACTGTGTGGGTTCGGTGCTGGCTCAGGAACTGTGTCTGTGTGTCACCTCATCTCTCTCTGCACTCTTTTCTTTTTGCGGCCCATGATATACAATTAAAGTAGAACAGTCATAAAACTCCTATTTTCAAAAGAACGTGAACTGAGCCGAGCCTTGGCTTCTGCTGTTGGAAGTTTTAATGTCTCGTTGGAAAACTGTCAACGTTTTGGTTAGTTTGGCTGCATATTATAGCGGCGTAGCTAATATCCGTGTCATGGTGTGTTAGGGGGGATTGTTAGGTTGTAATTAAATTCACTTCCTCTTCCGGTTTAAGTCTGTTCAAGTGATATCACGGGACCTGTTGATGAATTACTAGGAACCTAAATAGAAGAAAAAACATAGAAAAAAAACTATTATTTTCATTTTTGATTAATCTCTAGGTATTTTTTCTATCATTCCATTAATTGTTTGGTCTGTAAAATGACAATATGAATAATGAAAATATTTTAAAAGGTCAACCGGAGTTACCCAGAGCTCAAACTGATGTCTTCAGATTGCTTGTTTTGTCTGACTAACAGTCTAAAACTGAAATTTATTCACTTCACAATTACATAAAACAGAGAAAAGAGCAAATCCTCACACACAATAAATGACTTTACACACTTAAACGCGTTTTCTACTTGATAGATTTGAGAGCAGTTTACTTTAAGACTACTTTTGGCTCAGCAAAGTGATTATGTGGTGTTTCATGTGTTATTTTATAGCAACACAAACACGTTTTTCTCTAATAGATTCGTTAAGTTTTTAACCACGCTTAACAGCGCTGTGGATTGCAGTGTCTGTCAGTTGCGTCACCATTTTGTTACTTTTGCCCTATTACATGACGGTTGACTTCAAACCACACAAAACTACAAAAATGTCAATGACAGCACATTAAAGTTGGAGACTTATTTCCATTGTGATCTTTGATGTAAAGTTGCATGAGGTGATAGAGCGACAAACCAAGACCGTTAATAACTATAAAATCATCACCAGTCTAAGTCAAACATCTAAAAATTGAAATTAAACCAGTCACATACAATTTTTAACTAGGATGGTAAGATTATATTTACAAGTGCTGACAAAAACCAAAGCAGAAGGCCAAATCATGCAAACAGGTCTACTGTTTCTTGTGATACAGTATCACATCTTGTTTCTAGTATAGTGGGGTACTAGTTTGTCCAGACAGCGAGGTCTGGAGGTCTTTGTTGTGGTGAAAAGAGGATCAAGCCACAGTGGAGTCTTACGTGTTGTGGCAATTTTGCATTTCTGCTAGGTTGTCCACTGTGGATGTGGGCAACAACAGAGCTATGTAGCCAGGAAGTTGAGGTTTTCACACTTTTTACTTTACTGATTTTACACAATGTTTCATTCTGACATGAGAGATTAAAAACTTGATATCAAATGTTCCAGGTTTCAAATACATGTAGATCTGAGTGTGCTTTTCAGAGGAGATTGTAAAAACAAACAAGAAGACAAAGTCAAAATCAGAAAAACTGACTGATAAGTTTCCAGAGCACTGTGGCAGGAATGGTTTTAGCTTTCATTTTTATAAAGCTGGTTGCTGCTATCCAATATATAATATCTTTATATGCATATAACAATTTCTTATTTTTTTTCACAGTACGATGTGATTATTTTACAATCTCAAACCTTATTGTTAGTACTTCTCAGAACAATAACTTTCCATGAGCTGACGTATGTGAATCATTGTCAATGTCTGTTTTAAACTCCCAACAGGCACTTTCCGCCTGCTATCACATAACCGACAAAAAACGGCTTGATTCTAATCTTATCTTTATAGCTTCACTTCTACTGAGAACTTATATCAGACTCATAACTGACACATTTCATTGTGCATGAGGTGTTAACAGTGTAGTGGGATACATTCTCCCCAAAATGTTATGAAAGGAAAACTTGCAATCTTGAGTTTCTGAAGCAGAGGGAAAAATTTAGAACCAAAAAAGCACCTGTTTAACAAACAAGTGAGATGCTGGAGAAAGGAGGCTGTGAGGGCGGACTGCAACTTCCTGTTGTGGCTTTTGTCACCAGTTTTTTAATCTGCAAGCTTCATGCAGTCTCAAAGTGTAGGTGCTTCTTGCTAACTTTCTCATCCAGACGCATGGCACCTCACATTTTGTCTCCGCATAGCTGACAGTCCCTGGAAAAACATTTTTCTGTAAATTGTATCCTGGTGTAACGTAGTAGAAGAACAGGAGGTGAGATTCTCAAGATGTCGTGTTTTTGATTTTTGGAAAAGATTTGTAGTATTGAATATTGTGTTTTCCATTTTCAATCTGCAAAATTTGGTTGACAGCATTTTAGGCTTGATTCAGCAAACTGTGGAGAGTGACAGATACAGAGAGTCTGAAAGGCTGAAAGGTCAGAGGTCATTGAACAGAACAACCCGTATAACTTTCATCGTTCTTTAAATGCAAGAATTGCTTCGATGCTGATAATTTCCCTCTTTCCATGTCTGTCTCTAGTTTCTCTTCACCACCTACGTCCACCACTTCGAGCCGAAGTCCATCTCGTCTCTCTCAGGTCTCACCATGTCCATCGACCCTGCGGTTGAGCTGCCTTTCTTCTACGGTAGCATCAGTCGCTCGGACGCTGAGCAGCATTTGAAGTTGGCCGGAATGGCCGACGGCCTCTTCTTGCTGCGGCAGTGTCTCCGCAGTCTGGGGGGCTACGTCCTCTCTGTTGTGTGGAACCTGGAGTTTCACCACTACCCCATAGAGAAACAACTTAATGGGACTTACTGCATCACGGGAGGCAAGCCCCATTGCGGGCCTGCGGAGCTCTGTGAGTTTTACAGCAAGGACCCGGACGGGCTGGTGTGCCCCCTAAAGAAACCCTGTCTGCGCTCCCCGGATACACAGATAAAGCCCGGTGTGTTTGACAATCTGAGAGAAAACATGCTGAGGGAGTACGTGAAGCAGACCTGGAACCTGGAGGTGAGGCACTACGGAGAGAGCAACTGTCAAAAAAATATCAATATTTTTAGTTACAGTCTCTAAGATGGCTATAAGGGTGGATACAGTATGTTGTATCATCATCTAAACAAGTAAATACACAAGATGGATTTTAACAGTTAAAGGGCTGATTCACTCAAATCACAGTTTCTCACTTACCTCTGGTGGTATGTAGTCATGCAAATATTTAATGTGTCTAGACTTTGATAATTTATTCTCTTAGATTTATGCCGACATCCTAACACAATGGAGGAAAAAATAATAAATTCACAACATTTCTTTCCATAAGTGCCTCCTCGTTACTCTGGAAGATGATCCCCAGAATGCATCAGCAGTTTTTATACAGAATATTTCTTCAGTAGAAAGTAGTTCCCAAGATAATTTGATAATTGAAAATATGTAAATGTAATTTTGGTGAACCAGCTGTTTCTTTGATTGAAGAAACAGAAATAAACAGAAGTAAAAAATAGACAAAAAATGTTTGTAATCATATGGCAGCAGCTGTCATATGATATGACCAGTCTCACTCATTAAAGAAAAAAGAATTTCCCAATGTTTCACTGAAATCTGAAGAAAACACGCCATCACAAACCAGTCAGAGTTGAACTATCTGAAATATCCCAAAGGCAGACACGAATAGGTCGAATCTCCAGGTGATTTTGTAAATTATACCTTTGCATTTATATTTTTTTGTGTCTTATGGATCACCGAGAGAACCAAACAAACTGATGTTTTACCCAGATTGAAGTCTGGTCTTCTGAAGTGCCACTACAAACTGTCTCCTGCTGCAGCCACACACTGAGACCAGTAGACTTTTATCACTGGTGGTCTCCAAATAAACAGCCAAACTAGCTCCAGGTGTATGACGACTTAGCCTGTAGCTCCCAGCGGGCACCAAAAGGAGCCAAAAGGATTGCAGTCATGTCTGTCTGCCATAACACCTCCTACCCCCATGAACCACATTTGACACCCTACATGAGCGAGCAAACTCTGAAAAATGAGCCATGGTTGCAAACTGTGATGTTTTCCTTTTGCAGATTAGGACGTTACAGTAAATTGCTGCAAGGTGCCAAGTGTCCAATGGCTGAAAAGTTAAATTTATTTTCTTAGAGTGGGGTTATAAATTTTGACTGTACATAGAAGAAAACAAAATTTGTTAATCTGTTTAAATGTGTGCATTGTCTGTTGACTTATTTGTTTCCATGTTGGTTTTCCTGCTCAGGGAGAAGCCATGGAGCAGGCCATCATCAGTCAAGCTCCTCAGCTGGAGAAGCTGATTGCCACTACAGCCCATGAGAAGATGTCTTGGTATCACGGTAAAATCTCCCGACATGAGGGCGAGAGGCGGCTTTACACCGGAGCACAGCCAGACGGCAAGTTTCTGTAAGTAGCTCACAGTGAAATCGTCACGTCTATGACTTCTTCCAGTCGACCTCTGACGGTTAAAGGTGCGGTTTTTAAACAACCCTGCGTTTTGTCTTTCAGGGTGAGAGACAGAGATGAGCCTGGGACTTTTGCTCTCTCCATGACGTATGGAAAAACAGTTTACCACTATCAGATCCTCCAAGACAAATCAGGAAAATACTCCATGCCAGAAGGAACAAAGTTTGACACTATCTGGCAGGTAGGTTATCTGTCACTCCTGCTGCAGCTGATGGCCTTTTTTCTGAATTTCAATTGAACTTTCTCTCAATCTCACCAGCTGGTTGAGTACCTGAAGATGAAAGCTGATGGCCTAGTGACTGTTCTTGGGGAGGCCTGCGTCAACAGCAAAGCTGCAAGTACTGAACATCTTTTTTTATTTCCTTTTTTCAATCATATCTATTATTATTATCATGACACTGCTGCACAAAGTTTCCTATTCATGTGTATATATGTAACATGCAGTCCAGCTTACTATAACTTTGTTTTTATGATATTTTCTAATAAAATCTGCTTTTTAACCTTTCAGAGACACCAAGTCTTCCTGCAACAGTGAGTATTGACCATATCCTGCAATATTCAAGTCAGCATATCTTTTCATTCTCTGTGATTCATTTTAATGTAATTCTTGCAGAGGCGAGTCGGCGCAAATGGATACACACCGCCACCTCGAGGTCAGTTGCCTACAGTACAACACCTCACAGTTATTGCAGTTACACCATTTCACACACACAGTATTAGTTGCTCTGTGAAATGTACTGGCTTCAAAATATGTTTGAAATGATAATGCTGTGAATAAAGCAAAGCAAACTTAGTTTAATAATTATAAACTTAATAAATGAGAGTTTATGAATGAGCCGTAAAGGATTGTCTTAGAAGAAAAATCCCATCAACACATACAGGATTGCACATTTACCCCATATGGTTTGTACTTTTACTGTTTAGCTGTTCCAACGTTGGTCTCAAGTCCAGTTACTGCAGTGCCTGCAGATCGTGATGTTCTGCCAATGGACTGCGATGGGTTCAACCCTTATCACAACCCGAATGAAGTGAGGAAGTTTAACATCCAGAGGGACCAACTGCTGATGGATGAGGTGGAGCTCGGCTCTGGGAACTTTGGCTGCGTCAAGAAGGGAGTCCTCAAGACTGACACGTGAGGACTGAAATACTATAGAACAAAAGTGTTTGCTGTGATGGAACCTTTAACATTTACAATAATCCTCTGACACCAGTGGCATTATCTCCAACAGGACATAAGCTTCTTTAAAAGTGCAACACGTGCATCATGTTACACTTTTACTGAGCCCAGTGCCCCACCAGATTGCAGATAGGATTTCAAGTGCTCATATACCATCTTTAAAAGGTCAGACATTCATTCCGAAATCTATATGTTTGTTTTCCTTCAGGGGCCAGATAGATGTAGCCATCAAAGTGCTGAAGAGTGACAATGAGAAGCTGGTGAAGGAGGAGATGATGAGGGAGGCAGAGATCATGCACCAGCTGAGCAATCCCTTCATCGTCCGCATGCTTGGGCTGTGCAATGCAGAGAATCTGATGCTTGTCATGGAGATGGCCTCCGCGGGACCTCTCAACAAATTCCTGTCCACCCATAAGTATGCTCCAGTTTACAACAAAAAAATCTGAAACATTATCAGAGGAGAGATTTGTGAAACTGAATCCAACATGTACAGAGAGGGATTACTACAATTCTGGTATATTCACGTATATATTCAATGCTAATATTAATCATTTAATGTTAATATTAATGTATTTAAAACTAATGATCTGATGAACTTTGCACATTGCACAGGACTTTATAAATTACTGATATCAACGCACTTCATCATTCACTCATGTTACTTTCCTTTCTTTCTCTCTTGTTAACTGATCCAATCTTTGAAACCACTTGACAAACCAAACATGATGAGTTTATAATGCATCTACTTTGAAGACACACTGGAAATCATGAATATATATTCACATTTCAATTTGATGACCACATAACCAGCGTCAGTGAAAATTGATTTGGGAATAGCGTGGTGAAACAGTGGTAACAGCACTGTGTATATGCAAACATATGCAAGTATATGGTAACTGATATTCATAATATTTCAAGGTGGGTTGATGACTGCTGATGATTCAGAGGTCATTGTTTCCTGTACGTGTTTATTTCAGTATAGTTGCTCCTCTCACTTTCTATCATGCTTAATAATTCATGTCAAGTTGTTTTTTATTTATAAAGCACAAAATCACAAATTTATCCCAGACGGCTTAACAATCTGTACAACACGAGACACTGGTTCCCAACCTTTTTTGCTTGTTATTCCCTAAACTGTAGCAGTGTTGGTTTATGAGCCTTCATCACACATAATAGCTTTAGTGTGGTGAAAGACTGATTTTCATTTGAAGGATTTTTGGACACTTGTATTGGTAAAAGTATCAAATATTTCACAAGAAAAAATCTGAAAAGAATAAACAAAAATCTGTGTAACAAATGGTTTTCTATCCTAAATACTTAACCATCTTGCAATGAGAAGAATCTGAATATCTAATTCCCCCCCAAGGATCAATAAAATGTTATTGAATTGCATTGGGAACCAGCAACCTGAAAACAGACTTTATCCTTAGACACTTGATTTGAATGAGGAAAACTCATTTTCTTCAGACTTTTGTCATGATCAGTATTGTTGTTCCTGCAGGGATACCCTAACCGTGGTGAACATTGTCAACCTGATGCACCAGGTGTCGATGGGAATGAAGTATCTGGAAGAGAAGAACTTTGTGCACAGAGACTTAGCGGCTCGTAACGTCCTTCTGGTCAACCAACAGTTTGCCAAAATCAGTGATTTTGGTCTCTCCAAGGCTCTGGGAGCAGATGACAAGTACTACAAGGTACAATTGCTGCAGTGCAAAACAAAGTGACAGAAATGCAGAATCACTGAAGGGTTGTGGGGCACAACGGCTATCAGCGTTGCAGCTAACACAAATAGATAGTGTATCTGAAATTGATTGCTTTTCCGAGAATTACTGACCTCTTGCACAAATACTGACCCCCTATCATCCCTATAGTATTACCCGCTCTGTGCAAACTAGAATAAACACTCCATTGATTTCCTTTTTTTTCTGGTTTACTGACCTACATCTGGAAGGAATGTAGGTATCAGAGGACACTCAGAGTTAGTAGATATAAGTCAACAATATTTTTATTGAGAAATATTTTCTCTGTACAACACCCAATAAATCATCCTCCTTTCTACTTTAAACACAGTATGTTGACCAATATATCAATATTAATGTTGGCTGCTTTTGTTGAGTCATTAATACGCTGTTTGTCGTCCTGCATGTTGTCTTGTACAGGCTCGTACTACAGGTAAATGGCCGCTGAAGTGGTACGCTCCAGAATGTATAAACTTCCACAAATTCTCCAGTAAGAGTGATGTCTGGAGTTTTGGTGTCACAATGTGGGAGGCCTTTTCCTACGGAGGGAAACCTTACAAGGTACTGAATGTTTCTGCAGAACTCTGTCAAATCCATCAGCCGATGACAAAACAAAAGGACTAGATCACAGAATTCATGCAGGATTCAGGTCTCTGATCGTCTTTTCTGTCCCAACTTCGCCAGAAAATGAAAGGACCGGAGGTGATTCGCTTCATTGAAGGCGGGAGCCGTATGGACTGTCCAGCAGCATGTCCAGAACGAATGTATGCAGTGATGAATGAATGCTGGACTTACAAGTAAGAAACTGTCTGTCTAAATCATGTTATGCATATGTTTGAGAGTCTGTCGGCTTCAGACAGCTCTGTGATGCTCTTTATCTCTTATGAGTTTGCTTCCATCAATCACAACCCTTGTGGGCCCTTCTCTCTCCTCTCTCATCAGGCATGAGGACCGTCCTGACTTCAAGAAGGTTGAGGAGTCCATGAGGTCTTACCATTACTCCATATCGAACAAGGCCAAGCCTGAGGAAGCTGCGGCCGCTGCTGAGCCTATCAAGTAGACAGAAACAAGGCGCATTCTGTCCCACGGTTGCACAAAGCATCCATTCAACTGGCCATTAAACAACCAAAACAAAGAGCTTTTTATGAACGGTGCACACTGACCAGCTTCAACTACAGTACCAATACAGCAAAACAGGCCTCAGTGACAATAAATGTGCATTTGTAAATTGGATGTAAATTAGTGTGTCAGCCTTGTAAGGAGGATTTCTGTCTGTCTGTGTGTGTGTCATAGTTTGAATGTTAGTGTCTACATCTTAACATCCATGAACAAACTAATTTTATGTCTTGGCAGTTTGGAGTGAATTGTTTTTTTTTATGCCAAATGAACTAGAAGTAGAAAAAAATCTGGGTGTACTCATTCATGCCATTCTTTCAAAATGTCTATAAAGTCAGTTATTTCAAGTAATGAATATGTTAGAAATTCTGAAGGATGTCTTGAATACATTTTTCTTTGCTTCCACACAAAGGTCAAACTGAACAGGAAACCATTAAGCATTTTTATTTACTGATCACACATTAAGTGTCATGAATCCATGGGAAAATAACAAAAAATGTTAGAACTTAAGGTATACTATGCAGGATTTTCCTTAAAAAACAATGTACAGACAAAAATAATCCCTCTCAATCATGATTTATGAGCCATTAGAAGTGTGTGGCAGTGCGTGTATCTGCAGAGACTCTTAATATTTTGCTGTGTTCGGGAGACTTTTGGATGTTAACCTCTGTGTAGCCCACAGCTAATAACAACATGCAGGATGTGACGTAGCGTAGAGACCAGGTTACTGTGCAGATGTTAATTTGTGCTTTAGAACATAAATAACATTTTATTTATCTGATTCATTGCTTTGTACCTCTCTTTATTCACTCTCTAGCTCACTCGACCACTGCTGCTCTCTCACTCTTGCTCGCTCTGGTGTCCTTGAACCGGGGAGGAGGGGCCAACTTTGAATGTTGCATTTACAAACAGCAACTGACAAGTCCTGCATAGTATGTCTTTAAGCTCATAAACATACTACATACAGTATATGATATTTGTTTTTGAAGTACCAAAGAATCAAAATAGCAGACTGTATATAATTCTGTAAAAGTTCCATAAAATCAAGTATTAAAAAAACAGGGGTCTGTGGGTCTTTATTCTATGAATTAGATATATGAAGACAAATAACACTGCAATGTAGTCTCCTATTTAATGCTTCTACTTGACTGAACATGATCGCTGGGTCTGTCTGCTACAGCTTCCTTCGAATCCTGTGGTCGTTACAGCTGAGGTGCAAAACTGAATGAAAAAATCAAATATTAACAATATGCTGACACCACACCTCTGGAAGGATTTTTAATTCCTAATAGTTCATTATTCTTGTTGTTGACAGTTTCCCTCTGAAGTATTCACTTATTTAGGGATTGTTCATATCTCAGAAAAGGCCAAATGATCAAAAAGATTAAATCAGAGAAGCATAAAGATCTGAAAATACATTAAATAAATAAAGTATAAGCTCTGTAGACTCCAGTATGTACAACTGGACTAGTTGCATTGAAAAATCCTGCAGAACACTCAGGCAAAACTTGATTTACCAGATGCCCAAAACATATAATATGTTTAGAATCGAAGGAAAGTTTCGAACAACGAAATATGACTTAATATGCAAACATTAGCAGAGTTCATGATTATATACTTTATGATGGTTTCAGAATAATATTATAATTGACCATCATCAGTAATGATTATTAATAATCAGTAGTGTAAAGAATCACTTCATCTCTATATATCATATCTAGTGAGCCATATGATGTGGATTGAATGAAACTTTCTCAAATTGGCTTGTTCTTATTGAATTATTGAAAAAGAAAGAAAACAAAAGTGTTAAAACAAAGCAAAAAAGGAAAAGGACAAAAAACAAAGGAAAAAGGAAACACACACACACACACACACACACACATACACACACAAATGCACAGTCTAACACAGAGTGTTAGTTCACACTAAGTGGCATCCTTTCACAGAGCCCAGTGGAGCGTGCTGTTGTGACTCTGCTCTCGGGCTCTACTGACAGAGGAAACTGCTGCTCTGAGATGGGCAACATGGACATCATGGTGGTAATGAGGAGTAGGTGGGTTGCACAGTATAGTGCATCTGAAATACAGAGTGCAGAATTGCAATGATATTTAAAGAGTAGCACCAAGAGTCTGATTGGCTGGAGGAACGTGGCCACAAAGATCATCGGTTGGATGATTTTGACAGCGTGGGAAAGTGGAAGTAACAGAGAAACGGAAGGAAACAAGCAATGTTCAACAATGATATTTAAAGGCAGAGTGAGTGTGATGACAGAGCTCTTGAACTTATGGCAAAGCTTCATGTCAATAATGAGAGATCAATAGAAAAGAAAGTGAATAACAATGTTTGTTGTGATAAGCAACATAGAGACATGATAAATTGTTAGGAATTAAGATATGGAAAAAAGAGGAGAGATAGAAATTCTGTGAAAGAGGCTGAAGGCCGTCGGAGGCCAAACATGGAGGAATTCATTTATGTTGTGAAATCATAAATGAGCAACCACCATCAGTCATATGCAGGACTCATCACATGAGTCTTAGGGTTTGAGGGATTTTTTTGAGCGGAGACACAATGACGTCAGAGTCATGTAGGATGTATGTGGAGTATGCTGAAGATGACCAGCGGCCCATTTGTTGAGAGGGGTCCGGCTGCAGTCTTTACAGACTTCGACGGCACACCCACTTCACTACACAACCCGAGCACGTTGCACAACACACACACACCCTGATATTCTAACCCTAACCATCTCACTCCTCATGCCTCAACTTGACCAAGCGGGTGCGTCATATAGTGAAGTGGATGTGTCACGTAGAGGACAGTGAGTCTGCAGATAGTTGTCTTCCAACTATTTGTGATGTCACAAAGAAACACTTTTTAATAAATTCAACGTTCAGTAGCGGAACGTGAAAGCGGCCTTCACGTGTCAGACTCTGCACATTCATCATTCTGCAGAGTAAAGCTGCGAACCACAGGCACAGGCACATGGCAGGGGCAAGAGGAAGGCACAAAGCTAACAGGTGTCTTAAATATCCCGCAGCCTGAGGGAAGGGAAGGGAAGGGAGGGGCTGGCAAACAGACAAGGGCTGCGTTCAAGAGCAGTTAGGGGATGTGTTTCCTTGTGCTCCCTACAACAAATGCAAACAGTTTCAAATAATAAAATATGAAATATTAATTTCAATTAGTATTGTAATCTCAAGAAAAGCTTGTTATACTGGGATAATATAAGAAAAGCCTCTTCAACAATGTCCACCAGCTGACCAAAAATTAACGTCGGTGGCCTTTTCATAGTTTATTAATAATTTTAAATATAATTGTTTTTTATTAAATTAACCATTATTCTTGTTATTGACATGCAAGCACACACAAGCATGATTATACAGTAGACGCTTTATCAGTGGACGCATACACTACACCATAAAGGCCTGACAATGTTAGACTTGTTTAGAGTGTGTGTGTGTGTGTATGTTTGTGTGTGAATGTAGGAAACAGGGTGGATGTTTGTGTTTACGTGTACAATTATATCACATCACAAGCTTGTGAAATCACTAACAACCTTACTGTCCTCCAGCAGATGAGATGGCAGGACGAGAGGGAAAAACACACACACACACACACACACACACACACACACACACACAATCATCTTATGTTTTTACTGAAAGAACACAGTGGGTAGAAAGAATGAGAAAAGGGCTCTACATACCACACAGCGAGGACATTCACAGTGAAATGTGCTGGACTCAGCTGAGTATAATAACTGTATATCTGAAGCTCAGAGAGAGAAAGAGCTCTGCTGCCTGAGTGCTGACTGGGACCAGAACTAGAGAAAACATTACATCTGTTTTAAAGCCCTTACATTGGTTGCCTGTCAGTGTCTGTATTGATTTAAGAATTCTTCTACTTGTTTTTAAAGCTCTTCGTGGTCTTGCACCAGCCTTCTTATCTGACATTCGTGCACAGTCCCTCATGTCCGGTGGCACGACTCTTGTTCCAAAGTGCAGGACAAAACCTTTTTGGTGAAACAGCTTTAAGGTTTTATGCTCCGAGCTGTTGAAATGGTCTACCTGAGGATCTGAAATGAGCTGAGAGTGTTGATGTCTTAAAACTTAAAACCTACATTTTTTGCATTTTTGGGGGGGAATATTTTATTACTATTGAATATTTTATTTAATTATTTATTTATTATATTTATGTTTAATCTCTTGTACATTTTAGATGTCTTTTATCATTTCAGTCTAATTCTGATTTTATTTCTTAGATCTATTTTATTGTCTTTTAAATTATATTATTCTTTTTTCCCACGTGTGCATTAGTCTCATTGTTAGTCTATTATATTAGTCCCAATCGTTTGTACCATTTACATTTCTCCTCTCTTATTATCAACTTGTCAGTCATCTGTAAAGCACTTTGAATTTCACTAACATGTAAGAAAGGTGTTATATATTACATAGTATATAGTAAACCCCAGATTATTATTGTAGATTATTTCCCCTTTCTTACACTGTTATATTTACCTTATTTTTTTATCATTTAATGCTCATGTTTATTGCTTTTTCTGTTGTAATGCTTTTTCTGTGTGTTATAAAAAAGGTTTGATTGATTGAGTTTATATACCTGAGTTTGGTCATTGGTTAGTAATTATTTCTTCTGACTCTATTAATTACTTTTTAAAACAAAATACTAATCCAATTTTATACAATTAAAAATTATTCATATGTAATAAAGTCAATAATCTAAAACATTAAAACCAATGGAGCCACAAAGGATCTATTACATTTTCATTCAATTAATAATCAAAGGGGAAAGGAGGGAGAGCAGAGGGAAGGACAGGAAACTCATTTTTATTTCAAAAGTGTTCAGGTGTAGCAATCCCACACAATGTACTCAGTCAGGCTGCCCTCTGTCTCAATAATGACACATCAAAGGAAACACATGTGAGCTGAAACTGAAGGCCTCACAACACAGGAAGTTCTTAAATTTCCCTTCAAAATAAGGACAAACCTTTTTAGTCAGTAGGTCTGTTGTCTTCTTGTGGTGGTGACGTCACAACCAACCAACATCCATTGATTAAAAATGAAAGGAAATAGCTCGATGGATAAAGACTCCGTTACAAGTCAAAATCCTGCACTCAGAATCTGACTAATGTCACTTAATGTGGTAAAATGTACTCAAACATTCAAAGTGTCATCCCTAAATCCCTATGTTTAAACATCAACAATACATTGAAAATGAAAACATAAATCCTCTCACATTTCAGAGAATTTTTTTAGAAAATTATTACTTCTTGATTTTCCTGCTTTGAGGTTAGTTGAAGGATTACATCCTCCTCTGTGGTTTGAGGAAACTCCCTGAAACTTTCTGGAAAATGCCGTCATCAAAGGGAAATAATGTTGCCTTTGCTTAACATTTGACATTTTAAATTCTCATCAGACAACATATTTTTTCGCTTCTCAAGCTGGATGTGAAATTTCAGTAAAGTGTATTGTCTGGTTTATGAACCTTTTAGCTTATATGAAGTGTCTTTGAGTACCTTGAAAAGTGTTCTATAAATAAAATGTATTGTTATTGTAGCTGCTGTGGTTTAAAAAGTATGATATCCCCTCTGAAATGAAGGTCTAGTGATGAAAATGTCTCCTAAATTGGAAAAACCTGAACAAAGTAGCGTCACCTCATACTTGTTGTTGACTCTGCATGTGTTGGCTACATCTTCAAAGACAAACATCTGGTTTACCAACAGGCTTAGATGGCTTTGTCAAATGGTTTGATGAAAACCACTTAATTTAAAATATGACTAAGACCTAAGCAAAGAGCTTATCATTGACTTCAAGAAGAAAAAGGCTGCGGTGAACCCTGTCCTGATCAAAGATGAGGCCATTGAGGTGATTTCTTCTTACAAGTACCTCAGTGTCTTTTTGGATAATAGGCTGGACTGGAAAGAGAACACCAGTAACGTCTTTGAAAAGGGCCCAGTCCGGGCTGTTTTTCCTCAGGAAACTCCGGTCTTTTGATGTCAGCAGGTCACTCCTGCACGTGTTTTATCAAAGCATTTTAGCAAGTGACCTATTTTAGGCTTTTGTCTGGATGCGGCTTAATCTCAGAGGACAGGAAAAAGATCAATAAACTGATCAGGAAGGCAGGACGCATTATTGACTTGACCACTGACTCACTAGAAGTGATCATGGAACAGAAAATACGTAGGAAGCTCAAGAGTGTTACGCAAAATGTGGATCATCCAATGTGCTATGTTTTTAGAGAGCTGAAAATCAATTTTAACGAGAGACTTGTTAAGAGAGATTCAGTTTTTTTTAAAGAACATTGTTGTTGACTGTCACTTTTGATGATGATGATCTGATGTCGATGACTCAGATGGTGGTTGTACTGAGGATGTGATAATGTTGGTGTCCATGAATATGTTGATGTCGATGTCATATATAACCACTAACATATACGAGTACAGTCACATTGATGTTCACACTATTTATTATGGTGCTGTGCTCCCCCCTTATTTTGTACTGCTTCGGGATGTGTATATTTTTTTTTCCCTATTGACCTACCTGTTGTTCATCTTATAGGTATGGTGATACTCAGCTTCCCCCTGCACTATTAATAAAGTAATATGTATTGTATCATCATATCATATCATCATATCATATTGTATTAAATCACATTGTATCGTATTGTATCATATCAAGGACTGGGTTAAAAAAAATTACGATACCAGTACCAATACCAGTAAAGTGATACAGCTACCAATACAGTACTCCATTCAATACCTTTTTTTCTACTTCATGTGAATGGAAGCTGCATAAAACGCCACCACTCCTCCAAATCCAAATTATTTTTCACACAAATACATTCTGAAAGAGTTCAAATTATTTAAATATTCATGAATAACTGCACAAAACTGTACAACGAAGTATTATCAGCATAGACTGTATGGGTTGTAGCTTCTGCGGTGGTGGGCCAATCACATGTCATATTATATCAAAGAAACAAAAACAAATAGTATTTTTTTTCTTGATCTGGGTACAAAAAGGTTCGACTGCAGGTACTGTTTGACTGGAGAATTGTTGATACTACTTGGTACTGGGTTATTTAGGTTGATAACTTATAGGTATCGAGTACTGATAATCTAATAATTATCATATTGTATTGTATCGTATCATATCGTATCACATCGCATTGTATCGTATTGTATTGTATCGTATCATATATCATATCGTATTGTATCATATCATATTGTATAGTATCATATCGCATTGTATTGTATTGTATAATGTACTATATCATAACATATTGTATCACATTGTATTGTATTGTATCATGTCGCATTGTATTGTATTGTAACATATTGTTTCATATTGTATGTACAGTACCTGAATGACTAGCTTGTGGGTTCCCACTTCTGTTCATCAGTATATTGTTTTATAGCAAACAAAACAATAATAGTATTGTCATTTGACACATACTAACAGAATTACTGCAGAGCCTAAATTAAGGACTCCACTATTTAGAAAGTCAATACCGGAAGTTGCTCTGAGAGGCGCGAGCTTAACGTCGGTAGACTTTTCGTTTGGCAGGGAGGAGTCAGCCGTTAGTTTCTTTATTAACGTGACATGTTTATTGAATTAACAGTAATTCCACAACATGGATCCCACCGTCTCTCCATAATGTAGTCTGCGTATGTCGTTGACGAAACGCCATCGATCGGTAACCGGACAATTTTCGATAAAATATCGAAGGAAACTGGCGGAACAGGAAGGCGGAACAACAAGTAAGTTCGCGAAAGTGGCTTTTTTCAACTGTGCGATTTCGTCACCGTTTGATCACCAGTCTGAAAGAAAAACCGTCCCTTTATAGTCCGATTTATGTTACAATGTGATGTGAATTAAGTGGGAACGATGTGGATTTGTGCTTCATTTTGGGGGGATTTTTGTAGCTGTTTTTGCTTGAGCAACAAGTCCGACCGAGTTAGCTAGTCACGTCATATAAACTTGGTACAGTCGTCATGTGCCCTGCTGTTTAATCTCTTGGCTTTTTATCTCGGAAAATAGGTTAAAACAGCATAAAAGTTACGATGGACATCCGGTGCACGTATTTAAATGGACGTCTGTGTTAGTCTAGTGTGATCCTGTTATATTAGTAACAGCCGGTTTGACTCGGTTTTATTGTAATTCCGCAGATCTTTAGTTTCAAGGCGAGAAACGAGTGCCCTGAAATAGGAAATGAGTCATGTTCACTGTGAAGACCATGCATCGTCTTCAATGCAAGCTTTCTGTTTTCACTTCTATCTTAACCTGAGCTGATGAGGCCAGAGGTGAATCCAGGTTGTCTTTAATGTATTTGAAGCGACCTCCTGAGGCAACCAATTGAGTGGTACATAAAAGTAGTAAAAATAGTAAACTTTTCTTTATTTAATGACTAGAATGACTTCTTAATTCAAACAAACATGCTGTGTATTCACTCAAACATTCATTTATGCTCTTGCACTCAACATTTATGGCTTTATCTTAAATTGATCTCCATCTTACATGCCAGCTCTCAAGATAAATATGAATTTAAGTTTTACTTTAGAGCCCAAGAAGGTGGGTAAGGGGTTTAAACACTTCACTGCATCCCTGCATGCAAGATTAGGCCCGAGACAAAGCAAAACTGGGACACACATATAAATGTTGTGGAATTTCCCCACAAACTACAATGTGTTGTACGTTTAAATATCCACTCCAGACATGTGTAAGATGTATATAAAATACTCTGCTTTGGATAATAGTTAGTGTCTGATAATAGTTTCTCTAGAAAATAGTTCAGTTATCTTGTTAAAATACTTAAAATTACATCCACTTCTCCTTCATTTAAAAAAAAAATCCTGAATCTTTGAATATACAAATTTCATTTCAGATGCTGGGCACAAAATGCTTCCTTGTTTACTGTAAAGTCACTTCTCAGTGTTTGTGCACTGGAGGCTTCAAGTTTCGACATCGCACTTGTATAAGTTGACTATCGGACCAGAAAAAAGCTTCCAAACTATTTGTGATGTCACAAATCATGCTTGTAGGCCCTTGGGCTTAAAATGAGGGTTTCAGTGAGCTCAGAGAAACTTTCCACTTTCAGCAGATAAATATGAAAACAGCTTCCTAGTGCCAAACTCTGCAAAAAACATCAGTGAAGTTCAAACATCCAGCTGTAGGGTCACAAAGAAGAACGTAGACTTTAATAAGCTTGAGAGATTATAACAGCAGAAATAATCAGTTCACCAATTGAGAATCAACAGAGTATAAATCCAACTATTTTCCTAATCAATTCATCTTTGAGGCACTTTTTCAGACTTGAAAGCTAAACTTTACCTAGTTCCAGCTTCTCAACTGGTAGGATTTGTTTGTCTTTTGATAGTTAATAGATAATTTATCAGAGTTTTGGACTGTGGGAAATGGTGGTTGACATTGTGCCTACCAAATAAATAATTGATTAATAGGGAAAATAACTAGAAGATGAATTGATAATGAAAATGAATTGTTAGTTGCAGCCCTAGATTGTATTGTATTGTATGAAATTATGCATTTCAGTTAAAATCTACAATGCATCTATTAACTAAACTCACCCTTCTTTTTCCTCCCCTCTCTTTTTATCATACGCAGGATCACACACTGAGTCCAAACAAATAACAAAAGACAGTCCATAACAAAAACTCTTCACTGGTTGTGTACACAACCTTTTGACTGCTTCCATTTCAACAGTAAATAATTCACCAGAAGCATTCAAACAAATCGCTGCCGCCATCACCACATGCGACCATGTCCATGGCCCTGAAACAAGTCTTCAACAAAGACAGGACATTCCGGCCCAAGCGCAAGTTTGAGCCCGGGACGCAGCGCTTCGAGCTGCACAAGAAGGCCCAGGCATCTCTGAACGCGGGGCTGGACCTGAAGCAGGCCGTGCAGCTGCCCCACGGGGAGGACCTCAACGACTGGGTGGCTGTCCACGTGGTCGACTTCTTCAACCGCATCAACCTCATCTACGGCACCATCAGCGACTCCTGCACCGATCAAACATGCCCCGTAATGTCCGGTGGTCCCAAGTACGAATACCGCTGGCAGGACGAGAACAAGTACAAGAGGCCGACTGCCCTGTCGGCCCCCAAATACATGAGCCTGCTCATGGACTGGATCGAGGTACAAATCAACAATGAGAACATCTTCCCAACTAACGTCGGTGAGTGTTGAGATTGGCTGCAGATCCAGAATTAGGTCACATGCTTTTTGGTGATTGTCACAAGTGGGGGGTTTCTGCTGCAGGAAACTGTCTTACCTTAGCATGTTAAGGTTACATTAGTCATGCTGTAAATGATCTCATGGTTCACATCAAATGTCTTCAGAACGAAACAAGTACTGAAGTCATGTTGTGTGTTAACCAGGTCACCACCTATTCATAGACACCTCACATCACATGTAAGGTTGTGACCAGTCATGATTTCTCTCGTCAATTCTGCAATTTCAAGTTATTATCTAGTCCATAACAATGATAAATGCCCATCCCAGGTCACAAGAGTTCACAGTGATTTCTTATAATTGCTTATTTTGGGGAAAAAACCCACAAAAGGCATTCAAATAACAGATGACATTAAAAAGTGAAAAACAGGAAATTCTCATGCATGAGATGCTGCAACAAGCTAATATTTGGTGTGTTTACTTCATAAATGACTCGATCAATCTTCCAAAATGTCACCAATTAAATTTCTGTCTGGTTGAAATGAACAAAACAATTCAGCATGATCCACAAGGACATGTCTTGTAGAAAAAAAATTTAAAAAAATCAAACGAGAAGCAGATACCCTTCTGCAGAGTGAAGGCATGTAAAATTCGAAGCCACAATGGATAACTAAAAGATGTTTTAGATTAAATCTGCAAGGCCACATTTATTAGATTACACACAGTGTTTGCAAACATTGCACACCATCCTCTTCTGTCACGGCATTCTTGGTTTTCTATTATCTTCGTCTGAAGCCCCCGCCGCACGTGTGTTGCTGTGGTTCGGCATCTGACTAACTACGGAAACATCCAAGCAATGGATTTAAAAATGGGTCACACAATGTACAACATACTATGAATAGAAACGACCTCTGACGCTTCTGTCCTCTGGAACAGATTCCTGAACTGTTATTGAATTAGTCAAAGCAAAACGACATACTAAATTAATCACTTGGCTAGAGCTGGGGCTTATCCCCCCACCACTCCTCCCCGAACCAAGTTGTGTTTGTTTTCCATTCACGTATATACTGATACTGGGTGGGTCTTTTTAGTATGCTGGTATCTAACCTGAGGGGCTTCAGAGGACAAGAGAAGGTTAAAAACAAAAGTATTTTGTAACCATTGGCTTCAAAACCTCAAAATTTTAAATGTGTTTTTAAACTTCTCTCCGTGAAGCAAATAGCAAAAAGCTGTCTTTGATTGACTGCTGTGTTCTCACGTCTCCATCTGTTTGGCTCGCAGGTACTCCATTCCCTAAGACCTTCATGCAGGTGGCTAAGAAGATTTTGTCACGTCTGTTCCGGGTGTTTGTCCACGTCTACATCCACCACTTTGACCGTGTGAGCCAGATGGGGGCCGAGGCTCACGTCAACACCTGCTACAAGCATTTCTATTACTTTGTGACTGAGTTCAACCTCACCGACCACAAAGAGCTCGAGCCTCTGGTGAGTTAAAGATCTAACATGGAGGTGAAAGCGAAACAAAAAGCATTGAGCTATATTCAAGTTAATGAGTTATAGATCGATACCCTTGAACTATTTAAGAGATGCAATCTGATTATTTGGATTAAAATTTCTAGTATAGATCTTTTTTTAATATACAGTTAATATACTGATCATAAATTATTCCAGTAAATGTATAATGATACCTGCTACCTTTGCAAAGTCATATGAAAGTGAGATTCGGCATTGAAATGTGTAATAACATGACAATACTGGATTTTTGAAGCTGAAAACGATATTGATATTCAATATAAATCTGAAAGTAAATTAGATGATAGATGACATAAATACATAACGTAAAATATTTTTGTTAGGAATCCTTTTTTTAAATTTGTTTTGTGAAGAATTGCGACCAAGATATCGTATTTCCAGAGCGATATATTTTACAGTTGAAAAAATAAGCTTTTCAGCGCCCTCTGGGGGACAAACTATGTAACAGAGACACTGTTTCTAAATTACCTTGAACATATCTTTAGCATTTCTGTACTGCAACTTGTTACTTATCAGCTGACGCAGAGATCAATACCAATAGATTGTTGATAAGCTGGTAGAGATGGTAAAAAGTAAAGAAGTTGGTAAACCGTGTCGCTAATTAAAAGTAGAAGTAGTAGCAAAGATTAGTTGATCTGCAGAAAATTAGTCACCAGCTCTTGTTTGGGACAAAACAAGACATTTGAGGACGTCATCAAACGGAGATCAACATTTTTCACCATTTTCTGAAATCTTATAGACTAAACGACTAATTGATTCATCAAAAATAAAGGGTCATCAAAAAATAATCATTAGTTGTAGCCCTAATTAAAAGTATAGTCACATTTTCTACAGTTTTGAGAGACTATATGGTGTGTGTGTGTGTTTTATATAGGTCTGTGTGACCCAAAAAAATATGCATTTAACTGTGTGTTTGCAATACGTAAGCAGATATTTTGACCTTTTTATTTTTAATTTGGTATCCAGCACGTTCTTGTCTGCAAAGATACATCTGAGCTTACAAATATACATTTTAAGCACCTTCGCTGCTGTAACTGACTGTAGCACCTGCATGTGGTTTGTGTCCGCCGCAGAAAGAGATGACCTCTCGGATGTGCCACTGAGGGAGCACAGCTGACCTGTGGACGCACACCAGACAAACACATCCGTCCATCTTAGAAGACTGCAGCAGAGGACTTAAAGAACAAATGAATTCAAAAAAAGAGTCTATTTTTATATTTAAGTACTGTAATCTATTTTAGCTGCATACTGTAGGTTTTAACCACGAACCATGTCATGTGAGGTGTTCTGTTTCCTTTTTAAAAGTTTTATCAGTAACATTTTATCAGAGCACAGTATTAAGAGGCATATGTTGATGTTGATGTTTGTTGTTTTCTATTTTATTTGAATCTCAAATCATTCCAGGATACTTCTGTCATTTCTTTATGTCTAAAAAGATCTAAAATTAGTACGATTTGTTACTGTTCATCTATAAAATCTCTATGTTGTTTCATTAAAATTCTCTACTCTGTTACAATTTGAATGTGGTAATCTGTCTTTAGATTAATACTGACTGGTTTTCCCTCATGAAGCTGATTTTTTTTTTTTTTTCCCAGGTAGGAAAGATAATTTTCTGTAAACCTCCAAATCTGTCAACAGTTCAGTCAGTTTTAACACTCACATCTGTTGCATTTTACAGACTAACTCTGTAAGCAGCGATGTAGTGTTTTATGAAGTTGGAGTAAGAAAAATGCGCTTTCCTTACTTTCTGATTCTGAGAGTATTTTTATGTGTAGAAAACTTTTTTTTTTTATACATTTGGAGATCAACTAAATACAGTAATGTCCTGCTGGTGACTCCCAACACTATCACGTCACTGTTATTTTACACTTTGGGCTTTAGGCCACCAGGCAGGTTCTCAGATGTCAAACCTGCAGGTGTTTGTTGCAGATATTCTTTGCAGCTGAAGGTCACATGAGACTTGGACCTCACGTGACAAAACTCAGGTGGCAAAACATGTCCGACAGTGTTCAAAATCGTCCACTGGGTGGCATCAGATACCAAAAGCCGTGTGATGGGGGGAAATACTGTAATCATACAGTTAATGTAGTAGGCCTCATGAAATCTGCTCAATGTCCCACTTTATAGTCATGTAGAGGGGAAATGGAGCCTGATTTGGGTTAATGATTCCTCTAAGCTGGTTATGTAAGAAAACAGGCCAGACTGTACTGTGATGAATACAGAGACTTTTCTGTTATGAATGAACTCGGCTTTGCATGATCGGGTCAACAATGGTCCTAAATAGGCTTGAGGATGACATTGTTGATTAGATTTAGAGTCAGTTGTCAGTCATAATGCTGTGGATTATACAAATAATGAGCAACAATCCTGCGTACAAGAAACATGCCAAAGTAAACACAAGGAGTGGTGGAGGAAGTACCCCGATCTTTGAGTGAAAGTACTAATACAACAATGTCAAAATACTTTATTACACGTGATAGTCCTGCAATTAAAATCCTACTTAGTACAACTACAGAAGAGAAGTATCAGTAAAATGAACTTAAAGTAAAAAAGAACAAGGTTAATGACTCCCATGACTTGATATATTATTACATATTAGGTCATTAGGTTAGAGGATGGGTTCACAGTTGTTCTAAGTCTGTCTGAAAACAACAGTCGTGTACAAACGAACACACTGAAATAGGTTTTTCTTGACATAATCTTTCGTACTGTTTGTACTAAGCCATCAGAAGATCCCTTCATAACGCTGAAGAAAGCCTCCAGTCACAAGGCAGTCAGCCCCTGATATGACTAACCCAGACTGCTGAAGCCTTGTATAAGCTTCACATAAACTTTTAAATGCATTTTTGTACAAAATGACTGCGTGGGCACACTGTATTTTGGCCCCCATCACTTATTATTGAAAGCGCATTTGAAGGGGATCTTTTAATGGTCGGTATGAACAGGAAGAATGAGTACAGCGAGGAAAAACTTTCTTTCAGTGTTTCTATGGACACCCGACTGTTGTTTTAAGACAGAACTGAAGGATTGTGAACATGTCCTTTAATATTGATGATGTAACGGTTCATAAGTAGCATTTTACTGTTGTAGCTGGTCGAGGTGGAGTTAGTTAGTTGTTCCTAATCAAGGGGTGGGGCCCCCTCCAAAGGGTCACAAGAGTTCACACAAATTCGTACAAATTATTAGACGTTTTAAACTGTTTCTTTTTTGTGAAGTTTTGATTGATTTATTTATTTATTTTTACCTTTTAGGGCCTTGAAAAGTTATTTAAATGAAACCATCTGAGAAGTTTAAAGGGGGAATAAAGTCATAAACACCTGCAACAAGACAAGAGGTCCCTACTAAACACTGTGTTATTATATGGGTTTATTTATGAGTTGTGTTTTATATAAAAACCGAAAAATAGCTCGTAACTGTAGGTGTCAAGTAAATGAGATGGAGTAAAAAAAAACACAATAATAACTGAAATGCTGCGGAGTAGAAGTGTAAAGTGGTATCACATGGAAAAGTAAAGCACAAATACCTCAAAACTGCACTCACAGTGCAGTACTTTTCCACAACTTCACGCAGGTGGAAAATCGAATGCAGCAGCCTTCAACTCGTGATAATTATAATACTTCTTTCACCACTGCCTCTGGAGGAAGGCCAGGGGTCATTATCTGTCATGACCTGTCAGTTAGTCACCTAAACCGGATGTTTATGCCCAAAATCTGCTGACTGTCACCGTATTCACAGCTGAAATATAGTTTCTAATTCCCTTCTTTCATTCAAGATAATGTTAATACACATTTTAATAAACCCAACATGATGTAACTATCTGCCCCAATAACATCAAACGCTGACATGACCTCATTGCCTACTGAAACCTGATCCTCTTACAGGATCGTCCGTCCTCTCTCTCCCTCCTCATTCAGTGGAGTCATTTCCTCTAACCACTCCACTGTACTCTGGCAGAGATGAGCAGCATTTTGCTCTTCCCTCCCTCCCTCGGATGTGTTTTTCTCCTCTGGAATGTACCAGACAGCTCAGAAGGGCTCTGCAGTTTCAAGACATGAAGGGAAGTACTGGAAAGAGGCCAAGAACAAGGGGAAGAGTTTCAGGCTGCAACCAATCAGACTGAAGCTTGTCCAGCTCTTGTCAGGGTTTACGAAGCAGTGTCTGTCTGTTGTTTTGATGGTACAGTGTGATTATTTACACGTAAGAAAAAGGGTTTGGAAGATAATGTGACTCAGCAAATGTAGGAATGAGCACACACCCTTAACGGTTTTGTTGCTCGTGACTTAGTTGTTGCCTCATGCAGCGCTGCAGTGAGTTGAATGAAAGAAGATCATGATTTTAGGGGCCCACCGCTAGAGGGGACCCGCAAAATTTTCAGTAAGATTATGAATTATTCAAGAAGGGGCCCAGAGGAAAGTTATTTCAGATAGTTCAACCTAAACTCATGCCGCTTCAGATAACTGATTAATCATTTAAGTTATTTTTTAAGCAGAAATGGCAAACATTTGCTCAGCTTCTCTACTAAGAATTTGTTGTTTTTCTTTGTCTTACATGATACTGGGGGGAGTCTGTGGGTTATTGCCTGGGGCTCTCAGAGATTATGTTGTTTTTTCACTATTTCCTGAAGTTTACAAGATCAATCATTTAACTAATAGAGAAAAATACTCGGCAGATTAATCTACAATGAAAACATTAGTAAACTGTGCCTCTAAAAGTCACAATGCTACACAATAAAAGACTATTAAATCAAAGCTTAACACAATGCATCTCTTTCTGTATATCAAGATATTTTTACACCATTTTATGCTACAAACTGCAACAAACACTAATTTCCCTTTCCGTTACGGACATGGAAGTGTTCCTCTGTTTACCATAATCTTGCCTGAAGTTTGCACAATAGCATAAATCAGTGTAATCGTAACATATAGTAACCGTATAGTCTCAACCCAACCGGTCAAAGCAGATGGCCACCAACCTAGAGCCGAGTTCTGCTTGAGGTTTCTTCCCGTTCAAAGGGAGTTTTTCCTTAACGCTGTCATCAAGTGCTTGCTCATGGGGGAATTGTTGGGTCTCTGTAAATTAAAGAGTACGGTCTAGAACAGTTCTATGTGAAAAGTGCACCGAGATGACTTGTTTTGTTTTGACGCTATATAAATAAAATGAGATTGAATTCAATTTTAAAAAACTGAAAGAAAACTGTGTGTGTTGTTTCCAGTTCTAACACGTCTTACACCCAATCATTTGTCATCATCACCTGAAAACTAAAGCAAATGGATCATTTGAATGCTGTAGTTTTGTGTCACCACCAGTCATTCAGACATAAAGTAGTGACACAAACATTACAATCCAGTCCAAATGTCCCTGGAAATAAATAACATTTTCAACTGTGTGCTGACAAGGAACAGACTGCAGTTATTGGTGTGTTGCTCAATCTAAAAGATTTCCAAGTATTTAAAAACATGATTCATTTCAAATATGCATTGTTATACACGGTTATGTAAGGAGAGCAAAGTGCAAAAAAAAAAGAATACAAAAGGTTTTTCCAGAGCACAACTGGAACACAGTTGGAAGAAAAACAAGGACTGTTGCAAAATCCTTGGTAACTCCCTCTGTGTTAAAGGACTTTTTAAGGACACTGGAGTCTTTTCCAAAAGAATTACTTGTTTTTCATTTCATCAGCAAGCTGTCCTCCTGTAATACCTTAAGCGCATTCATTTTTGCCAGAGGTTATGTTTGAGTCTTTTCTTACCGGGAGTCAACTTGCTTCTTAGAAGTTTACTCTGTGAAGGTTTCTAAGAAAAGGTACAATCCGCACTCCGGGGCACTATGACCTTACCACCAGAGAAAACTATGTAACTTATTTCAACAGGGAACCTCAAGCGTCCTCTGCAGTTTTATTGGATGTACTAAACGTGCCCTACATGAATACATTCACAGGTACAGCCATACATCTTAACACGTGCATATAGCGTATTGTACTGTACAGTTTATACAAGATAGTACAGGAATGTTGTTGCCAATCCTGCTGGTTCACACCTACTGTACCTGAGGTCCTTTCAATGCATCAGTCAAAATGACGTGTTCTAACCATGATGAAAGCATTTAAATTATAGCTTTGTGCTCTTTTACTTGGACATGTTCATATAGCTGCAAGCTTTGAATATTTTTTATGAGGAGAGCAGAGTTTAGAAAGGTTAAAGTTAACCCTTTAAACATGAAGTTTTCCCCTTAAGCTTAGAAAAATGATTATCCCACACTTCTGAAAGTTTGGCTATTTGATGCTGACACTGAGTGAAATACTGAGGTTTTAATTAAATTAAGTGCTGAGGCCACTAATTATGGCAAGTTTGAAAAAAGTGTTGAATAATATTTCAATGTTGCAGACATTAGGGAAAAGTGATACGATACATCTGATAAGATGATGCACACAGCAGCATCACAATACTGTGGTTAAACAAACATCTCCATCTACAGATATACAATACTGTGCAAAAGTTTTAGGCACTTCAGACTTTTACATTCTTATCCATTATGCAATAATCAGACAGGCCTATGAACAGTCCCAAACCTATCCAGCAGCATGACAACGACCCAAAACACAGAGCCAGAGTCATAAATAACTATCCTTAGTGACCAGAAGAACAAGGAGTCCTGCAACAGATGGTGTAGCCCCCACAGAGCCCTGATCTCCACATCATTGAGTCAGTCTGGGATTACATGAAGAGATAGAAACAGCTGAGACAGACTAAATCCACAGAAGAAGAACTATGGAAAGTTCTCCAAGATGTTTGGAACGATCTACCTGCCAAGTACTTTGAAAAACTATGTTCAAATGCACCGGGGGAGAACTGGCGAGTGTGATCACACCAAATATTAATGTTTGCTGCAGTTTGCATGAAGTTAACTGACAACTAAAAGCTATTCATAGCTTTGTTTTTTGAAAGCATCCTCATTTCACTTTTAAACTTTTGCACTGTATCTCTAAAAAGCATCAGGATATTGCAAAGTAGACCCTGAACTGCAGTTGTAGAAATGGGGTTGTTGCCACCTTAAGTTATTTATGAAGGGCCCATCCTTCTTCCTTTTGACCTACAGTGACATAGACCCACCCCCTGCACTTCGACGTGTGATCTTGTTTTCCTACTAAACCTGTAACTCCACCATGTGCTCCTAGCTTTGGGATCGTCAGCCAAAAGCTTGCGTAATGTTTGCTACCACCGGGCTTATGTTTGAGGGGCAGAAGGTGAAAGGAAGAGGAGAGGCAGAAAGTCTCCAGTCACAAGGCAGCCAACTCCTGAAAACAAACCTTACATGGATTCAACAACCAAGACTCCCTTGATAAACAGTACATTAATACAGAACAGCACATTGGACTATAGGGATTATATACCGTGACAGAGAACAAATTGCAGACAAAGCACACTGCACACGGCATAAGGAAGTATTTGGCATTTAAGGCAACATGTGTCAAGATGCTGAACAGCTATTGTTGTTTCCTAATATTAATATGCATGTAAAAGATCATTATTTATGAGATAATGAAGGAAATTTCCATCCCTCTTCTGTGCCTCCATCAACAATATCTTTGTTTTTAATCTCTCTGATGAAATAGTACGAGCATGTCATGTCTGTGGCATCTCACAATTAGCGGACGGGTTAAGAGTGCACACATTTCCGCATAATCAGAGTTCTTGGATTTCTTTCATTATCACAACCATGAGACAGTTTCTCCACCCTCGTCTGAGCGGCCTCCTCATCAGGCTCCAAAACGTGCCGTGTCTGCCTTGTCACGCATCACAAAAGGTGGGGGTTGCAACAGGCCGTCCCACTCACCTAGCCTGGTCAGCTGTCTGGATTGAATCCAAGTGATTGGTTGTAAGTCTATGTGTGAATAATTGTGTCTTACTTGAGAGAAAGTCCAGAAATATGTTGCTGACTTAAATGTAAATCTTAAATGATCAAATTTGCTTACTTTTCCCAAAGCAAATAGACTTCAAATTTAAGTTAGTCTGTTAAAATTCAAATATCTGAAACTATTTTATATCCAGTAATGGAAAATCACATGTGGAGCTTCATCAATTAGTCGATTAATCAATTAGCTGCCAACTATTAAATTAATCGCCAACTATTATGATAATCGATCAATCAGTTATTGAGTCAATTTTTAAGAAAAAACCCTGCCAAACTTCTCTGATTCCAGCTTCATTCTTCTGGTCTCTCTAGTTTTCTATGACAGTAAACTGAATATCTTTGGCTTGGACTGTTGGTCAGGCCAAAACAAGACATTTAAGGACGTCACCTTGGGCTTTGGGAGACACTGATCAACGGTTTTCACCATTTTCTAACATCTGGACCAAACAACAAATCAATGAATTGAAGAAATAAGGGACAGATGAATTGACAATGAGAACAATTGTTAGTTGCATCCCTAGTCAAGTGTACTTAAATACAGTTTCGAGCCACTTTGTTACAAGTATTCGCATTTTATGCTACTTTATACTTCAACTCTAAAAACATTTCTGATATAAATATTGTACTTTTTACTCAACTACATTTAACAGATGTTACTTACTTTGAAGTAACATCTGTCTAACTAACATCAAGGTTTCACTTACAAAACAGCTGATCATCTCATACCAATATGACATTATTATAGAATAAACTAACCAAACTACTACTTCCTCCATCACGTATTACAGTGAATTGCATGAGAATACGTGCATGTGTGCTTGTTTGTTTTTTATGATAATGAAAAACCGCAGCAGCTGAAGTAATGCCACTGCCAGTCAGCATGCGGTGACTCAGGCGGGGAATTTTTTTTTTTTTTTAAATCCATCTAGCCAAAACCCATTCATCACTGGGAATGAGAATAAACTTTAAGACATTATAAATGTAGATATCTTTCATTTCTGAGACACACGAAGAGGGAGAGAGGTGATATTTGTCTGCTCACACTCATTGTTTATATGTTTAATGTGGCACAAAGCTGAGAAATTTATAAGGACTTTTAGTGACAGCGGCATAAACAATGATTGTGATTGCGACGCCGTCATAGTACAAGCTGGAGGATCTTCTGTGTGTACATGTCGCATCTCTCTGCACCTGCATTGAGATCCTCTTTCATCACAACAGTCGTACGTGCAAGTTGTGCTGATATGCACGTACTCGCCATTTCATCCCGTCGAGGTGCCTCAAACAAAACACAGCACACTGGGCTGGTACCATTTCGTGTGCACTAACGATTTTGTTCCCCAGACTTTGACCTGAATTTTAGAAAAAATAATCATTTCAGGCAATGTTAAGCTTCTAAATTACATATATTGTTAAATTGTGTCGGATTTTATGTCTTCTGCATCTCGTAGACCGGCCGTTTACACTTCATATTACGTGAAGTGATAAAGTACCTTGTAACGACACAAAATGGTACGCAGCCGCAGTGTTCCTTTCTAGAAACCACGTGACGCATCTCGTCTGTTGATGCGGTTCAGAGGAGGGCGGAGACGAGGAGGAGTCAGTCGGGAGGTTATAAAAACACCTACGCCGTTACTTTCCAGCCACCTTCCACGCTCATCCTATCAGGCGATTCCCCCTCGACCGTCCTCTGCGGCTGTTGAAGCAGTGGGCCAAATCACGACGCTAACACTGGAGCTGTAAAATTAACAACGGGGTAAGTAAAAAAGTTGTTTTCTTAATAACTATCGCAACTTATTTTTTCTTTTTTGGCGAATTAGTTGTGATGAATGTAACCGTCTTCTCTTGCGACACCACCGTTAACGTTGCGTTAGCGTTAACGGTCGCTGCTTTTGTTATCTTTGTTATCTGGCGTTAAAAGTTAACTTAAATCTGTCACAACGGTCAGCTCGCGACCAGTGTTCCCGAGCTGACCGTTATAACTTGCGAGCATGTTAATGTTAGCTAATGTTAGCTTCTGTGTGGCTGTTGTAGCAGCAGCCGTTAGCTTAACTGTTAAACGGTATACAGCGTGGCTTTCAGATATATCTTCTTATCTTAGTCAAACTATAACAATACAATAACTTATTTTACTTTGTATTCTCTTAACGTGGCTTATGGAAATTGCTGTGCTAGCACTATCTGTAAAGATAAACGTGGGCGGCTCTATCGTTAGCTGTTGTTGCACTCGGATTGTTTTTATTGCACCATTAACTTGTGACGAATGTTAGCTTGTCTGCCATAGTCTGGTATATTTGGTTCTAAGGATTATTTTAAACTCGGTTCAACTCTCTAAGTTACTATTATAGCCCGTATGTTCTTGCGCACAGCGGGGTTTTTTTAATGGTGTGCTTTATTAATGTGAGTTATAACGCTGCGGTGTCTTTGCATTGTCCATAGGGCTCCCGTTTAAAGCGCCGCAGCAAGCTGACCAGCCAGCGCAGTGTGATCACTTGCGACTCTCTCTGAAACGACTTTCTGTTTCGGAGAAGTGCAAATTGATAACCCAAAAACCACTGCCGCCGCACATCCTCCAAAAGAAAAAATTACCCCCAAATCGAAGCAAAATGGTGCAAAACAAGATCACCGAAGTCACTGGTTTCCATCGCTCTTTCAAGGTGAGTTTGAGATAGTTGAAGGAAAATGCAGAGCTTCTTTTAATGCCCTATGCTTAGTCTATATCCAGAGCACGTTTGTCTGCATATGTGAGAGGGAGCCTCACCTTGCTATATATAAACACATCTGTTGCTCTCCCACATCTTATGGCTGACAAACATACCATGTGGCTGGCCCGACACGTGAATGTGCAGTTAATGAAAGTAACTTATCACTTGAATACACGACAGTTTAAAGTTGAAGAGCTGCTGTAGTTGAATGCTCCCTGCAGTCATCTATGCATACATTATGAGGATGGAGCATTGTATTATATGCATTAAGTTTATGGTTGTTTTTGAAAATATATATATTCTGCCCTTCCTCAACCTATTTTCAGTTAATGGTTGTAGGATGGGAGATATATTAGGCTCTTATCAGTTATGACTAACAATTCTCTCGGTTGAACAGGTCATTGATAAGATTGCATACCTTTTTTTTTATTTTTTATTTTTTTTAACAAGTCTCTTTCTGATTACTTTGCAGGGCCAAAATCCCTTTGAGTCAGATGACTTCACTAAAAATGGATCCCATCTTATTGATTCTTCATTTAATTTTGATTCTTCCCCAAGACACGGTGGGTATTTTTGAAAACCTTGACTTGTCTTATCTGAGTCTTGTCAACACATTCAGTAATGCTTTAGTTGCACTACTTTTGGCTAGCTTCTGCACTGCCTCTTATAACAACTTGGCAACAATTTTACTTGGAACAAAAACATTGTTGTTGCCCTTAAATTTTGTTTTCCCTTTAACACTTGTTGCACTTTCACTTTGTTTTTTGTTTTTTTGGTCACACTAGCATATGATAATGTATTTGCTCCTATTTTGACAGACATGCCCTCCAGCCAGCCTATTGACATCCCTGATGCCAAGAAGAGAAACAAGAAGAAAAAGCGTTGCCGGGCAACTGACAGTTTCTCTGGACGATTCGAGGGTAAAAACCTATTTTTTCCCAATATAATTATATTGCTGTTATAAAAGCTCTTCATAAAATGTTATTTGTATCAACTAGTGACAACATACTGCTTGAATTGGATTAATAACCTTTTAAACTCTCTGCTACAGATGTCTATAGACTTCAGGAAGAGGTACTAGGAGAGGGCGCCTATGCTAGGGTGCAAACATGCATCAACCTCATCACCAACAAAGAGTATGCTGTCAAGGTAAGACATTCTCTCACACTTCTTATATGCCTGTGATATATTTGAAAACATTAGCATAACGCATGGAGTCTTGATTCCCACATGTTGGTGCTCCTATCTCAGGAGTCTGTGAATGTAGCCTTGCCACATGACACCTTCCTGCTGCCAGTGTTGAGCTCTGTGGCTAGTGATGAATACCGAGATGTTAGATCTCTAGGACAGTGTTTGGTTGCTTCCATGATTAACTTTGAGATGTGAATTGTGTAATGAAATGCCTTTGAACACAGAGGAACTCTGTGCCATTACATGCTCCTGAATAGTTAAAATGAAGAAAAATAGGCTACAGGATGTGTCCCATTGTATCCATGTTGCCTTCCTTTTTTAACGGGTCATTCTTTAGAAATCTTGTTGAGGAAAGTTCTGGTCCCGGGGCAGGATACGACTTTTTCCTCTTTTCCCTTAGTTCAGCTCTGCAGAGTGGATGTCTGCAGGCTCTGTGTTGTGCTACTGCTGTGCCTTTTTTTCTTTTTTCTTTTTTTTTTTTTTCTTTTGAGTGTGCAGCACCAGCTGCTGTTAGCAGACACTTCCCCTCACTGTTTTTACAGTTTTTCAGCCTATCACAGAGCTGGGAGGGATGTACCCACCCCTTCTCTCTACTCCGATTGCGTATAGAGGACGCTCGTAGTGGGAACATTGTGTACTGCTAACTGTGCCAAAACAAAACCCACATATAGAGAGGAAGGAGGGGCGCTGGGTGAGGGTTGTGACCCAGGGTGTTTACATTGCTTTGTTCTCCTTCTTGCTCTGTATAGTTATTCTCTCTCTCTCTCTCTCTCTCTCTCTCTCTCTCTCTCTCTCTGTCTCTGTCTCTGTCTCTGTCTCTGAGTGAGGGATTTGAGAATACATGCCTTGACTCTTGGGGACTTCCTTTTTATGCTTGATGTGTAATGCTTATTTCCTCATTTTAGGGAACAAAATGTTTTGTGAAATGTTTTTCTTTCCTGTAGTACAGAAAAGTAGTGGTTCAGAAGCTTGTTTTTCTTAAGAATTCTTGGCCCTTAACCTACTTAATCCCACTGGGACATTGCACAAACAGCTATTTTTTTAAAACTTTTTTAATTAATCCATATTTGTAGTTTAATTCTTTGAGTTTGAAACAAAGTGATGATGGATAAAGGCTACTCACCCCATAGAGTAAGCTCCATATCATACCAAATACTTGAGTTTCATAATATTTCAGATTCAGTCATGTGATGATAAATCTGTTGGTATTGTTTACTCTGGGGTGGTTTGGTAGATCCCTTGGGACGTTGCAATTCTGGGGGAGGAGGCACGAGGGTAGGCGGTTATTGGAGGTCATATGGGAGTCGGACAGGGCTCAGACTTCTCCTGCCAGATGTCCTGCCTCTCCCCTCCCCCCCTCCAGACGGGAGTGAGTTGTATGTGTGGGCTTCTTGTGTTGCAGTTGCAACAAAAGCCTCAGCACCAAGGGCGAGCAGAGGGCTATGCAGTGCATGTCTATCTGAAGCTTTTAGTTTACAAATCCACTCCTTTTTAAATATATTATTTCACAACCCTGGATTGATGATTGAGCCCTGCAGTGTGAGTCAGGTGAAGCCTTGTTCTGCGGCGGGCTTGCTCTGATCTGTGATTTGGATAAACAACCATAAATCTTGCACTTTTGTGCACCCTCTTATCATGTTGTTAGTGCATTTGTCAGCTATGGTGTGCCATTTCTTTTTCCTTTTTTATCTACAAATATCATTATCAGGGTGGGACGTTTGTGTTGTGATCATGAAAGTGAGCTGGTTGGGGGCCGTTTGTGCTGCTGACTCAGGCTGGAACAGTGCAAGGGGCTTTGGACTGCTCACAGGCCTCTTGTCTGTGCATTAATCCTAGACACACACTGCAACTCTGGCCCCACTGGGCTTCAATAGCAGCTGTAATCCAGCTACCAGGAAGAGAAACATGCACAGCCTCCCAAGCAGACAATAACCGACCAGGACTGGAAAATTCAGGCCTTTTGCTTTGGTGTCAGCAGTCTATCTTTCTGTCTCTTGGCAGGGCATCGTGCAGCTGGTGGGCCCCTCAGTGGTTTCGTTCCAGGCAGCACAAAGTTATATTTAGAGTTTTTTTTTTTTGTTTTTTTTTTGTTATCGTAAACAGTTTTTGGATTAGCTCATGGGATGTTTCAAAGGAACACTCATAGCTCCTTAGGAGCACTTACGATATAAATATGGGTCACACATGAAAGCTAAATATAGAAATGTTGTGACTTGTTTCATTCTCTTTCTGCTCTGTCTCGGTTTAGCAGGCAGCATTGAAAGTAGGTTAAACTATCTTTGGAACTTTGTTACAGGGTGGGATAGAGGTTGGCAAGTAGGAAAAATACAGGCCTGGTCTGGAAGAAAACCCGTCACTGGGTGCTATATATGTGGAATATGTAATCCATGCTACACAGCCATGTCTTAAAGTAAACAGAGCCATGGGTGGGGTTTTGTGGTGCAGTGTGAGGGGGTGACCTGACCTAAATATTAACCCAGGTGACCTGTGTTTTTACTGCTACAAGAATTATCCTACACCCTGCTGCTGTGTAGGACATGGAAATGACTCATTTGTTTAGTTTTTAGACAATGTGGCTCAACCGTAATGTTTTTCTTTTCCAGATCATCGAGAAAAGACCAGGTCACAGCCGCAGCCGTGTCTTCCGTGAGGTTGAGATGCTCTATCAGTGCCAGGGACACAGGTAACAAATATAATACCACCTAATGAATATATGGAGACAGTACTGCAGACTGAGTGGCCTAATTAGTGCTGTATCTTATTCTGTCATGCTTGTTACTCTCGATATTTGAAGTCTCTTATCCCTCTTAGTGCAGAAATCACATAAAAATCCAGCCAGAAGGTGCTCGACGACATGGCTCACACTGATTTTTTTTCTTTCTGCAGTAACATCCTGGAGCTGGTGGAGTTCTTTGAAGAGGAAGACAAATTCTACCTGGTGTTTGAGAAGCTTAGAGGAGGTTAGTGAATTATAGCTGCTGCAGGATGCCGCCATCATATCCCTTTGTTTATTTTTAAACATTCCTGTAACGCATGCACCCAGTCTGTAGTCTGTAGCCAGTTTGTGTGTGTGTGTGTGTGAGAGAGAGAGAGAGAGAGAAGGTGTTCATTCTGTACTTTTTGCTCGTAAATAAAGCTGATCTACTCTTTATTCTTTTTTTCCCCTCTACTATTAGGGTCCATCTTGGCACACATTCACAAGAGACGGCACTTCAGTGAGCAGGAAGCCAGTGTTGTCGTGCAGGACATTGCCAGTGCTTTGGATTTCCTGCATAACAAGGGTAAGACAGCTCATACAAAAGCACAATTTTTTTATTACTACTCATGAATGCCAAAAATGGACCTCATCAGCCCCACGGGTGGATATGTACCATGACACAGGTTTTAATACAGCAGTTAAAAATCAACACACTTGTTTCCTCAAGCTATAATGGGACTTATCTGCATTATATTGTCTTGTTAGAATTGTTCCAGATTCATTTTAATGGTGTAATTGGCTTACTAGTTTGTTTTTTGTGGCGATGCCGGCACTGAGGAGATCCTACTAAAGAGAAGTGACTGATTCCTTGTTTATTTATTTTCAGGAATGGCACACAGGGACCTGAAGCCTGAAAACATCCTCTGTGAGAGTGCAGACAAGGTGAGTTTACTGCAAACATGTTTAAGTTCAGTTTGTTCAAAGGGCAACTAATGCAGTGATAAAGAGCGATAAGTCTCCTCTTACATGGCGATATCAACCTTGGTAAAGATAAATGCTAATAGAGACCCGCTGTCGCTCAAATTATATAAAAGGAGCAAAAACCGATCAAGTGAATCTTTTAATTATTCTGAACTTTTATCTTTTGTCAGATTTCACCTGTCAAGATTTGTGACTTTGACTTGGGCAGCGGGATCAAGCTGAACAGTGACAGCTCACCCATCTCCACCCCTGAGCTCCTGACTCCTGTAAGTTCACCAGCCGCTTTTTGTGCTTGTCAAAACATTTAAAACAACTTTTTATTTAAATGACAGTCGCAACGTCCTTATTGAAGGGGAACGCATTGGTTGCAGTATGTGACTCTAGTCTGTGACTCTAGCTTGGAAGAGGTTAATCTGTCATTTGGTCTTAATTGCTTGTTCCTTATACAGCGCCTTGTCATGTTGTTGTGGATAAGCAGGGCGCTTTCAGGCTGTAAAACAATGTCGTTATCAAGTCGAGCTGGCTGGCTCTCTATTGGGCAATCATTGGTGGCGTTAGCCGCAGCGCAGCTCGCTGATTGGAAGACGGAAAATATTGTGCGAGAGGTTATGGCAGTTCAGTGTTGGGCAGTTTCTTTGAAATTATGACATATTTTGCTTCCTTTCCTGGCAGCTTTTTACATTCCCTTATCACGCTATGGTATCAGTAAAACTTGGAAAGATGTCCGTCAGTTTAATGTCCGCGTCCTGTTGCTTATCAGCTGCAAATATTGAGGCCCATGGGTGTTTTGGAGGGTTATGATTGTTTAACCCCCACGCTGACGTCACAACACAAAGCAATACCTTTTATTTTTTTAGAGAAGTGTCCAGAAAAAGCAGGACACTTGCAACCTCAAAGAAGAAGAATGATAAAGTTGACAACCCGGCCTGCTTTTTAACTTGTGTCAACACATCCTGTCTGTCGGCTGGATAGATGGATCCGAGCAGGTGACGCAGAGCAGTTTAGCCTGCAGGAATGTGGCGGCGGTGGATGGGTGGTGGGTGGGGGGTTTTCTACACTTGTAACTTCATCTTCCTTTAACAAAACTAATGGATGGAGGGGGGAGATCATCCCAGGACTATGTGAGAGGCAGTTGGTTTTGGGGCGGCCAAGAGGTCTCACGTGTTTAGTCTACATGAACTTGATGATCAGTCTTTTGAAGTGGGGTGTACCCAATAGTTTATCTGCTGTAATCCTCAAGTCATGTTGTGCAATAAATCTAATTTGTACACAACCACAAGACTTAAATCCAGTGCAAAGATTTCAGTGGAAGAAAAGTAAGATCACCTTGAGGATGGGACACAGTGTGCTAGCCTCGGAATAAAATAAGACTGGAGGGAGAGCACATTGTGACTTGTTGTACAAGGCCATGTCCTGTGGCATGAAGAAGGGTTACAATGAAATCAAAACACAATCTCTGCCCTATTTCCCTTTTCTTTTTTTTGCTCTGTGGTATGAGAGAGAAAAACATCCACCCTCTCTGCTTATAGTCTCCGCCCAGTGGCCCCAGCCATGCTTGTGCTGCTCTGCGTTTCCTTTATGTTCTTTATACAAAGGCTATGCACATGGTTTGTTCTAGAAATTTTAGTCTATTCCCCCCTATACCTAGCAACTGAGATGTGATTGGCTAGACCAGTGGGAGGGGGAGGGCAACTGGGAGGGACAAATACCCCAGTCTGCTCATGCGCTTTGGCTTGTTTTCTTTGCCTTGATCACAGAAACAATGTTATCTGATTTTCATCTCTTTGGCACTCTCACCCGGCCCCCCCTCAGTCACCCACATTCCTACAGTTGCTGTTGCACAATATGATGTGCTGTTGCATTTATTGCTTATGTAAATCAACTTTTATTGAAGGTTTTTTTTTGTTTTTGTTTTTTTTGAAAAACATGTTTTATTGTGGATGTTTTTGTGCTCTCTAGTATAAACTAGTGTCACAGGGGACACAGGGAATAGGAGAGGGACCTTTCTATGAAAGAGCTAAATTTAGTTTACTAAGAACTCTGCACGAGTGACTGACTGCCTGTCAGCTCGGTGTGAAATAAACCTGACTGTTCAAATGTCAAAGCTCATGTACACGATGAAACTCGAGATGAAGGCGCCACATACAAGCAGCTTAGACAGTTAAAAAAAAAAAAAAAAAAAAAAAAAGAAATAATAATAATCAAGGAACTGCTAGACTTGTCGCAGGTGCGGCTGCATGACGACAGAACAGGTTGTCTTCCTGTAAGCCTCTTCAGATAATCCTGAAGTTTACAAACAGTAGAGAGGTGTGTGTGTCATCAGTGGTGTCAATATGGTCTGACTAGTCACATGGTTTCAGGAAAGCCCCAGGTTGCAATAGCAACAAATCCTGCGTTAACAGCAGCAGCTGATCAGCAGTTATCTGCAGCTCGCAGGAAACTTTGAGTCTGTGCCTGATGCAAGTTCTCAAGGTATTTGCAACACAGCCATGGGAGGCTGGACCAGAGAGCCCCCCTCCTTCAGCTCTTATCAGTGACCGTTGCAGGCGGTCCTGCACTGGCTATCTTTACCCTGACTGGTCTGATTGGTGATGTTCGGGTGGCTTTAAAACGAGATTAGCTTTGATAGCTGCTTTTGATAGCACAACTATCACCTTGCCTTTCGATTTTAGGGCCCCTTGGTAGGCAAAAATATCCTTTTTGCACTTGTGTCGTTTATTTATGTGTGTGTGTGGTAGCTGCATTTGGCCTCAATCCTGGGGGCTTGTCTGTGGAGGCAGTCGTCCCAGACGTGATGATGTTGGGGGTTGGGGGTTTTCTCTCCCGACAGAAGCAGCTTTGTCTGAGAAGAGATTCCTGTGCAGGAAATTTCATTACATAAGGGTACAGCAGGGCGGAGGAGGGGTTAGGAGACAGCTGGGATGTGGTACTGGGACACTGGGACACAATAGACGCCTGGTCAGTGTAAACATGCTCGCTCACAGATGGAAAGGAGGATATAGGCCAGAGGCGTTTTGCCAGACTGTAGGCCTTGATGTGGACAAATACTTCAAAATAACTTGCTTTACTGCGGGCTTCAGTTTGAAACAGATTGAGCAGAGGAGGGATTAACAAATATTCTCTAGAAATCTCAAATAATCTAAACTCTTGCTGTGAAAAATGTTTTAATTCATATATTTGTTGTATGACAAATATTTAAGTTCAGTAGAATGACACAACAATGAAAAGTCTTATCCACAGATATCTAGGTGTTCTGCTGAACTAACGACCTGCTCCTCTTTCTCTGTTCCTAAAGTATTAAAACAGCATTTGGTGTTTGTGTTGCCGGTTATGTAACCGGCAACGGCTCAGCCCAGTCTTGGCTCCGCAGGACAGCCAATCCTCTTTTCCCTGCTCAGTGTTTGGCCTAATTTCTTGCCTAGCTACATAACAAGGCACCGTCAGAGCTGAGTCTAGCCTTGCCCTCAGCCTGTTCTGGCTGGGCTGTGTGCAGTCGGATGGGCAGAGCAGTGACTCACTGCTGCTGCTGCTGCCTACCCACACCAACCTGCCTCTTTATAGCACAGCCCTCCCTCTACCCTTGATATGTAATTGCACACGATGTTCCTACTTAGGCGTTCTTAACACATTATGAAAAGCTGTATGGTGCATTTTTAAACGGACCCATCACTGCAGATACGCATGTGACTGTCACATAGCCCCCTCACCACCACCACCACACAGAAAATGTGTAGGCCTCAAGCTTTAACACTTTCAACCACGAGGTATCAGCTGAACGAAGGAATGTGTGCAGCAGCCAAGAGAAGATTATGTTTCTCTGTACTTCTTTTTTTTCTACTTTGGTTAAAGTGTTTTCTGTCATCCCCACGGCTAACAAACATGTTTTTGTTTCTTGTCCTTCACAGTGTGGCTCTGCAGAGTATATGGCACCTGAGGTGGTTGAGGCCTTCAGCGAGGAGGCCACAATTTACGACAAGCGCTGTGACCTGTGGAGCCTCGGGGTCATCCTCTACATCATGTTGAGTGGTTATCCACCCTTCGTAGGCCGCTGTGGCGGTGACTGTGGCTGGGAACTAGGGGAGCCCTGCCATACCTGCCAGGTACGAATGTGTCACAATTATTCAGGCCTTCATCTCGGACAACATTCAGTTCACTTCCTGTTTATCCTGCACAAGACATTAATGAAACCTAAACAAAAATATATTTTTCCGTTCATTTCCAGAACACTTTGTTTGAGAGTATCCAGGAAGGAAAATACGAGTTTCCAGAGAAAGACTGGGCTCACATCTCCTCAAGTGCCAAAGACCTTATATCCAAACTTCTGGTGCGGGACGCCAAAAACCGCCTGAGTGCTAGCCAGGTGCTACAGCACCCCTGGGTGCAAGGGGTAAGTCTAAAAACCTCTGATCCTCTTCTGCATATCTTTGACACCTCCTCTGTTTACATAAGGGTTTTGTTTCTGATTAATTAACATTTCTTTTTTTTTTTTTTTTTTTTTTTTTTTTTTTTCAGGGTATATCTGACACTTTGCCAACATCTATCTTGCATCAAAGGTGAGAAGACGTTAGTTACACAAAAAGACTACACACCTTTTGACAGTTTTATCTAAAATATTGAATTTGTTCATTGTTTTGACTATTTCTGTCTCTTGTCCATCAGAACCAGCAATGCCAGGGATCTGACATTCTTTGCTGACAAAGCCATGGCCGTGAACCGGCAGCTGGCTGAACAGGATGGCATGGAAGAACAGCAGCAGCAGGAAACCCCGTTTGTTGTTACCGCTGCTGGCTCTTCTATGCGCCTCTCTCCTCCTTCCAACTCCAAGCTGGCCAAGCGCAGGCAGCGAGGCAGCCAACCCAAGGGAGGGCCAGTCTCCGCTGCTGAACTCCGTCAGCTCTTGGCCCCTCTCGTTATTGTGGGAGATTGTGCCTGAACTTTGTCAACCCGGACCTCCGACCTTCCGTTAAAGATTCAAGTCCAGATCTAAGACTGTCCTGATACTCTCCCTCCCTAATTCTGGCCCCTCTCTCTGACTTTAGCTGGCCTTGGTTCCTCTGCCATTCAGGCTTTCTTGCCTCGCTGTAAAGGGAGATGCTGCTCGCAGCTCTTCCTCTAAATGCCTTCTGCCCTTCTGCAGCACTTCTGAAGCACATCAGCCCAGGGCCTGCAAATAGCAAATACACATATGTGCACGTCCAGGTTGGGGGGAGGGGGGTATTGAATGATATGGGGGAGAGAGAGAGAAAGGGAAAGAGAGAGAGAGAGAAAGAAGTATTTTCTAAGTTATGTTTTTTTTTTTGTTCTTTTCTTTTCATACAACTCAGTTCAGAAGAAACTAAGCTCAGACACCAAAGGACAACCTGTTGTGCTGCTCCCACATTACAACTGGATCCACTGTGAATTAAGTTATCTGGAATGTTTGCCTGTATGTATATGCATGAATGGCCCATCTGCAGATACGTACAAGCTTATGCAATATCCCAAGATGAAGGCTGTTCCTGTCTTGAAGGGATTCAGTATATAAGGGGTTTGGAAGGGCTGTAAGCCAATGCTGTCCGTGCCTGGTGCGGTCCATTGTGTGGCTGGGGACTCTTCAAAGTTTTTTTTTTATTATTTTTTTTATTTTTTTGGTCTCATTTTAAGATAAATTCCTCACAACTGAGCCTCATCTGTAAATGGTCAGAGATGAAACGCACTCATCCAGCTTGGTGGCCATGCACTTAATGCTCCTAGAGCAGCGAATGTTTGTCTGTTCCCTGCCAGCCATGATTTACTATTGCACCGTTTTCATACGGTTTGATAATATACAAATTTATAGATATATATGCCAAATTATCAATGGCCACACCGTTCAGTGTTTTGAGACCATCAGTCAAGTCTAATAGTATTGAATAAACTATTTTACTTGGGTTATGATGAATGGCCAGCTGGTATACTGGTACAGACTAATTATGTTAAATGGCCACACAAGTGAAATTGGGTCAGTGTTCCTTTCAATGTAAAGAGTTCATGACATGTCCCCTTGCCACAACCAGAACTTGTGATGATTATTTTTTCCTTTTTTGTAATTTTTTTTTTTTCTACAAATCAATTTATGCATTAGATTGAACCTTTAATATTTTGGCAGTAAAGGTTAGAACCCTTCTCATGGGGTTTGAAGAAAAGAAAAAAGCACATTTTGGGCCAATGTGACCCAAGTGTCGTTTGTTTGATTCATTTATTTTGAACCATCATCTTTTTTTAAAGGGTTCATTATTGTCTTGTTTTTGTTTTTTTTCCATTTTGATGAGACACCCCTTTCAAAATGACATTACAAATTTTCATAACAAATAAGAGGCAGAGGAAATTTCTTAAAAAACAAAAAGAAATATTGAAGAAAAAAAAAAGGAAAAACATTCCACAAAAAGAAAAAGGACAAAAAAAAAAGTCTTCCACAAACGTGTAGCTGTATTAAGTTTACCTTATTTTTTTCATGTTTGAAAACTCCATGTCAATGTGCCACACTGATATTTTTTTCTTTTTTTTTTGTATGGCTGTTAATAAGCTTTTACTTTCTACATGGTGATTTTCATGCAGGTGCTGTTGAGTTCAGGTGAAACACCGGATGTTTTCCTTAAGTTTTTTTTTTTTTTTTTTTTTAAATGTTTTGTGTTTTTAAAAAAAAAAAAAAAAAAGTTCAGAGTATGAGGTGAGATGGCGAGAGTTTGTGTAGTTGATCTGGAGCGTTCATGCCCAGTGAAGGCAAGTTTTTAAGTTTTATTTTTTTATGTGTAAGAGTTGGCAATAATCAAAACTTTTTTTTTTTCGTTCAGATTTAAGTTAAAACTCATTCTGAAACTGACAGGTAACGGACTGGTGATGAGGTCTCACAACACTGTAGCCATTTCACCAAAGAGGGTTCAAAGTCATGACATTTGAACACACGTGAGCGCGATCCATCACCGCGAAGTCGGGGGGATCTTCTTCTGATTGTCCATGTCCTGTTGCCAGCAATGCAGCAACGGTACTCTGGAAATGGTTCTCTTGGTGTGAAAGGACCCATTATGCTGATAAATAGGACACTGTAATAGTTCTAAAAGGAAAAAAAAAACACACAAAAAACCTTTCTACAGATGCATCGTTATGGGGTTTTATGTCTTATAATAAGACTTACTTGAATTTGTGTATGCAGCTGTTTCTTCTCCATTTGGGAAACTACTTTGCTATCAGTAATCTAAAAGCATTAAGCTGATGATCAAGGCAATCTTTTGGGTTTTTTGAAAATACCTATACAGTTCAGTATTCTGCCTTTTTTTTTTTTTCCTCCCTTTTTTTTTTTTTTTTTTTGAGCATCATAAAAGTTAAGTCCCTACTTTTTGATAGGGCCGGATACTCAAAACGCACAGACTTTGGCCATACTCTGTAATATCCTCAATGGTGTAATACGAGTTTTCTTGGTCATGACCATTTCTACTTTTTTGTCAAATGGCAGTAGTTTTTTCTTGGACTGCCTTTTATTGGGGGGAGGGGTGGGGAAGGGGATAAAAAGATATCCTACGCCTCTCAATTTTTATATTGTATGTCATTTTGAAGTAAGGAAGTGTTAAAATTCAGTCATTCATTCATTCAAATGGACAGTCCCATCAACCTCCCCACAATTTGAATGTAGCCCACACAGGCAAAGCATTTACAATCCAGCAACATTGATCAAATGTTTTATAGTTTGTTTCATGGACACGGTGTGGGGAAATGTCGATTCTTTCTACGTTGATAACAGTCCTCAAGCTTAGGCTTTCCTTTTTTTTTTTTTTTTTTTTTTTTTTTTTGGAGAGTTGACACCTGATTTTTTTTTTTTTTTTTTTTTTTTTTTAAACGCTGTCTGAATCACCCCCCAAAAGCTCATTGTGTTCATGGGAAGAAATTTGAAATAAATACATCCTTTAAATACATTTTAAAAAAAAAAAAAAAAAAAAAAATTGATTTAAAATAAGCACTTTACTGTACCATGTGAATGATTGCAGTTCACTCAAGGCAACATTTATGACAGTTGCAACAGAATTTTGTATTGTTTTTCTAAAAAAGTAAAAAAAGAGCAATAAAATGCTTTTAAACTACACTCTCGTCTGTGTGATTACTTGTGACATTTGTTGTATTTCGCTTCTGAGAGAAGCTGAAAGTGATAAAGTGAAAACTACTGTACTTCCCCTCCTGGTTATGTACTCTTTCCTGCATCCTGTATCACCAGTTTCACATTAACCAGCACTTATCTTCTCTGCCAAGGTTGAGGGCTGTTTCATCTGATTCTGTGCTGTAAATCCCCTTTATCAGTAACCCTCACGGATATCGGAGCTGACTTCATCACATATGTCCTTGGCTGTTAGTAAATATGAGCTCACTTGTCTCCTTACACTGGAAATGTGACAGCGGTTTCACCTTGCATTAGTCATGCTGAGAGCTGCCGAGGGGGCGCTCTACACAGCAGACGAGACTGATGCAACCTGCTGCAAGAGGCAGCAGCAGCAGTGGCTCCTGTGTGCCACCTCATGATCTCCCTGGAGATATGAAATGATTTCTGCTGAATTAACAGCATGCCAGTGTATCATGTTGACAATAATAATGATTAGGATTTGTCTTTGTGTTGTTAAATCCTGTTCGGTGTAGAATCAAATGATGTTAAACAGATATGTGGAGAAATATTACTGGTGATGGTGAAGTTAAAAATACATCAGCTGGGTTTGGTCCAAAGCTGCCAGGAAGCAGAGACGGAAATAAGTGTGTTATTTTTAATATAAAATAAAAAGTCCTGTCAGCATCAGTAACTGTTTGGAGACCTAGAGACTGATCCATAAGGATGCAGCTAACAATGTACAACAGTTTTATCAGTTTATCAGAAACTGCTCATGACAAGTCCTGAGAGCCCAAGCCGATGTCTTTAGATGATTTGCTTATTGTAAATTTAAAAACTTGTTTTAAAAAAAGCAGCAAATTCTTACATTTGTGTAGCTGGAACCACCAAATATGTGATTAAACAGACGATTGATCAACTATCAAACATGTTAGTTTTGTCAATCGATTAATCAACTACTTGTTTCAGTTCTATCAGTGATCAATATAATACTTGAACACAGTGATCTATAATGTTTCCACGTCATGATCATTTCTCTATTCTTCCCTGGAAATGTAGATGTTCTGCAATTTACACAGAAACTGAGTGCAACGCTCTCGACAAAAGTCAAAACAAACCCAAAACCTTATAGATTGCATAACGTTTATTTTCACATCGCTAACGTCATAAGGCACGAGGAAATGAAATGATGCAATAGTGGTGTGTTTTCTGTACAATCTCCAGGGAGCATGTGCGGAGCACTGGGAGACTACACTGCAGTGCTTGTCTCCCTCTGGTGGAGAGTTTTCACAGATGTAATGCAGTGAAGTGGATGTTTAGTCAGTAAATATGAAAATATGAAAAAGATATAAAGTTTTTAAAGTCAATTTAATTATATCAAATTTTACATTGAAGGGGAACAAATCAACCTTGTATGGTCCACAGATCACAGGATTTCAGGTCTAAAGAGGGTCAAATGAATCCTTTTCCTGCAGTCTGAGCATGATGATAGTTGTGAAGATAGTGTTGCAAACAAATATATAAATAATATATAATAACAATATAAAATGAGTTTCTATGTTGCTGATGTGTATAGCATTTATACTTTTAAAATGATCTTGAGACATGCTTTTTAATACTAGGCAACTTTATTTCCATTATAAAGAATATAAAGCATATAAAGAAAAAGCAAAGTTACAAACATATAACTTCACTCTTCAGAGGCTCATGGAGCTCAAGTTGAGTCCAAAACGTTAAGACATTTTATGATTTTAAACTGTTGGATAAAGAATCCAAAAGTCAGGAAAACAGGAATAATTGGCATCACTGCTGTAATTTTTCTTTGCGTAAAAATAATTCTGCAAATAAATAAAGCGTGTGGAGATGAAAAAGAAACATACATCTGAAGTGCCAATTACTGCATCATTGATTACCTGCTCAGAAACACCTGAGATTGATTGATTGCGACCGGATCTAACTGGATCACCTGACTGTGTGAAATGCACAAAAGCCCTGGATAGCTGTTAGAAGCTCGAGAGTCAGCTGGAGGTAGGTATGGGAAGCATTTCAGAAAGCTATGCAAAGGTTTGCCCTTTTAACTCTGAGGACATCTGTGATTTCTGATAGGAACAAAGACATTTAGTCATTGGTTATTTACAGATCTAGTTATTTTGATGTATTGGGAGTCAGTGAATTCTTCCCTGAATTTAATGTGAAGTATAAGGATGAGTGGTATGGTTTTCTAGCTCTACAGGCTATTTTCTCTCTAAAACAAAGATGTAACTTGCATGAACTTGAGTAAACTTAACCTATATTAAAAAAAATAAGTATTTTTGTTTTGTTTTAATCTAACCAGGAAACCATGGTTTGGTTACTGCCAGTCTTATACGTGAATAGGCTACTGTAATCTGTTAATTTTACCACTTTTTTTTTTTTACCTTTTCTACCCACCTTTTCATGGTAGACTTTTTTTTTTTTGTCTTTTCAAAGCAAGAAAAGCTCAGGTGTAAATGTATCAATTGTCCCAGTAAGACATGTCAGTGAGTGAATGTGAGTGTAATGCATCCATCAGTGTTAATTCCACCTGTGCGTTTCCTGCTTTTGACAAGTCAAAATGTCTGCTGTTAAAAGGGTGCATCATCCCCCGTGACTGCACTCTCTCGCAAGGCAAGTAGACTTTGGAGTGGCCTGCCTGAGGAAGTTGTGCTAGTAAAATCTCTTTTCTTTTTAAATCCCCTCTAAAAACATATTTTGGATTTTTTTCTGACCCGCTCCTGATGCACCGCAGTTAGTTTGTCTTTAAAATTCAGTGTGTGGTTGTTTTTTTTTTTTTGTTTTGTTTGTTTTAAATAAAAGTGCTGTGTATATACTATCATTAGCACAGTTCCTACTTTTTTTTTTTTTCCATACTTTTTCTTCTTGTGTTTGACCCTGAAGACTTCAAGACCAGACCGCTCTCCTCTTTGTTCCTGTGAAATAAAAATATTTTAACACTTGTCATTTTAATATTGCAAATTGCACAGATAAAACGTTTTTGTTTATTTAAACTTATATTTTTAGTAGCACACCCAGGTGTGTCTATTAGCTTTAATGATTAGCTTAGTTGGAGACCAGCCATGAAATTATGTTCAAGCTGAAAGAAGAGAAACATAATTGAGTCCCATCAACTTTTGGCTATTTAATATGAAGTGTTTTTTGTTTTGGGTAACCAACCTGGTACAGTATTTTCTCTACCAGTGTGAATTTTAAGAGCATAACGCTAGTGCGTTTAGTCTTTTATGTTTATAGTTCAGACTAGACCGGCAGTTAGGGGCCGCTAGCGACCGTTAGCCGTTTACTATCGCTCCTCCGTGACGTAGCCGAGCGCGACACGTGTGAATTAACGCGAGACTTCATTCCCCCGACCAATCCAACATGGCGCCGTAGGGACGTTATTATTGTTCCGTCGCTCCCTTCAAGCTTTTGCTGTACAACGAAAACGACGCGGAAAAAGAGGGCTAAGCGGGTTCATGCGGGCATGAGAGCAACATCTGGAGATAATGCTGAGATCCACCGGCTTCTTCCGAGGGATTGACTGCCCGTTTTACACGGAATACAGCGAGAGCAAAGGCAGCAGAAATGGGTGTAACAGACCGTACTGTCACTTCAGGCACAGCCAGCAGAGGCGGCTCTCCTACGGAGCAGCAGCCGATGTTAAAAAGCTTCACTCGACACAGAAAGGTGATTATAGCTAGTATTTTCACTAACTCAGGCTTTGCTAAATACCTTAATGTGATCTTACCGCGCAGGGGACGTGTTCGGACTGGACTAAAGCGATAAAAAAATGTGTCGAAAGAGGGCAAATGAAACCAAAACAGTGTGAAACGGTTTTTTGTTTATGTCAGCTGCACTGTGCAAGCAATCACAATCCATCCATTTTATTAATATAATTTAATAAGGAAGTATAAGATGGCCTGTGTTTACCCCACGCAGGGGAAATTGAAGCGTCACAGCAGGGACACAACAATAACAAATGCATATGAAGTAACTTTAAAAAACTAGGCATCAGGAACGTCTACTATGTGCAAAATGACGCAGATAAATGGTACCAAGTACTCTACAACGCTACACTAACATAAACAAGACACATTTATTTGCATAGCACATTTCAACAACAAGGCAATTCAAAATGCTTTACATAAAACATAAAGGCATCAAGGTGCTGGAAGCATCAGTGATCCATGCAGTGTTTCGTTTAATTTTAGCTTCCGGTCTATCGCGGTGTTTTTGAGTCCTGGTTCTGGGCCAACCCTGACCTCAATGTTTTGTTTTTTCCCCCTATTCCAACACACTTGATTCAAACGATCAGCTCGTCATTAAGCTCTGCAGAAGCCTGATAGCGATCCATTAATTTGAATCAGGTGCGTTGGAGCAGGGAATCATCTAAAACATGCAGGGCAGGGGTGCCACGGGACCTGGATTGAAAAACACTGGTCTATCAGACCTTCATCAGAGCACATATTAGTCAATAATGGACAGGAAGGTAAAACTAACCAAACCCATTCTAATGCACACTAATGAATTGTAGTTTTCAGTACCGAATGGTGTACTGTGAGACATACAAATGGACTTGTTAATACAAAAAAGAGGAAGAACACAGTGAATATAAACAATATAGAAAAAACATACAATCATCAAGCATCTTTATTGTAGCACCATACATATATAATATTTCATCACATAGTGAATGGGGCTTTGAGAGGGATCAAGCTTAAGCCATCATAAATCAGAGATATCCAGAAGATCCCCCTATAAGAAAACAGAGAGCTGTAAGAGAACAAAGGGCTATGGAGGGGAATTAGACGAGGGCCATCATGAACTATAGACCCCAAATTCAACACTCGAAATGAAGAAAAGAAACATTTTACAGAATCAAACGCATATCATAATCCTCTTTGAGGGCCACAGGCTGAAGTGTATCTAAAGTTTCAATCCAATAGAGGTCCCTTTAGCGTATCTGTCTTTCAATGTCCTCTCTCTTGGAAATTAAAAGTATTCAAGATTAAATATAAAAGACACACAAGACAATATAAAAAGACATTTGAATACGATTTAAAAAGGGATAAATAGAATAAAACAAGATAAAATCTGATTGGTTTAATAAAAGGCAGCTGAAAACAGAAAAGTCTTCAGCCCTGATTGAAAAGAACTGAGAGTTGTAGCAGCTCTCAAGTTTTCTGGGACTTTGTACCTGATATGTGAAGCATAGAAACTGAAAGCTACTTCTTAATTAGTTCAACTAAGTGTTTTGAAACATAAATGTTAAAGCGAGGAGGCAAAGAGGTTGTAATTGAAATATAAAATAAAATTGTCACAAGTATACAACATCCTATCATGTTTCCCAAGAGAATCATCCATGTAAAACTCACCTGTGATTGTTACAGTCATGTCCATTGTTAAAAGTTTATGTATACTTTAATAAATTTATTATCAAAGCTCAACCACAAGCTTTAACCACATTTAATAGAGCTCCTCAACAGATGAACTTGTTTAAGTTGTCATGGAGATAGCTCAATGCATTTTCTGATGCTGTAAAGCTGAGCTATATCTCCACGACAGCTGAGTAAACTCCGTCCATCTGAGGAACACCATGAGATGCGGTTATAAGTAGGGATTCTGATTCGGGTATCAGGAGGTAAAATAGGCCTTCCACTAATTGCAGTGTTGGCTGCCTCATCCCTCCACATGATGAAGTGTCCTTGAGCAAGAAACTGAACCCCAAATAATTTCTTATGGTTTAGGCCAGCATCATGGTAGCTCGCTGCCTTTGGTGTGTGTGTGTAACTGTGTGAGTGAATGAGTGAACGAGACGCAAAACTGTGAAGTGATTTGGATTTAAATGTTGCCGATATCGAATCCAGAATCTGATCCAATACCATTTCTCTCTTTTCTCCAAACATCCCAAACAGCTACCTCACTGCACAGAGCATGTTTGATAAATAAGACAATTCACCAACTAACATTTATTTTAAATTTTCAATTATTCTGACTATCATTTTCTTGACTAATTGATTAGTTGTTAAGTTTATAAAACAATAGAGAACCATTAAAAACGCCCATCACAATTTCATTGATCAAAGTTCATATCCTCTAATGTCATATTTTGTGTGATCAGCTTTCTAAAACCCAAAGAGAATCAATTTACTTTGATGTAAGACAAAGAAGAGCAGCAAAGACACACATTTGAGAAGCTGGAAATGTTCAGTCTTTGGCATTTTGGCTTAAAAATGACTTATATGATTAATTCATTTATCGAAATGGATGCTGATTCATTCGCTGTCAGTTGACTGACTAAGACCTCAACAGTATTATGCTCCAGGAATCGATGTGGCACAATTTTTTTCCGGTGGCTTGTCATCACTGAATGAATCTAAATAGGCCGGATGATTTGATTGGTACATCCCATGTTGAAAGCGACTCGCTGAGTTTGAGTTAAATGTATTAAGGCCGTTTGTCTTGCATCCCTGCAGAACAAGGTTATGACCCATTCAACCCAGAAGTCGTGAGGCCTCAAGAGCAGCAGAATGGGAAGCCGGCCGCCTCGGGAGACCTCAGCGGTGCTCTGGAGCTGGTCAACAAGGCCATCGAGGAGGTCCGCAGCGAGGTGGAGAGGGAGAAGAGGAAGCTCTCTCGGATCGGGGACGAACCGTACGAACCCAGCGGGAGCACCGGTTTGTCTTCATCTGATGCAGGCAAAGGTCAAGCAGCGGCGGCAGCACCATCCTCACACTCGGCCTATGATCCTGGGAGTTATCAGATGACATCAGGAGGGTATAATCCCGCCCCTGGCTGCAGCAAGTACACCTTGGATTCAGACAACCAGGGGAGCAATAGTAACTCAATGGAGTATGTTCCCACTTCATTGAAAAAGCCTCCATCTCGGACACACACGCACCAACTCCCCTCTCCTCCCCCCAGCCCAAAGTACTCAAACAGCACATCCTCCTCTAAGTGTAAATACACAGTGGACAATTCCAAACCATCCACAGACATGGAGTACGACCCGCTCTCCAACTACTCAGCGGGAATCGCAGGGAAGAGCAAGAGGAGCGAGAGTGCACATGCTGTTAAGGGGGAGGGGAGCAAAGCGCACAGACTACCAGTGTCTGATTTGTCAGATGAGGAGTATGTCATAGCTGTGAAAAAGCCACAGCAGCAGAGTGTGGACACAAAAAAGTACACTTTCTCTGACTCTGACGGGGAGAGCTCTGGAACAGAGTATCGACCCACCTCACTCAGTAATCTCCAGCAGAGAAAAAACAACAGTGGGTCAGCTGGAGATGCTGCGGGGAAGGAGAGGAAAGAAAGAACTAAAAGTATGCTGAATGCACTGACACAGAGGAATAAAGATGATTTGGCACAGGACTCAGACATCCAGGAAGAAATTCAACTAAAGACCAACCTAGAGAAAAAGAAGGTGGCTAGTCGAACTAGTCACGAGAAAAGTGGCAAATCTGAGAAAGCGCATAGACTTGAAAAGGAACTTAATAAAACATCAAATAGTAAGAGTAGCAGCAGCAGCAGCAGTAAGGATAAAGGGTCTTTAAAGAACTCAAACCAGGACTCTGCAAAGAAGGAGAACAAGAGTCATGGAAAGAGAGACGATAGGAAAAGCACGGTTAAGGTTAAGACAAGTGATAAAGTTCACAGAGAAGACAAGAGAAGCGACGATAAGATCAAAGCTGTGGAAAAAGTAAAAACTGACTCCAGCAAACGAGATAAGGATACAGAAAATAGTGCGAGAGAAAGCAAGAAACCCAAGATTTTAGACAAGGAAAAGGAACACAGTAAACATAAAGAGCGGCAACACAAAAATGGTAAAATTGATAGTAGTAAAAGAGAAAAGGATGTGAAGAAACTTAAAAGCAGTTCTAGTAGCGGGAGCAGTAACAGTAAAGGGAGCTCTGCAAACAGTAAAGATAAACTGAAGCAAAGCATCGGCTCGTCGAACGGGAAAAAACCCGAGCAAAAACGGAGAACTCTGAGCCTGAGCCACGCCGATCTGTTCGGAGATGAGAGCCCGGAGGAGGCCGAACCGATGGAGGTGGACGACGACGACGAAGAGGCAGACGAGGTGCTGGTGAGGAAATCAGCCGACGCTTTAAAGAGGGGTCGACTGAACAAGAGGAAAGCGTCAGAGCTGACTCCGTCTTCCTCTGAGGACGAGGGTGACCACGGCGTTGAGAGCAGCAGAGCAGATAAAGACGAGGTCGACGGCGTCGGAATGGACTTCTCCAGTTTCCAGGATGATCTGGACTTCGACTCCGATCCCATGGAGGAGTGTTTACGGATCTTCAATGAATCTAAGGATGTGAAGAGGGAAGACAAGGGAAGGCAATCTAAGCAGGTATTGCTGTTATTGTCTCGCCATGCTGTCGCCTTTTTCCATTTACCTCATGCAGTGTTTTTATTAGAGTCAAATTTGGTAACGCCAGTCGGAAGGATTGAATAAATGATGTCATGTTGTGCCCTCTCAGCCCTCTAGGGATTCGGATGAGGAGAAAAGCACAGAGAGCACTTTAACAACTCTCTTCCCCGGTCAGAAGAAGAGAGTCTCCCATTTTGTTGCCAAAGGAAATGTAAGTTTGTCACCTTGACTTCATTCTGCTTCTCTTTTTCTCCACGGTATCACAAGACAAACTGAGGTCAGCCAGTCAAGGATGAAACACCTATAAAACTTTCATAGGATGCAGAAATTCAGAACATCTTTAATTTATCATGCTTCTTACAAATCATTCATTATTAACATCAAACTTAATCAAAGGAGGAAAAGTACAAATATCTGCTCCCAGTAGCACACAGTGAGTGAGAAGTAGTTTTGTCGTTATCACTTAAACCCCATCAATCTCGGTCAAATGTTAAAATGAGGCTTGTACATGTACCGATTGGCCTATCTCGCTGTCAAAAAACGTATCAATAGCTCTTGTTCTTACAAGAAAAATGAGTCATCACTGTTGGTTGTAACTTCTCCTTGTGTGATGTTGTTGCGTGGCAATCCAAGTGATGCACACTCATCAACATTCAGTTGTTTCCCCTTCTCCTTAATGGGACGCAGGGCTGTAAAGAGTTCACTAAATAGTTGAGCCTGTTCTCTATTAACTATTTCATTCAAGTTGTTGACCCATATGATGAAAGGTTGATGGTCAGAAAGGCAAATGACATGATTGACTTGAGTTAAACGTGAGAAAAAAAAAGTTACTTGGAGTGAACGTTTCTCGTCAGTTTTCTCATGTTATTTAGTTGCAACCAAAGATCTCACAGATTTCACTGGTTAGTTTTGCTTCTGTTCTGTAAAGAGATGAACATATTTGACATCCTCAGAATAACAAAAAGTGCATGTTGTTAAAAAACTTTTTTCTTTTAGAGGAACTTAAATTCTACATTTAAATGTATAAAACATCCTGAAGGACATTATTCACATCAAGTATTGCTTTGTTTTCCTTGATATTCTCAAAATGCAAATATGCAATACATCCGTACTTTAAGCTAACAGAAGAATTTGACAGGAACATAAACGGAAGTAGTTGTTCTCATCTCTGTGCTGGAAACGTACGGCTTGTCTCTGCAAGTACATACATGAGAGCTGAAGGCAATGACGGAAAACCCCTCAGATTACTACACAACAGAATCTGCTGGAGTTCAGTGCAGGAAGTCAGAAAACAAAGAAACAAATAGTAAAAGCATAATATGAAAATATTGAAAGTAAAGGAGAAGCTGGGGTTTTCCAGTCTGATTTGACAGTAAACAACCAGCTGTCAGTGTTTCCACAGAGTTCATGAGCGAAGCAGCGAGTCAGAGATGTGATTGTCTGATCAATAAACCATCATTTTATCAGGGCGCCTTTGACAATTCGGCCTCTGAACTTGTCTGTGTCGTTGTCTATGGCAGCTTCATTAAGGCTCAGTCTGTAGGGTTTTATTATGGCCATATGAAATTTGATGTATATTCATATAATCACACAATTTATGATACAGTTTGAAATTCAGTATTTTGTTCCTCTTAATTGATCAGAACTGAACTGTTCAAGCACTAATCCATGTTGAAAATATGAGCCTTTGTTACACAATTAAACTAAAAATATAACAAGAGGCGAATCTGTATTAAGAGTAAATGAAACATACACATTACAATATATCATGTTAACATTATGAACATTGCTCTTCATGGTAAAGCTGTAACGATTAGTCCATTGATCAGTCAATCAGCAGAACATTTATATGCAATTATTTTGATAATCGATTAATAGTTTAAGTCATTTTTAAGCAAAATTACAAAAATTTGATGGTTTCAGCTTCTCAGATGTGAGACATTTGAAAAGTTTACTTTGGATCTACGACATTATGATGTGTATTTTCCATTGTTCTCTAGTGTTTTATAGACTGAACAATTAATCACTTAATTGAGGAAGAACATCACGAGTTGCAGCCATGATTCACATCATAGGAGAGCAAATATACAGTATTCTGTCCTGATTTTCAGCTCATTGTAACATTATTGACATTATTAAAGAAGCCAAAGTGAGGAAGCTTATACTGTATATACAATCACAACATGCACAGTTGTCATTCGTAAGTGTCCATCAAAACCAGAAAAGAGTTAATCAGGGTGCGATTTGTGAAAAATCAGAGGTGGGGGTGTTTTTTGGAACGTTTTTATTGATGAAAATAAATCGGAACCACAGTGGGCCTTCATAGACTATGAAGTCTATTTGTCTATTTCTTGCAGCTGTTACAGTAACATTCATAAAGTAAGTGTGAACATTTAAAAGAAAAATGTAATTCATCAAGCGATGTGATGTCAAGTTCATGCCTCGTCCTTTCGTCATGCAGACTAGACATATACAAAAACAAAACAAAAGGTAAAATGATAATTTAACGTGCCAGAATTAAATCCTCCAACGCTCCTTCCAGTACTGTGGACAGCGCCACTCAGTCAGACGTGCCAAGTCATCCTGACAAGTCTCTGTTTAATTCAGCTCTGATGATGCTTTGATGACGGACTCCTGTCTTCTTTTTATGCTTTCCTCTGGAGGGGTCATCCGTGGTGTGTCGCCCTTCTTTTACCCACATATGCCAATCTCCGAGCAGGGACGGAGGCAACCCCTGGTCTATTTACTGCGTCGTGACATAGTCTAGACGTGATGTCATTTCTACTGTCAGACGCGAGCGCTGACAGTGAAAATCTATTTCTGATTTTAACGTTGTTTGCAATAATGACTGTTCTCACGTTGCAGCGCTTTACTTAGATTTTTTTAAATAGCCTATTTTTATTTTAGATATTTTATATGGTCTATGAGTGAAGCAGCATAAATCATTATGAGGGGGATAAATGTTCCCACCGGGGATAAAATTAACTCAGCAGAGGCAGAAATACATAGACCAGAGGGGGGGAAATCCACACCACACCCCACCACACCCTGGCAAATCGCACCCTGGTCGTAATACTTTGTGTGGGCCACCCAAGAATGACACATCCTTTTTTAATAAAATGTGTTCCTCTTTGTCAGACTGATACACCCTCTAAGTCTGTGGTGCGACCGTACAAGAGGCCCTCGGCCCAGGAGGTTTGTTACCAGCGTATGCAGATGGCTCAGCAGCAAGCTGCTCAGCTTTCTGCTTCAGTCAAAGCTGCTTCACAGATCTCCAGTCCCAGCTCTTCTGGAGAGAGGAAGAGAATAGCGCACCGTCCCAACCCACTGATGTCATCCTCCAAAACAAGTATGAACACATCCATTATTCTATCTTGTAGCAGGATGCTGCTTTTATTTTCATTTTTAAATGAATTGTGAAAAAATATTACTGCTTTAACTCTTAAAATGTCTTAAAATGTAAAGATGACGAACTTAAAAATTGGATAGAAATTGAACTGTTCCAACTGTTTAAAGGCTGAAATCATGTGTATCTGTGTGTTTGGCTGCGGTAGGCTCTGCAGACGCTAAACCAGCCAGCAGTCGAGTGTTAACCCCCAGCCAGACCCATCAATCTGTCAAGGCTCAAACCACAGCTGGTATCTTGTCCAAGACCATGTCCACAGTCACACAGAAGAGAGTGGCTCACACGCCCACCATGAAGGTATCTACTGACTTCTGTAACTCTCTGAATTAGTCACTCAGTGCAATCTTATAGCTGCCGACATCTTTCTTTTATCCATTATTAATTATTTTTCTGTTTTTTTTTTCTGCTTATCCTTTCATAACCTTGACGATTACTGTCGCCTCCTTTCTAGATACGTTTGTTTAACCTGTGAAATGTGACTTACTGTCAATCTTCTCTCTCTGTTTTGACTTTGTCAGAGTACTTCAATGAAGCGCCCTGTCATCCCTATCGAGTTTGGGGCCAAAGTACCCAACAACATCCGCCAGCGCTACCTCAACGCTTTCATAGATGAATGTGTCAAATTTTGCCCATCAGAGGAAGTCGCTTTCCAGATGGTATGAATAACTGATCAATCAGACTTTATTTATATCGCACTTTTTATACAAATACAATCTAACACAAAATGCCCCCCCACCACCATCCACGCACAAAACAATAAATTACTACGTTATGAATAAAGGACTTAATAAAAACAGGAACTGAGGAAATGTTCAATCATAACTCTCACGAATTTGCAATGAGGAAACACAAGAGGAAGGAAAAAATGTAAAAAATTCAAAATGGCAAAATAAAATAATACAAAAGTGTGAAAAATGATAATAAAATACTAAAAAAGAAGAAATGTATCAGTAAAATCAGAAATTGAAGGAAGGAAGGGTATTAAAAGGAAAACAATCAAGAAAATAAAAAGAGAATAAAAGGATATACTAAGCAGTAAAACAGGATAAAATGTATAAATAAATAAGACTCAATTAAAAGCCTAGCTAAAAACTTAGGTCTTGAGTTTATATTTAAAAATATTGAAACATTTCTGCTTTAACGTAACAAAATATATAAACTATGCAAACTTTTATCACACACTTTCTTTTACACTGCAGTAAGTTCTGCAGTAGAAGAAGTTGTGATTTTGAACGTAACAGAAGTTTGATTCTTGTTCTCAGGGCCTCGACGAGGAGAAGCTGGTGTACGATCGCAGCAACAGTAAGAACATCTACCTCAACGTAGCTGTCAACACGCTGAAGAAGCTCCGCAGCAAGAGCACCTCCTGTCCCTCACCTGTCACCAGTATGTCACCTCAGTCCTGTCATAAAGTCCTCTAGAGTAAAAAAGAAAGTAGTATAACATACAGTATTTACTCTGCTAGTTTGTATATGTTGCTTTTGTTTTCATGCGTGAACAAAAAATCTATTGTATCAAACATACCAGATGTATCAAATGTGTAATGACCATTTTAAGCCTCTTAGTTTATGTCAATATGCGTATATGAGCATGAAATGGCGTTTAAGCAGAGAGTAAATGGTTGTATTGAGGGTTCAGTGGTAACCAGTGTGTGTTTGTTTGTGTGTGTTGTTTACAGAGGAGCCAGCGTCAGCCACTAGCAGGAGGGTCCAGTCCCACGAGGAAGTTCTGGGAGGTCGTCTGGCTGCTACAACCAGCTTCACTGTCAACAGGATGGGTAAACAGCAGGAGGAGAAACTCATCGGTGAGGGCCATGTTAGGTTTTCATTTTTGTTTCATTCCCTTATTTTGTTTTTGTTCATGACTCTCACACGCTGCCTTAGTTGTGATGACATTAAATCATCTCATCATTTCTTCAATTTTTCTCCTTGAGATTTGCTTTTCTTCCCTTTTTTTTTTTTTTAACCTTTATGTTGCGCGTTAACATACAAATCCCGAATTCACTTTTAATGAAATGAAAAACATGAGAAGAAAAACCAAAATAGAAAAAGGAACTGAAAGAGTCTTTATGTCACGTAGAGACATGTTGACTTTTTCAACCCCCCCGTCTCCTTTTGTTTACTCAGAGATTTGTTGAGGCTTTTACACTAAAAATGAAACTACTCAAATTGCCATATGACTACCTCCAGGTCCTGTTTACTGCAAACTACTGCACCTCCTCATGACCACACGTCAGAGGCAGCATGTTTACAAGACCAAGGATTGTTGATTTTAGTCAATCAGGAACAGGAAATTAATTGATAAATCTTTAGCTCTTTGCTGCTCTTATATGCCACTCCACATATGATAAAGCACAACAGTATTTATAATAACATTTTCTTCGTAATTAAAAAAGAAAGCTTTAAAATCTTCCACCACAACTGTATCCACCAACTATTTCTGTTTCTTATGACATTATTTTACAAAGACAACATTTGTTTTACGTGTTGTTTTGCAGGAGCCAACCTGTACAGGAAGCTGAAGCCGTACCTGATGACAGAGGAGCAGCTCCAGGAGCACGGATACCCGAGAACGAACCCTGAGGCACCCGGCAAAGCCATCATATACAACCTCCCAGAGAAAAAGGCCATTACTGACCGTAAGCAACGACATGACCCCATAGACGTCTAATTGTTGACAACACGACTCATTTCTAATTTCCAATAATATTTATCATAACAAATAAGGGAAACACACACATGAGGGCTGACAGAAAGGCATTTTATTCAACAGAGGTTTATTTTGCTTAACAAATCTATCAGAAACACCTCCAGGATTGTGCAGATCTTAGCTTATCTAACCCTTATGGCCTCCACCCAATCAACAACCTGGAACACATACACACACACAGGCTGTGGCGGAGGCCCTGCGGCTGTCACATATTAACATTAATACATGTGGTTTGATTTTTCAGCCGACTGACTAATCTGTAATGTGTTTCCAGCATTCAACAAGATATGCTGTCGATGTGGTGCAGAGTATAAAATCAACGTCAACGGCGACTGTGTGCGGAGAGAGGAATGTGGTTTTCACTGGGGACGTTTGCGCAGACATAAAGGTATGTTTGTTTGTATTTATGTAGTGTGAATGGTTAAAAAAAATCAGTGTTCGATTTTTTGTCGTTATTTATACCAACATATCTAAATCACTCTGTCTTCCGCACCCCTCCTGTCCCGCTCGTTCCCTCCGTCAGTCGCTGGAGGCTGGGAGACCATCTACAGCTGCTGCTCCGGTGCTGTGGGCTCACCTGGTTGCCAAGTTTCAAAGGTATCATCCTTCTCAATCCAGCAGCTTTTAGATTTTACTTTGTGCTTTTTAAGGGTTCTCATAACAACTTAGTGGGCTACTGTGGACATTCAATGGGACATTTCAAAACTTCCTTTACCTTCAAGTTGAAACACGAAAAACTGTAAATAAACTACTTCCAGAATAACTACAATAAAACCTTCTGCTTAGTTTTTATAAACAACCCCTGACTTAAAATGTTTGACATTTCCATAGCAACATGTTCAGGACGGGCGTAAAGAGACATTTGACGGCTACGTCACAACGTTCAGTAAATCTCTACCACCAGACGGCAATGGAGGGGTGTTTGCCTTGGACTGTGAAATGGTGAGTCAGGTTTTCAAAATATTTTCATCCCAGAAAACTAAAAATAACTGTCCGGAAAGTCCTATTTTTATTTTAAGGTAACTTGTTGTAAAGTTCCAGTGAAAACATGATATTTTATAGTTAAATAAAAATGATGATGTCAACTGATGAAATTTACTATTAAATACTAAATAAACAATATTTTTTCAGTTTTATTACACAGTTTTTTGTTTATATTTTACAATCAATATCACATTCACTTGTTTTTCTTCCTGGAAACAGTGTTACACAAAGCAGGGCCTGGAGCTGACGAGGGTGACCGTCATTGACTCCGACCTGAAAGTCATCTACGACACGTTTGTCAAACCTGAGAGCAAAGTGGTCGACTACAACACACGGTGAGTTCATCCCCCGCAACTAGACACTGGATAGCATCTGTTATTTGTAAATTAACTGGTAAACAAATAATTGTTATCAGTAATCTTGTCTTGAACTATTTTAGGTGAGAAGTCCAACTGTTCACCAATAAAAATGGTCCTTGAAACAATCACAGTGTTTTAAAGAACATCTTGTACCTGATTGACAGATTTTCAGGTGTGACGGCGGAGGACTTGGAGAGCTCCACCATCACCCTGAGAGACGTTCAGGCGGTGCTGCTCAGCATGTTCAGCGCTGAGTCCATCCTCATAGGACACAGTCTGGAAAGTGACCTCCTGGCTCTCAAGGTAGCTTAACTCTGATGTTTATTACTTTAGGTGACAGTTTGGGATGCGTTTCATTTGATTTATAGCACGACAGGGAAAAATCAGACAAACTTCCCATGATTCCCTTCTCGTCTCTCTTTGCTGCTCGTAGCTGTGTGACGTGTCCAGAATCATCACGTGCACAAAGCTTTTACTTTCCCTTGGCATTCACCAAATAAATCAAATGTTTTTAAAAGCATAAAGTATGTTTTCGAATGAGGAATAGAACATGCAAAAATATCATCACGTCATAATAACACATATATATGCTTCTGTTTCCCCAAATAAAAATTTCCAAAGGAAGTGATATTCTAAATCACAATAACCATCACAAATTAGCCAAATAGTAGACATGAGGGTCCTGTGTAGACTCTGGCAATGACATTAAATGATTTATTTATTGAATTTTTTTTCATCTACTGTCAACTGCGGCTTCTGTTCTTGCTTCTTTATCAATAACTAAACGAGCAAATGGCAGACATTGGCTGCACTATATTGTTGATCTGTGCAACATTACATTAGTTAAAAAAAATGTAATTTATGTCCAAGAACAATATACAGTATGTTTTAGCCAAAAAGTTTGATAACCACTGCTGTGTAGACGCTCAGTAACCCATGTAGATGAATTTCCTTTATTAAAAAAGTGAAACTAACAGACAGATTATATTAGTTATGTTGTGTCGGCCTCTTTTCAGTATTGCTATGCCTGTAACACTCATGTATAATAAAGTTACAAATTCACTGGATTGGAGAAAACATCGTATTGGCCTTGTTTCCAGGATGAAACACAAATTTTCTATTTATGAAACTGGGATGAAATAAAAGTAAAACGTTGTCTGTCCTTCTCTGTTTCTCTCTCTGTATCTCTTCATTCCAGCTTATTCACAGTTCAGTCGTAGACACAGCCATCGTGTTCCCTCACCGCCTTGGCTTACCCTACAAACGTGCCTTGAAGAACCTGATGGCCGACCACCTCAAACGCATCATCCAGGACAACGGTGAGAAAAAATCACACAGAACTAGCAGCAGTTGTCTTATTAATGTTGCAAACTTTATTTCAGAACCAGACCAGCGAAGTTACACATACGTCATCTCCAAAAAAGTTCTGTCAAACTAAAGTTCAGTTTTTCATATCTGAGCTCTCTGTAGGAGTCTGTGAAAAACTCTGGGAAAGCCTTAGAACATAAAGGAACAAGAAAATGTCACAACGATCGCCCCTTGGATTATCTTTGGATGGGTGGAAATGCAGAGAAAATGGAAGTCACAAAAGTCTGATATTAAGTTCAGTTCTTTGTGACATTTGGTCTTGTTGGTTGACGTCAGGTTCCGATTGTTTTTGTTTGTTTTATCTTTTTCAAATCAGGTTTCCATTCATTTATACTGGATCTTTTGTTTGGTTTGATGTTCTTTTGTCAGATTTTTGTGTGTCTTTTTGTTTCTTTTAATGTATAACAACAACAACCAGGCGAGGGACTGCGACTGAAAATAAGTCCTTTGGTTAAATCTGACACATTTACATCACATTGATGTTAATTTGAGTGCGTTGTCCCTGATAGATAAACAGATGAATAATGCCCAATAAAATACATGCAACGAATGAATCTAGTGAGATTAAAGTTAACTCAAATAGAGAATATTTTTCAAACTAAATGAAATAAATATGCAGTTGTGTGGCATCACATATCTATAGAAATAGATCCAGTCTTATAAAAGTTTTGTTTGACTGCACTACAACCATGTGACCAGCAGATGTCACACACTGTAACTCAAGTGTTGAACTGGTTTTCAGTGCAGTCGACTAAAACTAAAACGCCTCAAAGCCTTGATTCTTTATCACTAGTTGGAAAATCTGACTAAAATATTAAGTTCTTTTTAGGATTAATGAAAACAGTTTAAGAATAAAATACTCTTAAAGATTCAACAGTCACTTTAGAAAACTAACATTGTTACATTTTATTAAAGATCCTTTCTCATCTCTCTTCCTCTCCACATACTTCATCCTTAACACTGCCTTACAGTTGTTGTCATTTTTACATACTTCAACACAACAGTCTTTTCTTAATTTGCTTATATTGTTTATCGTTACCAGATTACTAGAAAGTTAGTCAAGCTTTGTGCTGTTGTTAAAGGATTTAACTGCCGATTTTCAATATTTTCTTATTGTCAACAAACCAGCAATGAATTGATCCAACTTACAAATATTGAGTCTGCATCCAAAGCCTAATATCTCTTATTCCTCTGTGCTGTTAACCTCTGTTGTCCAAAAACTATTAAAAACATGTCAATGAGCCGCACCACTGCACTAGGTAACCTGTTTTTAGGTAGCATGTTTTAGAAATGGTTCCAAAGAGTAATAACAGCATTTTCAGTCTCAGAAGAGTAGTTTCTTTTACAGCGGACGCTACCGCACATGCTCGCTTGTTGTGCTACTTATCACAACCTCTTGACTTTGTGCTAGATTGTGAATTTCTCAAAGACCTTTAACACAAAGTCAAGAAGATGTGATATGTAGAACAACACGCTAGCAAAGCTCTGTAAACGTTCGCCATACAAGGAACTAGTCTCCTGAGACTGAAAATGTGATTTCTATTATTAGTTTTTGGAGCCATTTCTAAACAAACTGCAGTAACAGTTGTCTTCAGGGCAAAGAAACTTATCCCCCAGGACAACAGTTTGTCTCATTGATGTGTTATTTTAATAGTTTTAGTACAACAATAGAGGTCTAAGGTACTGAAGAATAAGATATATCAAGTTTTAGATACATACACAACACTTGAGAGTAGCTTAAATTAATTGTTGGTTTAGCTGTGCACAAGATTTGTAGACAGTAAGAAAACTATAAAAACCTGTTGTGCTGCTGTAACTCTTTACAAGTTTGGTAATGATGATAGTTTGTTCATGTGTTTGCAGTGGACGGCCATGACTCGAGCGAAGATGCGTCTGCCTGCATGGAGCTGATGATATGGAAGATCAAGGAGGATGCAAAGGTCAAAAGATGACCTCTGACCCCTCTACTCCACCTTTGTCAGTTGCACTTCATGCCTTCATGTCGGTTGCATGGAGAGAAAGTTCAGTAGGCCTACGCCTGCTGTCAGAGATTGAGTGTCGGGAGAGAGGGATGTTTCAGCACAGTTGAAAGTTTTCAGCAGAAATATGGTGAGAAGAGCTGTGACCTCCTGTTGGACTTGAGAAGAGAAGTGTCAGCCCTTTCAAAGCAATAGGAGCCCAAATGATCAATGTTTTCATTTTATTATTATTATTTCAGTTCTAAATAATGTTAGTTAAAATGTATTTCTCTTTATTTGAGCAGTGTCTTTTAAGGGCGGAGGTCTCTTAAAACCATTTATAAAGAAAACCTTTCTATAGCAGAACTACTTAAAATGGCAGGGCATTGTCTGCTGAACAATGATGATTAGTATGATATTCATGCCAGGCTGTGTCCTCAGCCTAAATTGCACTATAGAAACGCTCTTGTTGTATAGGGCCCAAGTCTGAGTACCTCATCAGTGTTGTAATGCATACACTTCTAATGAATAACAAGTTACTTGTTCTTAGTTACACTTAAGTGCATTGACGTCTTAGAGTCTGTTGAACATTGCTATGTAAATGCACTTGTGTTTTTCATGTTGCACCTCATTTTCCGTCGCTGATGCTCTGTTTGTACAGCGGCTCTCATCAAGTTAATTTTGTTGGCTCTAAAATCTGAACTAATCCTATAATACTTGATCATATATTAAAGAAAAACACCCTTGGCAGAATTGTAAAGTCTCTGCTGCTACCTATTTGGTATAGTTTAATGGAATATATCACTGTATTTTGTCGTTCGGACAAAATACTGCATATATCCACCACTGTCTCTGTGTCATGTGCGCTGCATGAAATAGAATCACAGGAATCATTGTTGTAGCAGGTTTGACATGTTGTTTCTCCATAAAGACAAAAATTAGGATCAGTAATGTTCAATTAGGACTGAATTATTAATAACAAACAGTGCATATCAGCTAACTTGTGCTGTTTCATGTTGACAATGACTGAAAAAAATTACCAGAGTGCTGTAAATATGCTTTTTCTTTTTGTATTTGTTTATTTTTGGTTGTTTATCTTTTTCTATTAAAAGGTATTCGTTAAAAGACGATGTTGCTCTGCGTTTTCATCTGAACAGTCCTTCCCTACACAAATAGTTTCTGACAGTGTGACAGCTTTTTCTAAGTACAGTGCCGGGCCTCTTGCATTTTCGTCCGTCCAGGCTATATGTCCTTTTTTTAACAGCAGGTGCAGCGGCTGTAATTCTCCTTTCTTCAGCAGATGTGTAAATTGGAGAAAATAGGAGTGAAATGCTAAACTGAGAGGCCCATCCTTTCTTCGGTGTGTTTGCCTATTAAGCTCCTCCCGTCACATGTCAGTATGCATTTCCCCAGGCCAGGCCACAGACCCCAGGTATTAAAAGAGCCAGTTAGCTGGGATCAATAGCTACACAATGTTCCAGTGACAGGGAGGGGGGCTTCCTAGTGTTTATTGAGTGTTGCAGAGATTTTGAACATGTGGAGCAAAGCAGCTTAGAGGGGTCGTCTTCATTATCAAATTCGATCAGTGCCTCTCTTTCTCTCTCCTCTGTGATCACCTTTGACTAGAGGGGGTCACAAGGGGGAAGCTGCTCTGAAACTGACCCCATGCTGGGAGATGAAGAGCTGCATTATATGTGTGCGAGAGCCAGAGCAAAGAAACACTTCAGTGCTGCTACATCCTGAACTTACTGCTCATGGCATTTACTGTAGAGTTGCAACTAATGATGATTTTCATCATTGATATATGTTATTTTCTCTATTCATCGTTTTGTCAGGAAAATAGAGAACAATTTCCTAGATTTGAAAGCCATATTTTGTCTAATAAACACTCCAAAACACAAAGATACTCTGATAACTATCATAAAAGAAGAAAAACAGTAGTAAATCCTCAAGTTTGAGATGCTGAAACCAGCAGATTTTGGCATTTCTGCTTTAAAAAAAAAGACTAAAGTGATCAAGTGATTATCAAAATAGTGTGTCAATTGATTAATTGATCATTTCAGCTCTAACAGTATTTTGAAGGCTGTTTATCTGTTTCAGAACTGAAAAGATCAAGCTAATGCAGAAAGGTGTAAGAATAAAGTGCAGAAGATGCATTTAAACAATCAAACTACTTCAGGGAACTAACATAAAGGACAACGTACAGTACATCTATGATTTCATTCAAGTTTAAATGAAAGTCCAGCTTTCTTGGAAGTGGACCAAAGTCTTTATTTTACACAGTTGGTTTTGTCGCTCGGCTTTAAAAGACAATGATGAAAAGATGAAGACTTAAAAAGGCGGGGGTCTGTTTTCTCTCTGTGGTCTGAGTTCACCCCTGCACCCCAGTCTAGCCCACTGTGGGTGCCCTTGACCTCCGGGACACCCACAGCTGCCCGTCCCTTCTCTCTGTCTCTAATCTATAGCACTCCCGCCCAATTAAGAGACTGATCTTTACTCAGTCCCTGGTATTGATCTGCTGGTGTAGCTGCTTATTGCCGTGCTCCCAAGGGCCAGACAGGAGATCATAAGAAGCTAATTAGAAAGTAATAAGTCTTAACATCGAATAAAGAAGGAAATATTAGAGGCTAATGCATTTTCAGACCCACAACTCTCTAGTTCATATCAATAAAATCAGACTAATGGATTAAAAGTTAGGTTGTTTGAAGCTGCCATGAAACTATCCTCTCATTTAAATTCTGCTTTCTGAACCAGAGCTATCTCCGTGTGTGTATGTTTGAGATTTTGTGTGTGTGTGTGTGTACTTGGTGTGTTTGCTGCCAGGTCAATGTCAGTCTAAGCCCTGAGTGTGTCATAGCCAGTGTCAGGCCTCACAGCGTGATCCTGGCACTCAGAGGGGCTTAAGAAGAGCCACTGACCCGCCACCCGCTCTCTCTGTCTCTCTCAGGTCAAAGGCCAGCCAGCCTTATCGATTCCTCCGCCCGCTCTCTCCCCTCCTTGGCCCACATGCTCACGTACCGACATTGCGGTCCCAAAGGCCTCTCGATTGTGTTTTGCATACCGATCGATCCAGTTTATGTCCAAGGGGGCCTTCCTTTGAGATAACTGACAACTACAAAGGTCCCCTCCTGACAGGCCCTTGTCAATACAAATTTCCACTATTGATAAGCAATTAAAGAAAGGCTGGGCATAAGGACGTTTGCTTTCTAAAACATCTGTTAAACAGGAGACGTTAACAAAAAACTTCTTAGCAACAAAAGAAAAAGGCAATGACAAAAAAAAGAAGAAACTTAACTCCTCCTCCAACCTCACTCATCTCAGCTGCCTCACAGTTTCCATTGATGCCGATATTTTTCTGAAACATCAAAACAAAGAAAATGCAAGTAAAACAACAGGTGTATTCATCAATTAGTTCATCCTCAGAAAATTAATCAGTCTTTTAGGACATTTTTCAGAAATATGATGAACAATCTCTGATTCCAGCTTCTCAACCGTCAACATTTGCTGCTTTTCTTTGTCTTATGTGAAACTTAACAGAATATTTTTGGGTTTTTGGAAAACCAGTCAAACAAAACAAGACATTTGATGACATCACCTTGAGTTTTAGGAATTTGTGATTTTCATTTTTTCTCATTTTCTTACTTTTTTATAGATATATGATTGATAAATAATCAAGAAAATAACTGATAGATTAATTAAAAATTTAAAATAAGTGGTATTTGCAGCCGTATTTGTGTAAATGTATTTGTTTTTCTCTCTGCATATTAGGTTATTGAATTATTTTATTATTTTTTGAGGCTTATTGATTCCACAAAATATTGCCACAGTAAAACTCTGCCTGGTACTAAATGATTTGCAGTAAATGCAACTTATGCTGTTTCCCACAGCACAGAAAAATGTTTAACAGGGCTTGTAATAGCTAAAGTTTAAAGCTTCACGTTATTTGACATCAAGAAGGATAAAAACTGAGTGTTTTGACAGTGACTATTCACTGTATTCACTCTAATTCCCTGCGCTCAGCGGCAACGGTTAATAAACCTGCGAGTTTTCACCTGCTCAGTGGTGAGACGGTTGTCAGTGATGCGACTTAGCCGGGGATAGCCTTTGTTTTTTATTCACTGTAATCCTTGCATGTGTAAGTGGATCCTCTGAGAGGAGGATAACTGCTTTTAAGCGGGTTTTAAACACTACAGGAGGGAGCAAAATCCAGTAACTTCTCATTTACCTACACTTCAGTCTTAAATGCAAGGTACTCACATGCTGGTTATTAGACCTGATGCACCATGAAAAAAGAAAAATCAAGTTGAAAAGCTGTTTCTTGCTGTGAATTCCCTAAACTTCCTGTTATCTGAAGGACTAATGAGATAAGATGTTGTGTTTAGAGTTCACCGGCTGTTGTGGGAATTTAAAAGAAGCGATCAGTCAGTCAGCGAGCTTTCAGATGACTGAGAACCGAGGAGCTAATTGAAGGGGCCATTACTCATTTCAACTGAACCCTGGTTGTCTTGATGGGTAGGAGGTGAACCCGGCCGAGCCCTGCCTGGCCCACAGAAGGGGAAATGATCCAGGGGGGGCAGCGAGTGAGTCAGTGGTGGTGGCTCTGGGATGGGGAGGGTCACACACAACCACACTCTTTGTGTGCCTATAATCCCCCCAGCCAACACAGCTTTGGCCAGGTTTCATCATGAAAGTGCCATGAAATAACTACTTTTTTTCTCTCCTCGCAGTAAATCTCCCCTAATCCTGCGGGCTGCGGAGACAAAGGCCTCTGGGACCTAATCCTGGAGCTTTTAGTGGGGCTGAGGGGCTGGCCGACAGAGCCTCTTCTAAATGACTTATTTCTATCAGACACTAATATAGCTTGACAGCCAAGAACAGCGAAAGGAGGAGGAAAAAAAAAGCCAGGGGAGAAAAAAAGAGCACAAACATTTTCACATATTTTGGAAGTCTGAGCAGTTGATTGTGTGCGAGTGAGAGTGGAAGAAGTGAACCATAGTTAGAGGTCTACACCCTCAAAGTACACAGCAGTGGAGACGTCTCACTTGTTTATCTGTGAATATTGACAATAATCTCAAGCTATTTGTTTGTGTGCAGTTGATTTCGGTGTAGGAATGTACCTGTAGCATCGTGTTTTGCATCAAAAGATGAGAACGTGATTTGACATCTTTGTGCCTTCACAACACAATGAGATATCAAACTACAGAGAATCGCAGTATATTACAGAGTTTAGCGATATTCAAACAAACTTTTGAGAGTTAAACTTCTGTATTCCAGCCTGCTTTTGTTATCTGGACAGACTTTATTGTACAGTAAGTTTCTACTCTACAGTCAGTTTCAGCCCCTAAACACTTGACCTTAGGTCCTTGTTTGTGGTGTCATTTAAGTTGAATGGGGTAAATTATTCTTGGCCTTATTGGCCTGCTCTGTACATATCACACCTATTGCATGTCCGCCCTGGTAAAGGGGTCCCTCCCCTGAGGTTTCTCAATGAAAAGGGCTCTTTATGAGTTTTTTTTCCTTACCTAAATCAAGTCTAAGGATAGAGGCTGATGTATCCAATATAGATTTTAAAGCCCTCTTATGCAAATTTGTGATTTTGGGCTGTATGAGTAAAATATTCTTGACTTGACTTAATGGGAATTATATGTTTATCAGCATGAATGCTGTTATTTTCACATAATTGTGTACAATGGCAGTTCAGTTAAGGCACTGAGGAAGGATGTTGACAGGCTTCAACCTCTAAATAAAGTATAGTTAGATGGTTTAACCGCCTGCGACAGTGGCAGAAGACTATTCAGACCCTTTACTTAAATAAAGGTAATAAGACCCCACTGTAAAAGCACTCAATTAGGCAGAAAAATTATCGCTTTTTGTGCTTGGTGTATCAAAAATAAGAGCACTCAATGCAAATAATTACCCCTGTGAGTGTTATACTATTTTATATCACGTTATTGTCTGCTTTTACTGTTGTAGTTAGTCGAGGTTGAGCTAATTTGAACTATTTCATAATTTCTATAAAAGTCTATATTTTATAAGCTCATCTCTTTTATTTCTATATTTTATAGGTATTTAAATCTTTATTTAAATAAAGTAAAGTTAAGTAAGTAACTACAATTGTCAAATAAACGTAAGTGGCATATACCAGTGATGCTAAAGTACAAGTACCTGAAAAAGTAGCCTGCATACTTAAATGTACTTTGTTACAGTGGATTCAGAAAGTATTCAGACCCCTTCACTTTGTGCACACTTAATTGTGTTGTAGTTTAAATTTTCAATGGATAAGATTGCAATTTTGCCCATCAATCTACGCTCAATAACCATAATGACAAAGTCAAAAAATGTTCAAAATAACTAGATCACAATGTTTAAGAAAAAAAGAACTCCATTACAAGTAAAAGCTCTCAAAATTTTACTTAATAAAATATTACCAGCAAAATGTAGTTATGTATCAAAACTACAATGCTACTAAATGCAAAGGCTACTAAAGTAGCATCTTAACGTTATGGCTGTTTGAGGAGAAACTCGTCACTTTTCTCAGCTACAACAATATATCATATTTTATAAGCTTATTATAACTTCCATATCAGTGGCCTTTAGCTTCTACACACCATCTGACACTTTAACTGCTTTCGCTGCTTACACCAACTGAGCCTTTAACTTTTAATATTGCACTTGTTTTTAACTCAGTTAAAATGTCACTTCCTTTCATTGTTTACAGTTCAACTTACATTTCCAGCTGCTTCCATGTCTTACTCTTTAAATGACAGTTCATCTGCTTTTAACTCTTCATTTCTTTTCAAATCTTACTCTTCAACTACTTTCAATGCTGAGTGAAATTCCTACAGGACTTAAAAGTCATACATTAATTACATTTTAAAAGCTGATCTTGACTCTTACACCTCAACAGACGCTTCAAACCCTTTCAGGGTTTTTTATATGTCAAATGACACTTCAACTGCTTTAAATGCTTCAACTGCCACACAAGCTAACACATGCAAACGATTAACATTTTTAAGACATTTTAATCTGTTTACAGTGTTTGTATGAGTCATTTTCAGCATTTTCTTCACAAACAAGAACCTTTTCTAGTTTACAGTTTAGTCTTTAACTAAACTTACATATCTTACAAGTGTAGATATGTTCAAGGAAAGACTGGAATCAGCACGTAACCAATAACTTTAGCTTTAAATTAAATGTAGTATTGTTTTTATTGGTGAACACACTGGAGGTGCTGCACAGAAAGGGTGAACATAATGACATAATAAGGGGGATACACAACAGTGATCACTCACATGAAAACAAACAAACAAAACAAATACACATATAAATACAAATGTAGTAAGAAATATTTAGTTTTGTATTCATTAATTGAAAATTAATGTGCTGGAGTAGAAGTATGAAGTGGTATGGAGTGAAAATACCCTAGCATAGTATATGAAGTGAGTAAATGTGCTCAGTTTATCTTTCACTACTGGACTATTGTGTATAAGTGGCTGATGAAAATCTGGTTGTTTGTGTCTGCAGAATAATTAAATGATAAAAACATCAGAGGACTTAATTCTTGATGCTGATTTGATGTTTTTTCTTGGTTTGGTTGCCTCTTCCTGGGAAGACTTCTAATTGAGCTCCTCTGGCTCTTAAGAAATAGCTCTCAATGGGTAAAGGTTCAGATTAACTTCACATGGTGACAGTTTATAGGCAAAATATGGTGCCTGTTAGCAAAACAAACCCTTAGAGAAAACCCCCTCCGAGGGGAGGCTGTCAGAGGCAGCGGTATGGGAGAAAGAGGGCTGAGAAGGAGAGGACAATCAAAGGCTGCTATTTTAATCTGTCCTGCCTCGGAGATTAGCCGACCACATTGTTTTAATTGTTTTAACGGGAGGGAATGAAACGCTCGCTTATAGGGGGATCCTTGGCATAAATCTCTCAAGTTCAATAGTTTCAAAAACTTGAGCCCCTTGCAACCCCCCTCTCTTCCCTCATCCCACCTAATCCCGGCTAATACCTTTCTTTCTATTGGCTAATGGCTAAGGGGAGCCTGGGTAAATGCTTCTTAAATAGTCGTGGGTGAGAATGGTTTCGGAGAATTAGATCCGTGCCTCGACAAAGAGCGCTGCTGTGCGGGATAAGGCCCAAACTGGACTGGGAAATATTGGACTAACAACTCGGTGCGTAAAGGCGCCCCTGGACTTCACGTTCAAACTCAGGATTTGGATATCAGGTAAACAAGCAAGGAGAAATCTGTATATCTAGTAAGGTCTTCACCAGTAAGGAAGGCATTTACTGATTTTACTGTACGATGTTTACCAATGAAATCTTTAGTTATTTTAGCTCAAAAATGCTATTTTCATGGCTGAAATATGTGCTAAAGGTGTAAAATGGGTGCAAGGTGTGCGCACTAAAGTGAGTTAATTTTTTTTACAGAGTAAAGAAGCCAAATCAGCCTAAAATTCAATAATTATATCAACAAAAGGTTATTTTAGAGACAAATAATAATTAATATTAATTTTAATAATATTTTCTGGCAAATGTATTTGGTTTTTTGTTTGTTTTTTGCTCATCATTCTGATATTTTGTCAACTCAACAAGTAACAACATCTTCACTTATTTATAAATTCTTCAGTAATTGTTTCATTATCCCATAAATCTAGATGTAACAAGTGTATTCAGACCTTTAAACCCAATAACACTCATCTATAAGGACTATCTGTGGTCTGAAAGTGGGAGCAGCCTCTTTGTTCTCTTCATATATCTCTTATTATACAATCAGTTTAATGATATTTTCATGTGTCCTTAGCATCAACATGAACTCCTTGAATTTCTGCTGGCAGTCCAGCGGAGGTGTGTATCCTCTCCGCGGCGTGAACTCGATGCTGTTCGACCTGCACCACCAGATGGCGGAACAGTACCACGTTTACTCTGCAGCCAGTCCCACAGCGCACACCCTGTCTGTAGCGGAGAGGCTGGCAGGTGGGTCATCAGGGTCCCGCACTGACACAAATACTGCACATGATCGAGAAAGAAACATCCAGCAGTTTAGTCGAAGGTTAAATGTGATTTACTGCTCACTATTCAACCACTTATCAGTTATAAAATATGAGATACTGAGGATTTTTTTAAATACACTTCAGTATATTTTAGAGGGAAATATTAATTGGACAGTTTTAGTTATTAATTACTTTGCAGATTCATATTCAGCTTTTGATTTCTTCATCACTCAGGACCCATGATCACACAGTACAGAGTATACAAACAAAACATACAAGACAATCATAACAGGACAATGGCATCCAGCAGGAATGAAGCACAATGTAAATTACTTAAACAAAAGTAGGACATTCTTCAAAAAAGCAACTAATAAATCTACAAATAACATTTGTCCCATCTGACTTTAACATCAAATGTAATTTAAACATAGGTGGATGGTTTAAATAGTACGTTGATAAATCCTTTACACATACTTCTTGCATTTAAACAAAATGAGACTATTAGATAGAAAACCTGTGATAATCTTATTTTGTATGATCCATTGTTATAGATTAAACAATCAAACAATATATAAAAAATGTATAAATATATATAACTTTACACTTTGAAAGGGGCCATTCTGCATAATTATTCATTTTAATTTTATGTCTCATAGTACTTTTCTATCAGTTAATTTTACTTTTACTTGCAATGGACTATATATTACATTATGATATTGCTATTTTTACTCAAGTTAAGTATCTTTGTCATTATTACAACACTAAAAAGATGGTTGATCAGTGATAATAGAGATAAACAATAGTTTGTTATAACCATTGAAACCAGCAATATCGATTTAATAACTTATTAAAACATTTAGATTAACACTGATTGATGAATGATTGATTTTTTTTTTCGTGTGTGTGTGTGTGTGTGTGGGGGGGGGGGGGGGGGTTGCCCTGAGAAGACCCTGTTTCCACATAACCAGCATCCATCTGATGCAGCTTCCACTTGTAGATAGATTAATCATAAAGTAAAGATTTACAGATTGGTGACAAATTAAAGGAAAACCAGAGTAAATAAATTAAGAGTCATACATTCAGATGTTTCCAAAGAGGGAACAAGGAGTCACTCATTGGATTGATGAGTAAGAAAATCATATGAATCATATGATGGAGCCTTCACAGTCACCACATCTCAACCTAAATAAACTATTTTGGAGGTTCTGAATAAATGTGGTCTCTGCCACCATCATTGAAAACACCAAATGAGTGTACATCCTTGAAGAGCAGTGTTCATCTCTTGCCTCAGAAACATGGAGAATCCATTCCACCCAGCTCCAAAGTTGTTGTTGGTGGCTCATGGCTGCCTCACTATGACACCATATGATGTTTTTCCTTTAATTTGTCACCCATTTGTTTGTCATACTAACAAGTTTATTCAGCAAACAAAAACCTGACTCTAAAATCACTCCAAATTGAATCAACCCTCCGCAAAACAAAAATGTACAAACAGGGATGTTCCTCAACAACCCTCTACTGTCTCTGACTATATTTTCTTTCCCTCCGTCCCACCAGAGCTCATACTGGAGGCTCGCTATGGCAACCAGCAGAAGCAGCGCCGCAGCCGTACAGCGTTCACCGTGTCCCAGCTGCAGGCTCTGGAGAAAGCCTTCCAACAGACACAGTATCCCGATGTCAGCATGAGAGAGAGGCTGGCCGTCTGCATCAACCTGCCCGAGGCTCGCATTCAGGTCAGAGCTCATTCCACCCAACACCAGACTGTCACCTGAAACCATGTTTGTATAGCTGTTGATTTTTGGTCAACAAACACCTTTAAAGCACTTCTAAAGCCCTGCTGTACCTGGGCTAAAACTAATTATAAAATATGTAACTTTATTGATTATCACTTCTATATTGTTTTATTTTCATTTTTATGTCATAAGATTTCCCCTACATTTATATATATATGTCACATTTCCTTTAATTCAGCCTTGTCAGTAATAATTCAGTTGGTTTTCTGTTTATATTTGAATGTATTGTAAGGAGTGTTGAAACGGCCTCATGTGTGAATTGTGCTAAATTATTTAAATTTACTCCTCCAGGTGTGGTTCAAGAACAGGAGGGCAAAGTTTCGTAAAGGTCAGAGATGCTCCCCGACCTCCAGAGACCACAGTCTGGAGGAGGCGTCACCCACTTCACACAAGGTGGGACAGAAGGAAGACAAACAGGACATCTCCGCATCACAGACCGACACCAACATCCCTCCTCCTCGCTGCCCTCCTCAAGCGGATAAAAGTAGGGATCTTTGCCCCCCTCTCGCCCCCTGTACAGACTCTGATGTTTCCAGGTGCCCCCTTCGACTACACTCTCCTCCACTTTTCCCCTTCATGACGGCAGAGCGTTACAGCCACCCACCTCACCAGCCTGTTGTAGGAATGCTGTCCACCGAGCTCGCCCTCCCCCCGCTGTTTTGGCCCATCATTCAGCAGTACAGCTCTGCCCTGGAGGTTCCTCCATCGTCCGTTACTAAAAACTGTAGCCTCTCCCTTCAGACTGCTTGTTCAAGTAAAGATGTGCCTCACCCTCACCTGGGGTTGTAACTGTGGACTGACCAACCTGATACAAACAGCATTTCAGCTTCATGTGGGCTCAGGTGCACCTGAAGCTAACCTGCATGGGAGAGGACAGGGTAACCACCTTTTTCCTGTTAACTCAACTACAAGCGAGCACTACATATTCATTTCTGTTTAGTTTTATTGAATGCCTGTCTGTCTAAAGGGATGTTAAGCTGTACAGTCACATTTTTTGATAAATACTTTCAGACATTTTTTTTAATTAACATATACACACTACTTCCTGTTTTCTGCTGTTATATCACTATATGTCATTATATAGCTGGCTACACAGCCAGGTAGCTACACAGTAACAACGATGACTAAAGCATTTTTTTTTTTTATAAAAAGGCTCCTTATTGTAACAAAGCACTGCAACATAGAAATGTGAAATAAAGATATTTGTGCCTCACTTCTCTGTTTTTTTCCTGTTTTTTGTGAGGCTGTATAAAGTTACTTGTAATACTGACAGTGGGATGAGTTTCACTCAATTTAAATGTACTTTGGGACTCAATCATGAGCAACTATTTAGTTTAAGCCTCTAATTCAATATTGTAATTTATTAGCAGTGGAATTTTAATTGTGATACGATAATAACATGTTATCATTTTACTAAATCCAATTGTACAGATTAATTATTCCCAGCGAGCGATAATTAAACTCTTAACAATTCATTCTTTTTTTATGCACTTAGTGAAAGTCATGCTGACACAGATTAAAGAATATTTTCTATATTATTTTGCAAACATTTGTCATGTCAATACATATATATATATAGGTATCAGAAAATTATTGTAAGTTGTCTGGATATTTTGACAAATCTCATGAGACTTTAATGTCTAAATCATGTGGTCAGCAAATCAGACAGGAAGCAATTGTTTTGACTAGGACCAAATATTAGAAGACTGTGTAAAAGAGAACTGGTCACATGTAATTGTATTCTTTTTAAACAGGGGGTATAGTTCAGCTACTCAATAAGAGCCGTTCTATATGATCAGAAGTCCTCTATAAAATGTCATAAAACAGTGAAAAATACACATTACAGTTAAACAAATTTATTCAAATCACTTACTATTGCCTGACAAACACTCCAACACTCAAAGATAATCAGATTATTATAACAGCTGACCCAGAAAAACAATTTTTTCCACATTTTAGAAGCTGGAACAAGGAGGATTTAACATTAATTATTTAAAAAATGAGTTTAACAGTAAACTGATTTTTAAAATGGTTGCAGATTGATTTTCTTTAGATAAATGTTTGAGCTCTACAGCATGGCTAATCTCTCTAATGTGAAGATCTGTTGTCTGTTCAACTAAATATAAAAACTGAACAGACCTGAAAATAGTCCAGATAAAGATTTCAGATTTGATCTGTCAAAATATGACAAAGTGGGAGCTGTCAGCTTCTAGTTTAGGGTGCAGATGGTGCAGGTGACAACAATATAATAGCACTGACTCAGTATATTGACTTAGGATCCACCTGTGGCATAAACAGTGGAAGAAGTATTCAGAAAAGTACTAATACAGTAATGTAAAAATACTGCTTAAGTAAAAGTACATAATTATTAGCAGTAAAATGTAGTTAAAGTATTAAAGTAAAAGTACTGATTTTGTCCCTCTGACTGATATATTACTATATATATGACAACATTAGGTTATTAACACTGAGGCATCAGTGGAAGCAGCATGTTACTGTTGTAGCTGCTGGAGGTGGAGCTGGTTTGAACTACTTTATATACAGTTAGCTAGTTTAGTCCAGTGGTTCCTAATCTAGGGATCTGGCCCCTCCAAAGGGTCACCAGATAAATCTGAGAGGTTGTGAGATGATTAATGGGAGAGAAAAGAAGAAAAAACAAAGTTCTCTTACACAAATCTGTTTTCAGTTTTTTGACTTTTTCTTTAATCTTTGATTTTTGGCGAAATATTGGATCATTTATTGCACATTTATTTAATGAAAGCATGTGAGAAGTGTAGAGGGAAAAATCACTATTTGGTGGAGCTGTTAAAAACTCACAGACATGTGAAATGTGACTCTGACTACACACTGCTTTTTGTAAGATGTGAAAAACCAAAAAGGTTGGAAACCACTGGTTTCATCTAACAATATCTTATATTTTAAAAGCTTGTTATATTATCCATTGTGTCAAATCTTCATCTGAGAAGTAACTAAAGCTGTCAAATAAATGTAGTGGAGTAGAAAATACAATATTTTACTCTGAAATGTAGTGGAGTGGAGGTATAAAGTAGCATCAAATGGAAATACTTGAGTAAAGTACAAGTCTTCAGTGACTGCACTGTACCTGTACTTTGAGCCCTCTCAAAGTACAAGTATCTCAGTGCTTGAGTAAATGAACTTAGTTACTTTCCACCACTGGGTATAGGCTAAATATATTTGAAGGATCATATTTAGGACAATAATCCCATGATTTGTGTTACAAAACAAACAAAACAACAGCATTGCCTTTCACACCTTTACCAGGTTTTAGTATGTAAGCAAATTTTTAAAGCAAATTGACTGGTTTGGTTTGGAACAACTATTCCATGAGCTACACATATGTTTTTTTTTTCCTTCCAACTTTATTGGGCAACATTTGAAATACATCATACATCATATATCATACATCATACAATGCACACAAATAATACACAAATACAAGAAATACAGGAAAACATTCACACAAAAGAAACAGTTGAACAAATCCATAAAAGACCTGGAGCATAAAAGGCACAGGAATCATAGAATCATGTTTAAAAAACAAAGCAAAACAAAACAAAACAAAACAAAAAACCCCAAGTAGAAACATGAGAATGAAAAACAACAAATAAGTAAATAAATGTGAGTTCTGAATATTGAGAAGGTAGGAAGCACTTTTGTAGTTCTTCATGTATTAATTCTTTGTTTATATTTGACTTAGTCAGTTATTATTCAGTTATTATTCAGTTATACATCTATCTATCTATCTATCTATCTATCTATCTATCTATCTATCTATCTATCTATCTATCTATCTATCTATCTATCTATCTATCTGGGAATGTTTATATACAGGTGAACCTGTTTCTGTGGATTGTAAACATTATATAAATAGTGTAATGAAGTGAAGAGTGTTACTTTATATACATATAGTAAGTGGTTATGTACAACAGTGGTTCTCAAAGAGGGGCGTGGGGCCCCCCTGGGGTCATTGAGGAGGTTCCAGGGGGTCCCCAGTAAAAAGGGGAATAGTTTATTTTCACTCTAATTCCATCTATAAGTAACACAATGACAGGATGTGTGACTATTTTGGTCATGGGTTGCATACAATTCATGTAATAAAACATCTAAAAGTAAAAATCTTATCAAGTGGGGGTCAGTTTAGGAGTCCTTGACGTGAAAAGGTTTGAGAGCCACTGATGTACATTATAAATATCCTGTTCAAATATGCAGTAGAATGAATACAGGACACTTTTAATTTCTGCAGGGAAATGCGGCAAACTAGGTGTGGATTTAGAAAATTTGCATTTATGCATATAAAATGTATCCATACAAACACAAAAATGGACAATATATTTATAAAGGAACTGTTCTTGAGCCGGAAAAAAACACAATTACATCATATAAAGTAAAAGTATATGAGCTAACTTATAGACCTTATATTCACCAAACCAGTTGCGTCAGTTTTCTGCGCAGTGGCGCTGAGTGAGTGTGTGAGCCAGCGTGACGCGGTGCCCGGGTATCGGCAGCTGAGGGAGGCTTAAAGAGACAACAGCTAAATCATAGCAACTTGAGGACAAGGCAAATTAAATGAGAACGATTCCCACACACGGAGAAACATGACTTCGACAGCTTACGTTTAAAGGTAACATGCTTTTTTCTTTGGCGGCAGAAACTCGTAGCTGTTTGGGTTTTTTTTTCTTTTTTTTCTTTTTTTTTTGAAGACGTCGTCTCGCCGTATTTTAACGTTGTTGCTAATGTTTCGTGTGCTAGCTGAGCGGTAAGAGGAGAGAGACCAGGCTGCCGTTGGTGAGCAGTCGGTTGTTTAGGATTAAGGAGTTGCCCGGCAGTGGTCTGGATAATAGTGGCTATAGCTGGAATTTGAACTAAAAAAACGACACTTTAAGGTGAAACAATTATCCCTTTTATCACACGGTTACTACAGTCGATAACATTGTAACAGCGTCGCTTGGGAGAGTTATTTCTTAGCTATTAAGCATTTAACTAACTAACCAGGTTAACGTTAGTGTAACAGTTAGCTCAGTTAATGTCAATCAATCAATGAATATTTCATGCTCTGTCCTGTCCTTGTTTTCCAGCTTTGTACGCTCATGATACGGTGATGTTAACAAATTAACGCTGTTTTGTTTTTTTGTTGTGTTTTTTTTAGATCAGGCCAAGAGAAACGGTGTTTTTGGATAAGTGCTAGCTATGTGTGTTAGCTTAATAGCTAAGACGCGGAGATCAACGTCCAACGTTTATCGATTGATTTAATAGTGACTGTGTGTGCTGCTGACATTTATAGAGCATAATAAAACGGGATTAACAAACACGGAATTGCCTGCGAATGAAAGATATGAAGCTAACTTGAGCATGCTAACTAGCTATCGTCAGGACAGCTGGAGACTATCTGGCCTTGTCCGCCGACCTAACACCAGCCAGCGATCACTACTCTCATATTAACGATATATCAGCTATCCCGAAGACATTGATCGTCGGGGTTTACTAGTAAGACTTTATTTTTTGATTTTCTATTCGTGTTTCCTTACTTGGTATCACATGAAACTAACGTTAAATGACAGCTGCCAGCTAGCTGTGTTAGCTAACATAAGCTCAAACAGACATATTTCGCACCGCGGTCGAGAGAAAATGTAACTTAAACGTTGTTGGATGAATGTTTGTTGTCAATATGAGGCTTTCTGTGTGTAGTTGGATTAATATCTGTAGCGTTTCCACTCGATTATGTCGTGTTATTGCTAGCTAACCAAGCTGTATTACTGCAATTGTGGTAAGCTGACGTTTCACCGTCTTAACATTTACCCCATGATTTCAGTTTTTGGCGTTTATGATTATTGATATGCTTTTTTTAGTCTCTTGTATTCTTAAGTGCCACATACAAAAACTTAAAAAATATGCGGCTATTTACGTTGTGTGTTTTAAACAAATTGGCAACTATATCAAACAGCTGACTTGAAAAACAATACACAACTTCCTGGAAGGAGACAGTCTAGCCATATGGGCCAAGACTGCCAAAAGTAACCTGAGGCAGAAGATTAGATCTATGTTGTTTTTCCAGGGACATATCTATCCTTTTTTTCTAATATACAATCATAAACATACTTTAGTTTCTAATACATGGACTTGTAATGTTGTCTCTTTTGTGTCACCTTGACAAGGCAGGCATAGTGCACTTTGTCATTTCAGTAGTTGTAATAATTTAACATGCAGACTCTAATGGCTTTTACCCACCTCGTTTATTGTACTTCTAATCTTGTGACCAGGTAGGCTAGTCTCTTCTCTTCCAGTACGTATTGCCCATGCGTCATGCTACAAGGAAGACATGACAGTGTAATGATTGACTACATACCTGGTTTAAATGTTTGTTTTTTTTCTCGGCAGGGGATTTTTTTTTCAGTGGATTGTTTCTATGGGCTGTGTTATTGTTTGTTTACTCATATATTCAGGTTTCCAGTTGGTAGTTTGATATTAAAATATTGTACTTTTGCTGCTCATGTTGGAAATTGTGCACTAAACTTAGTTTGTGTACAGATTGAAAGGAAGAATACATCATATGTGTGATTCATTTAACAATCAAATGATTTTACACAGTATTTTTTACCATATTTTTGTCTCATAATGCAGTATCTTAGTCATATGATATTAGTTCTTAGCCAGTCAGATACAGATGAGCTAACTGGAGACTAGACTGTATCCAAATACTTCCAATAATATGCTTCCCAATGATGCAAATGTTACGATGAGACGGGGCATTACAGCAGTCATTGATCCATGTAAGTGCCTTTCTATAAGAAAGAGTAGCTATCACCATCACTACGGTCTGCATTACCTGCTCTCTTCAGCTCCACCGACCTCTTAGATCACGGACGTGGGGGGAGTTAGGAGAGCTGCTTTGGACAGAGAGACGGCGGCATGAAATTATTAGCTGCACAGAGATAGTTACAAAAGTGAAATGATGGTTGTGATTGACGTTGTTTGTGTGGTAATGATATCTTGTCACTTTTTCACACCATAAAAGTATCTTAATGTAAGTTAAGATGTATGTATTTGCCAAATTCTGGCCCTTTTAATGTATATTTATACATGTTAGTAGTAGTGTTCACTGTACTTAGTTTGTATTAATGTGAGGATCTACACGCCTGCCAAAGGAGTTTCAGCTTTAGACACATTAATCTCATATGTATGTGTATAATATATCATCAAAATACATCTTTGTGATCAACAAAATCTTCTAAAGGTTTTCAGAAAATAAGTTTAATTATAAAATAGGTTACTGTCCACTGTGGAATATTTTCACTTGTATTGATTGCTTTATTGAATTTGCCTCATGTTGGACTGGAGCAAGATCTCATTTCAGCTGTAGTAAGGAACAGCCACAGTAGACATAATTTGATCTTCAAGTAAAAGGTTTAAGTTTTTTTTTTCCTAAAATCTTTTTAAAGATTGATTTACTTGGTTGTCTAATATTTTTGTTTGTATCGATTGCATCACAGCTTATATATGTATAGTTTTTGACAGGACATTTCATTAGAAGTGCGACAAACAATTGTTTTCATCATTGATTAAGCTGATGATTGTTTACTCGATTTAATGACTATGTTCTTTGGTCCATAAAATGTAGGAAAATGTTGATAACTGTTTCCCAAAGCCCAAGACGACGTCCTCAAATGTCTTGATTTGTCCACAAACCAAGAATATTTAGTTTATTGTCATAGAGGACTAAAGAAACCAGAAAATATTCACTTTTAAGAAGCTGTAATCAAAGAATTTTGACATTTTCTTCTTTAAAAAATGACTTAAAACATATTTAAAAGTGATTTAAACTGTAAAACAGACCACAAGATATTATATAGGCTCAAGTAACAAGTGAGTGAAGTCCACCTCACTGTGATGTCATTACAGTTGATACAGGAAACGCTTGTCATAGCCTGTGGACTAATCTCTGTCTGTTACTTTCACAGATATCAAGCTGACATTGCACCCATCCTTTACCTGTCTGGCTCGTCACTGTTTGCTCTAACTCTGGGTTACCTCCTCCGCTGCGGCCCTGCAACATGGAGAGTGTCCACTGTGTCACTGAAGGCTGACCAAAAGGAACGAGGCGCTCCAGAAGATGTTCCCAAGTGGCCTTGTGGATGCAGTAGCTGGCTATTGGAGTGCTTTTTTATGACTAGTATTGTATGTGTGTGTCCGTGGGCACATCCTAGCACAACCTGCCTATTCTTCAGGCAGGGACATGCTACTCTGAGACTGGAGCTGGAGCAACACACAAGAAAGGAGCCCCTCTAGTAAACCAAGGAAGAAAAGAAAAGAAAGGAGTGTGCTCAGCAAAAGAGCTTTTCTGATAGACACACGGGGGCACTTCAGCTGTAGTTTCAGCTCAGTTTAAGTGTCTTCTTGAACCATTTGCACATTTTAACAGTGACACCTTTCCTCTGTCTTGTGAGATTTTGTCTCCCTCCCCCTCCCTAAAGCGTCCTCTGTCGTTGTTATTGGAGTTTCTATGGTTTGCATGGCTGGAGAATAACCGTGGAGAGGCCAGGGTATCACAAGCTTATGGATTTTGATAAGAGAGGGGGCAAGGGAGAGACAGAGGAAGGGAAAAAGATGTCTAAGACAGCAGGCAGCAGGACTGGACATGGGGGCCGGAGTTCAGGGACCAATTCTGGAGTTCTTATGGTTGGCCCAAACTTCCGTGTTGGTAAAAAAATCGGCTGCGGGAACTTTGGAGAACTGCGGCTGGGAAAAAATCTCTATACTAACGAATATGTGGCCATTAAATTGGTAAGTGCGCCCTCAGGGTTTGTGTAATTTGAGTAAAAAACTTGAACTCATTCCACTCATTCAAACATACTCATTGTGAAAGCTCTCTCCAATACATCCTACTGTACTTTTTGAGATGTAAAAAAAAAAAAAAATACCGAAAGGGAAATGTGCGGTAAAGCCTCTGCAGCTGACTCTTTGACCCAAGTGAGAGACACAGGAAGTAAATATGAAACGTCTCCTAACCCCCTACCCTCTTGCTCCTCTTACAGTTTGTTAATGAGTCAACCGTGCTCTGCTTGTGTTTATCAAAAAGGTGAAGAGGAATAAGCTCAAACTGGACTGGATAATATCTTAAACCATGTTTTTGTTTTTTTTTACATAGAGCTGCAGGCGACGTTTTTCCTCCTTGTCAAGTAAACAGTGTGAATTGTATTTTCCAGTAAAACACAAGTGACATATTTTAGGTCATTGAATACACTCCTAACACCACTAAAGGTGTTCTTTTTTGTGTGTGTGTGTTTTGGAGTGAAATCCATGCCTTGAGGATTTTATAAAAATAGACACACGATATAAAAACATTATACTTTACGAAAGGTGATTTGTCAAACTTCTTACCCACCCTGTATCCCACGTTTTCCTCATGTCAATTCATGTGGAAGCTCTCCCTCTAATCAGCTCACACTAGGCCTTATGAGCAATCAATAATTTACTGGGTCTCTTTGTTTTGTGTCAGCGTGAACATGTTTTTTTTTTTTGGTGTTTTTTTTTTTTTTCTTTCTTTCTTTCAGAGCTCTGGTTTAAATGCATTTAGCCGAGCGAAAAACCACATGAAATGTCAAGGCCTGTTTGCTTTCTGATTGTTCCATTCTAGGTCAGACACTGACTGAGCTGCTCAACCATTTCCTCTGCACATCAACTTTCCTCTTCTCATTTTTTTTCTTTCTTTGCCACTTGTAGCTCTTTGATAACTGGCATGTATGCGTTTTTTTTTTTCTCTCTCTCTCTGACGGTGCATTAATGTAAGCATAGCCTAACCCAGACTCTATTTAAGTAGTCATACAGGAGTTGATGGAGGCTAGGCGTCATCTCCCACCACAGCTACACTGGTCTGTGTATGATTATTCTTACATTTGTATCTCCCAGGGAGGTCATTATCTCTGAACGGGCCTTCACTGAAGGCTTTGTTAACCACATAGAAGGCAGAGGTTAGCAAACAGCTGTAATTGCAGTTCTCCTCTCCTCTGAAATCTTCTAGTTGTGCATGCTGCCTCTCCCCCCTTTGCTTGTGAACCCTCCCATCTGTTTGGGTATTTTTATCCCCATGGTGTCCAGCTATATCTGGATCTGACATTAGGGCCATAACACTGCTCCATGGATCTCGTGGCCCACTGGACCCAGCGTTTATCTAAATGTAAAATACTAAGAGGAGGAAGTGTGCTAATGGTGGATTATATTGTCAGCATGTACTTGACAAATTGGACTCCTGTTGTTTAGGTGTTTTTTTTTTTTTTTTTTTTTTTTTTTTCCAGCCTGACCTCTAGTGTTGTTAGGGGGGCTGACATGGAAAAGGGCTTCTCCCGTGTCAATTCTCAGGCCAACCCAGACTCACAGTTGTCTGTCCACATGTTAATGTCTGTCCCTGATCTCACAAAGCTCTCTGGGGTAACCCAGTGAATGTCACTGCCTGTCAAGTTAGCCCTCTGTTTTGTCAGAGGCTGTTACTGAGCTCTTCCTTATGGACTAAAACAAATGACAGCCCTGTTATCTACAGCCACCTGCTAACACATCCTTGGCATCAGTAGCGTCTCCTTAAATCCTAACTTATAGATAGAACGTAAAACAATTGTTGTCAGTGTGAAGCACCAGATAATTAATAAGTATGTTGTAAAGTTTGATAGAATTTCATTTTTAATTGGTCAGAAAATACAATAATACATTCATGTGAAATTAAGTTGTATATTTGGCCTGAAGAATATGGTGAAAAATGACAATTACAGTTTACCAGAGTCCAAGGTGACATCTTCATAAAGCTTGTTTTGTCTGACGACAGTGCAAAACCTAAATATTCAATTTATGACCATGTAAAAAAGGGAAAATCAGCAGGTCCTCAATAAGTTTATCAGCTGTTAGTCTCTTAAGGAAGTGTTACTTTGTGACTGATTACAGGGTTGTTGATCTAAGATAAGGAAGTGGTTTTGCTAAACTTAAACTTTATTTAGTTTGAGAAGTGGTACGTTTTTACCTGGTTGGTTACAACTAATTTAATCTCTCCTTGTTCCTTTCGTAATATAATAAATATTACATGTGCGGCTCTGGAGGACATAGTGATTACTCAGTGTTGAGCTGGTTGGTGTTTTATGCTGAGTGTCTTGTGTACTGACTTGCAGAGTTGGGCGTTTGGGTGGTGCCTGCTAGCACCTGGGACAAAGGTGAATGCCAGTGTCACCCTCCTGCACCAGCACGTGATAGCAGAGATAGAGATGTACAGCAGGCCGGTGCACTAGATCCTCTGTTTAGTGGATCTGGAACTGCTGTAAATGTTGCTGCGAAAAGCAAGAGAGAAGGGGGGAAACTGCTGAGTGCTGAAAGGTCGTCTTTGTTAGCGGGCCTTGTCGACACACAGTGGTTCAGTCTTTGGTTCAGCTGGGTGCTTTCTCACACTGACAAACGCCTGTGTGATGGAGGCAGAACTGTATAGCCACTGCTGTATGTGCACTGCAGGCTTTTACTCCCAGAGGGGAGATCCCAGTGTCTTAAAGAAACACCACCATTTAATGTCTGCTGTTTGCTCTCCAGGCCTACTGTAGAAACTACCACCCATCAGGCTCATCTAAAGGGTTAAGGGTCTTTGTTATTTTTCTTACCCACTGCCATCGCCATCCATCCTTTCCTTGCACGGTGACATAAACATCCACTGAGAAAATGACCATCTAACTTTTTCCTGAAGCGTGTTTATACGGTTTCCATTTAAACACGTTTGTTATCTTGCTGTAGTGCTCCGTCTTACTTTGTGCCACTGTCTTCAGGCTGCTGTCGTCTCAAGGTCATCTGTCCACTCTTAACCCCATCATTATGTTCGTGTTAGGTGCAGGACACACACACACATTCAATCCATTATTTGGGCTCAGGGACCAGTCCACTCTGCAAACAGTCAGGAGTTACAATCTTTACAGCTTGTATTTATTTATAGCCTCTTTTTTTGTAGTTAGTTATTCACCAGATTGCCCAGGAAATTATACCTAGTTGCACAAGCTGTAGATACTAAATCAGTGGTGATTTATTGGTGCAGTAAATGCTGGATGTAGTCTTTTTTTTTTTTTTTTAAAGAAAAATTACACATACTGAAATGATTCATGTTTGCCTTTGATTTCATTTTGTAGAAGTATTTTTATTATTATTATAGATTATTTGACATCAGTATCTTGAGTTTGATTTTAGATAATCTCATGAACCCTTTCTTGTTTGTTTGTTTAGGGTTTTAAGTTTGTTTTTGTATGTGTAAATCATTTTTGACAGACTGGAGACAGATCAGAGGTGCTTGTGAAACACGCTGCATTCAAAGATGGTAACGAGTAATAAATCAGTAATGATATAAATAAATAAATCAGTCACAGGTAGGGCTATATACAAGAAAACCGCAGTGGATGGCAAGCAACCAGCACAACTGCGCTGTGTTAAGAGCTTTTTCCTTTGTCATGAGGTCAAGCCCTTCTTGTTGCACCCTTCAGTGTGTGTGTATTGAATGTTCGCTGGGTCCCTGGTCCAGCCTGGAGGATTCTGCCTGCTGCACGCTGAGTTCTTACTCATGGTGCTCCACAGAGCCTAACACTAGCGTCCCGCAGCTAGCAAGCAGGCTAACAAGCTAAACTGGTGTCCAGCCCTCATAAAAGAACCGGGCTCGGGGTGAGCTGACCAGGGGTTGGTGCTGACGCTCGGTAGTTAAAAACACATCTGTATGAATGTTTTGTCGAGGTTACATGTCATGCACGGCAGAGCAGGCTGCCACTTAACCTGTGAGGTAAAGTAGTTTTCCTCCAGTCATACAACCTAAAGGTGCATCCAACCAGACGGCGTTCATAAAATCCCAGGTTTAAGGGGACTTGGCGATGATTTGAAGTGAGTTCAGTGTTCGTCAAGTACTGCTGCTCCATCGGCCGACAGATAATCAAACTAACATACCTTGATTTTCACATATACATAAAAAAAATACTGTATAAACTGTATACCGTGCTGTTGAGCCACCTTGAATCACCACAAGGGAAATTCCCTCACCCTGACAGCCCTAGTTGTAGGCTCCTTTTTGTGGTGATGAACACTTCTGATTATGACAAATGGTCGTAATATCTGCCCAACATGGGAGGAGAGCGGTAAGAAAATCTTATAGGAAAGACTTACGTTACAGCACAGTGGCTTCCTATAGCTCAGTGACAGGGGGAGTGATACTGGAGAGACCATCTAGATGGACAAACCCTGAAAACACAGAGGGGTACTGTGCATTGTGTGCCTGCTATGTACATACAAAGCAGTGTTTTACCCTATACTACGGTGGCAGTACAGAAAAAATAGATTTCAGACTTGACATTCAAATTGACCTTGGTCACCAAAAAAAAAAACTCCTGGCTTCTCATTTGAAGCCTGTGACATTAGTTAATGCGGCTGAAATGACACAATCAGATTTTATCAGCTGAGGCTAATTAAGTTTACTTCCTTATTTGGTAAAATGACAAACCTGACAGTTGAATGATCAAAGATGTTTACCCAGAAGAAGTGAAACTGTGTCTGAATGGGGAGTTGTCGTTTGAAACAGGAACATTAGGTAGCTAGCATTGCAGTCCAAAAAAGTAATCCAAATCTTAATCATTTTAAAGCTGCACAAATTAACATTTTTACATGAGCAAAGGGTCGAATGACCATGTGTTATATGCCTCTGCAGTCTGCCTCAGCTCTACAGAGATTTTAAGTGTATTTCAGCTCATTGTTTTGGATTTACATCCTTCGAACTTACCGTTTTCCTCAGTTAAACTGCCCTTATCAACCTCCACTCTTGATCTATGTGGGGAGGGGGATTCGATTCGATCACCGCTAAACACTCTCGCTGGTGGTGGGTGACGTACTGTGAGATGGGCGGTGGTTTTGGTTTTGGCTTTTGTCTGGGTCACAAAAGTTTCTCATATTACAAAACTAAGCAGTAGATTAAAATATGCTTCTGAAAACATTTGAGGCATTAAATAGACAATATATTAACAGAATGTTGATTCATATTTGATCATCACTTCCTGATTTTACCTCCTTGGTTCCACAGCTTGACGACGGCATTAGTCCCCTTGCGGCGCTCATTGGATCAATTACTTTTTCAACTGAAAAGCCGCTGTTTTGTATCATGATGCCAAACAAATCAGTCAACTCGGAGGAGTTGGCAGACTCAAAGGTCTGGATTCAAGCAAAAACCGGCCTCTAAATGAAAGCTATTGTTGCTCCGTATTTGCTGAATGTGTAAATAGGCGCCAGTTTACACATTTACTAACAAGTTGGCCGCAACAACTTTGTAAGTCAGTAATATGTCAAATGTGTTTGTGATGTTCAGCTTGTTGTGAAGTTAGTATAGAGGAGGGTGTGTGTGTGTATTTGTATGTACCGGGAAAGGGTGAAATGTCTTCTGGCAGACTTTTGTTTTCTCTGGCTGAGTCACTGATGCAGAGGCATAAGAGTAAAGTGTTTTTTTTTTTTATATATATATATTTATATATGAGAGAAGCCTCTCACACTGCCGGTCAGTCGTGATTCTCTGAAGGAAATGTGAGGTGTTGTGTCCAACTCTCCTGGCTGCCTCCCACTGAAGCATGATAAGCAGTTTTCGTTGCAGTCTAGCTCAGCAGCTTACACCAGCTCGCCATGAGGCAGTTGTCGAAGAACTGCGAAGGCACAAAAGCTCTATCAGCATGTTTGGCTGGAATTAAAGTGACATTTTGAAGATTTAAGTTCTTCCCTACCCTGCTCAGCCTCTCTAGAGAGCATGCTGGGCAGGCTGAATGAATAAATCCTTGGATGTCAACAGCATGTAAAAAGCCTACCTTCAGTCAACTAGCTAATCCTCTAATGAATCAGTCGCCGGCAGCAACACAGTATGTTCACACAGACACATTGTTGCTTTGAGGATGATTTAGTTGCTGGCATAACCTGCACAGGAGGGTCTAAATGTTGTTTGACTTCAGAGTAGCAGCAATAAGAACAGTGTCGGTATTTTATGTAAAAATACATAAGCGCAAACTGAGTCTGCACAACAAAAAAAAAGATGGCGGAGGGTGTGGGCAGTGAGTCCCGTGTAATTGTATGTTCCAAGTGTACATCCTGGTTTATACCAAAGCAAGTCATATTTATATTTGAAGAGTTTCTCTGAAGGAATATATAGTGACACAGTATTCTTCTTGTATTTGCTAAATTACATGTAATGTTGTACGCTGTAGCAATAGTTGACCAGCTTCTCCTGTTTTGTTGATTATTGTGACTGACATGAATTCACACTGCACTCTTCTGTCTATACTTCTTTTTTTATAGCATCATAATTGAAGTAGTAAACGGATCCAAAATAACCAAACCAGAATCAGATGATGGTAATTTGAAAAGAGCACACTGAAGCTAAATTGACCACAAGTCTACCTTTGCACTTTTTGCCTAAAAAAAAAAAAAACTTCATCCATGATTTTTTTAAAATGTAGTTGTCTGTTTAGGATCATTGTCCTCCTACACTGTCCTGAAGTTTGGGGAGATACATGTGAAAAAGGGTTACAAGTCACACATTGCTCATCAAATGTGGATGTGAAAACCTTTAAAGCTGAAAATTAGCACTTTAACCTCAGTCATTATTTGATTTCAGATCCATTATATGCTGAACAAAATGTAGCTGAAGCAAAGATCCAGGACAATCTCACTGTGCTGTTATTTAGTGACAGTGTTATTACTGTTATTAGCTGTGTCAAAGCCCAGTTGAACAACTCATATTGTGTACGAGCTCAAAGTTAAACAAATCACGGAGCACACAATACAATACATTGTACTTGTGCCATGTTCAGCTCTTCTATTACATGACAAAGGAGACGTGCCTCTTGGCTTCATGTGAGTGGAACTTCCCATGACTGCGTAGATCATTGGCAGCATTGTGTGCTGAGTTTACCCTCCTATGACTAAAATAGCTGAATTCAGCATGTTTTTAAAGAGCCAGCCCTTTTTACATAGATTTTTTTTTTTTTTTTAAAATCTGCCAGTTTCACCAGCACAGATAAGAAAAAAAGTCTTAACAGCTGATATGTTACATCAATAAAGGCTTGTCCAATTCATGTAGTTGATACCTATTACATATAATATAATAGATATAAATTATAACTATCAATTAACATTAAACTAGTTTTTTATGTACTGTAATTGTAAAACGTACATCTCTAAGATCCACCAAAAGCCCGATAATGAGAGGAAACGTGGTAACTGCTAACTTCTAACTGCTGTTTTAGCCCGATGAGATAACATGATACACTGTTAATTGCCTTGATGCTACCTCTCTATTGATTTAGCCGTACTACACTTCTCCCACAAACCTTTTTACATGTAGACAAATTAATCATCTGGCCTAAATCACCACAGTAATTCTGAATTAGCATACAAAGTGAACCAAGGTCACAAGCTGCCACCACTACCCTCCGTGTACTCCTCTACAAAAAAAAAAGTCTCTCTAACATACAATTGAAGTCTAATTCTGGCGTTTTTAAGCAGTGGCTGATTATTACACTGGGTTTTTTAGAGCAGCTGATGGCTCCATCTGGGCATGTTAAATCTGAACTGAAACAAGAGAAGCGCTGGACTGCAGCCAGCTGTTGCTCTCTGACACCGCTCACTCCTTAACGCCACCTTCCAACTGTAGACACCTCATGATCATAAAGACTTCTTCGATAGAGAGAGAGAGAAAGACACAGACGCGTGCCACAAAAACATTCACACGCATCAATCTTCATTTGTTCGAGCCGTACGGTTAGCAGTCACAATCGTTAATACTCGTATTAATAGAATAGAGATGTTGACATTTGAGTAGCTCTCTCTCTCTCTCTCAAAGATGCGTTCAGTCACATTGCCTGTTGCATATTGTGAAACGGTTTACTGTGGAGTCAGGCAAAGGTCACGGTCTATTTTTGGGCTTTGTGCATAATGCTGGGTCTATTCCCCTGGACACATAGACATACATATGCACGCCCTTAATGTCACACAAGCTCTCCAGATGATAATCAACACAGATGTTTTATTTATTTGTCGCATTACATCATCCCAGCTGTCTGTTTTTACTGCTGTTTTTTTTTTTTAAATGCAGGGATCTTGTTCGTGGGGTCAAAGGGCAGTCATGTATATCATCAACAACAGAGCATCATGTGTTTATTAAGACATCACAACTTGATGTGTGAAATCAATATCGTGGTTTTATAATGATATTAGTGTGATTGTAGAATATTGGCGTAATGATAAATGACTGATGGTAATAAAATAAAAATCACTTATTAGCGTTTTCACAAAAAACTGCAGTTCATTAGTTCATTCATCAGATGAATGGTAGTCACAGTGATTGACAGAATTGACTCTATTAAGGTAGAAATATGCTAGAAATTCAATTGCAGGTCGTGTTTTCACCTGTGAAAAATGTCTGTCAACATTTTCACACAGCTACATTTGTCAGCAACACTGAAGAAATGTTGCAGTTTTGCATGTTTTTTTTTCTTTGTTTTGACTGCATATTTCCAGTTTTGGCAAGATGCTAGATATGCAACACGTAGCATTTAGGCATCACCTGTGGTTTTACTGTCTGTTATTTACTGCCCTTTAATTTTATTCGGATTTTATCTATCATTTATAATTTTCTTTTTTTTTTTTTTCCCCTCTTCATTCGGTGGTCATGACTCCATCCAGTCGCTGAGGTCAATTCTGATCTTTCTCAGCTGTGTTGGAGCAGAGATCAGATTTAGCCTAGATGACATCATATGCAGTTGGTTAATCCCAGGAAGAGGACTTTGTGTGGCGCTGATGTGCTCGCTCACATCCACACAAGTCTGCAGAGGCTACCGCAGGTTAAAATACAGAAACCACTGCCTAATCCCTGATGACATAATCATATATTTGTACAAGTGTTTTACTAAGAGGGATCCTTGAAATGGTGCATAACATTTCATCTCACACCCCATCCCCACGCTGCTGTGGCTACAAGCTTTTATCCTACTAGAGCAGTATTTGCTGGTAACACTAATATCAACAAATCTGTAAGCTTTTTAGCTTTGAGCAACAGCTAGTATAAGTCTGTTATCACTATTTCCTATACGTGTCCCATCACTGCCAGTGATAGGTGTAGCAGAGATGGTGAGATCTGACTGTGGTTTGAAGAAGACCGCAACTTTTTTGCTTGTTTGACAAAAACTTTATATTTGATTTATGAGATAAAAATGCCTGAAACTACAATTCAGATTAAGTTTTAGAAACGTAATGCTGCTTTTGAAAGGAAACAAAATGTCATAAACATTATAAACACATAAACAATGAAATCCAAAGGTTTCAAATTCCATAAACATTTGATAGGAATGATGATACAAGCGTTACATGTTCAATTAAATTCAGTTAAACATAATTTTATAGACAGCTGTATGGCAAAGCAAAGGAAACGTACACCCAGGCCCCATTATTACAGCAGACTATGTTGGTGGCTGTCACAAGAAAGTATATCAGGATATATTACTGTATTGATTGTCTGTTCCAGCTCTAGTAGCCGGTGTCATGGCAGCACCTGATAAAAGGGTCATTAAATCCCCTAAACGGAGTAAGATCTCTCCTCCGGACTTACAGCAGCTGCGACTTTTGTTTCAGTACGTTATCCTCGAGTTTAAAACATGTTTGAGTGCCGTTATCATGCAGAGAACTCACCGTACAAGGCCTCATACAAGGCTCAGCGACACTGAGCCCAAATACACAGAAACATAGACTCAGTAAATCCTGCTGCAGTGTGGAACAGCTGAGGTGGAGAGGTTACTGTAGCAGCAGGTCAGACAGGGAAGGGCCCTTCTGGCCTGTGGGTCAGCTGCCCTGGACACAGGCCAGCGCACTCGGCAAAACGCTGCTCTCTGCGTGACACTACACAGGGTAACCAAAAAATTCACTCAGTCGCTCTCCAGTTGAGCTGACGTAAAAAAAAAAAGGTTGAATTATGAAGGTATCAGGAAATTGTTTTCATTTAGAGACGACTGATGTTAAGACTAGACAGTAATATGAACAAGTCTTTCATAATAGAGGATAAGGTGAAGGGTGCAGGTGAAGAAATAAAGCTTCAGTACAATTCCCTCCCTCCCTCCCTCCCTCCCTCCCTCCCTCCCTCCCTTCTTCTTCTTCTTCTTCTTCTTCTTCTTTTTCTTGTTTGTGTTGTAGCAGCTCTGCCATGTCAGAGGATAGGCCTCGTCCTGAGCACGTCGGCCCAGGGGAGCAGATCAAATGTTTTGATATGTTACGAGAGCTGAGAAAAGAGGAAAAAAAAAAAATCCTCGTCATATGCAAAGATGTTACATCAGACATTTTGCAGCTTGGCTCGGGTCACTTACTCAGCCATACATAACCATAGCTTAGCCCATCTGCTGGGAAAAGAGATGACTCTTAAGTACGTAAAGCTGCCATAAGCCTCTGTTTCCTATTGTAAGCTGTTTTAAAGGGGTCCTGCAGTTCGGTACCATCTGTTTTGACTCATTATTTATATATTTTATATTTTCTTTCTCTCCCTCTCTCTCTCCTCCCTTGGCATAGCCTGACTTGGGTGAGACATGGTCGTTGTCTGCGTTCATGTGGGAGGCGGATGACGTTTCAGCAGTTCCCCGCTACGCCTCCCAGACTAGTCACGTGTCTTCCTCCCACAGACTTCCACTCCTCTCTGTCGCTACTCGCTCTCCTCCACTCTCGGTTTCTGTTGCATCCCCACCAGGCCCTTTCCCACACGCACAGTAACTTGTCATTCCTCTGGCAGTTTTCCTTGTTGGCATCGCCAAGGAACAGGAAGTTAAATAATTTTTTGCATAGACTGTAAAAAGAAAAAAAAACATATGTTGAAGATGGTACTTATAGGTTATTGAAGGGATGATTTGGGTTTACCACATGCTGTTTTTTTTGTCAGATACTGGAGCTTTCTGTGCCTTATTTGTGGAGGAAAAAATGTTTTCGCAATTTCAAGAGAGAATTTGGGTTGTAAAATAAACACATTTAGAGACTTTATGGGAGCTGTTTGATCCAACAGTGTTAATCAATCACTTAGATGTTTTATGTAGAAAACAGGCAGAGAGTTAATCCATGAATATATAAGACACCCTAGTAACTTTCAACAATTTGGACCAGTGATTTTAATAAGTAAGCTATCTAGGGATATTTTGGCTGTGTGGAGACACAGAAGCATACAGTAAAATGAAGTGAGTCGACTTCTTTTTTTTATTATGACCACCTCTGCTTCTGATGGATCCCTGAACTGAAACTACAGCATGAATCCTTTCTGACCGAGAACAGTCATCATAAATGAATGGATTTAAAGTCCCCTCACTGCGTTGAACACGGCTTCTACTTAGTGTGCGCACTCCTACGTGCTGTCAGGGCACCAGAAGAAAAAAAAATGCTCCTGATTTGATAAGGGCCTAATGGAGTGAATGTGGGAGCTTAACAGCCTTTCAGCTTTTAGTTTTATATAATTTAAAATAGAAGCGCTTTGGAATTAGATGCACACGGGAAACAACTTTTAAGATTAAAACCTTATTTGAAGCACCTCTTGAGAAATTGTTATGCTAAATACATTTTTAGGCATTTTCATATTTTTGTACATAAAGTATGAAGCTCTATACATGCAAGGCAAGCTTCTCTCTCTCTCTCTCTCTCTCTCTCTCTCTCTGTGTCTCACTGTTTTACTTCAATGCAAACATCACCAACATTTACATTTAACGGAAATAGAATAAAGGCAAATCTTATGTTTGACTGTTTCATATTTGGACCCATGTAAAGCCGGTATTGGGTGTCGGTGTGTGAAAAGGTAGCATCATACCACCATTGTGGGCAAGGGTGTTAGCACAGGCTGGGGGCGCAGCTATTGAAGATTAAGGAAAGGAATTAAGTTGGGTATGTGTGTGTGTGTGTGTGTGTGTGTGTGTTTGTTGTATCCTCTTCACGTTTGTCTATAATGCCCTTGTCATCATGAGAGTGGGGTTAATCAGATTACATTTTAGGTTGTAAAGCTGTAGCTAGCAGTATAATGAACAATATGTCCTGGTGGGTTGATTATCAGCCATGTCATCACTAAAGCCTGCTGTTCACCAGCTGGAATTGCTCTTTATCCTCTCACATCCCACAAGTCTGACCTGAGACTCAATTAAAGTTCTAGTAGGCATTAAAATAAGTAAAAACACTGTAGGTATTTAAGCTAATTGCAGGTTAAGGTAATCATGCTAAAGTATATGCAACATTGTCGCTCACAAGCTACTTTCTTCCCTTGGGGTATAAAGCTTTTAAATCAGTTGTTTGCGCCCTTGTGGTGTTGTAGTGAGTTTCCATTTCCCCTGAAAACCGTGCAAGTATTGATTTTTCATAATTAAACTCCAAATTAGCTTTTTTTTTTCTTTTACAAATGCACAATGTTCTGTTTCCTCTGGAGAATAATGCTCGAGGCAGGGTTAACTGAGTCAAACAACCAAAATGTCATTGTGGATATTGTGTGTTAATTAATTTGTGAACTATTTAATATTTAACGCTCTCTTCCTCCTTTCTTCTTCCTTTTCTCTTTCAGGAACCTATAAAATCCAGGGCGCCACAGCTCCATTTGGAGTATAGATTTTACAAACAGTTGGGAAATTCAGGTAAGAAAAATGCAGAAGACACAATCATGATGAATAAAACACAAACAAGCCTTTCAACACTACAGAGCTGAGCAGAAAAGTTAAACTCAGACTTAATAAACAGGAACAGGAACAGAAACACTGATGTGTACCATAAGGTTTACATGGGAAATACACTTCAACTCACATGTTTCAGGTTGTGTTTGAGAAGGCAACATTATTATTATTATCATCACAGTGATTTTAATATAATTCTTGTTTGATGAAATTGGCTAATGTTTAATCTCATACAGAGTTTATAGAAGTCTGAGCAGGTTGTATCAGTCTGAGTGAGTGAGAGAGAAAGAGGACAAAGATTTAATCCCTAAAAAACATTGACACTGATACAGAGGTGGCTAAATATGCTGATTTTTACTTGTTTTGGTGGATTTCCTGGTGCCGTGCCACTGGTATTAACTACTTGGCTGTTTTATAAAAATGAAAAATGAGCTCAGTACTGCATGTATTTTTTAATGTATCAGATATTTTTAGTGTAAAACACTTATTCTGAGTGAAGAATTCGTCTTTAACCTTTATATGCAAAGTCTATAATTTAATTGTTGTACAGCTGTTGTCCAGGTTGTTTTAGTATTAGTTTGATTCTTTACTTTTCTCTGTAGTCATCCAAGTTTCACAGATAGTGTTAATTTAGGAAGAACTTAGTTTCTCTGTCCCCGCTGTTGTGTGAAACCTCAGTTTTAAGATGTATTTACTTAGGAGAGAATTTGTTAAAAAAAAAAAAAAAAGAAGTGCTGTTTTTCATGTGGAAATTGCCAGCTTAGTGTAGCTGAAAGGGAAATATGGAAAGGATGCATTTTCACTGTGGACATGGCAAAAAACAGACACGTAGACAGACAACACTGTAAAGACCTCCGTTCTACTTGAGGCTGAAATTTCACAGTGGTTGTTTGTCTTTCCACATCTGTGGGAGCCAGTGGATTCTTTGAAAGCCTGTTTCCTCCTTTCTGATCCCACCTCTACAGCACCGGGAGTTTTTTTTCCCCCCCCTCTCCTACTGCTCCTGTCCAGAACTGTGCTGTAGGTGATGTTTGTCTTGTCACCTTGCAGCAAGAACGTTCCAGGTTTAAGATTTGGGATTTCCAGTCACTGCCAGGGATTCTTGTAAAAGCCACTTTGTACTAAGTCTATTGAGGCTTGTGTGAGAAATAGTGCTGGGCTTGAAACACTTGCTGTATCTCTTCATTAGGCAGCAAATATATAATATTGTTTGCTGCAAAAAGCGCTACGGTTGAGGCAAGCTGTGTAGAGTGTATTGAAAAGGGACCCTTATTAACTTTGTACCCGTCTTAATAACGGTTATAACTTTATAACATAATAATTAACACACACACAACAATTTGTGACACAATTTGTAACACTAATAATTGGACATTTACAAATTTACACCGCTGAATGGCATGCTGGGTACAGCTCGCTAACTAGCCGGGTAGCATACCAGTCTGTTAACAGCTGGGAGAGGCTCCGTCGTTACAGAACATAAAAGAACAGAAAACAGAAATGGAGGATGAAGAAAGAGGGACCAGAGATGCACCAGAGGAACTTGTGACCAAGAGAGGAGCTGTGTCTGCTGTTTGGAAGCTTTTTGGTTACTTTTATTTATTTATTTTTTTTCCTGAATGTTTGCAGACAGGAATATGTTGATAATCATATTACTGATTCTGTGTACTGAAAAACAAAAAATCCAACTTAGACCAAAAGAGTAGATATTCCAAAGTTTGTTGAGCAACTGTTTTTGCTGCTGTTGGTAGCTTTAGCAACTTACTCCATCCCCTCAGCAGAAAACATGCTGGAGAGTGTGTACGATTACAGTTGTCTGATTCCAGGCCGCCAACCAGTAGCACCAGTAAAACATTGAAGCCAAAGGGTCAGACATCACTTGAAGAGCCATTTGCTCGAGGCAGTGCGTATAACAGGAAAAGCAAGTGGTGGAGCAACATTGCGAGTGCAGTAACAATCCACCTATGCATGGACCTGGTCCTGCTACAGACAGTCGAGAAAGACGGGTTCAGAGCAAAGATTAAAACACTTGACAAGGTATAAAATACTTCAGCCAGTCTGCTCTCCCAACATTATACCAACAACATCGAAGCAAGCTGGAAGCAGAGCTACGTACAGTCACACGCTTTTCTACAACAACAGATTTGTGGTCAAGTTGCAGAGTGGAGCCATATCTCCGCATAATGACGTGCTTCATCAGTGATGACTTGGAGTTACACAACCTCTGTTTGCAAACATTGTTTCCCAGATGACCACATCAGAGAAATAATTGCACAAGGCTCAAGAGAGGCGCTAATTGATTAATTAAACAATTTGTCTATTTGAAGTAATTAAATTATTAATAGCCTAAAAGTAGGAAATATTTAAAATTGTATGACGTTTTTAAACAGTAATTAAATTCAAAACAGTATTAAACATGATGTTTATTAGAGTTGGTGTGAGCAAAAAAAATTGTTGGTGCCTTCTCTTAAACCTGGAAAAGGAAGAAGGACCCGTCCAAAACACCAGCTCACAACAGAGACGTCTACTAGACGACAAAAGATGATCCAAAGACTGACTGAGGTCAGGTGTTGAAAGCTGACAAGAAAACAGGACACTTGGTGCCCAGCTGACAGGACATATTTGCTGGAGGCAGTAAACAAGGTGTTGAGCTCACTTCAGGAGTTCACAGATGCTTTGTCTGGTGAACGCTGTGTTAGCGTCTCATACCTCAAGCCAGTCATCCATCTGTTTAATGAAACCATCCTTGCTGAGGGAGAAAATGACACGAAGGACATGAAGACAACTGTTCTAATGAAAAGTACTCACAGGTGACCTGCTAGACATCTCTTCTTCAAAACTACCTACATCAAGAATGAAAAGGTGGATGATATCAAAGCAAAGAGCACTAGAAGAGATCAAATCACTGCTGACAGAGCAACAGGCGGACACCTCTGGCACTTCATCAGCTTTCCCGAGGACTGTAGCAGCAGCTGAACCTGAGGTAAAAAGAAAAAAAGACGAGGCCAGCTTTTTCAAAAAGCAGGGCAGCAGCAGCACAGCTGAGAGCAGAGTGACTCTCTCAGACGAGGAGACTATTAAAGTGGAGCTGAGAAGCTACCTGCAGACTGCGGAGGTCGACAGTGACACCGACCCTTTGGGAGTGGTGGAAATGTCACCAAGCAAATTTCCCTCGTGTCACAAAGCTAACCAGGAAGTATCTGTGTATTCCTGCCTTCGGCACCGGTGGGAACATTGTCACCTGCTATCACCGCACTGAAACCAGATGCTGTGGACAGGCTGGTTTTTCACCGGCACAAAATTTGTAACGTCTCAAAGAGTTTTAATTACCAAAGCCTGTGCGGGTGATTTGTACAGGTAATATTCATAATGTTTCCTGCATACATACCAAGATGTTGGCATCAAAAGGATATTATTATATTATATTTGGATTAATGGAGAGCAGTAATGACCCTTTGAATACTTGAATACTTTACCTTAAAGGATAATATTAATGCAAATTAAAATCAAGAAGACTCAGGAGGTAGAGTGGGTCGTCTACCTCCTGTCGGAAAATCGGTGGTTTGATCCCCAACATCCAGTCTGCATGTCGAAGTCCCTGGGCAAGATAGATGGAGGCTGTACTGTCAGAGAGAGAGAAAGAGAGAGAGAGAGAGAGAGAGAGAGTGTGTGTGTGTGTGTGTGTGTGTGTGTCAATGAGTATTAGTTTAGATCTCCTGGATGAACAAGTTGGCATCTTGTATGGCAGCTTCTGCCATCAGTGTATGAATGTGCGTGTGAACGGGTGAATGTTGACGTGCAGAATCAACTGCGACTGAGCAACAGCTAATTTAATACTTGAATACCTTGGCTTGAAGGATAACGTAATGTGAATTAATATTAGGGTTGTTGTTGTTGGCATATCTGTTTATTTTAAGTTCTGTTTCTACTAAGTCACAGTTTGCACAATAAATATTATTTACATTCTGCAACTGTTTGATTCACTCTGATTGTTTCATATATTGTATCATTTTGTGGGGCCAAACAAACCCCTATAACAATCAAAGCCTTCAATATTTACATAATTATTAAAATGTTTTTATATTCTATGTACTCCTGACAGTAGAATAAGCCACTATGAACCCAGTCACGCAAAAAACAAAACCCCAAAAAACGATACAGCCGACCATGAAACCACCAGAAAAGTACTGTGATACAGATTTTTGGTGATGCTGCCCAGCAATAGTGTCAAATAAGTTCTGTTTTAAGCATCAGTGTGTACAGTGGTGATCTAAATAGTATCCAGTGTATCAGCATATATATTTGAAAGCTCATGTTATATTTGTACTTGATGTGAGAAGGCTTGTAGATATATTTGTGTTTGTCATACTACTGGAAGTACCCTGTCCTCTTGGTGCAGTAATCTTCCCTCATCTGACGTGTGTGTGTGTGTGTGTGTGTTTGTCTTGGTCTAATTTAGCGACACGTGCCAGCTTTCTGGCTCCTTGTGCCACAGCAAAAGCTCTCCACTGTTGATAAGGAGATGGGGCATTAGGGCAGTCCTTGACTATTTATAGATGGCCCTCTACAAGCAGTTGGGCCTTAATGGTGTGTCTACTTGGATGGCTTCCTCGGCCACAGTATCCTCTGCCTCCCTGATTGACTGTGTGCTGCATGCAGAGAGCAAAGGGGGGGGGGGGCTCTCGACCATGCATCGCTAACAGGGTGTGGCCTGTTTTTATTATAGCTGTTCTTGTTTTAATCTGTCCGTCTATCTGATATGTGAGCTAATCTCACATGATGCATGCCCACATGTACCAGTCAGTATTAACTGTAATTGTCATCTCCTGTGCCATTCCTTTTGATTATAGCAGATGATTTCTCCAGTCCAGACTTGTCTCTCTCTCTTTCTCTGCTTTCTATCATTTGTTCTGGTGCATTAAACACTTCCTAAGCATCCCGTCTTCCATTGAGACCATGGACGGCTATCAGCTTTACTCTGGGGTTGTGCAATATGTAAACAGTTTCCCAGCCTTTACACAGACCTAGACACTATATGCACAGGTAGGCTTTTAAAATGATCTGATGCCACTGTAGTGTTTCCAAATGCACTCTGAAACATCAAGACTGCTCTTTACATGATTGCTGCTGCACAGCTTTTTACAGATGTGAGTCAACATGATCTACAATCGTAATGTGAGTCAGCTCTCCAGCTCTGAATTTCATACTGAAATGGGTTAGCGGATTGTCGAACAATAATACGAACGTACTGTACATCATATTCAGGAGCAGAGCCTTGACTAGACTGGATCACGGTGTACAGAATATATGGGCGGTATTTATTTACAGAATGGAAAATCCCCTACAATAGTCCTGTGATATTTCTATAGGAACATAAACACTGTCTCTATGCTGCTCTACAGCCAAGAGGCAAATGTTTTTTTCACATCCTGTACCGTAATTGTCATACAGGTCTAGCGGACCTATTCCTATTATTATAATAAAATATTTCTATCGTTCAGAAAGAGAAACATACACGGATATATTGTGTTTCTTTGGTTTGTGATCAGGCCTGTTTTGTTTGGATGAAGCAGCTGCTCAGCTCTGACTGTGCCTTGACATCATCAGAAAGTCTAAACATTTTCAGATACAGCAGGTGGTGTGACGCGCCACATAAAGTCACCAAAGTGTGACTGACAAACTGTGAGTGTGTGTGTGTGTGTGTGGAAATCAAGGCCACTATTAATGACAAATGTCAGATTCCCTCCTGCTATGAATCACTGCTTGAATGATATTTTGGACAGGAGTCAGATTATTAACTGCAAAATGCAAAATAAAACACTTTTAAATGGTAAAAAAACAAAACAATTCTCAGGCAACCCAGTTGACAGAGGATTCACCTAAATGCTGATTCATAATATATTTGTTCTGTGACACAGTTTTACTGATGTTGAGATCAGACATAATCCTTTGGCTGAGCCAGAGACACTTTCGGTGGTTTGACTGTCTAAAAAAAGGAACCACAACATGAACACGACAAAGCAGAGAGGCCTTGTTTCTGATGACTGGCCACTACATGGTGATATGACAGGAGGGCTCACTTGACTATCGAGCATGGGAGGAATCAAGGCGATAGATTAAATCTACTTATGTTGTCTACTTGGCTAAATGGGGACATGTGACCCTGTTAGTCCTACGCAACCCAAGAGCCTCAAGTGTGTCACAGTGCGGACTACTGGGCGCTTAACGCCCAGGAAGAGCTTATCTATACACTGTTAATTCTCTCCTGTCCTGAACACATCCCAGCTGTTGGGAATGCTGCTTTCCAGTTTACATGATTTGGTGAATATCCAGTCATTTGTCCCTCAGTCCCCATCTACACTTGACACTTTGTAGTAGGAGAATTAAATGAAAAGTTACAGACAATATGACTCTTATATTAGTCACAACAGTGTGTTTGATACATTTATTCCATACGGACCTTCCCACCTACCCTTTTGAAAGTACTTTTAAACAATTTAATTAACCATGTGTGTCTAGTCAGAGTCGTAGTCAAATGTTGGAGAAATGCAGTTCAGGTTTTGGTGAGTTTTGTTTACCAGCAGACGTGTACAGCGAGGCGGGGTAAACATAACCCCAGAGTTAGCCACAACTTCGGCCCTGGAGCTGTAAGGGAATCTCCCCCCCCGTGCTTCTCGGCCACAGTCTGGAAGAACAAACGAGTCGTTTCAGCAGCAGCAGCAGCAGCAGCAGCAGTCTATTACACAAGCGTTTGTTATAAAATAATGTTACTCCACAACTCAAAATATCCAGCAGCAGCAGGAAGGAAATAACAGGAACTATAAAAAGTGTTTTTCAAATCTATTTATGTGACTTATTTTGACAATCGGAAGAAAATAAATAGATTTTCTTGTTTTAGCGAATGAATACCTAAACATTTCTTAACACTTTCTGTTAAGTCATGATTCATGATTTTGTGGTTATTCGTCCACTTGTGAACACATGTATAAAATAAAATGTTGTTTCATTAAGTGATTGACAATCATCCAGCCCTGCTACTAATTATCAAAAACAGTTAAAAAGTGCTGATGTTACTAAAGCAAGTCTTGCACTGGTCATGTTGTTCTTCTTTTGGCTTCTTCTTCAGGCTCGTTACCACCGTAGGAAAATAACATCCAGCTTTTATGGACCACCTATCTATTAATATTTCACAGGCGGACTTAGTTCATGCCGTCATGGACACACAAGATTACTGTGATTAGTATCACATACAAGGATGTCTCGTCTTGAAAATGATTTAATGATGGTGTGTATCAGCATGACTGTGAATATTTATGGGCCCTGTCAAGGCTTTTGATAGCACCGTATGCTGTGTTAGTGACACCCGATCCGCAGTATGCAAACCGTATCATGCAAATCATACACTTTTTACCCGTGCCATGTGAATGATTTTATAGTAATAATAAGTTCTGTTTATATGGTCACTGCTATCAAAGGATTAGCGCGGCTAAACATGCTTTAGTTCAGTAATAAAGATATTACTTTAACGATGTAGGTGAAACTGAAGCTTCACCAAAGTAACAGACACCATTTTTCACCAACGTTTGATCATTAAAAATACTTTTACCATCTTATATCAACATAGCACTCTGGAAAGTGTAGCTATCTATGGTTCGACTAAATGTTGGTCGAGTCAAATCTATGTTACTGTGATATCCGAGAGCTGAACTATGTATGATTTCAGCGTCCACATCCTCTCATGTATATATGACCAGCAGTCACGCTGCAGCGGCTGCAGTGTTGGAAGACAAATTAGGCCAACTGTGGAGCCTTATATAAACCGCTGTGCTACTTGATAGAATAATTTTCTCATTATGACTAATCTTAAAGACAAACAGTCCAGCCCGCCTGATAAATAACTTAATTTAGCCTTGTTGTTACTGATTTTGGACGCATGCATTCATCAAAAAAAAGTGCTGTGTGTGTCCAAGAAAATAGAACAAGTGCCCTAGTTTCTCAAAAAAAAAAAAAAAAAAAAAAAAGAGTCGAATCATTGCTTGAATGAACTCTTGCAAAGTTGGAGGTACAGAGGTTAAAGGCTGCAGGTATCCTCGGCAAAAATTGATAATTAACAAGTCTTATTTCTCCACTAATGTTCAGCTTCGGCCTCTTCGTGTCTTACAGGATCGTCGCGCTCATGAGCGGTGTTGTATTTGCGGCTCCAGGCTCAGTCTGTACGAGCCTGAGCGCTGATCACATTTCAGCCTTGTGAGAACATCTCCAGAGCGCTCGGGCCTAATGGAAGTCTTCTCCTCTTCTTCTTCTCCTCCTCTTCGTCCCTCTCAGTGCACTTCATAATCTAAATCTTTAATACGCATTCCCCTCTCCTCTCCTCCCTTCTTCTCTCTGGTCATCTAGCCTCTGGCCCTTAACTCTGACATTTGATTGTAGGGCAACATTGTCTTGAGCTGCCGTTATGCAGGCTGAGAGGGGCCCTCCTGCAGATACAATAGGCTGGATTGTCTCAAATTGTCAAGACAGCAGGGGTCAGAGCGCCACTGACGGTTGGCTTGCAATGAAAGAGAGCATTTTCCCATAATGCTGAACAGTTACACAATGTTTTTTTCTTTTTTATATATATGTATAATCTTACATAATAGTTAAAATTACAGACATTTAGCTGAACTGAGGTGATTATGTTTGCCTTTTTGTGTCTCCGAGAGAATCTTTGGCCTTTTAGTTATTGAAGATATTAAAATTGGCAGTCATGCTTCATCATTTTGTTGCTTCTGAACTGCAAAATTTGTTTCCTGTTACAGAGAAAATTTGTAGCGTGGGAGAGTAATTCTGTTTGTTTTGTTGTTATGGATCGGTTTCGTGAGATAAAATCTCCTATGATTGAGCTATTATTGGCGGTTGTTCGTGTCACAGTGTGTATTAAAGCAACACTATGTAACATCTGCTGAGCGGCAGCAACGGCGGCCTCTGCTGGTGCTTTTTATTCTGTTTGATAACAGGAACGACCAAAAATCTGTCAAGTGTGACTAAACTTTTTTAACTGGTCGCACCGGAGCGCTTAAAATTTCTCTTCTGTGTTTCTGTTTGTACTTTTTGATATCAGATATTGGTCTTTATAGCGATTTAAAGACAGCTGACTCACCTAATGAGCCCTTCGGTCGTTATCTATGTATTATGTAACCGTGTCGTTATCAACAGGACTGAGATGCATACTAGCAGCCAGCGGACTGTGTTTTCCACAGCGTGTGAAGATGATGTGGACTGTAACATAAGTCAGTCAGTATAATGCCGGCTGATAGCATCTACATTTTAGCGCACAGCTGCTGTGGGTTCAAATGTCGACAATCACAGAAATAAAATCAGCCAGAAGCGCAGCGAGAGATGTCACAACAGCGAGTGTTGAAGTCTGTTCCCCTTTAGTGCTCCCTCACGTCACAGTAGTGCGGTAACCTCACTGCAAGGTGAAATAAGTCGTTTAGGAGACCTGTTAGGAGATGTGCTATTCGCTGAAAATGCACTTAAGAGCCTGTTGTCTGCAGCTCTTCATCTAACATCATCATCATCGTCTCTCTTCCTGCTTGTACTCTTTAACTGATCTGCTGAACAAATATCTCCAAATCTTACTGTGTCGACTTGTTTTTTTTATTGAAGATTAAGTGCTGCTAATTAAGCTGCGCTAACTCAGCGTTAAACACTTTTCATTTCCTGTAAGTTCTTCACAATAAAAGCTTTTTTAATATGAAGCAGCAGCAGCAGGAAATGGTGTTACATCCAGGTAACTACTATTTCTCACGGGTGGTCATACCTGCTCATCTCAAGATACGTTGTGCAAAAACAGGTGTTCATGGTGCGGAGTGGGGAATCAAAGAGGCGCCGTTCTCCATATTAAAGTCAGTGTACCATGAAAATGATTTTGAAGCTGTTATTTTAAGGTGAAATAGTTGCATAATCTTGCTTTTAAACTTTAGCGGGAAATCACCTATAAAAAAAAAAAAAGGGCTTTTTTTTTTCCACCACCCATTTGCTCACATTCACCAGCACAAGATTATAATACACTGTGTGCTTTCCCTTTGTGATGACTGTGCTTTGAATGCCCTCTAGATTTGGGCCAAGCTTTTGATGAGTCAGCCTCCCAGTGATCTCTTGTCACTGCCTCATCTGTCATGGACATCATTACCAGGAAAATCCTAGAGACTAAAGTTCAGACAGGTGTGCGTGTGTGTGTCTGAATCTGTACATGCGCAGTGTGTCTGGTGGCCCTGACGTTGAGGGTTGATCAGGTAAATCAGACTGTAAACTCTCAGCCCCGTGTCTAGCGGATGACAAATGCACAGAATCCCCAACTATCTTTATCTCCATCACACATTTGTTTTTTTGACAGGCACAAATGTGCTTGTTCTTTATCCCCAAGTTTCTTTTTTTTTTGATCTATATCTTTATCTCACAGACTCAGACACTTTCTGTCTTCCTCTTTCCACTCACACACCACATCAGCGCTGCTGCTACGCCTGCTGTGGAAGCAACATTGATGTGGTATCTTAATGTTTAGTGTTTTTTTTTTTTTTAGGGAGTCGGCTGCCATGTAGATACTTTGGCTCCACAGAAAGGTTCAAAGGTCTCGAGATGTCTGGCTGGTGACACAACCCGACCGACCTGATCCTGAACATTTATAAATTCTGGGGATGAGGCCAAAATGTGGCTTTTTTTTTTTTTTGATTGTGTGAAAATGATCTTCTGACAGTGAATTAGAAGTGAATGTCAGCCAGAAAAACATCCATGAGAGTTATAAAACCGCCTCTGAAATTGCGACGGGGAAGGGCTGACGAAAATACCAGAAAAATGACTCTGGTTTTTGTGTCTACGTAGCATTACTTACAGCAGTACATTATCTTTTTTTTTTTTTTTTCCAGCGAGCCGTTGCATGTTATTCAAGAGTGTTTGTGAAATGCGATGCTGGTTCCTCACAGGCTGCGGCAGTTCTTTTTTTTTTTTTTCTTTTTTTTTTTTTTTTATGACAAAGCTGTGAAGTATGGCGGCAGCTTCAGGTGACTGTCAGGCTGCTTGTTACACAATTAGAAATCATTTTAAGAATTTAAATGTGAGTATTTTTAGCAGTAGTATTTTACTCTTTGTATGTGTATTGTTTGATCAGAAGGATGTTTTTGCCGTGCCCCAGTTTTGCCCGGTTGATTCATTCACATTCTTCAGAAGTCATACATATTACCTGAATGGGTGTGGTGGTTTCTAGCAGCGAAGGTATAATAGCTCTTGACAGTTTGCTTTTTCACTGGCATTTCTCTTACACAGCTTTCCTTTTTATTTTTTTATTTTTAATCCTACTTCAGAGAAACCGAAAGCGTAAGCCACCGCTGTTTCTGACAGACCTGTTGAGGAAAGCCAGTGTTGTTTGTTGTCATTGTTGCTCTTAGTGTTGTTGTTGAGACTCCTCCCACACTGTGTTCTTGTCAACAAACCAGAGTAACAATTCACTTCAGAACATGAAGGACCTTTCACGTGACTTTCAGTGTTTCTGTATTGACTACTTATATGAATGTGTCCTAAAAGTTACAACATGTTAATACCAGTGAAATAAATTAGCTTTGGTTTCTATGACGCAGGCTTGACAGAGTAGACACAGGAGCTTGGGTAACAAAAAGTTGAGAAATAGTGCACTGGCTGCATTTTATCTCACAAAATTCTCAACAGCTTATTCATGTTTGCATGTAATCACTATAGTAACATTACAGTGTGCTGTCAACACTGAAAACTAATTTCAGGCAATGAAATAAATGAATAAAAGAGCCCATTAAAGCCCAAATGTTATTCTTTAAGATGTGTCCTTTTTAATTTGATAAGCCATGGCTTGATTTAACAAAACCACTTTTATATATGTTTGTCTTTTCCACAGAGGGAATCCCACAGGTGTACTACTTTGGTCCTTGCGGGAAATACAATGCCATGGTGCTGGAGCTGCTCGGGCCCAGTCTAGAGGACCTGTTTGACCTCTGTGACCGCACCTTCTCCCTCAAGACCGTCCTCATGATAGCCATACAGCTGGTAAGGCCTGGAGGAGGAGAGCAGCGGGGAAATGTAAAGCTTGCAGAGGCTTTAGGGGAAATATAGTGCAACTTTGAAAGCATTTTTTTTAATAGTGAAAGGAATAATGAGGTACAATAAGGTGAAAACATGGGCAACAAAAAATAAACACGTACACAAACATATAAAGCAGATAATACGTGTTTCTGTGCTTTCTTGCAGCTTTCACACTGCTGTCGTTCTGGATAAATACTTGAATTTTGAAATATTCTTATCTTAAGCTGAGAAAACTTTACTAAATGTATCATCAGTAATGTTATTTTTTTTATCCGCTTTGTACTGAAACTGTTTTGTGTCTGCGTGATTTTAAAATGTCACTAACTGACCACTGATCCGTTTACTGCTCGTCTAGATTACACGGATGGAGTATGTCCACACCAAGAGTCTGATATACAGAGATGTGAAGCCAGAAAACTTCCTTGTTGGGCGGCCAGGAAGCAAGAGGCAGCACACCATCCACATCATTGACTTTGGTCTGGCCAAAGAGTACATAGACCCCGAGACCAAAAAACACATCCCATACCGGGAGCACAAGAGTTTGACTGGAACGGCACGATACATGAGTATCAACACACACTTGGGAAAGGGTGAGAAATTCCCAGAAACAGCGGTGTGATTACTCCTCTTTCACTTTGCATATGCAAGCATTGCTTAAAGTCCCGTTTTGCGAAGGCTTAAATGTTTCGTGTACACAGCGTTGTACACAAATAGCACTAAGCTGGTTTTGCATATAGGTATTTGTTTAAACATTTGAAGCTACTGTAAACATGTTTCCTTGTGATCAGCAGTATCCATTTAGGCTTGTTGTCATCTTTCTTTGATAAATCATTAACAGTTCTCCGATGCGTAGCTTCATTTCTTAGGTATGTTGAATCGTCTCTGCTGTTTTTCCTCTCTGGTAGCGGAGGCCAACCATGTGTCATGTCGAGCTGCAATGATTAGTCAATCAATTAAATATTAATTGGCAACTATTTTGATAAATAATTGTTTTAGTCACTTTTTTAAGCAAAAATGCCAGAAATGATCTGGTTTCAGTTTTATGCTTGACAGTAAACTGAATAATTTGGATGAAACAAGACATTTGAAGACGTAACTTTAGACTCTGGATAATTATAACCGGAAATTATGTGCTATTTACTGACATTTTATTGACAAAATGATGCATCGAGAAAATAATTGGCAGATTTATCGATAATAAGTTGCAGCTCCAGTGTCATGGTGAGCCAAGTCTGCTTGTTTTCATTCCAAGTGTTCACTTCAGGAGGTGATTTCACTGATTAGTTTCCCGCTCAACTTTAAGGAGTGCCCATCAGCGGGTTTAGTGTGTGGTTGGAATGAAAACTCGCAGACTGTTTGTTCTCCACATCTCCATGGACGTGTATCATAGCCTTTTTCGTATATGGTTCATTTTAACTTGTGGATGATCTGAATCATTGAAAATGTGCTTAACTTGTTAAACATTACATAATTGTAATTCTTTTATATTTCCTACTGTCTGTTTACCTGTTATTCCTACCAGCTGGTAAAGACTATGAATGTGTTTCTCACAGCTTTCCTGTTTTTATTCCTGTCGTCTATTTCAGAGCAAAGCAGAAGGGACGATTTGGAGGCACTGGGTCACATGTTCATGTATTTCCTCCGAGGCAGCCTCCCGTGGCAGGGCCTAAAGGTACTAGTGCATTGTTGAACCTCGTCCGCATGTTGGCACATACATCATCACTCCTGTTGTCCCCCTAATGATTAGTATAGAGATTTACCTTTTTCCTGCTGCACTCCTCAGTACAGTATCTCTTTCATACCTGTCATCCAAATGACTTCAGGGACAGAGAGCCCGCTGTTTTACCTCTTGTTTGGAAAACACAAGGTCTCCCCACATCTGTTTTATTTGATGAAATCTGAAATCTGTGAGAGCAGAAGAGAAGCAACTTCAGTCTCACACAGAAACAAAACACAAACTATTTAGATGCCGTTTTGATTGTTAAATTTGCTTCTGTGTCATAAGACTCTATATCATCTGTGGCTTATGTAAACGATAATACCCAATCATGAAGTGTTCAGATATGAAATGACAACACATGACAACTTGAAACAGACTGGTTCCCTCTTTCAAGTTTGCCACTTTCTGTATCAAGAAACTGGGTGCTTTATTTATTTTATTTGTCCTTTTTGTCACCTACCAAAGAAAACTAAGAACTGTCACCCAGTTTGTAGTGACTGTCTCTAGTTCACCACCCAACATGAAGTGCAGAGTACACCGCAGAGGGTATTATCTCATTTGTGCTGTGACCACTTGCTAACATAACCCTATGCCATATGTCACTTCCTGCTGCTTGCAGTTGAACAGTTGATAAGGGGAAAGGCTTTCGCAATCATGGCTGCTCTCAGGTTACAAGTGTCTTAAACTCATCACACATATCATTAAATATCTGCTATGACACCCTAAACACACTCAATCTATGAGAATAGTGGTGCGTCACGCTTTACACCATGTTAACGCTATTATACCAGTAACGATACGCATCAGCTTACTTTGTCACCTGCCAGCCAATCAGAATCAAGAGTAGTCTTGGTTTAGTGATGGATAACACTGACAGGATCCCACACACAGGTGCTCTCAATCCAATGTAGACACTCTGACTAGAAAAATGAAGAAACTTTCCCTCTTTCATGTGAATATATTGCTAAAAAAGATAAAATCCCCTTTCACACACTTCCACGCTTTGCATCACAAGAGTTCACTGATATTCTCACACACTTTTATAAAGAAATGATTACAGATGGAAGGAGAGCAAGTTGGAGCAGAGCAGAGTTGCCGCGCTTTTTTTTCTTCCTTTTGTAGGAGGCAATATCAAAAGGTGTGTGTGTGTGTGTGTGTGTGTGTGTGTGTGTGTGTGTGTGTGTGTGTGTGTGTATATATATATATATATATATATATATATATATATATATATATATATATATATATATATATATATATATATATATATATATATATATATATATATATATATATATATAGAATAAGACTAGAAGACAAGACATCTCATCTGAACATTTGCTAGGTGGGAGGAAGCTCATGGTAGAGGACTGTGGGGGATGTTTGATTGTGGGAGATGTCGGGTGGCTCAGCCAGGCCAAACGAGTCCTTACTAACATGACAGTTAGCATCAAGATCAGAATCAGAATCAGGTTTATTGCCAACTAGGTCTGCGCACATACAAGGAGTTTGCCTTTTTGTGGTGCATAATAGTCAAAAGTATAAACAAAATTTAGTAATATATATACTCACAGGGAGAAGGGCTGCTACAGGTTTAAATTGTAAATATTACATAGAAAAGAATGATGTTTTGTCTGTAAAATGTTAGAAAATAATGAAATATTTCTAGTATAATTTCTCAGAGCTTTCCATGACTTATTTAGATTGTTTTTGGTTTTGTTAAACCATTGGTCTAAAAATGTAAAAATGTTCAGTTTACTGTCATATATATCAAAGAAAAGCATCAAATCCTCGTATTTCAGGACCTGAAAACAGCAAAAGTTTGGCATTTTGCCTGAAAATGACACAAACTTCGAATCAATTCTAAAATTAGTTGCTGATGACTTTTCTGTCGATCGAATAATTGATTCATTGACTCATCGTTTCAGCTTGATAAACATTAGCAGCAGGTCTACAGCGTTGTGGCACAATAAGCTGGTTTTCACAAACACGAAGCTCCGTTGCTGTAAATGTCTGTGTAATGACTGTGAGAATAACTTACCAGAGGATTTACAACTAATGTGCAACACATTTGAATATAACAGCGATGCATTCACACTGCTCCCAGCTACGTATTAGCCCAGATTTTGTGATTAATATGTATTTTTCCCTCTTCCCCCTGTAGGCGGACACTTTGAAGGAGAGGTATCAGAAAATTGGAGACACCAAACGAGCGACACCGATTGAAGTGCTTTGTGAAAGCTTCCCTGGTCAGTAGAACCAGACAGTTTGCTTTTCTATTTTTCTTTTTTCAGTGTGTTAAATTTCTTTTTTTAGTCAACTGAATGTCTAATTTGACAACATCTTCCCTTTTGCTACAGAAGAGATGGCCACCTACCTGCGCTATGTGAGGAGGCTGGACTTCTTTGAGAAGCCTGATTACGACTACTTGAGGAAGCTCTTCACTGATCTGTTCGACAGGAATGGTTACGTCTTTGACTATGAATACGACTGGGTCGGCAAATCACTTGTGAGTCCCTCTTAATGTATTCCCCCCTCCTTTGATTCTATCATTTGTCATCAGACTAAAACTGCATATAAATAGCTTATATTGTGGGTGATAAATATTTCATTTGAGTTCAACACTGTAGTTTTTCTCTTTATTTCCTTTAAACATTCTTCGTTGTGAACTCTTGTGTTTTTCCTGCAGCCCACACCAATAGGTCCTATCCCCAGTGACACGCCAGTGCAGCCCAGCAGCAGAGACAAAGCACAACAGCAGACCAAAAACCAGGTGAGGTCATCAACAAATCACAACAAACATCACACCCACCCACCAATTTACCAAACGACTGACCGACCAGTTGACCGACCGACCCTGTCGTTCAAGTTCCTCAGCCAGACTACCGTTGTTCTGTCCAACTGCGAGCAACTTCCTGGAGCAAAATGGCTGCCGTTCGGTCCCACTTCTCCTTCACCTCCGTTCTTGTCTTGACTTCTTGGCAGTGAAGTCTTCTTTCCTACAGAATCGTGATGCCTTAAAAGTATATTAACCAACATGCACGGTCATGAGTCAGACTCTGCTGCTCCAGCTGTGAAACAAAGCACCATTTTTTTTTTTTTTTTTTTTTTGGCTCACACCTTGCCACTCTAAGCTCCAGTCATTGCATGCATGAGTTGAAAATGCAAATTGCATTGTTCATACCAGTAATGACAAGCCTATATGCTTAGTGTGTGACAAAGTGTAGACTGTTTTTTATTTATTTATTTAATTCCTTTCATTGGCATGCTTATCCGAGCCTTGTTTTATGAGTTTTATTAGGAGGGTAGTTCATGAGTTAATATAAAAACGAATATGAAATATTCCTGATGAACACAAATCATGTTGTTGAACCTGCTGACTCATTGTTTCCTTTAAGGCCAGATAAGGAGTGCGTTAGATTTTATGATTGACTTATTACTGTGGACTCTAGCCCTGTCTTTACTGCTCTTCGTTTAAACGTGATTGGCTCGGTAACAACATGCTATCTTTTAAAGCTCTTAAAGCACCACCTCCAGCTCAGTTCACGTTGCTCGTGACTGTAATAAAAAAAAGGAAAAAAGAAAAAACCTGTAACGTGCGGGTTTAAAAAACAAAACAAACCCCCCCCCCCCCCCCCCCCCAAAAAAAAACAGTCAGACGTATCAAACAACATGAAAATACCAGCAGTTACAGGTTTTATTTATTGGACTGAAGAGAAACCTTTATTTAACTTAAAGGAAATTAAAGCAGAATCTAAAAAAACAAACTTTTCCTGAACTTGATGTATTAAAGGCGTAGCTGTAATAATGCTGATACGCAGATACTTGGTCTCGTAGATCGTCGGCTGTGTTGTTTTTAATATTCAGAGCTAGTTGAGGTGATCAAGGCTGTTTTCTTTTACTCCTGCATGACTTTATTAGTGTGTTGATCTGTGCTTCACATAAATTTTTGCTTCCCTCTCCTCCTCTATTAACATAGTTTGTCTTAACAAGCCTGCTTCTGCTTGGGAGATGTCTTCTATAATTTTTTTTTCTTTTTTTTTTTCTTTTTTTATTCACTTCCCCCTCCTCCTTGTCCTTCCTCCACACCTCACCCCCTCCTCCTCCACCTCCCCTTCCCCATCACATCACCCCCCGCCCCCCACCTCCACCCCTCACACCTTCCTCTCCTCCTCCCCCGTTCACCTCCTCACCACATCACAACCACCTGCCTCCTCAACCCCCCCCCCCCTTTTTTTTTTTTTGCTCTTTGCGTCAAGTCGCCTGAGCCGAAAGGAAGTGAGTCTCAGCCCACTCCCGTGACCAATAAGGAGACTCTGGGGTCGCACCTCACAGCTGAGCGGCTGGGGGGCTCTGTTCAGGTACTTGCTGCTGCTTACTGCTGCTGCTGCTGCTGCTGCTCAGATGGCTAATGCATGAAGCCACATAGTTCCGTTTGTGTCTCTCCCCCTCTTTTCCCTCACACTGACTTCACGCTGCCTGCCTGTCAGGCGCTCTGTCCGACCCTCCTCTGTGTGTTTGTATCAGACTGTTTGAACCCCAGTGTGTCAGCTCTGTTTGCTCTCACTGCTTCATTTGCCTCATCTGCTAATAAGCTGCTCACAGGAAGGGCCATGCCAAGAGGGACAACAAGAAAAACAGAAAAAAAAATACATGAACTCTGTTATTAAGTAGCTCAGTAAGAAAATAGAAGAACAATCTCAACTATAAGTTTGTATTTTCCATGTGTACGTTCTGTCAAATGGCCATTTGTGTCCCCTGAAGTCAGAGGCCTACATTGTTAATGTTGTGGCTCAAATACGCCACCCAGTGATGGCTGATAGAATTACAGCTTATACATTTCAATGAAGTTGCTCTATTCAGGGCGTTTCAGGTCACCATACATATTAAACTGCTCTCCTTATCAGAGAGCGCTGATAAAACGTAATTATATAACATAATGAAGGTTTTATATGTTTTTATGTGATTGTTCATCTCCACCCTGCAGTCAGTGGCTTGAATTGTACGTCTGTGTGAGCACTCTGGTGTCTTTTTTTTTTTTTTTTTTTTTTTTGTACTCGTGCAGGTGATGAGCTCAACGAATGGCGAGCTGAACACTGATGATCCCACAGCTGGACACTCCAACGCTCCCATCACCGCTCCCACCGAGGTTGAAGTGGCTGACGAAACCAAGTACGAAACAGCCGTCCTGTTTTTTTGTGATCATTTTCAGTATTGCCAGCAGAAAGAGTTGATTTTTTTTATTTTATCAGATCCAAATCCAGTATTGAATCCTCTTCAATCCTTTATCCGATTTGATCGGTTTTAGCTTTCAACATTTGTAAGATATTAAAAATGCATCTGATACATTTGAAAACCTTATTTTTCACAAGCTACTGGCTCCAAATACTGGAGCTATGTGATATGCATAAAAGCTTAACTGAGAGATTCTCCTGATGTGATCAGCTGGATCACTTCTTCTTCTGGGGAGAAGTCATGACTCTGTTGGTCTTTAATTACAGAAACAAGGTCACCCCAAAGTCATCGAGTGATGTTACAAACATAAAGACACCAGCCGCAGCGAGCAACCAAAAAATGTCTCTTTATCTGTGACAGAATTAACATCAACTGTCTGCAGCTGATATAATCAGCCAGCAGTGATGATTTTAACCAGATAAAAATGAGAATCCTGCTGCATTAATGTTTTGTACTCAGATCTTTACAGAAAATATGGTTCAGTAAGAGATTTGTTATCATAGTGAATTCAGGTATTTTGCTAAGCAGTAACTGGATCTGTTCATCTACTGATATCTTATTTGTATAGATGTGTTTCTTGCAACGTGTCTGAAATCCAGTTCCTTTGTTTGCCTGCAGGTGCTGTTGTTTCTTCAAAAGGAGAAAGAGGAAAGCCCTCCAGAGGCACAAGTGAGAGAAGAGAATGGAGAGAACTTGAAACATTGTGGTCACTGTCAAGTTTTAAATGGAAGCAACTACACAGACCCCCAAACCCCAAAACTGTCCCCCTCTATCTGTCCAGCTTCCCCCCCTCACCTCTTTACCCCTCTCACTTTATTTCCCCTGTCACTCTGTACCTCGCTCGCTCGCTCTCTCTCTCTCGCTCTCTCTCTCTCTCTCTCTCTCTCTCTCTCTCTCTCTCTCTGTCTCTCTCTCTCTGTCTCTCTCTCTCTCTCTCTCTTCCTTCTTTCTCGTTCTCAGCGCTCCCCGGCTACTGGCGAGTTAAAGGAATGTTGCGGTCCTACCCGACTCCACAACAGACTCTTGATTCCTTTTATCGACAAAAAAATAAAACGTACCTGCATTACAACGGGGGGAGGCTTGAGAAAAAGTTAAAAAAAAAAAAAGTTAAAAAAAAAAAAAAAAGCTGTAACAATGAAACTCGAATACCGTGGCGTGAATATGAAAAAAGATACTGTTTGAAACAGTTGTTGTATTCTAGATTCCATAAAGAGCGTGTATTGTTTCCAACAGTCAGCTGTTGATCAGGGGGAACCGTCAGTGGTTCGCGAGAAAGAAATCTTGCTCCTTAGGAAATTGTTTCTTTTCTTTTTCTTTTTTCTTTGGTGTGTGTTTTGGGATCAAGGTAAAGAGGAAAAGGTGAACAATGCTGATGTTCAATCTGAGAGACACAGGAAGCATTTCATCTATAAAAACAGAACCTGGAGGATTTTTATGTATTTTTCTTTTTTTTTTTTTTTTGTAATTGAATCCTCAGTTTTTTTCGAATCCCTGCATTGAAAACTTGTTTTTATGTTGTAGTGTTCTGGAGTTCGATTTTTTTCTTTCTTTTTTTTTTTTTTCTCCTCACTCTGGCTTTCTTTTTGTCTGTCAACGTGGACTTTGTAGCACAGTCACTGGCCTCAGGTACTGTGGAAGATTGAGAGAAACAGATATTAAGCTCTCTTATTATTATTATTGCACTTTTGGAAAAAAAAAGAAAACAATTACAGTGGTAACTTTAGGTTTGAAATTAACAATTAAGAAAACAACTTAATAAAGACTGATCTAGGAAGAGTCCTCACAACGCTTATATCTGAGTTATGGCCGAGAAATGTTGATTTATGGGGTTAGGGTGGGGGAGGAGGAGAGGGGAGGAGGGATATGTCTTTCAACTTTTATTTCTTACATCAAAATAATTTACCAGGAAATCATAGTTTGTGCCTTTCTAAGTAAAATGTTTAAAGCTCAAGTGAGTGTCCCGCAATGACGTTTTATCTAATCTGTCCCAAATGCTCACTGGATTACTGTGTGTGTGTCTCTGTGTGTCTGTGTGTGTGTGTGTGTGTGCTTGAAAACCTGCAGGTCTCTGTAAGTGAACATGTGTGTTGACTATGTGTGCACATCCCCTCACTATCACCAACAGTATAAGCAGTATACATTTATCTCCCCCTCACCCACCCACCCACCCACCCACCCGACCCTCTGCTGTGACAATCAGCACATCTGTACAGTGGTGGTGTTTGGTTTGGAGAGAGATCAGGTTTCTGTGTGTGTTTGTGTGTGTGTGTGTGTGTGTGGTGCCAGCTCAAAGAGATCTAGCAGACGACAACAACCCAAATCTGTTTGAACCATTGTTTCATTTTTTTTTTTTTTATCAGGTCACAGACAGACATGCAGCTTGACATGGTTTAATTGTTTTTTAAGTTACATCACGTCATTAAAAATTAATTCTGAGCTGGAAAAAGAGCAGAACCATCCTAAAATTGAAAGTGTACCAGCTTTGGGGGAAAAAAAACAACAATAATTGTCTCTTTTTTTTTTCTTTCTTTTTTGTTTGAGTTCCTTGCTGCGGTTTTATGTATGTCTTTAATCAGTTTTTTTTTTTTATTTGTGACCTTTTTATTTCCTGGACAAAATGAGATGTACAGTATGTCTAACAGGTTGGATCTCTTGTCTGTGTTCAGGATTATGTGCAGCCGCTTTAAATCTCCCTGAAGTTTTTAGTGCATCAGAGATTGCAAGTGTAAGGGGCCTTGAGTTATTTAAAGGAGTACTCCTGCATTTTTAGTCATAATCGAAGCACACTGGAAACAACATTACCCATAATGCACATCCGGATTGAAATGAAGGCTTCCATGTTTTTGAAAGCTCCCACCAGAGTCGCAGAGGATATTATACGACTGTTTTTAGAGGCTGAGCAGTGCTGCTGAGCTTCATGGGAAATTGGTGTAGTGCCCCTTCTAAAGGACAGGTTCACAACAACAATCAGGTCCTCCACAGTCCTCGATTTTAGAAAAACTTTTTTCTTTTTAAAGTTTATCTGAAGATAATATGAGGTCTCAGTTAGTCTAATAAAGTGGACTTTTTCCACAGTTTCAGTCTTTCTAGTTAAAAATTCCCTCTTTGTGTCTCAACTGAGTGGAAGGACGGGAACAAAAGAGGGACTTTTGCACACAAAAAAGATGATAACTTTGAAATATATTGACTTGATTTAACTAATTTGGACAACTGAAGCTTCAAATCGGCTTCAGATAAACTTTTGAATACATTTTTGCACAGCAGGGGCGGCTGTGGATTTTGTGCCCCCTCCCGTCACTTCTATTGAAATTGCATTATGAAGGGATCCTTTAATATGAACAAGAGGAATGATTACAGCAAAAAAAACATGTCACTATTGTTTTAGGACAGACTTGGGGAGGGAAAAACTGTGAACCTGTCCTTTAAGACCCACTTGAGCTTCCCTCACTGTTATGACTCAATTGTGTATACATTTAACTTTAGATTGACCTATTACACAAGACTGACTGTCACCATTGTGTGATGTTGGATGATGAGCATGTGAAACCACAACATATGTGTCATGAACTGGTAAAAGGGAAGTTTAGGTTGTTTGTTTGTTTGTTTGTTTTCCACTTAAAGTTTACAAAAAGCGGTTTCCAAATGCACCGACCACACAAACATAAGAGGTACTGAATCTCATAATGTGAATCCAGTGTCAATTTCAACATTTTTTTCACCCAAACATCTGATATGAAGACATCAAACCTGTTAAGCTTTTATGAAACTGATGTTTTAGCGTTTAAATGGTTTTAAGTTATGAAGGAGAGCGGGAGATATTTTAGGGGACAAAAAAAAGTGGGTTCCGTGCTTGAATCACTCGCCATGTGAAGAACAAAAAGAGGAACCAATTTGGGCGCAAACAATGTAGCCCACGAGTTCTCAAACCCACTCATAGCCACAGCTTGATTATTCATCTAATGTAGACATGAGGCGTGTACATTGCAGAGCTGTATGTTGGACGCTGTATAATAAACCCCGCAGACAAAACAAAACGAGGATGTCCGAGTGCGCTTTTACGCGTGAAGTCTTCGGAGCATCCAAAAGGTCTCTGATGGCTCAGAGAAGCTTTAATGTTGGAGCATTAAAGTATTTAACTGAAAGCTAAACCGGTTCAGCTGACCAGCGTGGGGACCCAGCTTGGCATAATCCATTACTTTGCGTTTATTATATGATTTAATTGGGGAGATTTTTTGGGGGAGAGATGCTCAGACCAAGGTTGAACTGTGTTTTTTTGCTCAACGTCTGTTAGTGTAACTATTTGCATTATGTATTTGTAAATAATGAAAACGACAGATCTCTAATTGTGAATAAAGGAAGTTTTATCACAGGAGTCAAATCAATCATGGAGCAGTCTGTGTCTGCGGATCGGTCTTTACCTGTCTTCAGGCGGGTTTGTTACGCAGCGGGACACTTTCTGAACGACCTGTGCAGCTCTATGTGGTTCACATACCTGCTGGTCTACCTCCACACCGTGCTCGGTTTCCAGAGCACCTCTGCGGGTGTGATGCTGCTCATCGGGCAGATAGCAGATGGAGCCTGCACGCCGCTGGTTGGATATGAATCCGACAGGACGCCCGGCAAGAGAAAGACCTGGCATTTATTGGGTAAGTTTCTGAGAGAGTTAGGTTAGTTCTTCACAAGTTTTAACTCGCGTTAAGTAAAATCTTCCCACATTAGTTTCATGATGAGCAGTGGTGGAAGACATTCAGATTATTAAGTATAAATAGAAATAAACCTATAACATAATGATTCTCTGTTACAAGTCATGAATCCAAAGTTGAGTGAAAATGCAGAAGTATTATTAGCTGGATGACAAAGTATCTCAAGTAAAAGTGCTCATAATACGGAAGAGCCTCTCATTGGATTATTAGAGATGCATTAACTATGAGGGGCATCTTCATTTAACTGGTTGAGATGGAGCTCATTGAAATTACTTTATGTACTGTTGGGTAGTTTGTTCTACAGTATGATACAGTAACTACTAGCTCTGAAATAGGTAAGTAAAAAGTGCAATATTTCCCTCAAGTAGAGTAGAAGCATGAAGTTGCATAAAATGTAAACACTCAAAAAAGTAGAAGTATGTCAGATTAAAGGCTACTTTTAAACATTGGTGGAAGAATTACTCAGATCTTTTATTTAAGTAAAACTAACAATACTACAATGAAAAAATATTCAAAAGTCCTGCATTCAAAATCTTAGTAAAAGTATTGACAGCAAAATGTACTTTAAGTATCGAGAGTAAAAGTATTCATTATGCAAGAACACCCAATTTAGTTCTATTTATCATACATGAACTGTATATTATTTGAATATTAATACTGATTCATTGATCACTATGTTCATGTCAACAGCTAAATTTAACACCTTATACTGTTATATACATCTATAACAGTACATATATGACAAATCATATGTTTTAAGATATTGATCTGAAAAGTAGCTACTAACTATAGCTGTGAAATAAATGGAGTGGAGTGGAAGTATAAAGTAACACAAAATAGAAACACTCAAGTACAGTTCCTTCCAGTACTTCATTAAATGTACTCAGTGACTTTCCACCACTGATTTTTAATATGCAGAGTTCGTTTCTGATATTAAAAAGATATATATATATATATATATATATATATATATATATATATATAAATATATATATATATATATATATATATATATATATATATATAAATATATATATATATATATATATATATATATAAATATATATATATATATATATATATATATATATATATATATATATATATATATATATATATATATATATATATAAATCTATCATAAATTGAGGTGGCTGCAAACATTAAATAATTAGAAGATTATTATTTATGTAACACTTTTCTAAGCAGAGTATAAAGTGGTTAAAACACAAGATGTTGTGATTTATTATTTATTCAAAGCCTCTCAAACTCACAGAGGTTCACCACAACACACTTAATCAATACTCAGTATTATTCTGGTCAGATTAAAGGGATTACCCTAAACACTTCCTCGTCTACTTTCCAGGAACCATCTGTGTTCTCCTTTCTTTCCCCTTCATTTTTAACCCCTGCCTGCCCTGCACCGACAACACCGCTCAGTGGGCCCAGATCGTTTACTTCTCCCCCTTCATCATCATCTTCCAGTTCGGCTGGGCCGCCACACAGATCTCCCACCTCGCCCTCATCCCAGAGCTGGTGTCCAGTGAGAGTGCCAAGGTGGAGCTCACCGCATACAGGTGAGGTGATGTCACCGAGGACATCCTGGAGAACCAACATCATATCAACATGGGGTCATTTAGTGTAAAGAGCATAATAGTTATGTTAGTATTATAATTATCACTTGATAAACATGATCTACTTTGTATTAGTTTGATGATTTTGGACTCTAATGTTTTTGGAGACACGAGGAGACAAACCTTAATTCATCCGCTGATTCATATTCAAAACAGAATTAATTTGAATGTAGAAATGTAGGATTTTTATATTTACATTGGGGTGTTTTTGCCCTTTAATCTGCATCACTAACAGTGACATCAAGTCTCTAAATGTTTGGTGTGCGTGTCTGTTATGAACTCTCCGATAAATGTCTGAGTAACAGCAGCAGTTTCTCCTTTACGAGGAATCTCTGAAGCAGAATTTCACTGTTATGGGACACGACAGTCACATTTTTTCCATTCAGCCCTCTTGAGCATAGAGGAAGCAAAGCTGGTGTGCTTTCCAAAAACATTTTTATAAATCAGATTGTTTACTCAGTCAAACTGTCATGTCAGAAGAAGAAGATGATAATGAAACGCAGCTTTTTGCGACTTCAGTGAATGTTTGGATTGGAATATTTTACTTTGTCTGAAACAGATTTCATCCATGATCCAGTCAGTTCTTCCATTGTTTGTGCTCTCCTCATCCATCCGGCTTCCTTTCCAGCCTGCCCTTTTTCCTTTTCGTGCAACTTGAACTTTGCTCCCATCTTTAAAGAGTTGTCAGGACTTCCTCTTATGCACTGTTCAAAAATAAAGAGTGTCAATAATCAGCCAGATTCACCACAGATTAAATATGTCAGTTAAAGTTAAAAAAAAAAAACAGGGCAGAAGTAAAAAATTCTTGGTAAAAACCCAACAGAGGAACTAAAAATTTCAAAGAAAAGAGAAGTAACTGTCTGTTGTTTCATTTGATTTTGTTGTCCAGTGCAGCTAAAAATCCTAAAAGCTATAAACTGGTGAATATAGATGCAAAAACAACATCACTGAGTCTGTTTGATCACTTTATATTCTTCTTTGTGTAGGTACGCGTTCACTGTGGTGGCCAATATCACGGTGTACGCTGTGGCCTGGCTGCTCTTTCACTTCCAGGCTCAGCACAGTGTGGACCCATCTGTTTCAGACAGCCTGGGCCCGGCGGACATCCCTCTGTTCAGAGTAAGAAGAGACATGCAAAGACATTCAACCACTCTGGCAAAATCACCTTTTTTCACCCTCTTTCTCTTTCTATCTATAGACGTTGTCCCTGATTTTGCTGGCCATCGGCGCGTTGTTCTCCCTCATATTCCACCTCGGCACAAAAGAGGCTGCGTCAGGCTCAGACAGAGAGAATCACCTGCTCGCTCCGTCACCCTCTGAGGAAACTTTGTCTCCTCCTGTGTTCCAGTGGAAACACTGGCTGAGGGAGCCATCCTTCTACCAGGTGACTCCTACATCGCTGCTGCAGTGAATTCATGCCGATTCAGAAAGTTTCTCTTCCTCTTTGTTACAAGGAGTCGCTCTCACCACCAGTGTCACACTAACTCTAGATATCATTTTCTATTGAAGTTGAGTCACATATACTTTACATACACACTATGATCTAATGCAATCCAATACAACAGCTCTGCCATAAATGACTGAAATAATAATATTTTGTTCTCCTCACTAAGATACATGAGGGTGGACAAAATATTAGGAACACTTTTCAATATAATGCACTCCAGTACAACACCACCACCCACTATGACCTCAATAATGAACATAAAGTAGAATTATGACAATGTAAATGTATAATCTTTGTAAAATTTATGGCAGAGCTGTTTTGCTGTATTGGATTGATTGCACAGGCGTTCCTAATGAAAAGCTTGGTGAGTTTATATCACAGCTAACTATTTTGCAAACTAATCTGCTTTATTTTAGACATTTAAATGTTCTTTTCTGTTCCTTCCAGGCTTCTTTTTTGCTTTTATTTATTTCCATCCAAAGTGGAAATCCATTCGCACACACACAGTCAAAATTGTGCAATATTCCTCCACTTTCATGGTTTGTCCCTCATAACTTTTCACTAAAGAGTGTCAATCAACTACCAACAACCTTTACAGACTGAAACATCATAAATGAAAATAACATGAAATTTTGTAGGATGAAGCCCACTGACTTTGGTGATCTCCTGACTTTACCACTATGAGATTGATGTTTTTGTTTTTTAGTGAAATGTTGCAACGACTGTTGGCTGGATTACCATGAAATTTGGTACAGATGTCCATGGCATCCAGAGGATGAATCCTAATGACTTTAAGTGATCCCATTTTATTTAGAGCCATCGGCAGGTCAGAGTTACCATTAAATATCTCGACATCTACTGGATGGAGTGGCACAAAAATTTGTACAGAAATTCATCGTTTTCCAGACAGATTATCCAAATGACTTCACTGATCCCTTAATTTGTTGTGTAACACTGTATCAGGTGAAAATTTTCACTTGTCTAAATACTTTTTTCTGGTTTATGACCAAAAACCTGCAAAACTAATGACATTCCCCTCTGCTGCACTTTGTTTTTTGTGCTGAATAACAAACGTTAGCGTGCTGACTTCAGCCTTTAGCTCAAAGAACTGCTGTGCATAAGAACAAATAGCACGACTGTTGAAATTCATCTGCACTTAAATTTCATGAACCCCTTGATGATAACCATGCAGACATGGTTAGAGACTTGTGTTAGAGCTGAATGTTAAACCTCAGTCTGTTTTGACTGAAATGTGTCCACAGCACCAAAGTACCAAAGGCTGATATTGAATACTTGCTCAAATAAGATGTTTCCTCATTTGAATTTCTGTAATTTGTTTACAGCTGTTTCGTTGGACTGATGAATTTGAGAAGTCTGGTCTTATTTGAACTGAATAGAGAAAAAAAAGAGGTTTAAAGTAAAACAAATCTGTATTCCCCAATATCAGACATACAGGCAAAAGTAGTTGTTTAGGTGACAGTACTGAAACTTGGATTTTGCATCAAACCATTTCAAATACACCCAGCTCTAATTGTGTTGCATTACACAACTTGAGCAATTTTCAAGAGTCTGCTAATTTATTTTTATATTATATAGCAATGACTGGAAACCAATGACTGCCTGGAGGAAGAAAATACATTTAAAAAAATCTAATTGTTTATAACATACATTCAAAATAGTCAACAAAAATATGTACAGAAAAGTATATACAGCATGACTTGTGTATTATGTGTTTGCTAAAATGAGCAAAAAAATTCATCCTTTAAACTTTTGGTTTCTTTGCTTACTTTTGTACCAGGTGGCTTTCCTGTACATGTGCACAAGACTAATAGTCAACTTGTCCCAAACTTACATCTCAGTTTATCTCACCAACTCACTGATGTTACCAAAAGTAAGGCCACACAGTTTGTTTTCACACATTTTGTGTAGGTCATTATATATATATATATACAGCCTGTTCTGAAACATCTGTGTAGCTTTTTAATAGTAATTTCCTTCCTCTCTTCTTAGAACTTCATCGCCATCATACCACTGGTGATGTACGTCAGTGGCTTTGTGTGCTCTCTGGCTATGAAACCGCTCAGCAAGCTCATAGGCATCAGTGTGAGTGTCTCCGTTTTCATGGCATTTATTCGGCTTAACAGGAAGTAGTAGTTGAGGAGAAGCTGAGAATGCAGTAAATACATCCAGATGCAGACTAACCTGTACGTGGGTCAGCAGTGAGTCTAGATTAGCTGGTGTCTGAAGCCTTTAAACCAGCTGTTGAGCATGTAAACAATGTGTTTTTGAGATTCCAACTTAATTCATGTTGCTTTTCATTTTAGATATTATAAAAATATCTGAAAAGTGGAGCAGCTGATTGGTTGAGATGAGCCAGTTTAGGTCACATTTGTTTTATTGATTAAAATCTGCCTCTGGATATGTTGACATACTGTATACCGGGGGTCAGCAATTACATTCAACAGTGGGACAGTTTTTCTCAGCACTGCTTACTCAGGAGGCTGATGTTGTACAGACGCGTTAAAAACACATCCTGATATGTTTTTACTATGTTTTGTTTCTTTATCTCTTAAGTTTTAGGGTTTTATCAAGGGCATCAGGAAGTGAAGGCTAATAGAGTGACAGCAGCTTATGTTAATACTCGTCTGGCAAAAACAGACTCGTACACATGAATGTATCCTCTGTGTTTACAAGACGAGAACAGAAATGTAACTGATAATTTATCCCCACACAATAAACAGTGGGCCGCTTCATGACTTCAAAGTGCTGTTACTGACACAAATTTGTTCTGCTCAGATCAGCCAAATGATGTCATATAACCGTGTTATTCATCTGTTAAGTTTATAAGATGTTACAGGTCAAACTTATTGGGATTTATACGAGTCCTCTGTTTACATCATTATCTGCTGGATATTTACGAGGCATCATGTAAAAGATTTGAGGGAAATTTTCTGTTTTTGTCATGGGGACAAATATTTTTGTTGGAGGGCTGGATTTGGCCCACAGGCTGCTACTACTGCTGTATACTCGTTAGTATCCTGACTCACTTGTTCACATCCAGCATCTCCGTCATTTCTTTACTAACTAAGTTTCCTCAACAGTTGAAAATAGAAAAAAAGGAATCACTTTTTGAAGATGAACTCTTTTCTAAAACCAGGATATGAACCACAAAACATAACCTGGATATTCCAAAAAATCTGATCATAACCAGGATATTAGTGTATCAAACCCAGAAGTATATGTTCATCTAATAGGAAACATTCAACTTTATAAACTCTAAAATATTGGCAACACTGTCTTATGTGAGGAAATAATGTCTGATTTGAATGAATGATGTTATATTTTAATGAGACGTATTTGTCTGTTGTCAGATGATGTATTTAGTCGGCCTGCTGTTGGTGCTTTTATTTGCTATCTGGGTGTTTGTGGACAAGAACATGGGAGCTGAGAGCATCTACGGCGCGGCGGTGCTGCTCGGAACTGGTTCAGCTACCATCCTGGTCATGTCTCTGTCCATGACCGCCAAGCTCATCGGGGAGCAGACGGTAAGAAGGAGGGCAGCTCACCTCCCAACGGTTGGCAGAGTTGTAGTCAAGTCGTGTCAATTTATTTACACCACACATTGACCAAAGCACTGAACAAGATCAATATTAAGATCAAGATCTACTCTCCTACACAGGGGGAGATTAGTTTTGGATGCGACAATAAACAAACAAATAAACATCACGGAGTAACGACACACACAACATAAAACCAGTAGCACACATAATGAAGTCACCAATCATGAAAGAATAAAACAAACCGGCTGCATAAGACACCTCAGTCTCTCTTCACACATTTATCTATTGCACATAAACCATAGACAGAAATAAATGAATGCTTGTAGTGGTTCAGTCTGCATCAGGGGACTCTGCAGGAGGGTAGAACAATCTTTAAGACGAGGTTAAAAATCAGCTGTGCAAGAATATGTAGTACATATATAGAAAACATACTAGGAACATACAAAGAGATATACTGGTCTTTCAGGTAGGACTTAAATCAACAACTTTAGGTCAGAAGACCTCTGAGAGCTGAGATTTGATTCTTTAAAAAGTCTGTGATGTAAGAAGCAGGCAGCCCATGAAGAATTACATAATATAACTGTGTTACAATTGTGAATACCAGGGGCGGCCTGTGCCATAGTCCACATAGGCAGTTGTCTAGGGTGCCAAATGAGTGGGACGTATTTTTGTCTTTTTTTGTCCTTTTTTCAACAAATGTGCTGGTATACAGCTATTGTAAATTCACACTTATTCTCTCTTCTTTTTCCTCATTGACTTGTATGGGTTTTCATCTGGTTTGATTTTTAAAGTCTTAGTGGTTGGTCAGTTTTTTCCCAACAGCCATAAAACACTCCCTGAATGACGCTTTGGCTCCCACTTGCCTTTTTTGTTCGGAGGACTGGGAGGACTTTGACAGGGCTGGAACATTGTTGCACTTTTTGGGGGGGCTCCAAACTCAAATCTCACCTCGGGCATCAACATAGTTAGGGCCAGCCCGGGTGAACACACTTCACAAGTGAACATTAACATGTTTTTCCTGCTGTGATCGTTCCTCCTGTTCATATTGCCTATCAGGAGATCCCTTCATAATGCACTTAGAGAATATACCGAAGGTGATTTTATCTTTTTTCAATGCAAGTTTTACTCACTGCTGCCAACTTTCAAGGCAAATAAAGCACAGAGAAACTTCATCACATGGCAGAAACAGCTGCTTTTCTTGTTTTAAACGTCACCTCAGAATCAGCTGTTCAGTCACAAGAGGGTTAACGGAAGATCTACAGTTTGATAAATGCGTTAATGTGTGCTGTAATATTTAGATTACCATATCAAACGGGTAAGTTTGTTCTCGGGCTGCTGGATCACAGTCCTGTTAGAAGATGCTGTCAGCTGTGAAATTAAAGGGGAGGGTTTGGGGGGAGGTGGTGTATTTGAATAACATCGCATTTCACTGCTGTCACATCGCTTCTCGTGTCTGTTTTTCTTCAATCGCACTGTTGAAACAGAGATAAATGAAAATATTAGATAAATGCTCACAAAGGGTTCTTTGTGTCTCTTATTCACAAAAAAACACAGTGAACAAGTTTGTAGGCTTTCTAAATAGATTTCATTCAATTGTGTACAATATTGTAAAATCTCTTTGTCATATTTTGTCCTGTTTGGCAGCAAAGTGGAGCCTTTGTTTATGGGGCGATGAGCCTCACAGATAAGGTGGCTAATGGTGTCGGGGTCATCCTCATCCAGAGCATCAGACCATGCAGGTGAGTCTCTCCAACTGACCAATGACGACCCCGACGCCTTCTGCACGTCGTTTTACTCAGAAAGTTTAGAGGAAGCTGTGAGAAAAGACGCAGAGACAGATCAACCATAAAATAGTCTTTCACACTTCCCTGGCATATTTTCTGCCTGGTCAGAAGACAACAGAAATGTTTGTCTAGTTTCTAACTCTGGCAATATTTATATATTTAAATACATTTATTAATGTCGTCAAATCTTGCTGCTCTAAATGTTCACTAGACCACCATTTCATGGCTGAAATTCGACCCCAACAAATGCATCATTTAATCCTGTTTGAGTAACTTTTGACAAAAACTGCAGCACTCTGTTATATTAGGAAGTTAATTTGCCTTTTTAAAAGCGAAACATTACATGTGTGACTTGATTTTAAAGTAGGAACCAATGGGTTTTGGTTGAGTGCTACAGACAGGGAAGTGAAGTCCTATTATCCTTATGGCTGGTTTATGGCACTAAATAGCTATGTGATAATTAGTATTAGTGTCAATTAGTGTCTAATAATGCAGGACAATGTTTTCTTATTCAGTCTGTATTTCTATTAACATTAAAGTTTGGGTTCACAAGAGTCAGATGCCCAAATGAACATTTAAACAGCTTTTGCTCGCTTCCTCGCATTCCTCCTGTTCATATTGACCATAGATGATCACAATACAAATAAGCTTACAATTTGTGTAAAAGCAATGGAGAGCAAAATCCACAGTACACATTTTAAGAGAAAATCCAACTGTCTGAGTTAGTCAAATAAAGTGAATATCTGCCACAGTTACAGTCCTGTTCAGCTGCAGTGGAACGACGATAACAAAAAGAGGGGATTTGGCACTAAAATGACAGCAACATTGAAATATACTTATTTGATTTGAGTCATTTGGACGTCTGAAGCCTCCTATTAGCTTCAAATAAACTTTTAAATACATTTTTGCACAGAAGGAGAGCTGTGGGTTACGTCTCTCATCACACATGTACATTGAAAGTGCATTATGAAGGGATATTTTAATGGTCAGTATAAACAGGAAGAAGGATTACAGCAAGAAAAATGTGTGTCAATATTAATTAAGGCACCTGACCGTTGTTTTAGGATAGACTTGAAAAACTGTGAACCTTTCCTATAATATTCACAATATTGTTGCTTTGTATGTCTTTTATTGTGTGTGTCTCTGTGTCTCGTGTTTTAATGAGTACCTGACATTGTTGTATAATATCCTGTATGATATTTTATTTTACTAACAATAATATTGTATTCTCTTTTAATTATTACTCTGCACTCTGCTTACAAATGATTTTGATTTTGATCTTTGCTAACTCTGGTGCATTAATGTTTATTAATGTGCAACTGTTTCTTAAATATATCCATAAAAAAGGAAAAGATTTATCCATTTGACCTTTCGCATGTCAAACAGCACAGCTCTTGAACATTTCTTTTTTTTCTTCTCCTCCACAGCACAGAGGCTTGCTGCCCGGACTGCATTTGGTTTTATCGTGACGTCATGGCGGCAGTAACTGGGGGTGTGGCCTTGGCTGCAGCACTTTGTCTGTTTACAATTATCATCCAGCCGATCAGGATATCGAAATATTAGAGATCTAATTCTTCCTTGAAATAGCAATTCTTGACTGTCACACAGAAAACAAACTCTCATATCAGGTATCTGTAACTGTGTTTTCTGCCTTTTTTCTATGAAAAATTTATATTTCAGTTGGATGTAGAGCACAATCATATCTCTGCAAAGTTCGTGCCATACTCCCTAATCTTTGTATTAATATTAGGACAGAACTTACTTTGATTCATTTGGGACTTTTTCCTTGGAGTACCTTTGTTCTTGCACAAGACAAATGACACAGAGGATAAAACCATGCCACCATCTAGTGTATGAATATGTAACTACACTGGCTTTCCTGGAGGAGTTTTGTAGGCTTTTAATGTTGAGAATTAAAGGAAAAGCTTCACATCAGACATTTCCAATTCCAGCTTATTCCGCACAAATAATTGCTTAAAACTAATCACGATCACAAAAGAAGCTTTGGATTATAGATAAAGGAAGTCGAACTGATCTAAATATCAAGGATTATTCTGAATTTAGAAAATATTTACCATGTGTTTGTACACATGGACTCATAAACACTGCATATAATAATATTTAACAAAGATATATATGAGATATTCATATTCATAATTTTAATTTAAATGACATCTAATGAAAGTTAAATTCTTTTCCTCCTCTGCTTTGGCTTTTTTCTGTGAATTAAGCAAAAAAATTTGTTGACCTGGCAGCAATGATGGCACTGCTCCAAAAGGGTGAACTTGCTGAACTTGACTTTGTGTGTGTGTGTGTGAGAGAGAGAGAGATAGAGAGACTAAGGAGAAGTAAGATCTTCCTGACTATTTGTACTACTTGCTTTGATCGCATGGGAGTATACAATCTTAAAAAATATACAGAACATTGAAGGAAAACTGCAAAAGATTTACACAAGAACAAAACTGATTTTTGTTTGATGATTGTATTAATTCACTGCAGCATGTTTGTAGTCTCTGATGATCTTATGAAGCTGCCTCTTTGAAACTGTAAGTGCTGTAATGGCTCAGTAAACTTCCTGTGTATGAAAGTGTCGTCCTTCACTGCATTCAGCACCTGACCGGTCACATCTGTGCCTCCCCACACTCACTACCACTGCTCCATAAAGCTGCAGTGAAGTGGCAATGAGAGAGCATTTCATGACTATTTCAAGGACCTTATAAATATCTTATACCTTATATATCATTAAGCTACACACTGTGATTGTGATCATGACACTTGTAAAATAGTGGTTTAAAAAAAATCTGATGTAGCAGATTCAACGTTTAGACAAAAGTTTGTATTTCTCTCTCTCTCTCTTCTTCTCTTTAATTTGTCACCTTCTATGTGCTGAGAACATCAATTAATCTGATATTATTTCTTTCAAATAACATGGATTTCTGCATTAATAAGTAGCTCTTTTCTCTGCAGCTTCATTTTTTAAATTTAGAGTAATGGAGCAGGTTTTATTTTTTACCAAAAACATCCTTGCAGTTACTGAGGAATGCAGCTGAAAACACTGAAACAAACAAGGGGCCTTGTAACTTTGTCTTGAAACAGAGATAAAAGTGAATAAAATAATGACCGGTGCAAACTGGAACAAAGAGGGACTTGTGACCAGCTGGGAAAACAAATAAAAGGCCAAGTACTTATTGTAAATGAGAGATAACCGCTGAGTAGTGGAATAACATACTGGTCATCTATTGTCTTGGTTAAACAAGTGCAAAACACTAAATCATCAAATAGTTCAGGTGTTGAAGTACTTACGCAAATATTTAAGATTTGATAAAGCCCCTCTTTTACATGTTTGACCTAAGGAATTCAGTTTTTAAAGTTTTCTCTTGCATCATTGAACAGCATCTGTTATGTCAGTGACTTGTAAGCTAATGAACCACTTTAGCTGCATAGATTTATCAATGAGATTTGAAGGTTTTGATTGGCAGTTTTTCCAGTTTTATTTTTCTAATATCAACAGAGCATTTTAACAAACATTATGAACTATTCACTTTACCTTTTCCTAACTTAAACATTTATCTTCTTGCAAATGCCAATTTAGCACTAACTTCCATTTAAGAACTATATTGTTTGGCGGAAGACTATTATTATGATGACGGTTATCATTTATTTATGTATTTTATCATCAGTGTTGGGGGCAATGCGTTACAAAGTAACGCGTTAGAATACTCAGAGTACCTTTTGTTGAAACGAGTAACGTAACGCGTTAGTTTTGCAATTTTAGTAATCAGTTACTTAGTTACATTTTCAAATAAGCAATCTGTTACCCGTTATTTATCACTACGGATGTAATCCCCTTTCTGACCACAGGGTGGGTTGCAATGACAGAGTGGCGCTGTCCGTATTTCCGCTCGTTGACTCCACGGGAAATTAAGAAGCAGAAGCAGCTATTCAACGATAAACTTTGCTGAAAACTTTCCCAAAATATGAGATAATCTTGTCTTTTATGTTTCTGGTGAATGAAACTCACAAGACTTTTCTTTAATCGAGCTGATATTCATTTTCTGGCCTTCAGTAAGTTTGTCCCTGGTATTTATTCAGCTGTTTCTCCGCTGTGGAGCTGGATGAACAGTAAGGGACTTTTATCTCTGTTTTTTTTTTTTTGCTTCATAACGTTATGTTGCCTCAATCGAAGCGGTCATATTCATAACATAACTTAGGTAATATTAATTGGAAATGACAAAAACGAGCAACAACTACAACATACATGAACGCACTGCTCTGTCTCCTGTATTGGTAACGCAGAAGTAACGTTATTCCAGCGACTTACTTTTCTCTGTATGTAACGTTCACAGTTAACGCTCTAACGTAACAAGGTGCTTTTTAATGGCAGTAATATTGTAATGTATCGAGTTGCTTTTAAAAGTGATGTTACCCAAAACTGTTTATCTTTTTGAAGTAAATGTGATCAGATGTGTATGTATATTTGTCCTGCGCCCGGTGTATTTAACAGTACAAAGCCTGACCTCTGGCGGTTGAAACCCGGCGGTGCGGCGGTGTTGTGCGGCGGCCGCATCACCGCGGACTGTTCAGAGGCTGTGGACTGTGAGGTGACCGTTGACTCTCTGTGTTTCTCTGGCAGGGACAGACGTCCGAAGCGGAGAAAAAAACGGCTTTTAAAGTTAGCCTCAGATAAAGAAGTGGTCTTGAACATTAACTGATAAACAGGTGTTCTTTTGGCGGACACACATACACACATAAATATTTTAACTTTCCAAACTTTCAGAAAAAGGAGTTTTCCCAGGAAACCGGGACCGGCAGTTGGCAGTTGTTATTCCTCCTCAGCGATCCTCAGGTAAGATGGAGAAAGGTGATTTTAATTGCAGACTTTAGTTTTGTTCAACAGTCTTAAACAATGAAATAATACCTGCACAAAAGTGTTTATTATTGTTATTATTTTTTATTCCTGCTGTTATTGCCTGAAGTTTTCTGAGTGAAGAAAACATTTGTAACGGTTGATTGTCACGTCGTCAGGTGGAAACTTATCTTGTTTTCTTCACGCTTTTTTTTTCAACATTTATTGCTCCTCTGATGTCGTTATTGATAATATAAAGAAGCCAATCAACGATTATTTATTTCAGAAATGTACCATGAGAAAAGTTATTTCCACAAGGGTAGCCTATATTAATATCTATCTGATGGCTTTTTGATTCAACTGTGGCTTGAAGTAGTTAGTTACATATTAGCCTAAAACGTTTAATCTAAATCAACAAACAACAAACGTGATCAATAACACTAAAAAAAGTAGCCTAACCCCTCCACCAAACAACAAAGCAGGTTCAATCCAGTGTTTTCTGATGATGGTGTTAAAGGCGTTTACAGCATAACTGATTGTAAACACAGGAGTAAAGCAGTTTTTCATCCATAAAGAAATGAACTCAGTGATGTTTGTTTAGTAACTGTAATTTTCACAGTTAGATAAAATTATTAGTGTGCATGAAATTCTCTTTGATTTCCATCAAGTGCAGATATGTTAGTGTTGTAGATTGCGAGCTAATGACTCATTAATTACACTGATTAGAGGCATCTGACTTAATTAAAACTAATACAGTCTTGCAATAAATCTTACTTTCATGAAGGTTATGAAGGTCAGTTTTTGTTAGACTGTTTAAAGAGATGCTACTTGACTTGATGGTCAATTTGGAAGCTATCTTCATTGATATAAATGGGGTGGACAAAATATTTGAAACACCTTGCAGTGCACTACAGACTTGAGCTTCCAAAATGGACATATGGTTGAATCAGCACCTCTCTAATACAGTTTAGGGTGCATTTGTTACCTAAAACATTTACAACGGAATAAACAACCAGTGTTTTTTTTGTTTCCAGAAGTCCAGGAGATTTTTCAGTGGCATGTTTTTTTTTTTTTAGGGTTGGGAGTCTTGGCTGACTCCTGCGGGTATGCCTGTGGGTCCCAGCCTACATGGGGCAGGGCCGTAATTGTTTTTGACAGATGTGAGACATGTGACTGTACGACTGGAATTCCATTATCAGAAACAGATGATAGAGTCTCTGTGTTGTAGCGGAGCGGCTGGTGGGTGTCTGACCTGACCTGTGACTGTGGCCAAAACGCTGCGCTTTCTGTCCAGCTTGAAAATGTGATTTGTGAGCCAACTTTAGATAAACACCACTATACTGCTACTACTACTGTTACTACTGTTACTACTGTTGTTGATTTTACCGGAATGCTATCATAAAAGTATGATGCACTGTTTTCAGGAAATAATTTCCTGTTTAATAATTAACAGGTTTCCCTTTAATGAGCAAATGATCTAAAGGAATCATTGTAGGTTTGTGGGCTTTAATAATCAAGACACATGTACATCTTTATTGTACTATTGTAGGCGTTGAGTTGATTATTTTCATTATAGATTAAAGTGCTGATTAATGTCAGAATGTCGTGGAAAATACCTCTTACTCTCGTTGTCTCGTTTTGTCCGACCACCAGTTCAAAACTAAAAGACGTTCAGTTGATTAAAATGATCAGAAAAGTGTGAGCGGCTAAATTCTTAGATTTGAGAAGCTGAAACCATCAAATATTTAACATTTTTGCTTGATTTAAGATTTAAACAACTGAACAGTAATTAAAATAGTTGCCTAATTGATTCATTGACTGAGGACTCACAACACTCTTTTTTAAAAATTTGTACTTTATTCGACAGGAATTGTACAACATCTAAAGTCCAAATTGTCTTTTCATCAGGTGCAAAGGTATCAAATACTTAGATTTTGAAGACTTTGATTTCTCTGTATATCTGACTTAAAGGGAATTTATTACCTTCTTATGTAATAAAGAAGAAATTTCAAAGGGAGCCGAAATCACAGTTGTGCAGCAGTAAATAAACAAGAACACAGCAGCTTACGAGCCTGTTGATCAACAATAAAAGGACACCTGACACTGCGGTACTAAACATACCCATCCACCTGTCCTCCCCTCTTTCTGTGTCTCCTCCTCTCCTAACTTCACTCAGGAGCAGCACAGAGGAGCCGTTGTTTGGTCCTCCCTGGACAGTGCCCCAATTTTCTTTTTTTTTTCTTTTTTTTTTTTTTACCCTGACTCCATGGCAACACTGTTCCCGTGACGAGCAGCCTTGACTTTTTCCCCCTCCTGCTCCCAAAACAAAGGCAAGAAGTTATATCGAGGGGAGGGTGCGGGTGAGGGGGGCAAGCAGAGAGTTGGAGACAGAGGAATTGTAAGGGGGATGAAGTATATGGAGGAATGAGGGAGGGAATAATGGGAAGGTGTCTGGGATGGAGGCTCTGAGGCGAGACTTCTTCTGCCATGTGTGCCAGAGCCCCATAAAGATAGAAGAGTTATGACCCCAGACTGTAGACTGTGGGCACTGCCAGGGACGTCTCTCTGTCTGAATGCTTTCTGTGCTGGTAGCTCCTTCACAATCCCGCCTAAAGTGCCCGAACAGGAGCAAGACGTAGATGAAAAAAGTGTTTTTGTGGTTTAAATCAGGACTGTGGTGCCACTGGAAGACAGAGTTCAGTAAAAACAGACTAGTAGGCTTTGACTAGAGCTGAAACAATGAATTGATTAGTCAATAGTTGAAATATATTGGCAACAAATTTAATGTCAGTTAATCGTTGAAGTCATTTATCAAGCAAAAACATGAAACATTGTCTGGTTTCACCATTTTTAAAGCAAATATTTGCTGCTTTTCTACTTTATAAATTGAATCATGTTGTTATTTTTGGACTGTTGGTCTAACAAAACAAGAAATTTGACCTTGAGCTCTGGGAACATGTGCATTTTATGACACTTAGTAGAATAAATAAAGAATAATACATGAATCATTATGAAAATAATCATTAGTTGCAGCCCTGTAAATACTGAATGATTTTCTATTATCTGATGCATTAACAGATGTCACATTATGTTTACACTTTAATAATAACACATATTAGGCTGAGATTACAGCTAGCAAGAAAGAAAAAAGTAAAAAAGATGCCTTAATGTTCTCATTGTTTGTCCTGTAGAGTAACTCTGCTCTGTTGTTTACTTGCCTTTTCATTCAAACTGCCCACTCCCTGAATGACTCGGTGTAGAAGAATGGGCATTGTTAGGTCGTGTACACTGTGCCTTTGCATATCTCTGTAAGATTTGTAACAAAAAAAAACAAAAAAAAAGCAAAAAAAAAAAAACCAAAAACGATGTGAAATGTTCAAAGTCTGGCTGGACATTGTGTGGGCTGGAGAGAGACTCCTACTGCCTGTGAAGACGCAAAAAGGAAAGTATTGTTGTTTGGCTGCACTCCCCGTCCTGGTACTGGCATCTCCACAGTGATTGAGACTTTGCTGGTTCACAGAACTCAAAGCTAAGGTCATTCCTCTAATATTTCAGAAAAAAAGCAGGCTTAATCTAGTGTATGATATGAAAAGCGATAAACTTTCTGCTGCTCTGTGAAACCTGATTTACTCAACCTGAGCTGAAGAGAAAAACAAGGTTTACATGTACCTTCATAAATCACGCTGCCCTGGGAATAGTAAAACATTTACACCGATCTGTTACTCAGCCTCATTAACAAAGACAGTCACGCCTAACTTTCCTGTATCTTGACGTAGCATTACTCATATCAGTGCTGCTGAAAAACAAACCCACACAGCTCCTCTTAGCTCAGAGAAGTACATTTTCTGTGTCCAAGGATCGTCCACAAACTCTTTTTGTTTTGTTGTTTTTTCTTGTTTACAGTGTCGGACGTCGTTCAGCAATGTTTGACAAGCAGCACTACGAGAGTCCGCCTGTCTACAGTCCTCCTTTCACCTCACCATCCAACCATGGCTTCGTTCCACCAGCCAGCTTTCATGCTCCTCAGAGTGATTACAACGCCTACCCACCTCCGCCGGGCTCTTACTACATGGAGGAAAAACCGCAACACTTCTACAAATGGCTGTCACCTCCCGGGATCGTTAAAGCCATGTTGGCTACAGTGACCGTGCTGTGCGTGGCGATATTCGCCTGCGTGGCGTCCACTCTCATGTGGGACATACAGTACGGATATGGAATGGGTTACGGCTCTGGGCTGGGCTACGGCTCAGGATACGGTGGTTACAGTGGGGGTTATGGCGGGGGTTATGGCGGGGGTTACGGTGGAGGTTACGGTGGTGGTTACGGAGGCTACGGCAGCTACGGCTCCTACATTTCACCCTACTCAGCCAAAACTACAATGCTCGCCATGGCAGCCATTAACTTCATAGGAGCGCTGGCATTCTTCATTACTAGCTTCTCTAAATCCAACACCGTCCGCAGCAGGAAGTTCTTTCTGGCTCTCATGATAGCCAGCATCTTAATGGGCATCCTGCAGGTAATACTCAGTTATGTGTTAAAGTCTTTCCACTTCTCTCTGTTGTTTCTGCGCTCGTTCAACGACTTCTGCATGGACATAAATTAGTGGTGATTCATTCATTAGAGCACAAAACATTTCTGTACACGAGAGCAAAAGATAAAATGCTGTGAAAATCACGACAGCGTCCAAGTAGAACGTAGATTCAGACGTAAGACTCCCTGCTTTAAGAAATGTCTGGAATGAGACCTCCTGCCTCTTGGCCACAGTTCGGTAGCTCTGTTTTCTCTGCTGTAATGTTGTTTGGATTCCTAATGCAACAACATCCAGAGTTTTGTACCTTGTGCTTCATCCTCTAGAGCGAAAAAATCTAAAAAAAAAAAAAAAAAAAAAAACATACCCAAAACCAACATTATCATTGTTGGACTTAATTTTCAGTCTGTTGTTTTCTGCACTAGCCGACCATATTTCTGTTGAATCATCTCACATTTATGTCTAATATTTGGAGGTTTCCATCCCAAATGCCAAATAAAATAGTTTTGAACTTATGAACTTTCAAACCCAGTCACATATCTCTGAGATGATATGATGTTCCCTTACAGAGTCTTAAACTATTGTCCGTTACAGTTTCTGTTCTGACCCCAATGTTCCATCAAAGGTTTGCTAGTCCAAAGTAAAATAATAAACTCCTCGTTGTACTTTACCTTTTGAACAGTATGTTCTGCTAATCACTGCGTTGATCACTGCAGCTAAATGACTGACTTCATGTGATTTGATATTGTTGTCTTAGTCATATCGAGTACTAATGAATACTTCTGTAGGTCTTTTTAAATAAGAGACTTTTATGTTTGTCAGTGTACTAACTCTGTGTCTTTCACAGGGCATCATAAACATCGTCTATATTGTCGGTGTGAACCCGATGGCCCAAGGATCCTCCAGTATGATGTACAATCCAATGCTCATGATGTGCCAGAACCTTTATCAGACCAGCTATTCCCAGATGGGAGGAGTGGGAGGCTTCCCCATTTACAACCAGTACCTTTACCATTACTGCTTTGTGGACCCTCAGGAGGTTTGTAGCTTTGTCTGTAGATATTTTATAGATATGAAGGATTGGATCAATTGTTGATGTGACACCACATCTCCCAAACTCTATATATAAAGTAGATAAAGTAGACCTCGTCAACATTCAAAACATTATGTTAAATTGATCAGGCTGTAACTAAAATAAAAGCTTTAAAAATATCAGAAAATAGTGACATTTTGACATCATAATTTCTTGTTTTGTCCGTCCAACATTCCAGATCTGGAAGACATTAATATATAAATAAAACAAAGAAAAGCAGAAAATCCTTATATTGTATTTATTATATTTATTATATGGACCTGACCCGCTTCTTGAGAGTTTGTACCAGTCTCTGTCCTCTCACTCTGGGTGTTCTTGTCTTGGATAAAAATCTGGAACCAGCAACATTTTCTCATTTTTGCTAATTAAATTATCAGTTGATCATCATATTTGTTGTTGATATAAATGTAATAGAAGATAAATAATAGAAATTCTTGGCTTTACTTGTGTCGTGAGTATTTTACAGCTTCTCATATTAGCAGCCTCGTATTGTTTTGTAATGGAAGTTGTTATCTTGGAGAATTTGTTACATTCATGGTACACGGTGCCACGAATTGTTACAATGACGTGAACACGTGTGTTTTGTGTACTTCTTGTACCAGAATAAACCAGCTTTATCTCAGAGCTTATCTCCTTGACAACTTGAAATTTTATTCCCATGTTCTTGCTTTTTTCTAGGGTGTCGCCATGGTGTGCGGATTCCTGATTGTCATCGCCTTTGGTGTCGCGGCTTTCTTCGCACACAAAACTAGAGGGAAGATCTGGCGCTACGGGAAACCCAACATCTACTGGGACCGGCCTCTCGTCGACGGGAAGGCCTCAGAGGGCAGAGACGTGGAGGACTGGGTAAGAGACAACAGGACGGTAATCACAGATAAATAAATCTGGGTTTACATGGGATTTACAAACAAAAAATCACATTTTGACCCTAAATGACCCTGAGGTTTTGCATGCACAGCTCAATTGAACAGGGTCGCAGCGAGTTTAAATCCAGCCTTAGGAGGAAAGGTTGATGGAAAACAATGTTCACCGATTTGATTAGATGATGATTTTTTTTTTTTCCTCCTGCATAGTAGATTTCAGCCGACAAAAACTGATTGGCATACGCTTTTTACCATCTGTCACACAATTATGTGACTCGTTGCTATGTGGGGAAATTAGTTTCCACCTGTTTTTACAATGCAAAGCAGGTAAGCATGTCGGTAATGAGTCATGTAGTCACCTCACTTAGGTAGTCATCAGTTATAAAGATCGGTTAGGTGATTGTGGTGATGTGGAGCAGCAAAATAGCCGAGCTGAGACGTGCTCAGTCCCAAGGTTTGCTATTCCTGACACACTATATTTGTCCTGTGTATCCGGATAGACTTTGTAATGTTTTGCACCAGTTTACATCTCTCATATGTTATTTTTTTTTAATTGCTTGTGTTTATGAGCTGAAAGTCCAAAAGAAGTGTCACATATAGATCTTTATCACTTTATAGCATCCAAAGGGAAACAGTCTGACTACCGTACCAGTGTTTCCTCTGCCACAGTCACTTTGTTCAGGGTCAGGGCTGATAGCAGTCAGTGCCTGTTTGTTCATGGGCCTACTACCTGGTTTCACTCTGAGTAATCATTAACCACCTCAGAAGATAGCGAGCAAGCAGGTAGTTTCTAGAGAGCCTGCCTCAAGTCTTTAAATGTGGGACTGTTACCTGAAATATGGGTTGATTATTGACTTGAACTGACACTTTTCAAATGATGCCTGTTTCATAGACTGAACGACTGAGATATAACAGTAAGCTAATGTCCTACAGCACATCTTTTGAAATGTAATTAAATGTAATGTAATTAAAATTAATTTCAAAATTATTGAAAACTGAGACTTGGCAGATGGTGTTCAAACTTTAAAAGGCTCAGAGGGACGTAGCATTTGCTATAAGTTTGCAGCGCCAGCATATCTGCACACTTAAAGGACTCTGAATCAATATCTTATCTCACCTAAAGCAGCACCAAACAGACACGGTGTTATATTTGATTATATGGAGCTGCTTGTTTTTGAGAGGGATTGTCGTTGCATGGCATTGTGCACAACAGAGGTGTGGAGTCAGAGCAGACGAGAGTAAATGAGTCAAGCCCAGAGTGAATCCTGTGACTAGCACTGGTGTCTATAAACAGAGCCCCGCTCACTGACGTCATCAGGTTTATTGTAGATACTGTAGTTACATGTTTACTGCTTCTGTATTAAGACATTTAACAAGTCTCGACATTCGAGCGTGTAAGAGATACGTTTTGCGTCTTTAAAGCTGTGCAAAAGGGCAAATTTTCATTATTTATTGAAGCTCGTCAGTGTCAAAGATTGAGATATGTATGTAGGCTGTGGCACATAAACGACTTTACTGTATGAAGACTGTAATCTGTAGAAACAGGTTCAAAGTGTGCAGTTATTGTGTGGACACTATAGCTGATATACATCTTCTGTTCTTCAATAAACAGGTGTAGTGTGTTACAGTTGGCTCATCTGTCCTCGTTTTCCTCGTATTTCAAACCTTCTAGGCTGTACTGATTTTTTTTCCTCCGTGGCTGCACTACCTGCAAATCAGTGCCTCAAAATGAGTCATCAGGCTTGTTTGGCTCCTTTAAACACAAGGCCAGTGACTAGTCTGAAGGCTGTGGTTGGTTTGAGATTGGACCATCTCTGTTGCTGAGCTCGGGGGAGGCCTGGCTCGCTCTGATGACCTCACACACTGGCCTCATTCAGCTCGCCCAGGGAGGAGGGTGGGGGGGGCTGTATTGCATTGTGTCTGCTGCATGAGGTCATCAGTCGGTTTCTGCAGGGCTGTCTGTGTGCTGGAAATGCTGAATTGCTGCACAGATGTAGAGTGTTGTCATCTGGGGCTGGTTTCATCATCAAATAAGGAGAGAGAGTGTGATTTGAAGCGTATAAAATGTTATAGTTTGAGCATTTAACATGTTAGAATAATGCGTTTTTATTATTCAAGCGGACATTTTCAATTTTCAAGCTTACATAAATCTCTATTTTTGCTTTTTTCACTCTTAACATCTTGTCGCTTCCCCTCTTCTTCTACTAGTCCTCGATTTCTGCCTTTTCTCCATCACGACGCTGCCCCCCCCCCACTCCCTTCTTCTTTTATCGCACATCCACTTCTCCCTCCTCCACTTTGCCTTTCTGCTTCTCCTTCACTTACCCCTCCCTCGGCGACCATCCCGCCTCTCCGTCTTCGCCTCTTTGCTTTGTTTCGCCAGGTTCAAGTATCTCAGACATTCTTACTGTGCTTACATAGTCTGTTCATGGTGCGGCAGCCACTGTGCCGCTCACTGAGAGGCCATTGTTGGGTTTTGAACTGCAACTCTTCAAACGGGATTCTCCTGCAGCTGCAAGGAGGGGTAGCTCCCCCTCCACCTCTCCCCCCACCCGAGTGCTCCAACAACTATGATTGTTGTTTTTTTTTGGGAGCTAAGCTGATATTTTCCTCTGCTCCTGCACTGTGAGGAATTTAGGAGATTGCTCCATAATGCGGCGTTCAAGAAGCAGGAGAGCGGAGGTTTCATAAGAGTTTTATATAGCGGGGTATTAGTGAGTTCTCATTTCTAACCTGAGTCTGAAATAGATTTTTTGGGCTCACTTGCCAAAAGGCTGGTAAATTAAAAAATGTAACTATCAGGCACATGTTTTACCACGAAGGATATGTACATTTTAGACGAGTAAAGGAAATATTCAGACGCTCATGTGCAGGTGTGTTAAATGTCTTGTTTCAGAGGAACATTATCCTGCAGATTACTCCTGCTCAGGATGTTTTTATTTAACGTAATAATGCAGAAACATGTCAGCAATCAGCACCAATCAGTAATATTTCATGTATAAAAGCAGATACTTTGTGAGTAGAGTTTGAGCTTGATTTAAAAACCTTCTCACTTATTTATACAATAGATGATTTTAGTCTTACTCACTCCTTGTTTTTCTTTTTAGGAGCCTCCGTACCTTCAGATTTTTGCTAACATGAAGCCAGTTATCCATTAAAAAACCCCCAAAACAATAGCTACCATTCTGTGTAGGGGTCTTGTAAAAGGCATCTAATGATTGATACATTTAGTGGTCTCGCCGTAAAAGAAACGGTGACCAACCCCCCCAGGGCCCTTCATTGTGAGGAACTCTCTCATGCAGACGCTCTGGTCTCACAGGAAGTCTTGGTAATTACAGATTAAGGGGAATGTTTTTACATGACGGACACTGTTTCCTTTTGTATGAATAAAGAAAATAGGAACACGTCCGTCCCAGGTGTTCATGAAGACATAAGTCAACAGATAGAAGTGAAAGCCAAGATTCAATTATTGTCCATTGTCTTCTGTGCGTATGTAATATCTTTATGAGTAATCTTGAAACAGGCTTAGCATATGGGAACGCTGCAAACAATGAAAGGTATTCGGTTTATTTAAAGTTAATGTCTGGTTTGTTTTACAATTAACCTTTAACCATCCTGTGTTTTATTTCTCTGGAGCTTTTCAAGCATGATGAGCCAAGCAGATAACCATCGTTTCATTAAGGAGCTGGACTGTGCCGTCCAATTACGTGCTCCGCTGCTCTCTCCAACTTAAGGCACTAATTATATATGTCTCTACTGTGGAAATAGTTTTTCTTCCTCACTTAAAAGTCACTGCTAATGTTTATACTGTCCACGTTAATTAATTTCAGCCGTGTGAAGTGTAATTACGCTGTGCTGCTTGTGGCTGTACAGGTCATTTAAACCTGTCAGTTAGTCAGGAAGTCAAGTCAGAAAATGAGCCCGTGGTGTGGTTTGTTCTTTGTGAGTGTTTCAGTTGTTTGTTTGTGTTTGCTGAGTCTGTTCCTTTAGCTTTTTCCTGCTTTGCTGTAGGTAAACAATGTGGAGGAAAGCCGCAGTGTTCAAGACGCCCCTACTCTGTTGGTGTCAGAGAAAGGAGGTGGACTGCTCAATGCCTCAGCCAACAGTGTCATCTCCTACTCCCCAGACAAGGTGGACAGCAGCTCCTTTAATGGAGACGTGTACGACCACAACCAGTAAGTCCAGAGCCCGATTTTTTTTATATACAAAGGGCTCAAAAGTCTCAGTCACCATGTCTGATTGCAGGTTTAGAGCAGTTTTAAATACACACAACTTTTCAGGCTCACGCATATTTTATTTCTTTAATCCTTCTATAAAACTTCTATCAAGGAAGAAAAGCAGCATCCGTTTATTCCTCGCACATGACTCACAAAAGCAAATATCTAATCACAGCTTTGTTTTAAAACCCACATGAAAACATATTGTCCCGCCCACAGCAGAGAGCCGTGTTTGTGTGACCTTTGAGCCCTTGTCGGATTAACTTTTCCTTGTTTTTTTTTTTTTCTCATGTTCATTGATTTCCCCGAAGAAGGGAAAAAGGCAGTGTGTTTTTGAACTATTGTATTTGCTTTTTCTTCAATGATTTCTGAAGTACTCGTGTTTGTCGTTAGTGTCCTCGAGACTGCAGCGTGTGTGTGTGTAAAGTTTTGTTAAATACATTTCTCTTTTCATTTCAGCTTTTTGAATGAATGAATGAATGATCTTACAGCACTGTTAACTAAACAAAATAATCAAATCATTTAATTTCGTACAGGATTTCGAGGGAGTTCAAAGTCCAAAACGGGATCACAAAATAATCACAGCTGCCGTTTCATAAGCAGAAGAATGTTAGCCTGAAGACCTGCAGTGTGCCCAGTTGTTGACGTAATTCAACCCCCCCCCCCCTTTTTTTTTGTAAGAACTTGTAATATCTGCGCCGCTGGATTTGGATTCCTCTACAAATCCCTACAAACCTACAAAATTGAGCGTGTCTCCCCCATCTCGTTATGAAAGAGCCGCACCTGATTCCTGGTCGCTCGGAGAAATCCGCATGGTGCAGAGTCAAATTACAGAGTGCAAGCAACAACAGTCATTAGTGGTTCACACTGTCTGCCTTTGTCCATATGGCATCTGTCTCGGCCGTATCAGTAAATATTTGTTATGTTTAGTCATAGTTTCATATAAAACCACTCCTAAAGATAGCGGTGTTAGATAGCGGAGTAAATTGTCTGTGTCTTAGACTTTCAAGGAAATTACAGATTTATCCCGTAAAACCTTTACCGTACTTTCACTGTAGAATCTCGCTGATAAAATCTTTGTGTTGAAAGAAACGTCAATATGATCCCTAAATCCTTATACACACGGCAAAGAGGCCTCTCAAGACATAAAACACCAGACTAAACACACAGTGTTTCTTTAGACGGGGGCTCCTGGATCAATGAGAATCTTTACAGACCTATAAAAAAAATACACATTCAATCCCTGTTCATTCAGGCTCTCAGGCCAAAGGTGTTGTTACGGTGTTTGATGCAGTAGCTGTCAGTCCGTTACTTTTAAGTTGACACTACGTCATTTATTCTCTTGTCTTGCTTTTGTTTCTACTTATAACACTGCGTCTTTCCTGCTGCTCTGTTGTTATTGTTGTGCGTAACTTCCTTTTCGTCATTTTGTTTATTGATGTAAAGTGTCTTTTAAGAGCGCTGTATAAATAAAACATTATTTAAGACAAATGTTTTCCATGTAGAAGTTTTCTAACAGCTTTAAGCATAGTTACCGTTTTAGGTTTTTCTAGGTTTTTATTTTATTCTGGTCTTAATGAAGAATCTTCTCATATCTTTGTCGCTGACCTGCAGATACTCAGAGCACACCACCAGCCGACCATCGGAGGCGTTCTCTCACGGTGGAAGGACCAGCTCCAGTCCTTCAGAAGAGACAGGCGGAGGCCGTAAACCTTCTGCCAACAGGGGCAAGAGACGCAGACGTAACCCCGAGCTGGATGAGTCTCAGTATGAGACGGAGTACACCACAGGAGGAGAGACGGGCAACGAACTCGACCCGGAGGAGTGGGAGAGGTGAGATTTAAGCTCCTACAACTGCACAGCTGTATCTGTGAGCTGCTCACACACCGTCTGGATTAGAGACGGAAACGTCGTTAGCAGAGAACATAGCATGTAGAGTCAAATACTGCTGCTCCCTCAGGACCAGACCTCAATTCTCTGATTTAAATGAATAACTGTAAGCTCAGGAAATCAGCCTCACACGAGAACGACTTTGTTTATAAGACAATGCAAATACAACATCCTTCAGTTAGAAACATGCAAGGATAGATAAGTACGTAAACAGATGAATGAGGAGCAAAGAAGGTGAATATTAAATCTCACTTTCAGTCAAACATGCAGATGGAAAAATCTGCAGTCCGCATATATACCTCACTCTGTCCAGGAGATTAGTTAATCTCCTGAGGCATGCCATTCCTCACTACTTGTACTCAGGCATAATGAGAGAATTGGGCCAAAGGTACAAAACAGAGGAATCGACGTAGTTTACAAGAAAGTTGTTATATTAGGTTGTTTGGATACACCCTGATTTGGAGACGTTTGGATTGGACCAGACCAACCAGCACTCATGTCTCCTTGATCTGTGCTCTGTGTTCAGCAGTCTGAACCGCGGGGAGTCTGATGACCTCAGTGAAGTTTGTAAGGTGTGCTTTTCATGTGCAGGAAGGGAGTTTTCTTCTTAGTGATTAATGCAACTTTAACTCTGATGCTGATATCTGCTTGTCTTTCTCTCTTCTCCAAACTCTCCATGCTTTTTTTTTTGTTCCTTTGCCCTTCCATGCTCTCCCTCCTCCTCCTCCTCCTCCTCCTCTTCCAGCATGTATCCAGAGATAACATCCGATGAACAACGTCATGAGTATAAGAGAGAGTTTGATGCCGATCTTAGGGAGTACAAGCGCCTGTGTGCAGAGATGGACGACATTAACGATCACTTAAACAAACTCAGTCGGCAGCTGGACACACTGGATGAGACTTCTGTCAAATACCAGGTGAGACATATGCAGGACGCACCTCAAAGAGTCAGGAGATTTGCATAACGGGAAAACAAAAATGTGGTTATGAAAGCAAGATGAGTCTAAATTAAAAATCAGAGCTGCTGTAGGGAAGGTCGTCCCCCCACACTGCAACTAAAATATTCCTGCTCACACTCCTCTTTCTTGCTCATGCTTCACAAGCCCTAAATTCAGATATTGACACCCAGAACGTCCAGCATTTGCACAATTTCATTTTCAGTTGCTGAGTCACTCGTGTTCTTAGCTCAGCAGATTAAATATCCAACGTATCTGACGTCCAGGGATGTTGTGGAAATATATCTGTCCTCCACCTCACAAAGGGTTCTATCTTTTCTATCTTTTTATCAAAGATAGATAAATGTTATCATTCAGGTGTCAAACACAGATGTCAAATGTTTTTATAGGACATTTCAGCAACAAGGCAATTCAAAGTGCTTTACATAGATCATAAAAGGCATTAAAACAGAATATAAAAGCAAGACAAGGAAAAAGAAAACAATTTAAAAAAATCTTACATGATGTTAATGTTAAAATGTTTGTAAATGAAAAAAAGCTGAAATGAGAATGAGGCAGATAAAGATAAAGAGAATAAGAGCAGCAGTGCAGTGTGAAATATTAACCCTTAATGTGGTTTAATGACAGGCAGTGGCAAACAGAAAAGTCTTTAGCTGAATGAATGTGATGAGCGATGTGATGTGTTGAATGTGAGGTTTGCATGATAATAAATGTATTTCCTTCTTCTTTCATCAGACTGTAGCCGAGGAATATAATCAACTGAAGGACTTGAAGCGGGTGAGGAAACATTTCTGAGTTTATAGTTTATAAACCTGCCTGTAAAAAAATATAAAGCAGATATTTGTGGCAGCAGTGTTACAGAGTTTGTTGTGAAAATCCACAGATGAAATGTCATCTATTGCAACTCTATGGCAACTGATCATAGTTATTATTATTATTATTTTGAATATAGAGTAGAAAAGCAAACATTGTTACACTGTTTAGTGATATTAAATGTGCTCTCTCTCCTCTGTAGACACCAGACTACCAGTCTAAGAAGAAAGAGTGTCGCAGGCTGAGGCACAAACTTTTCTACATCAAACGCATGGTGAAGGACTACGACAAGACCCACTAATGAACCCACTGAGTCTCGACACTCCGCTCTCACAGACATGATGGTCTACATGATGCCGAGATACACTCCAAAATGCTACAAAGACTCTGTGAAAAGGCTGAGACCAAAGTTACCTGTACAGCGCTTACACTCAATGAGCACACACACACACACACACATAGGGAACATACTGTAATATACTTGCGCAGCTATCCTTGTTAGGACATTGCATTGACTTCCATTCATTATGGACGGCTTAACCCAAACGCAAACCATAATAACCAGTTCACACTTTACTCCTAAACTTAACCAGGACCTGAGAAATGACATTTTGCCTCATTAGGACCTGGTTTTGGTCCACACAAGGACTGCTGGTCCTGACAAGGTTGGTGTTTATAACAGAAAAGGTCCCAGTGAGGTGACAAAAGACACACGCGCGCACACACACGCACACACACACACACACACACACACACACACACACACACACACACACACACACACACACACACAGGGAACATACGGTATGTTAATATTAATGATCTGATCGTTTGTAAAACAGCAGAACTGGATGACTGGACTTTTTTAGGGAGAAATGGAAGCAGCAGCCTGAACTGAATCCACTTCCACAGCAAACACTGCCATTTTCTTAAAGGGTCAGCTCGTTGTCGGCCGCATGCAGCCGGCTGTGAAGATCAGAGGGTGAGGTTGGAAAAAGGTTGTTTGAAAGTCACCTGACCTTGCTCGGTTTCTGTGATTCTGTTTGCTCTCTCGCTTGGCAACTTTTCTGTGTTTTTATCTCCGGTTGAGATAAGAGTTGGAGCAGTAATGGGTGAGACGGGTTGCTGGAGGTTGTTAGCGAGCAAATATGTTTCTTTTTAACCCTTTGCATGACATTAACTTTGTCAAAAATTAAGTTTTGTTGTGCTTGTCTCATCTCTGTGTCAGTATTCGTTACTAACAACAATGCCAGCAGAGTTAACTGCTCTCGTCCAGGACCACGTGTATTCTTCTAATGTACTGGCTTTATGTCGAAACTTAAGATTTTGATACTGAATATCTAAATATAGATGCAGTGAGACCAAAAAGGGGACTTAGTGGCTAATTGTATATACTTTTAAGGGATCATGTTTATACTACATAAGTATTGAAACAATGCTTTATGGTTTTTATGTACTGCAGGAATCAAAAGAACAAATTTATAGTACATATCTGTCTATTAGGTAATTAGCATCTGTGATAACATTATCTGTTATTTGTACATAATAAAGACACACAGTGTTTGTTTTTAATCGGTCAAAATATGCTGAATCTATGCAAATTGGTGAAAAACATCTAGATTATTTTTGTATTTTTTGTTGTAAGCCCTCAACAAACTGGAAAACGTCGCTCTCACTGTTTCTGACTGTCTATAAGCTAAGTTCATATTTTTCATTAGATTCCTTCTTGGCCGATGAAAATGATTATGTGCTGATTCCATGTGTGGTGATTCTGTATTAATCCACTTCATATACAAAATATTATGATCTTGTGTATGTTTTAAAATAGTTTTCACACTCTCATGATTCATCTTGTATTTTTATGAAGAACATTGTTGTCATTTTACAAACCATTTGCGAGCCATTTATTTTTGTATGGATTTATTTTCTCTGATGCTGTCATAAAAGACCTTTTTTTTTTGTTTTTATTTTGTAACTGTATACTTCCATAAGGTATGAATGATGTCTAAAAAAGTGTTCAATAAGTAATAAACATTTCTAATTCTCTAAAAATGAGTCGTCTTTTATCTCACCTCTCTCTGTGCAGCTGCTGTTAGTGTCCAGCAGGGAGAGCAGATGACTTTTCTCTCTTCTCAGGGACACAGCAGCTGATCTCAGAGAGCTAAATGTTAGTTGTTACTGCCCTCTACTGGTCAATATCTCCAAAAACCTTTTACTGGAGCTGTTTTACCATAATGTATACCAAGTATTTTTGCTGTTGGTATACAAAAAAGTCATCATGTTATACCAACAGGAAAGAAATAATACATCATACTGCAGCCTGAATTAAACTTCACAAGGTGAAAGCATTATCCGAAATATATAACATATATCCAGCTGTCTCACCATCATCTGCAGTGTTGTTGTTGTTTTTATACTTTTTGCAGCTGTGAGCGCCACTTTTCCTTTGTGTAAAAACATGGTGGGACACCGACAGTCAGCATACTGTCTGTTTTTACTATATATATATATGTCACTTTTCCTGTGTGAATATGCTGTACTGTAGTTCAGGAGAACCTTTAAGTACTTGATTATTTCCATTTAATGCAGCCTTATATTTCTACTCTACTACATTTCAGAGGGAAATATTTTACTTTTTACACAGCATTTATTTCACACCTATAGTTACTTTTCAGATGTAGATTTTACAAATAAAACAGATGATGTATTTTACATGTGTAATTAATTTAGACCAATTAGTTTTCACTTTTACATATAAGAGTATTTTTTCTATTGATCAGTGTAAAAAAGTAAATCTTCTTTGATTCCATGTTGAGACAAAAAAACCAAAGGAGTTAATTATTATTTTTACAGATGCTGTATATCTGTATTTGTATAATCAATATCACTCAGTGGGGCCATTTTGCATAATGAATGCTTTTACTTTTCGTACTTCAACTAAATTAAGCAACTAATACTTCTGTATTTTGCCTTAAAGGTGCACTATGCCAGAATTTTAGTTTAAAATATTCAAAAATTAACTAAAATTATCAAAAGAATATGAAGAAATAACAGTTTTAACATTAAGTCAAAGACTTCTACATATTGTATTGCAGAGATATCTACTGAAGTTAGCATGCTAACCAGCTAGCTGCAGCCTGTTCTGTCTGGTAATACCACTTTGTACCTCAAAGGTGATGGTGAATCACCGTGGCGTCCAGTCTGCCCTCGGTCCAACATGAGAGAAAAAAACTGCTGCCCAGAACAACGAGAAGGGTCTATCAGCAGTCGTGCACACCTACGTGATACACCAGCTTTACTACATGACACACACCCCCTGATGTTATCACCATAACACTGTTGCTACACGACACACACCCCTGACCTCTAACCCTAACCATCTGACTGCTCATGGCTAAACCTAATCAAGTGGGTGTGTCACGTAGATACTGCGAATCCGCAGATAGACCTGTGTGTGAGCAACTGGAGCCGGGCTGAAAACTGTTGAAATTTTCACTGTAGGACTGTTAATATGTCACTTTATTCATTTTTAATATGTTTTCATGCGAGAAAGTAACCATTTAGATTCCTAACGTGGTCAGTTTATCTAAATGACAGCTATTTAGAAATTTACTGCGATGACAGAGAAGCTGCTGGCATCTGATCTGTGCAGCTCTTTGATAATTTACCGCTAGATCTAATGACTCTGTAGCATTTTGATATGTTGACGTAGAACAGATCCACTGTAAACAGTAAGCTTTACGCTGTATTCAGTGAGTTATAGTTCTATGAGAGTGGTGGTGGTTTCTAGTGAAATGCTGCCCCCTGTTTGTTTGGTGCAAATCTTACTTAGTGCACCTTTAAGTAAGATTTTGAATCCAAAACTTGTAAATGAATATTTTTATACTGCGGTATTTCCACCTTAACTTAAATAAAAAAAAATCTCAATACATCTTCCACTGCTATATTTAAAACCTGCAGTATACATTAAGGAATTGAGACACATAATTTTGACCGAATATCACTAACCACTAATACTATACTTTGTATCTACTCCTGCTGGAGTATTAGTTTGTATAATGTGTGTTAAAGTGTATTTAAATTTGGCCATTTTTCCATTTGATGAGACCTGATCAACATTATCAACACTGCCAGTTTATGAAACACTAATACAGTTGTTGATGCCACTGTCAGGTCTCATTAATAGAACAAAATTATATTTTAAAAAAACGCAACTTGAGAATTTTCAGCTCTTTTGAGTCTTTGTTCTCTAATGTTTGATTTTCTTGCTTCACTTGTGTGTTTTTTTGGATAAAAAGCATCTGCCAAATGACAAAATGTAAAATGTGATGCTGCAGCCAGTGTAAGCAGATGATGTAATGTCAATGTAATGCAGGCTTTTTACATCAACAATTTGTCGATTGTTTATATGATTAATCACTTACATAAAAAGATTGGGGGAAAAAACCCTCAAAATTTCAAGTAAGGTGACGTTTTTAAATGGCTTGTTTTTTCAGACCATTTCAAATATATTCAATTTAAAATAACAGAGAACATAAAAGCAGCAAATCCTTACAAGCTGAAATTAGCAAATATTTGGCATTTTTGCTTGATTAAACAACATAAACTATTAATTAATTTCTCAGATTGTTGATTAATTCTATGTTAATGAGTGATAATAATATAATCACTTAATCGTTTCAGCTCTAATTACTAGTAAAGCGTTTCCGATTCTGGCGGATGTGTGCAGTGTGTCTACTCTCTGATACTCAAATCATCCACAGAAAGAATGTGCATACTTTTATTTCTAGTAATGCAAAAAATAACCAGTCAGCCACATCAACTTCTTTGCATTTCTAGGTTTGGCATGGTCATAGAAACATGGTTCTTTTAAATGTAAAGCTACACAGTCAAATCACTACAGTTTATATTCCAACAAACAACATAAAGTGGTACAAGAACAGCATTTTGGGCTGTTGATGAAGTTGTTTGATCACATCAGGGATCATGGCCATTGTTTCTTTTTTTAAAAATGAGATATAATAACAGGTAATACAATTTAAAAAAAAAAATCATACAAAATTTTTTGTTATCTCAGTACCAACACACACCATAACCTTTATACACGTGGAGTACCTTGCATAAGCAGAATAATTACTGTTATCTCAAAGTGACCTCTGTCCATTTGACCATGTTTTAACACACTGCTTCACAAAGGGGAACACAAATGTGAAACTGCTTCCCTCATAAGAGCAAAAGAATCAGAAAAGAAAGTGTCATTTGACTCCGTGTAGCTTTCATGTACAATCTATCAAACTTTAGGCGTCTTCTTACATTTCACTTCAAAAACATTTTCAGATATACTTTGGCCAACAATCTGGTGGACAGACAGGTCTTTGTTTAGGGGGAATATTATTGATAGGTTGGTACCTTGATCCCTTTATATTTATCTTTAGCACATGAACAGTTCACTATACAATCTTTGTCTTTGATGTATAAAACATGAGGTAATAATGTTAGACGGGGATGTCACTGTCTGAGGAGCCAGGTGTGTGTTTAAGAGGCTGCTGTATTATAAAGTACATTCACCTCCACTTCCTGTCTGCTTCATTACTTGCAGAGTGGAAACTAAAGCCGAAAAACATCATTGTATAATATACTATATTAAAGCCACTATGTGTAGAATATTGTCTTTTTTCTTACTACCACCGGGGGGCGTCAAAGTCAGAAATTTTCAAATCTTTACATTGTGGCTTTAAGTATATAACATACTGAATATTTCATGTATGTACCATATATAGTATAACATACAATGCAATGCTGTGATTGTTATTCTTTATTAACGGCTTGCAAGGTGATACTTCGCAGTAGAGCACTCTTCAATATTAATTTGGTGACAAATTCATTCCACTTCTGGGTTCATTACTTAGAAATGATGAACGCAACATGTCCCAGTTGTGACGATTTAAAGCTCTGAAGCTGCCACAAATGGCCAGCTGTGCCTGTCAGTGATATTTACTGCTATGGCTTCATTTGGACTAAAAAATAAAGCAGAAAGAAAACACACAGAGCCTGGGTTCAAACGGAGTCACATAAGGGGTGATATGGGAGGAGGTAGTAAGGGCACATGGCCTCTTGTCAGAGTCTGCATTTTAATTAAAGCCTTGTTTTTGTCCAGAATGAGACAAAATGAGATCAGATGGAGTTCACAGCAAACTTACAAGTGCTGCAAACATATATATATATATGTATATATATGTATGTTTAAAGACAATCGTGCATGTTGTTTCCCTGAAAGCAGCTTTAGTGTGACTTCCACCAAACTTTACAGAGCTAATGTGGAAACAGCTGATCTCTACACGTTAAACTCCTCAGTTTGTATTTATAACATTCAGTTTGTGTTTGTAGTAATCATTGTGAGCTTTGTGTCCTCCCAATCTGATCTCGGTACGTCTCACTCTGAAGGCCGGCAGGGTTCACTGTCCCGGTACGTAGGGCCAGCTGATGGAGCTCCCTGATAGCTGCATGTCTCGAATCAGCGTCTCGATGGGCGTCTTGCCCACCAGCCGCATGAAGAAGAGCTGGGAGATGAGGTTGGCCGGCACGGCGCGCAGAGCGGGGAGGCGCAGCAGCAAGCGGCCGAAGCGCTGAGGCTGGTTAGGGTACTGCAACCTCTCATACTCTGTCAGAGCCACCTGGGCCTTCTCCTGCAGGGACTCCACATGGGCTGGGTCGGTCAGACCACATGCATCTGTGAATGGTAGAAACAGGATGTCATCACTACTTAATTGTTTTGTTTTTTAACAAGCCAAATTTCTCTCTCCTAATACAGATTCCAATACCACAATATGGTATCATGGTATCTGCCAATACCGAGTACTGGGGCTTTTTCCCAAATTTATACCTGAAACAAACTATGAACACAAAACTATCACCTTTTAAGCTTGTGCACTTGACAAATTCATTTGTTGTCATGTTTCTGTCCACCTGGCAGATGTAAGTCCAATGTTCACTCTCCTTTTGGGTCTGTTTTGGTCTCCACTATCTCTTAAGGGCAATATCCACTATGTTCACCAGCAAGTCATTAACTTTGTCTTTCTGTTATTGCTGCTGGGAAGGTAAAGCACAGAGTGTATTTTGTGCTTTTTTGCTGCCCGCTTTGGCCCAAGATGACACTGATAAAGACAGTGGAAGTTAAGTTTTGAGGTGGAAAAACCAAAGCAATGAACTGAAAGATGTTAAAATTCATTACAGTTGCTTTAAAATCATTGTCCCAATGATTTTAAAGGTCATTCCAACATTGGGATCATGTTTATGTTAGATAACACAGGGCTCGTCATGACTGAATGAATGCAACAGAATTTTATAAAGTCATCGCTGACAACACTGTATTTAATGTGGATCGGTCACAGCTGACTGATACCTGATCCACTTAACAAGGTATGTATCGGCCTCTGATATCCATCTTGCAGATCAGATCAATGTGTCCCTGTTTTGGCCATTACACACTTTGTGATCCTATGTAGGTCTAAACTGTAAATACATCTTTTACTTGTGTTTTTGGTTCCTTAAAGAAAACTGTATGTAATGTATCTATGTATGGACTCTATGTATTGGTCAAAAGCACTACAGACCTTTAAACTTAAACTGTCTGATTGCTGATAAACAGGATGCCTGTTTTTCTATAAAGACACTTGAGGTCAGTTTACAGTTAAAATATCCAGTTACAGTAGGTGTCATCACTCAGATAACCTTGAAAAACAGCCAGACTTACCAGGTGAAAAGAGTGCAATGGCTTTGAGGCAGCTGTACTCAGCTGAGTCCACCTGCAGCCTGTTGAGTTTGTCCACCTGATCTTGGAAAACCCTGACCTGGTCCATGAAGGACACCACGCGCTCTGCAGACATCGGTGACGAATGAAACCCGGCCGCTGCCAGCAGGGGAGCCATGTGAAGAGGCAAGGCAGACTGAGCTGCGTTCAGGATGAATAGCTCACTCCAGCTGAGCCTCAGCAGCGCCACCTGCAGGGTGAACAGGTATTTTGGTAATTGGGAAATTAATATCTTTATATGCTAACTCATGACCCCTCATCACAGGTTATGTGTTTTGTTAGGACATGAACTGTGAGCAGTGGTGGAAAGTAACTAACTACATTTAATCAAATATTTTATGTACAATTTTGAGGTACTTTACTTCTACTTTATTTCTATCTTATACTACTTTATACTTAAACAAAATATAATCTGCAAATAAACGATCATCTATTAATTATAGGTTAAGTAGTATATAAAGTAGGTCAAATTAGCTGCACCTTTACCAGCTGCATCAACAAAGTGATGCTTACTCATTAAAACAAATAAATCTGACTGACAAGAGCTGTGACCCATTTTACACAAAGTTCATAAACTTTTCAAGTAAAGGCTTGGATTGTGTCTCAAGGTGCATGATGAGTTCTTTTACTTTTGGTATTAGAAGTATATTTTGATGCTAATGTGTTTACTTTTACTCAAGTAAAATCCTTAATGCAATACTTTTACATTGTGGTAATTGCGACTTTTAATCAAAATAAAGTTCTTAAATAAACAGCGTTTAATTTGCATACTTTTTAGAGAATTGAATCTGAAAGTACAAGCACAATTTCAACCCCCCTAAAAGTAATTATGAAATGTTTGGAAAAAACAGACAAACTGTAAATTTGTGTAGCAAATTAACTGAGTTAATGAGATTTTTGTTTTTCATTCCAAGCTGCTGTACATTGGGAGACTTTGCACTTTGATTTCAGTGACATTTAGCAAAATCAATAGTCCATGTTTAAATGAAGGGTAAACAAAAGGCAAGGAAGGCAAAATATTGAGTAATAACTACTGTATATGAGATGAGATAGAGTTGTACTTTGTAGTTCCACTAAAAAAAACCTAAACAAAATGATTTTACATTAAATTATTTTGTTTGGTGTTTCCTCAGCTTTTGTATTTGGACTTGACTTTTTGGACCTAGCTATAATTGTGAACTGCATCCAAAAACACTGATACTGACCTGCTCTGAGACTGGCAGCTCTGGGAAGTATGGGATGTTTCTGGCCCACTCGATGGTGCTAAAGAGGAGCCGGGCAGCCAGCTCACAGATGCTGTCTATGCCCATGACGGAGGGTCCGCTCGCAGATGCCTGCATCTGTGCCTGGCTGTATGGGGCCCCGTAACGGCTGCTGGGGTACGGCTCAGCCCGAAGGAGCTGGGTGATAAGCTCTGATACTGGCTGCCCGTTGAAGTAGTCCGCTCCAACATGACCTGGCCCCGGTCCTCCAACCCCACCTGCCAGGGAGTTGGGACTGATACCTGAGTGAGATGGAGGGATCCGGCCCCGCTGAACAGCTGCAGAGGGAAGAGAGACAACAGAGTGTCAATCAGTGACTGAGAAATAATATATTGCTGCTGCACTCTTGCAGAAGAGAAAAGGCTTGTCAGAAGCAGGAGAGACGTCTGATGTGTGAATCTATGAACAGATGTTCACTTAAACTGTGTTTCTCATCTGCTGCAAAAGCATTTTTACAATGTTCTACTCAAGTAGAACTGCAGTTTTCTTTTTAACATACACTCAGTAAAATATGTTACATTTTTAGAGGATATCAGCATTGTTGACTGAGATTTTAACTAGTTGAAGTTGGATTGTTTATATTACATAAACTTATTGACTGGAAACATGCTCTTTTTGACCTTTGAAACGTTAGTCTGTTTGCACTATTAAAGGCTGCAAATAATTCTTATTTGTTTCTAAAATGATTCACTTTATTAGAAAAAATAGAAAATGACTGAAAACTTGCCTTCACCACATATAATGTGTAAATTGTTATTTATTGAAATTCAGGCGTTCTACTAAATGTTGACCTCCATCAGATGTGTTTTTGGTTTCTTTGATGTTTCTTTGTTCGGAAGCAGGATTTTGAAATGTGGTAGTAAATGTTAAGTAATTCATATTTTTTTGTATTGACTTAAATGCCTGAGTTTCTGAACATTGTGAGCAAATTCCTTTTTTCATTAACTCATGCTCAACTATAGAAAAATGACAGTAAATGTATCTCCTTTTTATACTACACTACATGCTTTTAAAGTGTCTGAATGGAGTCATTATTAACAAAGACCTTGTTGTGTAGCCTTGGTCTGGAGTTGTACATTCTAATTATGACTCAAAGACTCAATAAATTACAGCTGATAGTGGGTTTGAATAGAGTTTTCGAGGTTGTGGAAAATGTATTTACATCTCTAAAATATTATAACACAAAGACTTTTACTCATTCTCATTTAAACGCTTAGGGAACAAAATGTCCAAATAGATCTCTGAGCTAAACTTTGACAGTAACAAGCCAACTGATAAATACAGTTGCCTTACTCACCAATACTTTACCACCACAATCATAAGTTAAGTGCAGCAATAGTGAGACTACTGCTGACCTGAGTGATTAAAATCTAATGCCAATGTCCTAATGTGAGTGCTCTGCCTGAGGTTAATGCACTATTGCCTTCACTGTTCCAAATGTTAAATGAGCACTGCAGGCTGTTTTAAATTGCAGTCAATAAAGTTTCAAGTGCCAAAATCTCTCTTAAGCATTCCGAGTGGCTGCCTCCCTCAGTGGGTTAAAGGTGAAACCAGATATTTCCAGGTAATGTGGAAACAGTGCGACCCGCATCACAGCCACGGTCAGCATGGTTCATTAATAACCAGGCCCAATATAACCTCTGGCACAGTGTCACCTCACTGCACATTATGTATGGTGGTGTCCACTGACACAGACTGAAATACAAGCGGGGTAGTATGTCTAGTGAAGGCTACTAGAATACAATTACAGATGGGTTTCTGTCAACGGACTTTGATATGACAGTAAATTAAAACAGTTTGTGATGTGATAATGAGGGTATAATTCTTGTAATGAAAAGAATATACGAGGCAAAATGGGAATCAGAGTTTTCCATGCTGAAGTAATGAAAATTACAAACTGTAATTAACTGGTTTTATGTCATTATGACTATAGAGACAAACAGCTCGGTTTTGACAGAACAGAAGATGGAGCACAACTTGTTTTTTCCTGTTATGTGAAAGAGCACAGTTGCCTCCAGTTGCCCCCTCGTCCCTGAAGTTCAACAGCTGCAGGGAGTCCAGCACCAGGGTGAAAACATGCTCTAGTTGACAGTATAAATATTGTGCTTGGATTGCTGGCAAATGTCAGTGGCTGCTTCTTAAGAAGCAGGCGTTTTCTCTGCGAATCAGCCATTTCTCAAGTATTTGTGCTTGTGTGGGATCGCTTCATGCTGGATTTATGTGCATGAATCAGTCTGTTTGTTGGTACATTTACTCAGGTAGTCTACTTAAGTGCAATTTTGAGGGTGTTCATACTCATGTATTACCATTTTGTGCTACTTAATGCTTCTACAACACATTTCAGTGGCACAGATGCACAGCTTTATTTCACTTCTAATAGTAATGTTGCAGATTAAGATTTTACATTGAAAACATACTGTAAAATAAACTTATAAAATATTATGTATTATTACAGTTTATACTACCCAACATTATAAAAAAAATAGTTCAATTAATTAGCACCAGCTCAACCAGCTACAAGGCTAAATTTAATAATACATGTAACACGTAATAATAATGAATGAATCTGCAAAGCAAGCACTTTTGATGGTATCACTGAAGTACATTTTGATGATTATATGTACTTTTCCTGTAGTAAAATTTTGAATGTAGAACTTCTACTGAAAATGGAGTATATTAACACTTAGTCCACCTAATGAATATGAGTCTCCTTTTAGCTTTGTTTTATCTGTCTCTTTAGCTACTAAATGCTCCACAATGTTCACCAGCTAGTCCCTAAACTTTGTGTTTGCTGTTTGGTGTTGGACAGAATGTTTATCAGAGCTTTTTCACTCAAAACAGCTACCTGTTGTAGCTGGAAACAATGCAAATGAGATCGGTGAAAGTTTAACCAAAACAGTAAAGTTACGGGCCATAGAACAAAAACAAATATCTGAAACAAGCCACCAATTTAGGGGATAATTGTCTGTAGGTTCGTCATTTTGAGTGACCCCTTTTCACGTTACACATAAGAAGCACATTTAATAATAAAATTAAATTTAACTGTTAATATAAAAATATCAATTAGAGCACCTTTAAATAAAGGAAAAGTAGAAGTAGGAATAATCTAAATATAACTCTCAGATGTTTCACATCTTGCAGTGGAAAACTCATTTGTGTCTCTACTAATCCTACAAAATTCATCTTGACTTTTTTTTTTTTACCTTCTTTGCGCATTCCAACACGGAAACATTTCTTCAGACGACAGTATTGGCACTGGTTGCGGTGATGCTGGTCGATTTGGCATTCTCGATTTGATCTATAATAAGAAACAAAAGACAACACTTCAGATGAAGAGCAAAAAATACTTCATTTATATTATACATTACATTATTATACATTTATATCTTCATTTATATTTCATGAAAGTAACCAGAAAACTCTCCAAAAACCTTTAAACATGAAGTGAGATTCCAATAAGGAGGTGTAGTTTGCATTTACATGTTTATCTCCCCCCTCCATCCTCCCCCCCTTTCCCTCCCACTGACCCCTATATGATGAGTGAACTGTGTGAGCTGGCGTGGCTGAAAAGCTATCACGGCTGTGACCTTTGTAAATCATCAGCCCTACACACCCTTGTGTTGCCTTTTACAGCAAGCCCAGGTCTGCCAACATTTCAAAAGAGAGCTCTTTTCAGCCCTGGATATGACAAAGTGACTAAAATGACACCTTGCATTCAGAGTTAATGCATTAATACGGTGGACGAAATAACTATATTCAGTAGCTGAGAGCGTCTTGTGCAAGAGCAGAGAATTGAGTTGCAATGTTGTGTTCCTGTGGTGGAGAATAATGGGAATGTTGACCTTCTGAGACAATCCATCTTCACATGACTGACCTTCATGGCTTTCGTATTTTTTTTTTCTTCTCAGGGCTGTTTGTACGATATATCCAAGGTTGGAACATATCATTCAGGAGTGAGAAATGGACTATTCAGCTGTCTCCTTCATTAATGTGAATAGCTGTACACACTTCATGTTTTGCTCACTTCCATAAATCACAAAGCCCATATGAGATTTTGTGGACCACATTTATGAAAAAAAGAACACTAGAAAAGTAAATATAAATAAATAAAATGCTTTTTTAAATTCTACATTTATCCTTCAGACTACTACTCCTGAATCCCCCAGCCGCCCCCTACCTGCAAGAGTAGTTGAGGTTCCTTCTGATGCTCCTTTTGAAGAAGCTCTTGCAGCCCTCGCAGGTGAACACGCCGTAGTGTTTCCCACTGGACTTGTCCCCGCACACCACACAGTCCACCACGCAGGCCTTGTCCTCGTCCCCTACGTCCACATCGCTGCTTCCAGCCTGAGGCGAGCCCTCCTCTTCCTCCCTCCTCAGGTAAGCTTTCTCCCCCAGTCCATTACTGTCCCCATTGGGGTTGCCCCATCCCCCGCTCACCATGGCCATATTCTCTGAGACACGCAGCCCTGTGAGTGGATCATACACAGACCCGCCCCGTCCCCCGGCTTTCAACTACCCTCAAAGTCCAAAAATTGATTCCAGGCTAAAACACAGTGACTCCAGGTTGAAATTCAAAGCAGGTTTTGTCCAAGAAGATCTTAAAGTGTGATGAAAAGTTGTCTCAGACTCCCCCGTGTTGACCTTTCCTCTCTTGCCGTCTGTTTGGAATGACCTGGAGGTCCTTCCCAGCGCTGTTTTCTCTCTTCTTTAATCCCTCTGCTCGCTCTGTTCTTGTCTTTCACCTCTGTGTTTTCTGCCCTGACCTCCGATCAATGGCTCCCGAGGTCTGAGAAAACTTAAGACACACACATTGAGTGGTTCAGAGTTCAGGCAAGAGAAAAAGGGTGCAGCCTGCTCTTTCACAGGAAACAATAAATTACACTTTGACTCTCTCTCTCTCTTTCTTCCTCCCTCTCACTTTCTCTCGCCGTCTCCCCCCCCCTGAAAGAAGGAAAAAAAAAACACCTCACCTATCCCTAAGCATAGTGACGAGGGACAAAACAGTCGCTCTCCAAATAAAAAAGCAGCTCAGTCCCTCTCTCCACTCTCTCAGCGCACTGCTTTCTCCCAAAAGGACAAGTGGGAGGAAAATAAAACACAGCTCTCCTTCAGGCAGGGTTAAACTGCCCTGCCCTCTCCTCCAACTTATAAACTAGTCCAACCAGTTCCTGCCGTGCAGAGGTGTTATCTGCTGATCTGAGGCAGTTCTAGTCCAGACTCACTCTTGACTTGTCGGGGCTGTTACAGAAGCAGAGGTGATAGTGATGAGAAGGAAAAATCAGCTTATAGTTTTCCCTGCAAATGCTCATTCACACATGCCAAAAGCAAAGACCTTTGGACAGTTTTTGGAAAATTGGATTTCGTTCTTTCTTTTGGTATTTTGGCAGGAGATGACCACCAAAACTTGCACACAATTAAGTATCTGTTCTCTCTAAAAATAACCAAAAAAAGATCCAGAGAATGCTGAAACGGATTTCAGGCTCAATATTAAAAAAAAAAGAGAGTAGTGAGAAAGACAATGCACTCCTTTCACTCCTAGAAAAATGCCTCTGTGGTTTCTACAGCAACAAAGTTTCATCAAAGAAGTCCTCCTGGTCTGTCGTCTGCGGTTAAATTATGTTTTCTTGAGGTTCCTCCAACTCCTCTGTGGTGTCAGAGGCTCAAATGTCACAGAAAAAAAAACAAAAGCAGAGTTGAGAAATCTCCAGTGTCTCTTGGCCTTTAAGTTGCAGTCGCACCTCCTCTCTGAAAGCTACACAAAGTGTTGTCTCTCTCTTCCTCCTCTTGTTTTGTCAGTGCTTGTCCATCCAGCAGTAACAACCAGAGGCCAGAACCTCTCTGCATTCCCTGTCAGCGAGTCAGGGTGTACTGTTGCACTCTTTACTATTCTGCCCCGTTCCTCTTTTTTCTTTCCGCCTTTCTTTCGGCTGGCCCCGACAGGAATAAATTAGGCAAACAAGCAGGAAAAACACGGTCACGGACCTTCAGTGAAAGCCAGACGCTGCTGTGTAGAGCAGCCCAGAGATAGCCTCCTCTCAATCCCTCTCTGTGTTTCTGCCTCGCTCCCTCCTTTAGGGAGAGTGAGCGTGTGTCTGTGTGCTGAGGGATTTGACACTGCTATTCAAGCCCTGCGGTTGCCATGGCACTGGATGCCTTATAAGGCCAGCAGAGTCAAAGAGCACAGAGTGGGCTACAGCCACATACACACACATACACACACACACACACACACACACACACACACATACACACACACACACACACACACACACACACACACACACACACACACACAGAAAGAATTCCTGGCTGCCTGACTGGCTGCCTGTTTCCCCCTCTGACCCTGGGCCAGTGAGGGAGCAGGGGGGAGTTAACCCCAACACTGCCATAAGACAAAGAGGGGGGCCTCAGGTCGACCCACTGAGCGCATGGCACTCGCACTCATGTCCTCCACTCCACGCTAATCCTTAAGACTTCCTCTGACTTTGTTGACCCAATAATAACAGGGAGGGCCTGTTGTTGTTGAGGAACTTGTCAAAAGGTTATATGATACGCCACCAGCTCCTTTTCACACCTGCTGCACACACTCACAGCTCTGTGTGAAGGACGCATGCAAGCGATCGTGATGAGCTGTTGGATTATCGATGAAAGGGGATCGGATTTTAAAAAAGGTGATTTGGTATTTTACTTTCATAAAGTTGTTGGACTCGCAAAGAGACAGATTAGAAAAAGAAAGGTCAAAATCGATGAAGCAAAGGTCAAGATATCCTGACTTTTAGTTCATGTCTTTTCTAACCAGCCAGTATCCCCTGGAGCGACATTCATATTGGATGATTCTGCACTTCAACATTTATATCCAATGCCAACGTTCAGTGCCAATGCAGGAAGTCTGTATGTAGCAGTATCTGGAGGTTGGGGTGGTGAATGGACAAGTAGCACGTCCAAATTTCCTGAAGCAGACCAGAGTTTGACCTGCAATCAATGATGAAGTGTTTTGGTTGTCTGACCCTAACCTTCCCATAGCCTTATTTTATTTTCCAACATTACAATCTTTCTTTAATCTTAACCATAGTTACCATTTGCAGATATTGGAGAAAGCAAAACATTTTAAAATGTTGGCATTGGATGTTAAAAAAAAGAGGCTGATTTTGAATATAATCCAGAATCAGTTTGAGTTTTTTCAGAATCATCCAACATTGGTGTTTTGTCCGGTATCTATGGAGTTGCTCAGACCACTCAACAGTCTGTATACAGTCTCTGTTTATAACGTAGGTTTCTGGTAAACATTTGACGCATTAAAGCCCACGCCAAAATTACTCAGATGACATCATCAGGGACACTGTTTTCCAACCCTACATGTCTCCTACAAATGACATTTGTATACAACTTATTTGTTTCACAAACATTTTTATGTTTGTGTTTTATGCAATGCCTAAATTATGTTTTTTGTTGTTGTTTTTTTTAAACTTTAAAAAAAAAAAAACTTTTGTGGGAAGGTGGTCGAGGCGGATGGTGATGGTTTGTCACTGGACACTGGGTTCCCATCCTGAGTCTTGCTTGTTGTTGTTCAGTTTAGGCAACAAAAGCACTTTGATTAAGGCTTGTGAAAAATTGGTTTTGGTGAAATGATAATAAAGTTAACATGTTCTTTGTTGTGGCTCAAGTCATTGCGGACTTTTTCAGTATTATACCAAGATTATGTTCTTTCCCAAACTATAATCAAGTACTCTGAATTGCCTAAGCACAACCGCAGAATAGCTTCATCATGCTTTAGTTGGTACGAGCAGTTTTGTAGGAAAGCAAAGAAAAACATTGTCGGGGAACCTTTTACAGATATGTTCAGTATCAACATCTTGAGACTTGCCAGATATGTTATAATTAGCAATGTTTCCGCTTTATGTTGACAAAAACATAATTGCACTTCCGTTCAAAACGTATTTGCTGTTGAAAATTATGAGAACATGAAAGTCATTTACAGGAGACAGGGTTGCTGTTTTCACAGACCACTGATCCTCATGTGTAAAATCAGTGAAGTGTGACTTTATGTAAGACAGTGAATCATTTACAGTATCAACAAAAGCACTGTAACATCTACATACGGCTTCTGTTTTACAAACCTAAACATAATATGCTGCGTAACTCATCCATCGTCTTGGCAGTGGGCAGCGCTCCTGAGGAATTCTTGGCCTGCTTTGTCTGTCATACCAACAGCACTGTCATGTGAAGGTCTCCAAGAAAAAAGGGGGAGGACAAAATAAACAATCAGAGCCTGCAAACAAGGTTTCCGATAACAGCCTCCAAACGCAGGAAAAAAAAACCCCACAGAGGAGGTATTCACTGCTGCTTCTAAAAACTATTTGCTCATCACATGGTTGTACAGGAATTCCTCCTGAATGACAAAACATTTTGTCCTTGTGTTCTTCAAAGGGTTAGGGTTTGCCTTTCTCCAAGGAGCAAAGAGTTAAGTTGTCAGGACAAGGGAAAGATTTCTGTTACGCAATTTTTTTTTTGCCAGTGAGGTTCAACTTAATTCAGCTTTTTGAATGTGAGCATAAGGTAACTTTAACCCACATCCGTCACAGCGAGCCTCATTGTGCATGGATAGGCCTTTTGTTTGGTTAAGGGGTTATCAGGGGCCAAGCTAAGCTGCTGTAAGTTGAATTAGTGCTTTCCTTTAAGCCTCTGTGTATGTGTACTAGCAGAGGTCGGAACATGCGGGAGAGTGTTTGATATTAACTCCTGAAACGACAACTAGTAAAACATTAAATATGTACAAATCTGGCTGTAAAACATGCTTAAAGAGTACAATTATAATATTAAATCTAATTGTCATGTGTTATTTTGTAATAGGTCTAATAGCAAAACAGTGAACACTAACTGGGGAGAGGAACACAAATCTTTCAGGATAATGTGGTTAAAGGGTCATTTCTTCAAAGAAACAAGTTTGATTCATTTTTTGTAACATCAAAACATTGTCTACACACGTTTATTTCATGACTAAAACTCTGACCCTGTTTACACTTGGTCTTAAAACACAGCTGAGACAATGGACTTGACCACATATCTTTTGTAGTGTAAAGGTTAATGCGTCTTGATGTGTCCCAGACAAGGATGTAACGGGAAAATACGTCATCAATGCAGGATGTGGTGGTTGGTGTGGTGACAGCGCACAAACGCCAAATGACTTTGTCCTGTCAATCTCAACAGCTTGAGTAGCCCGTACATGTATATTAGCTCCTGAAACATTTTTGTCCTCTTAGCTAGCCTGTGCAAAACAAATCTTGCGCTTGTCTGGTGACAGACTGACGTAATAACTGTGCGCAGGTTCCTTTGACCTTCTAGTGGAAGTGACATAGGTGGTAACAAAATCTGGACACAAGTGGTCAGCTCACACCATGGAGACACATGATAGACAAAGGTATGAACGGCGATGTGTCTCAGTTGTTCACATTTTAAAACCAAGTGTAAACAGCCTCTCTGCGAGTGGCTACACTTTCAATTCACACATGACCAATCACAACATGAAGTCTTGTGACCAAAACTAAAGTTGTTAAACTAAACAAGAATGAATTGGTTAAATGCCGGAAAGGAAACTCCCTCTGGGTAAAGACTATACTGATTTACTGATTGATTGAATTGAATAACATATGAAAGAGATGCATATTAAAAAAAAATTAACAAAATAATTTTTGATCCATGAGGATCTCACAGAAATGTCATTTCAGTTATTTCAAGTCTGTTTGATCATTTTTTATGCAGCTTTTGTTTAAACCAAATGAGAACAAAAAAGTAAAGTTTCCCTTGCTGTTGTTGTTGGATTTGTGCTTCAAACTTCATTTAACATTTGAAACCTTTGAAAGTGTGAAATAAATGAAAATATACAGAATTACATTAAAATAGTCTTTTTTGTGAAAGAAAATTACAGCAAATAATTACATTCATGACTAATAGCAGAATAATGTGGTGTTTGACATAATAAATAAGCCTACAGTTTACTGTCAAAACAGAAAAAAAAAGTGTAGTACGGGTGAAGACCATCTTTCTCTGAGGAGGTCGAACCGCTGACCTTTCTGTCTTCTCATGTTTTCGTCACCTGGATTCTCTGCAGGTTTGTTGTGTGGGATTAGACCAGGAGTGTTCATGTTTGCACTCCTGTTGCAGCTGCTGCGTCTGTGTCTGAAGGAACAACACAATATGTTTGAGTTTTTTGTATACATGTTGTAGCAGTTACAAAAGTGTCACTGTATGTGTTTGAATGTGTGCGTGTGTGTTTTTTTTTTGTAGAGCATTATGTTCCCTTGTGTGTAAGTACATATGCAGTATGTAACTGGGAGTGTTTGTCTGTATGTGTGCAAGTGTGTGTGTGTGTATGTGTGCAAGTGTGTGTGTGTGTTCTCTGCTCTTTGAACTGCAGCTCAGGAATGCAGCTGCTCTCAGCGTGAAGTCGACTGTTGTGGAGTCTGTGCATTCTCAACTCAGTCAGGAGTCCGCAGCCATCAGAGTGTAGCAGGCAAACCTTCAATGCACTCACCTGAACACTGCACACGCACTGTTTACATCCACATGAACACACACGTCCAATTTAATCCTTGTTTCTCCCTTAAAATTTCAGGTTTATTCAAATGTTTTGTACCTGCTTTTTACAGCTCTTTTTTGGAGCCACTGTATGTGATGCTTACATGAAACGTTCTAACCTGGATACAACTTCACATAAAATGGAAATAAAATGTCTTGTACATCATAATTTTCCTCAAAACCGGCTTGACATATATTGGTACTTTTTGGAAACTTTTGGATCTCCTCTAGAATTAATGTTTGTAAAGACGTATCCACCTGTGGGTCAATTTATGCTTGGTGTCGGGGAGGAAATACAAGTATATATGAGCTAAACTGAAGTGGGCTTACATTAGCGAGGAATAATGAAGGGGTGCACTTTTTTTTTAAAATTTCAAGTCAGTTTTGCTTTCCATATGTTGTGGGAATGGCTTCTGTAATGGAAACCTTTCAGGAAATGACATATAAGATCACACACATACACAAACACACAGACATACATTTGGTAATATGTACATACAGGTTTTACCAGTTGAAGTCTTGTGGGTTATAAGACCTGCTGCATTGTCATACCCTGTTTAGCAGACATTCACATTTCTACTTCTACTCCTAAACTTTGGGCACTTTGTGTTAAAAAGGCTATATGTCCCTGACAGTTATTTCAATATTGCGGTAAGCCTACTCAAATTAAAGCTGAGACTTGGCGCTTTGATGTAGTATCCATCATTTTATTTCAAATAAAATGTGCTGAAGCAAAAACTGACTGTCTGAACTGTTTATCATCTCCTCACTTGAGCATAAAAGGCTTCTGTTAGTGTAATAAACATGAAATTAACATGATAATTCATCCAATCCTTATATAAATAAACTGCTGCAAGAGTGCACTTTACGCAGTTTTTAAGAAAGTGTTTGATAAATAGTATAAACATATAAAACTGATACAACTCTTTTGATCTGTCCTTAGTTTGAGGCTACAGACAAGGATCCTCTGTACATGGTGGACTGAATATTAGTCTGGAAGTGTGTTAACTGCATTAGTTAAAGAGCAAAGGAATTTGAAGACTGAACTGCGGTTAAACTTTAACTCTGAGGAGTAACCCTGGGTGAACAAGCAGCACATGACTCCATGCTCCTTCCTCATTAGCCCCAATACCCTTTGGCCCAGAGACCAGATCATCTTGTCCTCTCTCTCTCTCTCTCATTTGCCCTCATGCTCTCTCCCCCCCTCTCACAACACTCTCTCCATCCTCCTTAGGCCTTTGACCTCGAGCGAATGACGGAGCAATTTAAAATAAACAGGGTAGTGGAACCTGCCAAAGAAAAACATCTGCTGGCTGACTCCAGAGGAACACACGGTGTCCAATCAATATTTACCCTCCTCCCCGCCCAGGACCTGCTGGAGGTGGTGGGAAACTTCCCATTTGGTGTGTGTTTTGTTGTCATTCAAATCAGCTATCTTGTGGTCGTTGTGAACAAGGTATCAACCCATTGTTTGCAGAGGAGTCAATAGAACTATTTACTGTAATTGCAGCGCAGCTTTTCCACCATGTGCCCGCTGTGAAGATAAGACACATTATTCAATGTAGCTGAATTGGAAAACAAGCCTTGGCTTTCCTCTGACTCAACCCCTTGAACCCTGATGTTATGTTCACAATGTTCCTGTTTTATTTTCTCAGTAGCTTCAAAGTTACATAATTTTCCAGCAACACTTCAGTTACTGTAGGCTGTAAATGTTCTGTAGCTGTTTTTTCTGGTGTTTATAATATTTAAGGGGATATTTACAGTTTTTTTTTTGCTAAGTATAAAGACTGGAAACAGGGAAAGGATCAGGGGAAAAGGGTAAACAGCTAACTTAGCTCACTTATCAACAGGTTGTATGTCTCTTGTTTCATAAATATATATTCATGATAATTTGTGATTTCAGGAGCATCTCAGGATATGATGTAACTATTAAAGCAACAGTTTGACACTGCAGCTGACTCTTGTCCTGCAGGAAATAGTTATAGCATGTAGCAGTTGTCAACCATCTAAAAAAACACAAATTGCTGCTTTTACAGTTTCATCATTGCAGGTACATGTAGTCATTTCACCTATAGTTACTTTAAAGATATTGATTAGTAGGCTACAGCTTCAATTGTTTATCAGTGTTACCCTTAAGAATCGCCTATTCTGATCTGATCAGGGTACAAGATAGTGCTGGTTGATTTTTTTTTGTTTAGAATGAACATAAAATTTAAAAACAATGTTGTTACTATTCAGCGTACGTTTCTCAGTCGACTGTGATCTTCAATCATCAGGCAGCGCATCCTTGTTTACTTCTAACATCCCTCAAAGTTCAACACACTCCAGTTGTATACTCTGACCTTTTATCCGAGGAGACGCTAAGCTGCCAAGCTGTAATATTCAAATCCAGATGTTATTATTTATGGTTGCACCAGAGCATCGAGTGAAAGATTTGAGGTCTCTTGTGCACAGTATCTTTTGTATGGAAGGCCATAAAGGTCATAATTTTATGCTTTGTTTTCTTGTTATCATGGGAAATCATGAACAATACATTCATCACAACAATTTAAAATAAGAATAATAAAAATTCTGTTGGTTTGAACAGTCAATATGAGTTTGTAATGATGGACCTGCCAAAAGATCTGAAGGGTTGAGGAGGCTCGTGTGAGCCAACTATTTAGCTTAATGTTTTGCTTCAGATCTAAGATGATTACCATCGACAGGTTGTCAATATGTCATCAGTGGATAGTCCATTTGAAAGATGAACTTCTTTGCTTTTAGCCACCAGACATTTTCAGACAGGACTTTAACCTAACACTCTCTGCAGCCACAACAATTTGATCGTGTTCTCAATCATCAACTTCAATCTCATGTAAATCTGTGTCCAATCTGTTGCTCCCTGATTGTGCCCTCCGCTGTCGGCCAGACATTGCTTATAGGTCAACTAAGGTGCTTAGGATGACACAAAATTAACCTAATCAGCTCAGTGAAGACGACTCAAATGCTATAACAGGATTAGGGCCGAGGCCACTCCCCCTGCCATCTTTCCCCTCTAAACACCTTATTGCTGTAATCTACCACTCACAAGCTGACGAGCTAAGTGACCTCATTAGCTCATCTGCTCTGCAGGTTTCGAATGGTCTGTGCACTGATCTGCTCACACTAAATAACACCTAGGCTGTTGCTTCCCCGCAACTGAAAAGCTTTAGTAGAGCAGTTGTCCGCATTTTATATCAGGTAATTTAGTTTACTTGAGCTATGTTTTAGTTAATTTAAGGAATTACATGTACTTTATTACATTAAGTAAAAAGTAAACTTATAGATGTGGGGGGGTTTCCTACAAATTTTGCACTTTTTGGTACAATGTGAAAGTTAGTCTGAAATATGACACTTGAAACATATTTGATGTAGTTAATCTGACACAGGGAACATTATGCCTTCTTAATTTTTGTCAGTTACATTACATTTATGGCATGTTTCATACAAGTTTCAAGTCTCTGCAAGTCAATCCTTATACAGTACTGCAAAGAATGGAAATAAAAAAGGAAGACAGTGGCTGTCTGTAAGATGGAAAAAGATAATTTTTCTAAACATTTCAGGTGCTCTTGTGGTTTTAAGGGAGACATATCACGTGATTTTCTGTTATTTATATGCTGTTATGATAACAGATATCTATGTTGAACATGATCAAAGTTCCCGAAACATGAGGTTAAAATCAAGTCAAAGTCAAAAGTCCAGGCTTCACCATGCTCTGAACCTTTGCATTATCTCTACTTCCTCCTTGTTATGACGTCAGATTGTTCGTGCATACCCACAAACGGCCTTAGCCTTTGTTGTTCAGGTTGTTCAATGGGTTGTCCATGTTGTCATATTTCAGATCAGATTCAGGCTCGAACATGTACAGATGTATTTGAGATGTCTCCATTTCAAGTAAAGAACAGGAAAAAGAAGCAAAATCCAATTACCACTGTTTACGTAGCCTCTGGAAGCTAACCAGTCAGAACAGAGTGGGCTCATCAGCAGGGGGGTCTTACATAGACAGGAGGGGCTGCATAAAGAGCCACTATAAGATAAATAAGAAGTTTTCTGAACTGTAAACCATGCAAAGATCTTCCAGTAGATCTCCAGAATGTAAATATAGACCTGGTAATGTGCATGATACGTCCCCTTTAAGGCACTGATGAACTGCAACATCCCCAGTTCGGTTCTGCCTGGGGACCTTTATTGCATGTCTTTCTCTCCCCTAATTTCTTATCTCTCTACTGTCAGACTCTTCAATAAAGGCATAAAATGCACAAAAAGCAAATCTCAAAGTTTGACAATACAGTGAAGTATCATTTATTTAAAGGCCTGTGAAGAATTTCATGGTCGTATGAAGTAAGCCAGCAGTGAAAATGTCTTTCCTGCTTAGCCTGTTTTATCTATTTATCTTTATGGGTAACAATTTTGAGTCTCTGGAGTGATGAACATCTTTTCTCTCATGAGATAGTCTCTCATTTGGTGGTTTGATGATGATGGAGAACATTGTCTAAAACGTCCAGAATCTCTCACAGTTGTGATCTGATGATTGAATATAGTTCACATCATTTGCATATTTATCAAACTATTCAGCGAGCTGTCCTGTCCTGTATGGATACATTTGCAATCAACATATTTCTCCCCTCATCTATTCAGGTTTTTTCTTTCATTTGTCAACAGTCTGAATGTTATCTAGCTATCTAGGCTACAGAAAGTTATATATAGTTGAAATGTGTTACAGGAACTGCAAGTATTTATTGTGTTTGCTGCACATGTGTTTTTAAATTGGTCCAACATGATAAATTAGAGGCATCAAACAGCTTCCTCAACCTATTGAAGCATTTATCCTTTGGTTAGAGCTCAAGTGTAAATAATCACGATTGGACTTGTGCAGATTTACCAGACAATGATAACAAGGCTTCACTCTTTATCTAGTGGTGCTGGTGAGGTGTCCTGTTGGTCTGGGATATTTGCTGTCATTATCTGAGTGGGTGAAAGCACAAAGCGGATGTGATACGCCGTTTGATTGAGGTCAAACCTCTTTGCGGCTCTCCATGCCAATAGCACCCCATCCTCCTGACCTCTCCATTGGCCGACTGGTGTCAGAGAGCTCAGGAGAGAGGTGTCAGGTCAGCGTGGCAGCATCCCAGAGCATAGAGTAGAGAATAGAGAGATATAGAGAGGAGGAGGAGATGAGCAGGGATATGGAGTGGTTGTGACAGGTGAGCTAATGGCTTTGAGAAAGAAAGGGCGCAGGGATGAAGGCACAGGCTGTGATCTCTTTATACAGCTTACACAGGGACAACTTATTAAAATGAGGAACGGACGCACAGCGTAAATGAGTTGACCTAAAACCCCTGGGTCACTTCCCCCCATCCGTGTGTGTGTGTGTGTGTGTGTGTGTGTGTGTGTGTGGATCTGTGTGTGTGATTGCTTCCACCCCCCACACTGATTGACAGCTTCTGTCGCTGTCTAATAATGGTTTGAGTATTTTTCCCAGGCACTGAAAAACTCCCCCTATCCACAGGCTAAAGGATACATGTGGGGGTAGAAATGTGTCCAGAAATGCGCTGCTTAAACGTTAACAGATGAGATTGCTTTTATACCATACCCTTCAAAAATGACCATTTAAATACCAGAAGGAGTCTGTTCTCATGTGCTGTGTTTGACTTTCTTATCTCACTTACTCATTAGTGCACTTTATAAATCTGTATTTCCATTTCATAATTCATCACAGACTACAATAACTTTATCAGCAATGAGATTAGATTAGACATTTCATGTTGGATCAAGGTTAAAGCAAGGTTTTATCAACTCAGAACAGGACATTTGAAGTATGTTTGAGGAATATTTGTTTAAAAGCTGTTAAAACTGCAGCAGTGAGTTTGAATGGTGGAATATCAATTTAATACTACTTAAGTACAATTTTTAGGTACATATACTTCACTTGAGTATTTCATTTTTATGCTATATTTAATACTTCTACTCCACTACATTTATCTGACAGCTATAGTCACAAGTTTCTTAACAAATTACGATTTTACATACAAAACATATAATGAGATCCAAAACTATGATATATAATATTGATAGATTAAACAACCAAGCAGTATATATAAAGTAGAATTTTAATATAAATAAAATGACCTCTGATTAACTAAAGTACAACAAAAAATGCTACTTAAACATTAAGACATCTTTAAGTACATTTTGCTAAAGAACAAAAATGATATTTATGGATTTAGCCAAAATGTAAATCTGTAAAGCACATACAATAGAAAACATATTTATCTCACTGTATATTGATTTTTCTTTTTATTCAACAGTGTGTTCCAGCATATATTGAAGAGTATGACTGCTTCTCACACACTATATGCATATGTATTCATTTTTTTTAATCCTTTTTTTTTAAATTTTTGGCATATATGCTGTGTCTGGATGGCTTATTTTATGCATGTTTTTTAAGTATTTGTCATTTTTGAAGATATGACCTACTGCTCTAGAAAAAACAAACAAACATACATTTTACTAATAATACTTACATAATTTTACTTAAGTAACATGTTAAATTCAGCAAGTGTTTTTTAAATGTGGTATTGCTACTTTATATTTTGAGATACTTTTTCTTTTTTAGATTGTTGTGTAGGTTTTGATATTAGCTTTGTGTTTAACCTTGTTTGACATTATTTATTCTTTCTGTCCTATCAAATGTTTGTATATCTGTTGATCTGAATACTTTTTCCACCACTGGAGAGTTCTTAACATGACCCCAGTCACACTGTTAAAATCATGAGTCGTGATCATATGACCACAAACCTGAGGCTGCAATAATAATATGGATGCACATATAGTGAGCCATTCATGATAAAAGATAAAATACCTTTTTCCTTTCCGTGTGACATTTTGGCATCATGTGGCCTCTTTGATACAAGAGTCACCCAGAGGTTACAACAATCATGTAGTCTAAAAAAGCTTTGATGAACTCAGGAGCTTAACACAGATCTTAGAGAGAAGGAACACAAAATGGAACGATAATTGTATCATCTGCTCTAATGGCAGCTATTACAACAATAGTGATGGTGACCTGGAGGTATGGGGGGAGTGGGAAGGGCAGACCCTCTCCGTTGACCTCTGCTCGGGAAAGGGCAAGCTCAGGCAAGAGTCAGGGCGTCAGGGGCTTGCCACCTCGTCTGGCACTCTGAACCCTCCATTCACAAGCTAACACAACAGCTAGGCATCGTTGTGACCCTGTGGGTGTGACACACAACCTTTGCCTTAACCTCCTGACCGCCGGTCACAGCTGCAGCTGACCGGTTTGGGAAGGTCAGGGCACAGGGTCGGCTGGAGGGGGGGAGGGAGGGATGGAGATGACTGGGAGATGAGTGAGAGGAGAAGATGGAGGAAGAGGACATGAAGGCGGAGAAATGGAGGTATGAGTGAGAGGATAAAATGGAGTAATGAGGGAGAGATAATATGTTTTAACATGTTAGTGCACCCAAATTACAAATTTTCTCTTATACCTCTTGTTATATATATGCTGATGGTTTTGTTTTTATTTGATAAGGTTTTAAAAATAACTTTCTCTAGATTTTTACATCTCACCAGTAAAATAAAGTTGAAACAAATTTAGTTTATGATGCTCATAGCATTTAAAAGAAATAGGATGGTATTGGTATTCTACAGTTTTCTCACTGGCAACAAATCCGAATGTGTTTAAATCTGAATACTACTTTTTTTTATGCAGTATATTTTGTGTTTTGTTTTTTTTTATGGGGAAAAAACAACAGCAGCACAAATGCAATGTAACATGTCAAAGTTGTCAAAATAGTACTCAGACATCTATATACTCTTTAGTTTTGGGTTATTCCATTTTTAAACAGTTACTTTACTAATTCGGTATCTTGTTTCATGTAAATAATCCACTTATTCTGATATCTTTCAAAAATATTTCCTTTAACTCTCAAAGTGTACAATATCAAGCCATTAGTCTGTTCCTGGAGGATCAGCTTTATGCCTGTTTCTTGTAGCTTTTGTCCAGGCTGAAAGCAAAGTTTTTACCAGATGTCAGGTCTGTTCTTGTGTAGCCTCCTCAGTGTTTGAAATGCATATCCCATAATCTGTTTTATGGTTGCATTTAGATTGTCCGAGAAAGACTTTACTTCAGTTAAACTCTAGAAAATCTGAGTATAATTTGCCTCCAGGTCACTGGAGAGCCTCTGACATGTCATTTTTAATACTTTCTGACTTCCCTTCTCTGTCTATGGCACTCAGTCTCAAGACCATATGTTCCTAATGAAGTGGTAAATCTTTCAAAACAGGTGACAAATATTAAATTTAAATTGTTTTAATGTAATTTGCTAACACAGTGGGACACTGTATGCCCTAGCACTCAAATAAGAGCACATTTGTGGTGCTAGATCATATTTACAGCACCATACAGTTTGAGGATTGACTAAAAATAACCTACAGTGGCCATGTTCACCATAATGAAAGAACAAGTCACCCAGTGTATTGTGGTGGTGGCAGAAATCTAAGATGTAGATATCTCTAAACCAAAACTATCTGCACAGTTAGAGACTACCAGAACTAAGTGAGAAAATGTGTTTTTGTCATTTAGTTGAACTTATCGTTTACCAGAAGTGGAAATTAGAGAAGAAAAGGAAGATAGAGAGAACTAGTAACATACAAAGAAGACAAACGGGCTGACCATACATTTTGTGCGCACGTCAGCCATTGTCCGGGCCCCATCCCCCTTTCTCGGAGCATTGTCACGACAGCACGGTCGGGAGTGGCTTTATAGAGTCAGCTCATACGGGAAAAAGGACATGTGCACTCTCGAGGTCAGTCCTGAGGTCTTCAGTTGGTTCAGACCTTGAATCGGCCTTATACATTCATGACTGCATGACAGCTGTTTCTCTGAAACAAGGAATGTGTCTTGTGATGTGTGAGTAGCTGTTAAACAAGTTAAGCTTTGGAATCCTGTTCAGTTTATTGAAAACGCTCACAAGTATTGAAAAGGCAGGAATAACAGCGCTTTCAATGTTCTTCTGCCTTATATATTCTATATATACACCTCTCAAGAGCCAATGAATAGCTGATAGAAAGCTGTGGATTGCATTGGTGAATAGACAGACATATAGATTGAATGTTATGTCTTTACAAGGCCAGAAAACTACCTACATACAATACAAGAATCTAATAAAAAATGATTACAGCAGTGAGAAGCTTGTATCTGTATCTGTATGGTGCGAGGACTTGACAAATAACAAAAAAACATACAACAGATTTGTACATTCTAGTTGACGTGGATAACATTCGGCTATGAGGATGACTGAGTCTCCGTTTGAAGAATCAGTGGATCACAGAACAGTCTCTTCTCTCCTCCACTCCATGGCTTCCCCTGCAGCCTTCGGTGCTCCACTCTGGGCGTGCTGACTCTCCATCATGGCTGCCACTTTCTGCTCCAGCCTCCACACCTGCTCCCGGTACTTCCTGCGAATGTGCCGGTACGAGCTCAAGGCTTTACTGGAATGGGAAACACCCAACAAGACTCGATTAGAAACTACAAAAGTGACATAGCTTGAGTTAGGGATGCAGACAAATAGATAAATATCAGTATCTACCTGTGAGCTTGTGTGAGCCGAGCAATCTGCTCTTCATTGTCCCTCCTGTTGGAGGTGCTGTCTGTGAGAGCTGTGCTCAACGAGTCTTGGACTAAAGCCAGTCTCTTCTTCAGGGCTTGTTCCCTAAAAGAAAAAAAACCCAAATCAAAACAAAACTGTAAAATCAGCTGAAACAGAAGGGGGAACATTGTGTCCAGCTATTAATTTTGTTTCAGGAACAAAATACGTTTCCTCACAGAACTCATATATGAGAATCATAAATGTCTTGTATGATGTGTCCCTCACTTCAGGGAAGATCTTGAGTGTTAACAGTGGTGCTTTATTTAGAGGTATTCACTACTCGAGGTCAGAAGACAAAAAGGATGCTCTCTAAAGCAGCTGATGGAAAGAACTAGAAGCCCTTTATGTCCAAAGTCTGCATTTCTGCTGATATCGTTTCCAAGCAACAGATCAAAACCAAGGAACAGATGCCTGAGGGATACAATTTCTACATTGACGAATGTTAGGTAATTTGTTTTCACTGGAGATGTTACATTCAGTTCCTGTTTAAAGATTCATAAATGTTAATATATTACATATTAGCCATTTCATAGATGCTTTTGTTCATGATGTCTAAAAGGACAGGTTGACAATCTTTCAAGTCTGTCTTAAAACAGTCAGGTGTCCATATGAACACTGAAAGAGGCTTTCCTCGCTTCCTGTTCATACTGGCTATTAAAAGATCTCCCTCAAATGTGTTTTCAATGTAAGTGATGAGGGACAAAATCCACAGTTTGTCCACACAGTCATTTTGTACAAAAATGCATTTAAAAGTTTATCTGAAGCTTATATGAGGCTTCAGCAGCCTGAGTTTGTCATATCAAGTGATATCTGCCACATTTACAGTCTTTTTAGCATCAAATTCCCTCTTGGTTTTTCCTCCGACAGTCTTTCCCTCTTGAGCTGCGGTGCAAGTCTAGTAATGAAAGGAGAGACTTTGGCACTAAGAAGACTGTAACATTGAAAGATATCTACTTGATTTGACCAATTTGGACAACTCAAGCTTCATATTAGCTTCAGACAAACTTAAATACATTTTTGCACAGAAGGAGGCAAGAGAAATCTATCTCAATGTTCATTTGTGCACCTGAATATTATTTTAAGACGGACATGAAAAGTTGTAAACCTGTCCATAAAAGAAGCAGAATCAGATCCTGTTTTTGCAGTGTCGGTGCCATGCTTTAAAGAACATAAAGCACTTCCTGTAAATGATTAAATATATTATACAGGAATCATTTCCTTTTATGAGGAGAAGACAACGTCTCACCTTTGTAAGACGGCCTGCAACTCTTTCAGAATGGGTCTGCCCCGAGGACCAGCGACGTCTCCGTCAGCACAAAGATCAGCTGCATTTTCACCGAGCCTCTGAAACACAACATTAAATTAGGATGACCTCCTAAAGCTACTCAAAAAGCATTCGTTCCCGTATTAGTCAATTTATTAAAGAACATTATATACACTGTAATTCATCTAAAGTCCCAACCTTTTCAGCTTTAGATCCTCTGAAGCAAGCACATGACCTTAAATGTTTTGATTTAAATCTGATTAAATGAATATTTTACAACAAAGCAAAGCAAAGATTAGAGAAAAGCCAGAACAAAATAACTTTTGTGTGGCAGAAATATATATATTTTTTCTGGACTAAAGATTGGAAAAGAACAGAACAACATTCATTAAGCCGGATGGGAAGCCATTGTGAGTTTGGTTGAATTAGCAACAGTAACAAGATAATGTCTGTAGAGATCAGTGAGCAAGTAAGACAACACTCACTTGAGGCATGGCTTTCGCAAATGCGGCTCACGTCCCCGATGACCTGTCTGAGACATTGCATACAGCTCTACGCATACAGAAAGCTGTGTTAAGTAGCTTCCTGTCAGTTCTTTCTCCTCTGACAATGACAGAGGTGCGGTACAAATCTGTGCTGCGACGACAGGACAGCCCAGCAGAAGACCTTGTGGAACCAAAATATCCCTCTTGGCCTGGAGGGATTCTGCTTTGGTAGATGTGTGATTTCCCATGTGGGACACCCAGATTTGAATCGGGTATGTCACAATAGACCAGCGTCCTGCTCCCTCTTGCTCATTTCACCTTGACTTTGAATTATTTGATAATGTAATGTAAAAAAAAACCCCGTCAGAGTTGCCCCTGTAAGAGTCATTCCTACCTGTTGCTCAGTCTTCCGATCCTCCATCTCCTCGCGGAGGCTTTCTGGGATGAATGCTCCAGCTGCTTCTTGGGTCTTCTGGGCCATTAAACTCCACTCCAGACACCTCAGCTCTTTCTCCTTGAGGCGGATAAGAGATCGCAGATCTGACATCTCCTCCTGAACAAAAACAGGAAATAATACAATATAAGGAAATTTGTGGTGAAAGACTTTGCAGATTAGTGGCAAAAACACTGGACATTGGACATTTTTAGACATTTTATCTCAACTAGCAGGTTTAAACTGTCTTTGTATTTAATATTACCACAAGGATTCACTAAAGCCAGAAATCTTAAAATACTACACATAGGGGCTTTAAACAAATAATTCAGTGCAATTCTAAGGTTTTCACTTTTTACCACCCACTGTTCCACCAATTACAGCTATTAGCCTACTATGATATAAACATGTATATAATGTATTTATAGACTAGACCCTCGTATTGCCATCCCCTTTTGTAATATAGTACTTATACAATGCAAAAAAAAGAGTATACAACTGAAACCTTAAATATTTGATGTCTCCAACGTGGTTTTTGTTAAAAGAATTATTAAGGAGACGGATTAAAGGTAATGAGTGACCTTACCTTAGCATAAAGACTGTATATATTGGGGTATAGTCCCCACCCAAAGGTAAACTAACTCATTTAAATAATTTTGAAAATATATTGTATGATTGTCAGTTACTACTCTTAAAAAAAATTCAGCTGCAAAATTAAAAAAAAAACACATTTAATTTAGCTGGCAGCTGTCTCAGCCTGGTGTTTGTATTCCTGGCTGTAACTATGTTTTAATGTTGCCTTCATGAACAGATTGGACTATTTACAGTCTATTTTCAGTTTCAACAAATCTCTAATCCTTATTAAATAAGAAAAAATGAAAAGCTAAATGAAGTGTTGTATCAGTTTCAGTTGCTTTGGATAAAAGTGTCTGCTAAATGAAACATGTAAATGAAGTGGAGACCTGCTAGCACTGTCTTATTCACATACTGTATGTCCACTCAAAGCTCAAACCTTTTTTTTTCCAACATATAAATTAGGACACACAACTCCTACCCTGACAGAGATGAGTTCATAGAACAGTGAAGTCTTCTCTTTCTTGGTATCAGGAGGTCTGATGTTATCTTTAGTTACGTGTCCCCCTCTTGACCCAGCTGGGGTACCAGCGTCGGGGCTCATTTTGCCCCCCAGTCCTTGGCCTGGTTTAGGGAGGCAAATGGCTGCCCGATCCCTTTTCAGGCGCTCAATTTGCTGACGGAGAACAGCCTCTCGCTCCATCAGTTCAGGACTCCTGCGGGATTACAGGCAATGAGTGACCTGACAAAAACACATATTCGACTTAAATATTGTAAAAAATTATTACTACACTTTATTAATTCATCCCTAGCTTTAGAAACATTTAGTCAGAAAATATAAATGCAACACCTGTAAACTTTTATTCTTTCTATTTGCAATTTCAGTCTGTCAGTCTGACATACTGTCATCAACGACACATATTTTCCTTTCTAACACTGCCTGACTGCATAAAGAGAACTTTAAAACATCACCTCTGCCCTGAGTGACTCTGTATTTCTGTCTCCTCTGTGACCCCTGCTGTTGAGAAGGAGGTGGACAGCTCTTCAGTTCCCATTTTCCTGAGCTGAGCTGATGGACTGCCGGGCTGCTGCCTGCCACCAACTGCCTCTGATGAGTGGAAAAAACTGTGAGCCTGAGTGGAGTCTGTGTGTGTGTGTATGTGTGTGTGTATGTATGACGAGCATACCTACTATACATGTAAGTGAATTTGTGCGGTGAGATCTAAGAAGTGCTAAAAAGCTGTATTCAAGCACCTGCTGAGTCTGTCTGCAGAGGAATGCTTTGCTGTTTCTTGGCATCATAAAGTGACAGTAGCTCACTGTAGGCCTCCTCACACTCCTCGCTGTCAATCAAAACCACAAAGACACAATACAAGCAGAAGATGAGAAAACCCCAAATTGATATTGTTGTATTGCTGACCCGAGCACATTCATTATTTTGACACATGTTAAAAAACATCATAATGCTGACAAAGAAAAGGCGTATGTGTGTAGACAGGCCTTTGTACTTGTGTGACTGGTGTGTTTTATGTGTGTACCAGTATCGGAGAGCCATCTGCAGGGCAGAGCAGTCAGACTCAAGTCTGTTTAGTGTAATACTGATCTGCTCTGACTCTCCCTTCCTTCGCTCCAGAGCTGCAGTCAGACGTTCATTCCTGGCCTTCAGCCTCTCGATGCACCTGGGACACCGTGGGGGGGAGTATGAGGGGGTAAAAACATTATAAACAAAGATTTTTAATAACACAACATTTTTTCTAAGTTGAAACATCTATGGAGGAAAAAAACTATTTAATTATATAATCACTATTATCACCACTGATGGGGCCAAACAACAACAATTTCCTGATCAAATGAAAAATGAAGCTGGGCATAAAAACACATCTACATGTGTCTCTATGTCATGGTATACATGAAATGGGAAGAAAATGGGTTGATATACCCTAAAAGGGTAACTATGCCTCCTCAGAAAGTTAAATAATGTGAGCAGATTTTAAAAAATAAATCTGAGCTGCTCCTCAGTCTCACCTGTTGAGCCGCTCTATCTCAATATCCGGACTGATGGGACTAGGACAAGGACTGCCTGAGTTCACAGAGCCCAGTGGAGAGCCGTCCCCACGAGGAGACAAAGGTGGTATAGCTCTGGCTGCTCTCCTGAGGAGTAAAGGAGAACCAGGGAAGGGAGGAGAGGCCCAGTCTGGACTGCGAGCCCCAGCAGTGGGACTGCCCAAGGACCTGTGGGAAGGAGAGCGACTGCCTGACCTCCAGGCCCTGTAGTGACCTACCAGCTGAAAGACATGAGGGGGTTTTTATATTTATTCTAGTCTGAGTAAACTTTCCACATTCATACAATATTTGATGTTCTATAAAAAACTGATTAATTTAAGTTGGCAAACTGTGGGCAAGAGTTTACCTCCAAGGTTTCATAACATGAGGAATTAACCAGTGATGTGTATTTCTAACAACACTACCTCCAGAGCCTCCTCAGTTCCACTAATTACTAAATATCATCTTTGGCTCCATAAATTTGTTTTACCAAGCATTTTAAAGAGATGTTATTCACGATAATTTAGTCAAAGAGGAAGAAACTCAAACAGAAGCAGTGACTCCTACCTTGTTTTTCTCGTCTTCCATCTGGCTGATGGTACTTTGTGCTCTCTCCAGCTCCTCCTGGTGACTCTGTAAGGTGCTTTTAAGTGCAGAGTCACGCTTGTCCTGATCTGGCAACTCTTCCTGGAACTGGTCCTTTGTCAAGCCTGATGGACACGATATCCCAAACTCTTTTTCCATCTCCTCCAGAATCTGCAACCAGAGTCCCAAATTACTAACGAGGCTGGTAATTATAGGCTGCACTCTTAAATCAATCCACCAAAACCTTGATAGACACAACAATACTTGATCAGTTTTCCAAGAAGAGAATATATGACATCTTTGGGGTTCATATCAGGAAGCAGCTAGTGTACTGTTAAAGGGGTTTTCAGTTATAACTGAAAAATAATGATGAATTGAATGAATTTGTTCCTGTCTTTATACCTGAGCGGCCTTCACCCAGCTGTCCTTGGCGGCTCTCAGATGCTCTTTTTGCTTGTCCTGGTCAGAGGCTGTGATGGGGGCAGCCCAGGACCTCCTACAGCTAATAGAGTCCTCTACTGCTGATAAAGTCTCCTGAAGTTTTGTCCAGACTACGCCACTGCCCCCTAGGGAAAGAAAAGTAAAGGTGCAATGAATTATGTTTGATATAATGAGGGGCAGTTTAATTTTCTACCAGATAGAGCAGCCTGTTCCTTTAAAAAGAAGACCTCTGGATAAGATTTATTTACCATTTCCGACATCCTGTGTTTCTACAAACTGCCTTATTGTTTCTTGAACTTCTCCTCATTCATTTAGACACAAAAATGTTTCTTGTTTGGTCTGGTGGGGAAAAGTCACTGACATAGGGTAGGTGCAGAGGATTCACAGGCTGTTGAACAAAGACACTGCTACACTGTGTTTATGCGAACCTTGCTCAGTCAGTGGAAGTTTAGATGTGGCAGCAGAGGCAGTGATCCTCTCTGGGCTGCTTCTGACCAGCCGGTGGGACAGCAAGTCTGGGACCAGTGGCCTGGATTGTCGTGGTGGTCTCAAGTCACCTGGTTCACTGCTGAAGAGCAGCAGCAAACATTAGTAAATGCCAAAGTGTTTATTGTGACAGAAGCTGTAAGCTGAACCATGTTTATTGATCAGGAAAACCTGTATGAAGAAGTACATGTTCCTATCAAAGTGTGTCGTAGTAATTTTATGGATCATGGATTTTGTCACAACCTCACTAATGTTACCTCGGTGCCTTTAGTGATCCCATCTTCTTGTTCAGTTCAGCGATGATTGTGAGCAGGGTTCCCACTTCAGCCTCACACTGAGCCAGTTCTGCTGGTGTAGGCTCTCCCTCAGGGTCAAGGGTCATGCAGTCGATCTGGGCCATTCCCTCCCCATCACACCCGGACCCAGTATCCAGGCTGTCACATCTGATCAGGCTGGAATCCTGCAAAAACCATAATGCATTCAGGTTATAAAATAATAACTTGGCAGGTCTTATTCTAGTCATCTTTAAGCTGTTTTATCAGATATTCAAGCAAATATCTTATTTTAAAATATGTGCATCAATATAATACAAAAAACATGTGGTCTGTGAATAATACTCCTCCATTAAGGTGTGGCTCGTAATTAAATTTAGCACAATAATCTCTCAGTTTCGTGTCTGTATATAAAATCTCTTATGCTCTTGAACCACAATTGTTGTACTGTTTAGCGGCTATTGTTTTGAGCAGCGGAAAAGGAGGAAACTAAAACATCCTGAGATCAAACTTCCTGCTTAGCGAATATTTGTGGACCAAACCATCTTTTGTTGTGCACAAAGACTGTCAGCTAAATGCCTAAACATGAAATTAGAACCAAATGCCTCTCTTTTATTCTTCTATAAACTACATTGTATGTCAACAAATATGCCAAAATGATACAATTTGCTTTTAAACACATGAATTCAAACACATATTTTGGATACAATAGTGGACAAAATACTTAAAATTCCTTATTCATGACAAGTCCAGACAGCCAACCATCTACGTATTACACCCAACCATTTCTATTCAGTGCAGCAGAGAGGCTATCCAAACATGCACAGGGCAAAAGCAGAGAAACAGCGTGTGCAGGTCACCAGACAAACACTCATAAGTTACACCTACTGGCAATTTAGTGTTAGTTTATGGGAGGATGTGAAAACTGAATGTTACACTGAATGAGCAACATTGTTCCTCAAAACTCCATCTGCTAATTTGCAATGTTCAAAAACAATTATGACTCTAAAGAAGAAGCTAAAAATTCATGATCATCCATTTTGTAGGTCATGGCTCCATCTGCTAACTTGCAATGTTCAAAAACAATTATGACTTGAAAACCAGAAGCTATAAATTCATTACCATCCAGTTTGTAGGTCATGTGTCCATCCTCTAATTTGCAATGTTTAAAACAGTTATGACTTCAAAACAAAAAGCTATAAATTCTCATCATCAAATTTGTAAATTAGGTGTTCAAACATGCTGTAATTTCCCAATAAGCCAGATTTAAACTCCATTACAATCTCATAGACTTTATCAACTTTACCCATGTCATGCACCACCTAGTATGTAAAGCCGCACATTTTCAAAACAAACACTGAAAAACTCGATCATGACTTACCTCCATATTTAGCTCTCGATGATTGCAGCAGTTTCTGTTGTGGCCATTCACTGCCTATAAAACATTTGACAAACTGAGGGGATGTTTTCTTTGCTTCTCCTGTTTTGTGTTGTTATATTTTCCAATAGTTAGTCAGCTGCTGCAGCTGCAGTCTACTCTCTGCATGTCTGCCTAAGTGTTTAGTGTGATGAATGAAGTCAGTGGAAAACACTCAGAAAGTCATCCCCACCCATTCCCTGTCACTTTGTGTCCTTTCCTGTTTTGTCCAAAGTTAGCTTCCATGCTTTTTAATAGTAGACTATGACCAGTGATTTGAACTCTGGATACAAAAAAAGAAAGAAAAAAGGATCCAAGTATAGTATGACGTTACGTAATTAGAAAAATGCATGAAGTCATAATCAATTTGGAGCATTACATGACTAAACAGATGTGTTAAGGGAAGGGGTTTTTTCTATCTCTGTGTCTGCTGCAAAGATTAGATCATTTCTGCTGTATTAATTTCCATACATCAAGTCATGAAGCTGGTCCTAATCAGGTGATCAACAAAACCAAACATGACCTGTACAGGATCAGATACTTTCTTTGCAGTGTAGGGATGTGTTTTTGTTCTAGTGATACAGTATCACACCATTTTTCTTTCATCCTGATGACAGTATCTGTGTATCAGGTAATACAGTGGATGACGTAATGGTAAACAATAATTTGCTGCCTAAAAAAATGTAAATAAATCACTTCTATAGACCCAATTCACAAAATGAATAACAACTAATCATGAATCATAATCATGATACTTTTTTTCTTATATTTCTCATATTGCTACGGCTATTACTGCTGCTTCTACAACTACAATAGCCACTACAATCTCAAGAAAAGGAGGATGAGGACGAAAAATAGTTACTTTCCCCATAAACTACATTACCCATGATTCCACGAGACTGTGCAATTCCGGATTCGGTCATTTCCTGTAAGGAAGTTGTCCGTTCAAAACAAACGCTAGCTCGTCGATGAAATATTCAGCAAACTTTCAATGAGTTTTAGGATAATTAAATCCTAGAAGCATCGCAGCTATAAATCACGTAAGTCTACTTTTCATGTAAACATAAAACACTTAATTCGTAACTTTTCGTCTGTTTTGGTGTAATTTCTGCTAAAGCTTGCTAATGCTAGCAGCTCAGCTTGCTACTGCGCTGTCATCAAACAACCAGGTTTTACCTGCCTGATCAGGAATTGACACATTTTTATATAAATTATCCATAATGTAAAGTTAAAACACCACAGTTTTCGTTATTCGAGTTAGCTACACGCTGACCTTTGTGTTTATATACAAACAGAACCGCAGCTGTATTAAATGCTTTCGTGATTTTGTGTGCTTTCCATATTAAGTGACAGTTTCACAGTTTGCCAAATCTGTCTTAAAACAATAGTCAGGCGCTCAAATGAACACTGAAAGATATTTTTCTCGCTTTAAATATTCCTCCTGTACCTACTGGCTATTAAAAGATCCTCTTAAAATGCTTTTTTCAGTGTAAGTGATGGGAGACAGAATCCACAGTGTGTCCACACAGTTATTTTGTACAAAAACTGCATTTAAAAGTTTATTAGAAGCTTATATGAGGCCTCTGCAGTCTTAGTTAGTCAGATCTTTTACACCTTTTTGGCATCAAATTCCTTCTTTGTGTTTCCCTGTAGAGCTGTGGTGGAAGTATAGTAACAACAAGAGGAACTCTGGCACTAAAAAGTCTGTAACATTGAAATATATCTGCTTGATTTGACTCATTTTGGCGCCTGTAGCTTCATATTAGCTTCACATAAACTTTTAAATACATTTTTGCATAGAAGGAGGCTTGTGGATTTTGGCTCCAATCACTTACATTGTAAGTACATTATGAAGGAATCTTCTAATGGTCACTATGAACAGGAGGAATGATTACAGCAAGAAAAAAACTATTTCAATGTTCATTTGGACACCTGACTGTTGTTTTAAGACAGACTTGAAAACATTGTGAACTTGTCCTTTAACACATAACTAAGCCTAACTCTTTTCAACATGGAGACATCATAAAGCAATTGTTGTCAGGGGTGTGGGTGGTTTATTTCTGAGACCTATGCTGCTCTCTTGTGCCCATTGCAGGATCAGGATCAGGAGTTTACTTGCATATAGCTTTTTATTAAATATTTTAGGATGTATAAACTTGCACTTGTAGTTGTTGCAGGTATCATTTGAGGGACACATGAGAGACCACACATTATATTTTAATTGTATTAAAGTCAATAGATGTCCACCACCACTAAATAATTACTTGTACTATGATTTAAAAAGTGTTAAGAAACTCTCTCTGTATGGCTAAACTATCTAGCCAGTAGCCACCCAGCTAAACTAATCACTTCCACTTCCTGTGTAGGGCTGTAACTAACAATTATTTTCATTATCAATTAATCTACAAAATAGTTTCTCGATTCATTGATTGTGTTGTCCGTAAAATGTCAGCAAATCTCTTCCCAAGTTTCCAGAGCCTCTGGTTACTCTTCAAAATGTCTTGTGTTGTCTGACCAACAGTCCAAAACCCAAAGATAATCAGTTTATTATCATAGATGAGGATGAAAAACAGAAGATATTCATATCTGGGAAGCTGGAACCCATGAATTTTTTGCTTAAAAATGTCTTGAATGATTATTAGATTATCAAAATTGTTGTTAATTTTCTTGCGATTGACTAATCAATTAATCAACTAATCATTGCAGCTCTAATCCTGTGTATCCATGGAGACGCCTGAGCCTGGCCCAGCAGATGGAGAGGAGCGCCTGGTGGAGCTGCGACCACGGACACGCTCCAACCCTGAAGGTGCTGAGGACCGTCGCAGCAGCACAGGGAGCCTCGGAGGCAACAGTAATCCTAACATATCTCAGCCCGCTGTGGGCAGTCGCGTGGAGGGTGAGGGCGAGGCCTCGACCAGTGATAGTCCTCCGAGTTCCACCACCACGACCGTCTCCACAGCGGCCGCTCAGACTGTAGCACCCGCTGCTGCAGCGGTGACGGCTGCAGCTAGTGTCTCAATGCCACTATCTACTGCTGGTGTTGCGGCCAAAGAGAGGCCGAAGCCCACACAACAGCAGCCCACACTGACAACCCCGGTCCCCCCACCAGCAGAGTACCAGCTCCGAGTTCCCCGCGTCAACTGCCCAGAGAAAGTGGTAAACTCACATTACAGCTCTGACAAGTTCCACATGAAAGTCATGACTTATTTTCACCACTAAGTTTGTATTCTCTAATGTTGTCTCTCTCTTATTAGATTATCTGCTTAGACCTTTCTGAAGAGATGTCTTTACCAAAGTTAGAGTCTTTTAATGGGTAAGTTTCTGTATAGTGAACCTTCATTTCCCAGTGATAGTGTGCCATATCTGTGATTGATGCCTAATTTGACCCTCTTCCCTCTCAGGTCTAAAACAAATGCCCTGAACATATCCCAGAAGATGATTGAGATGTTTGTCAGAACTAAACACAAGATTGACAAACGCCATGAGTTTGCCCTGGTGGTAGTCAATGATGATGCTCTGTGGGTGAGTTAAGGAGCCTTTAACCCTCTCTTATATACTAATATATTTAATTTGTACTGCAGTTTTCATTCGCATTGAATCTCAAAATGCTACATGAAAAACATACAACACACAACATAAAGAAAATACTTAAGATACTTAAGATAAAAAGCCTTCCTTAATATAAAGCCTGTTTTAAAAGAGTCTAAGGTCTTAGTGGTTCCCAAAATGGGTGCTGTGGCACCCTGAGGTGCCATAAGGACGGACCAGGGCTGCTGCAAGATTAATCATATCATTGTTCATCTATTGTACGTTTAATAAAGTTTCACCACATTAAGAAAAACATTTACACTAGTTATTTTATGTTACGTTTTTGAATATATCAAAACAGAATAAATAAGCAATAAATATCTAAATCACATTATAAAAAGCTGACATGACAACTCACTGTTGCTGGTTGTGATGGTAACACAACACACTTTCCGACTTGGGAGTTTTGCTGGAGCTCAACAGTCAGGAAATATGTGAGCTTCAGAGCAGCGATGGAAAGATTTGAGACAGTAAACAGAGTTCAAAGAAATGCTGAAACATCTCAGCTTTCAACAAAGAGACGACTGAATCTGAGCTGACCGACAAAAACAACTCAGCTAACAGCTTAATGAGCAGGTCTTGGCTGCTCATGGAAGACGGGATATCCATCATTGTGCACATTCACTGTGGTATTACACATTCCCAAATTCATATCTGTGTTATGCGGCTCTCCCATCACTGGTAAACATGAAAACAAGACAAGAGCCGTCTTGTCAGTGGAGTCAGACCTGCAGATTGTTCTCTCTCTCCACATCAACAGTTCACATGTCCCAATATATATTAAAATACCTGTAGCCTTAAATATAATTGCATTTTAAAAAGAAATACATTTAACATATTTAATTGTTTATTTTAAGTAAAATGATTTATCTGTGAATCTTTACAGCACCTGATGACTTTTACTCTGAGCAATGAGAACGAGCTTTAATTATTTACCTTCATATTGATATAATGTAATAATATTTCCTTTGAAGGGGTGCCGTGGTCTAAAAAAACACTGGTATTCATTTCCCAAATATCATGTCTATATAAGACGTTTCTTTCCACTTTGCTGGAATATTACCTTCTTTTACTTCTTATTCTTGTGTGTGTGTGTGTTTGTGTCTCAGTTGTCAGGCTTCACGTCGGACCCCAGGGAGCTGTGCAGCTGTCTGTATGACTTGGAGACCAATGTGTGCGAGTCCTTCAGTATCCTTTCATTCAAAACTAAACAATGAAAATTTAATTCCCTACTATGAAGTGATACATATGACAGTACAGTAAGTTTTAGCCTTAACTGTCTTCTGTAGACCTGGAAGATCTTCTTAATGTGATGTAAGTACTGTCGGTTTCATGTTTGGTTTCTTATAGAACATGAAAGTGACGTGGAGGGGCTCCAGCTGAGGTAATCTCTTCTTCTGTTGCCTTTTGCAGTCGTCAGAAGATCGAGTTGCCATTGATGGAGAATGTTCAGACCATCCCGCCTCCATATGTGGTGCGGACTGTGCTCATCTACAGCCGTCATGCTGGACAACTACAATTCAACCCCTCTGAGGCTGTCGGTGTAAGTATGACGCTGCTGAGATATCATTCTTTTTGTTTGTACTCAAGTTTCATCATCTGTTCTTTTTTTTTTTTTTTTTTTAATGTGTAATTTTTCCTCCTGAAAGATTTGTTTTTCTTTTTGAATGTTGTTGGATGCTTTTAACAGTGTCATAACTGTACTATGAAGTGAAATTCTTGCTTGTTCTTGTGTCCCGCTCCTCCAGAAAATGCTTCAATCTCCGTACTTTTTCTTTGATGTCGTCTACCTCCACAACGGTGTGGAGGATCAGGGGGATGAGACGAGCTGGAGGGTGAGTGGGCAAGCACTTCTATCTACTAAACATGCAGAGTTTGGAGAGATGTGAAACATAACACACGATGATATAATCTGGATATTTCCCTGCTGCTGCATTTCAACTATGTGACATGTTTTCTGTCTCCAGGAGAACTACAACTCTTTCTGCAACCTCGACTCAAAGGGCATGTGTTATCGCTATGAGGTTTCCCTGAGTGGACCCGCCATCGAGCTGCACAACTGCATGGCCAAACTCTTGGCTCACCCCTTGCAGAGACCTTTCCAGAGCCATGCCTCTTACAGCCTCCTAGAGGGGGAAGACCCCCAGGACATCGAGGCTACTGTCTAGAATGGGACTCACTCATTAAAGCCCTGCTACGGGAAATGCACACACACTGTAGTTTAACATAAAAGGACTGGGGTTTCCCAAGTATAACTTATCTTCTGAGGTTTTTTTCCATTAACTTGCTGTGAAGCAAAAATAATCTTGATTTTAAGAATCAAGTTCTTAAGAAACAAGAAGGGTTATACAGGCTTATATTAACACAATCTGTGTTTCAACAAGAGAATGATGGAGGGATTGATTGTTTGAGGCTAAGATAATGATTTAATTATCTTATTGTTAACTGTCAAAAGACCTGAGCAATGGTAGAGAAGAAGGAGATGAGGAGGGGAAAAAAAAAAGTAACAGTAACACTTTAGCGACTTTACTATCTAAACATTTTTCTTTCAGATCTTAGACCACACTGATGTATCTGTAAGTCTTAAAGAGTGAAATCAGTGTAAACAAGCTGCAATACCTGTGATAGTTTTCCATAGCGGGTTTTTTGAGACTTTGAAGTAATGAACTGGAATATATTGTACTGTATCACGATGGTCACACTTTCTGTAATATTGCCTTTCCTTTTAGTTCGTAATTTCCACCTTTGTTGCCTGTTTTAATGTATTTTTTTATTTTATAAGGGGTTGCATTTATTAATTTGTTCATTTGTCACTAGTGTATATTACACAGACAATGACAGAATGTACCGTAATGTAGATGTGGCCTGATTTGATTCTTTTTTTTTTTTCTTTGATAATGATCTCTGTAGCGTTGATGCTTTGATTGTGAAAAAGGCCCCTCGTACTGCCAGTCTAGCTGCACTTGAAACACACTGTACAGATGAGCTTTCTGAAGCTGTTTCTGGACATAAAAAAAAACATGTTTAATCCTATTTTTCATCTTCAGATGTTGAATTTTGTGTCTGTGCTTTCTACGTTCTTGTCACGAGATGGCAGCAGATTGCCTCTAGAAATGAAACTGATTCTGAACTCAAAGTCCTTGTTGAAGAAATGGAGTTAGAAAGGAGTTGCATATATATATATAAAACCACTACTATTTTATGACCTAATCAGGCTTTTTTTAATGCAAATTCTTATGCTTTCATCAACCTTAAACTTTTTTTTCTATTGCTAAAATCTACAGCTCCATAATCACTCACTAATATTTGCTGAATCTGTATGACAGCATGATTAAGCAGTTATTGTACATGTTATCGCTTATGGCACAAATATTACCTGAGTTGTAAAGATATATTTTCCTTTACAATGATTTTGTCGGGTCAGTTATCTTAAGAAGTGTTTTTATCTCGGTCTTTAACCATTAGGTTTCCTGTTTTTGTTCAGAAGTTGATCCGATGTCTGTCCTGCCTCCTGATAGTCACTCATTTTCTGTCACTCTTACACGCCTTCATAAATTAGTTTTTTTCCGGTGAGGACAGGTTGTCAGGGAGACAATAGGGAGCAGGAAAACCCTGGGCCCAGAGGACCTTTCCCCTTTCACACCCTTCCCCAGAAGAGCAGTCTGGTCCTCACGTCATCACTGCAGATAACAGTGCAGGGGGGTGGGGTGGGGTGGGGGATCCAGTATGTCTGTGCTGCAGGGAGAATTTGTTATTCCCTCATCCCGAAGAATGACAGGTCCCTATTGTTTTCATTCTTTCACTCCTCCACTGCCATGACTCCTTTCCGTGCCTGCTTGGGACAGGATATGGTGGAAAATTTTTGTTTTGCATGTTATTTTCTGCTTTTTCTCCTTACATGGTTTACTTTGTTCACCTACTCGATGGAGGAATGTGATCAGGAATTCTGTGACGGTCTGCAGTATCTATATTTATCGGTCGCACTGTCTTTCTTCATATTGGGCAGATCATACTGGAAAATAACAAAACACATTCAAATCAAGATTTTAGACTTAAAAGGAATGATAACTGAAAAAATATGATGCCTTATTATATGTTAAAATACCCATCAGCCTGACTGGATTGACTTGCCAGGGGAGCCTGTTTGTTTTTGGGGGCTCTAGCCCCCCCATGCTGGAGTACTACCTGGCCCCATGTGAGCACAGTATAAACTATGATTAAAACTGCTTAACTTCTTTATACTGATTGAAAGTATATCAGCATAAAGTAGTTAAAATTTGCTCTATCTTGACTAGCTACAACTTTAAGATCCTGCTTACATGTCACTGCATCCATAATTCAATAATATAGTGCATAGTAAGTTAATTTAGTATGTACCTTAACTAAGTTTTGAAAGCAGGACTTTTACATGAATACAGTGTGGCATTACTACTTTTACTTAAGTAAATGATACAAGTTCTTCCACCTCTGTGTGCAGACTAAGCAGTAAAATAACTGTCAATCTGCTCACTATTTGGTTATGCTATATTGATTTTTATGATGTGACATGCGCAGCACATTTATCATAAGTACGTTGCAGTTTTCCCTGTGGTAAGTGCTCGTCTTGCCTAGTGACTCACAGCAGATGAATTTGAGGCTTAAGGCTGGACTACAGTAATGCTTATGAAATCCGCCCCTCAAAACAATCTGTTTTTCCGTCTACTTGGAAAATCTTCGACAATATGAGCAGCGGTGCAGCTGGAGGCTGTAACTGTGACAGAGGTCAATGAGGGAGGAGAGGAGAGGGAGGTGAGGTGAGGGCTGGCCCAGGATGCACTGGAAGTGTGCCTCCTGCAGCATTTATAAACATAGCCCCTTAACACACCTAAGGGTCACTGTTTACATCCATCCATACATGCCATTTCTGCCTGTATGCCTGACTTGTTTGGCTGAGCTGTAGAAGACAGTGAAGTGATCATCCAGTCTTCAGGTTCTTCGTCCATTGCTGGTGCTCGATAGGCATCAACTCAGAGCTTCAGCACCTGTTCTGCAGAGAGAAAAGCCTGTGGATTTTGGCAACTAAAAGAATTCCTGCTTAGATCTTCCAAACCAGCTGCCACCATTTCTCCCCCAACAGCCATGTACAGTTCCAGTTACTCTCGGGCCAAGTTTGGCCTGGAGGGAAGGGAACCTCTGCACAGGCACAAAGGGAAAAGCTGCGGCTACTACATGAGAATCGTCTTCTTCTTTTCCTCCCTGATCCAGTCCCTCATCATCGTCAGCCTGGTGCTCTTCGTCATCTATGGACAGCCCGAGAAGACTGCAGAGGAGAAGAGAGTGAAGGTCAGTGATTTATTCCCACTCCAGATACATTTCAAGTATTTAAATAACTGATATAGGTTCTCTACAAAAAGTTTGATTACCCAGTCCAAAATTCTTTAAATATCACATATGTCAGAGTGAAGTAACAATAAACAAAAACACATTTTTTGATGGAAGTGGACTTTCTGCAGCGGTTTTTAATCAAAGTCTTCAGTGCCACAGAACTAACCATCGTTAATCAACCACACTTAACAAGTTTTACTTTTTCTTTTCGCAGTTATGATAACACATTCAGAACTGTGAAATGCAGTGAATCTGATGATGCTGAATGATTTGTTTGTTATGAAGGACCTGGAGATGAACAACAAGAAGCTGGGTGATGACAACGTCCAGCTGAGGAAGGAAAAAGCGGAGCTTGGAGCTCAGCTGGGAGCTCGTACAGCTGAGAAAGCTGCTCTGGAAAAAGAGATGGAGAAGTTAAAGACTGATGCCAACAACACAGAGTATGATTTAAAAGGCAAATTAGTAAGTACAGGACTTGATTAATGTTGAATATTGATTGAATGTGTGTATCTATTGAAAGATATACTAGGTCTTTGCAAGGATGAGAAGTAGGGATAAATTCTCTTTTCAATAATCAAGGTGTTCATTTTGAAAATTATACAACATGAATATTTCTTCTGCTATTGTTGTAGTTTTTTTTTTTTTTTAACTCTACAAATCATTAATCGTCCTGTTTTCCTTTCCTTCACAGACTAACTGTGAGAGGCAGATTGCAACAACACGTTCCATGATGATACGATGTCCCACCACTCCGATACAGCCTCCTGTCCAGGTCACTCCTGACAGTATGTACAATCCCATACCAAGTCTAATGCTAAAATATTGCTTAAACATTGTAGAATTACTGCTTGCACCGGGCTATAATTAATGCATGTTTTGTGGTTAAGAGTGCTTTTATTAGTGCTTTTAAATTAGTATTCAGATTAAATTAATATTCATAAATTGATAAGAGTATAACTATCCATTTAAGTTTTAAGTGTTTTTCTCTGAACTCTCCAGATGAAATAAAGCGCTTGCAGAGCCTCAACGCCCAGCAGAAAGCTATGATAAAGCTCATTGAGACAAATTTCACCCAGATGGTTCAGTATCTGAGCCAGGAACGAGACAGTGTCGTCAAAGACAGAGACACATATCTCCAGGACACCATCGCCCTGCGCAGGGATAAGACCATGCTGACAGAGCAGCTCACCACCTACACCAGGTACCGTGTGTTCGTCTTCTCTGCTTTGTGTGTGACTATGAAACATTATAGGATAATAATAAAGACATTAAAGGCTTCATTTTTTTTAAACAAGGAAATGCAAAGAGGACTTCTCTCATTCTTTGGACGGGATCCAAATGGTGACCAAGGAATTCCTGAACAAGATCAATAACCTGTTTCCCCACCAGCTGACCTTTCACCTCACCTGTGAGAGCCAGCAGGAGCAAATGGAGAAAATAAGGACCAGCTGCACTAACCTGTCCAGAGATGTGGAGAATAAGTTTCAGATCTACTTAGACAACGTGGGCAACAAGGTGCGTGCATGCAACGTGTTTTGTGATTTTAGTAGATGTGTGATGCTTTGAAATGCATGAAATAATAAAGCAATAATAAAGCAAAATGCATTAAAAGGAAGTAGAATTGACAGAATCTGTTATCAGTCCTGTCTAGCCAAGCTTCCTTTAAATTCTGCTTAAGGTTTATGGAATATTCCAAGAACAATTTGGATGGGAAATCAGTTTCTCAAGGGAGGAAGTCTATCCGCTGCATCATTCGTGATGAATCTAGCTAAAGAGACAGATGTCCTATGAGGGATGAACTCAGGGTCAAAGCAGAGGTGAAGCGTGTGGCTCTGCTGACACAGCAGCAATGTGCAGGACAACAAAAAGACATATCCTCAGCAAATATGGTTTGTTACTCTGAAAGGCAATATTTCATTTGGATACAACTCCGAGTGAGGAGGCAAAAATTGTTTGTTTTAGTGCTGGAATGTATCTTCACTTTGGCCCTTAATATTTCCGTGTAGGACGAAATTCAAACTCAACTTTTCCAAAAACAAATGTACTTTTGCCACCTTCTCTGTTAGAGGTAAGGTGTTTCCTGTTAACTTTTTTTTGTCACTTATTCAATGTTTTTTTTTTTTTTTTTACATGCAGGCAAAAATTCAAACAGAAATTTTATTCCATGTTGTTTTTTGTATCGTCACATACCAGAGCCTAAGCAAGTTTACAATGCTCACCCGTAGACGGGCTTTATACAGACACACAAAACACAAATTATGATAAATAAAATTACCATAAAACTCAATGACGAATATCAGACCATACATGACTGATCCATATTAAAAAGCTTTTTCAACTGAGTTTAAAATGACCCCATTCGTACTTCATTTTGAGTTCTGTGGGTAAAGTCCCATGTATTGATCCTCCAAAAAGGTGAACTTTACAGATCCCCATAAACATACCCTGAGTTACTGAGCCAGAAACCCTGAGAAGTGCCACCACATCACTGAGCACCTGAGCATGGTTATTTTGGAATTAGGAATTTTGTTTATTTTTTTAGTTTAATACTAGCAAATTTAATGATATGATCAAAACTTAAAATATTTAGTTTCTTAGGAACAAGGCAGTGCTGGGATCTTATCGGCTCCCTGGTAAAATTGTATGTGTCATAGATTATATATATTCTTAAGCAGCTTGTTGTAGAAGCTTCTTGCGACCACAAAGGTACACGATTACATGAAGGTGGAAAGATCTAAATATACTGTATGTAAGTTTGCATTTGTAACTTTGCTCACCATTTTGACATTTAATTTAATCAAACTTATCATTCCATCTTTTTGATACTTGTCCACTGATTCAGCTGCATACTTTGGAAAACAGAATTAGCAATCATTTAATGTCACAGGGCTGCCACAGTTTATTTAAAGCAACATTAATGTATAGTTTCTGTCCCTCAGGGAGACATTCAGTATAGATTTCATCCTTACATGAGTTGTATGGTATGTACTGTGGCGTGACGTCAAGGAAAATGAACATTAACTAACACTCACATTGTCGACATTCAGATAGAAATAGACACACAGTAAACAAAAACGGGTACAATTATGTAAAGGCACCACCTGGAAACATATTTTGAGCTGTAGAGTTTGACATATTCTTTAACCACAGAACATTATCTCTGATGGACTCTCTTGATACTGCTCTCTGCCAACATGCCTGCTTCTTTCTTTTTTTTTTTAGAAAAGCAGAAATTTAAAAGGAACAACATGACATCAGATGAAGAGTATATCACATTTATTTAAAAAAAACGACTAATTTTCTTCTTCCAGGTGTCCGAGATCCAAGGCCTGTCAAGTCGTCTGATTGCGAAAAACTCACAGTTAACTGATGACCTGAAGAAGTGTGAAGTCAGTCACAGTGAGGCAGTCACCAATGCCAACTCGCAGCTACAGCAAAAGCAAATAACTCATGATAAGCAGGTAGAGCATATGTGTTCACGGATGTATAACAGTACATAACTGATTGACACTGACTGACTAACAACTGTGAGGATGGAAAACAAGAGTGAGAAGCTGATTTCCTCAGCATCTGGTTTTAAAAGTATGACTGGTATTTTACTTTAGGTATATGACTATTTTTATTACATTTTCTATCATCTTTTATACTGTTTTCCCTTTGAAATAAGACATGTATATTTTGTTCAGATGGAGACATTACTGATAGAGAAGAATCAACTGAGAGATCAGAAGAAACTGCAGGAAGACAGTTTGGCCCTGAAAGAGAAAGAGCTGCAGACCCTGAAGGAAACGGTCGCTACTCAGTCCAACTGCAAGGTAAAATACATACAGAAGACTTTTCATTTGTTCTCTGCATAAATATGAAAGGAAATCAGACACCCACAAATGGGGACAGATAATCATTTTTGTGTCCTAGTAAAGCAAGAATCAAGTCTGCTGGGATTTCAGCATCTTTATTACGTATTTCTTTATTCTTTAAGTCAGTCAAGGGATTCAAAACTGGCAATAGGATATTAACAAGAGGATAACCTGGCAGTTATCCTCTTGTTAATATCCTATTGCCAGGCAAGGTGTTGCGTGTGGACTCAGCAGAAAAGAGGAATCTGATGGCAGCAGCAGCAGGAAGGATGGGCAGGGAAGATAACAAAGGGAAACAATTTTTAGGAACTCAGAAGTTAACAAAATGTCCCCATTTTTGTTAAACTACATGGTTATTACTAGTGGTGTAGGCGTCAGAAGAAGCTGTGCAAATGTGTGTTTGTGCGACTTGTTAATTAATATTATGTGTTTTTTCAGTTTGGTCTCCCCAAAGCTCCCAGCATACAGACGGCCCCACAGCTGAACAGACAAACTGTGGCCAACTGGCCCTCTTTGGGAGCACCTGTCCTCAGAAAAACTCCAACGGTAAATTTTATATAAGAATAGATACCTGCTATATGAGATTACTGTTTTTATAGCGAGTAATGTCAGTGAATGCCAGATTTTCTGTTGACTAAACAGACCAAGAGATTAAAATTTAAAAGGTTTATGAGTGTGAAAAAAACACTCAAACTTTCATCTTTTAACATGTTTTCATTATGAAAGTGATGAAAAAAGTCCTCTGTGTATTCTTCAAATGTTTCTTTCTGTAAACTGTATGATCATAAATTCCACTGATATTTAATCATAATTATCAATGTTTTCTCTTCCAGGTGAGATGAAATGAACCAACAGGGTAATCATTCAAGGCACCAATATTGTGCCGCAGTGATCAACGTTCTTCCTTTAAAGAATTTAAGGACATGTATATAATTCTGCACATACTTCACACATCACCAAACACATCCTGTAAATATTTTGACTCCACATTAATGACATATAGTCTGTTGTTTCTCTGTGCATGCTTCATGTAGTTCTACTTTGAAAAAAAAAAAAAGAAGTTTCATTTGTGAGTTTCAACATTTGCTGTGAAAATGTACATGAAAAATGTTAATGACACTTGTGTAAATATGTTCTCTTGTGAGTTACTTACTGTGGTTTGTGTGGAAAATAGATATTGGAAAATTTTTACTTCATCATGGGAATAAACTTTAAAAAACTTAGCACACCTTTACGGTATTGTTTCCTTTGTCTCTCTGGCATTAAAAATACTCCAAAGAATTAGACAGACTTTGGGCAGCACACTTGTCTGCTAAAAACAGAATACTCTTAAAATAGCTACGTTTATGTTTCCCAGTGATTCACACACTTCTTAGATTTATTTTCTACTGAAAGCCGGATGACAATACACACATCCACTAAGTCGTAAACACATCATCACATCTGCACAGTCAGTCAGACAGTCACTAGAAGTCCAAAATACTGCATGTCAGAAATAAGAAGTAAGAGATGTGATATGAATTAGACTCAAAGTTGCTGTTTTTATGACCCATTCAGTTAAAATATTGAGACTGTCTAGTCTATTCATTGCCCTTTTTATGGTGCATTTAAAATGTACAGTAGCTGTTATATGAACTGCTCTCAAGCTTTACTACTTCCTTTTCCTTTCACGAGTACAAGGTGATGAGCACATATAGCGCAGTGGCTGCAAACAGTGGATACAGTGCTTTCTTGGAACACTTTCCTTAATATGCATAAAAACACATTATAATAATTACATCTTCAGTATGATGCAAGAGAAGACGGACGTAAAAATGTAAATGTAAAATAAATGTAAAATAAAACATAGTCTTACATCAATGGGCAATACATAACTCGTCACGTTCCAAATGTCAATTCCTATTGTCTGAAATGCTTTTAGTGACTAACTGAAAGACAAGTGATTACAGATTACTATCCCTTTATCTAAATATTGTACAACTTTTTAAGCAATATTATTAAGTGTAGCTGTAGCTGATGTTACATTCAGTAAAAGTGTCTCATGGTCATGTCTGTTAGGATACCTTAAGAGTGAGAAACTATCCAATTCCTGTTTTATATTTTACTGTAGTTCAAATTTTCTGTGACGAAATTTTTGATACGACTTTGATTACATTTTTTTCATATAAAACATATAAACCAACTGAAATGAGTTGTAATTGTTATGTATTTTTAATGTACATATCTATTACGGTATTTTAATGTATTCTATTATCATTGTTGTTTATATATGTGTTAATTTACTTAAAAGTTACAATAACGTTTTAGTCAAAAAAACCAACTAAATGAAAAATCTCAGCATTTTACATTTTAAATTCTTGAAAATGAATCCTAGCACAATCAGTGTAATAATGCGTCAGCATGTGGGGCTATTTTTTAACTCTTATTTTCTCATAGTGTCTCTGAACCCTAATTTTAAAATGTTTAAACCTGAATGTTTTATTCATATTTGTATTTATTACACTGTGAAAACAATGTGGTTAATCTGGATTTTCTGGATACATCACCTTGGTGAATCATAATTAATGTGAATTAATGTGAACAAAAGCTTTCATGAAGACTGCGGTGATGATTTGCTAAAGTTAAATTTCAACAACTTCACAGATAGGAATTGAATCACGCTTCCTTTTCTTACTCATGTTAGAGTTTATAATTCCTCAGACCTCTTGAGTTTAGCCCTAAATGGATGAATCAGATACAGAAAAATTCCACTCTGATCCGGACAGGACAAACATTTGAGAGCCTTTCCATACTGTATAGGAAAACATGTGAAGACAAACTCCCAGGCTCACTGCACTGATGAATGTGAATGTTGCAGGTGAGTGATTCTGTCTCCTGTCCACAGGAAATCCTTTGGATCGTGTTAATGTTAAGCAAACCCCAAAGCTCTTGACTCAACTTTTTACAGAAAGGATGAGGTCAGTCATATATTTATAACGTGTAATGTGACCTTGTCTATGCTTTTGTTTTCCTAACTGCTTGTCCGTTTTTATGTTGTTGTTTCTTGCATTTGGTGAGCCAAAGACAATTTTCCACCCTGGTGGACAATAAAGATCTACATAGACACATATCAGATCATGGTCACTTTTGGAGACATTACATAGACTTACATTAATTTCCTGGAGACTTACCCTAACCTGAACTTTAACCAGTGACCCAAAATTCTGCTTTTTCCCCCAATTGAGGACGCAGCTTTTGTCCCCAGTTGGACAATACATCCCCGATTTACTGGTCTTGAGTCTGAAATGTGTCCCATAAAGTAGTCTAAGACAGACCACACATACACACACCCTAAGGCAAATGAGTACAGGGTCGACCTGGCTGCACTGGACCCGGTTACATCAACACCACATCGTCAGGAGGACATCCATTAATCCAAACCAAAGGAAACGGACATACAGGAAGCTAAAAGTACGCTCGTTACGTACGATAGTCAGCTGCAAATCAAATTGTGACACAAGCTTTGAGTTGAGTCATGGTTCAAAATTAAAAGGAAAATGGGATGAGTAATGAGCGTTATCATTTTTATATTTGTATTACAGACAGTAGACAGATGACAGGAGACAAGGTTCCCCAGTTGGATTCAAATCAGTGACGAGGCATTTCATGGTAGGCGTCTTAAGCTACAGGGACCCTTGTGTTTGATACTCATAAAGTTAAAGTTTTGTTCATTTCATTTACTCATTTAAATCTACAAATTGATTACCATGATCACACTGTTAATATTGTATGACTTATTTTAAATTGAGGTTTAAGACATTTCTCTTTGCCATTGCATTTTATTAAATTAAGTCATATATTTAGTTATCTATTTATTTATTCACATTTTGCACTGCACATCTTTATTCTTGTGTTTTATTCCATTTTAGCCTAGTTTTATCTTCTCATTTATTTCATTCTTTTAAAATCTCATTTTATGTGTCTTTTTATATTACTTTGTGTTTACTTTAGATCTTGTCTTAATGCTCTTTTACATGTTACACACAGTCAAGCACTTTGAACTGCTTTGTTGTTGAAAGTAGCTAATCGGAGGTTTTGTTACTTTCTTACTTACATGCAACTGTTTCTTAAATAAAGAGACAAATGATTATCTGTGAATTGCTCCGACCCAACCATGTTATCCTCAACCCTCAATACTCTATAGTGAATACGAGAATATACCTGTAACACCAAGTATTAAAAACTCAAATAGTTCCTGGTTTCAACAATAATAATAATAAAAAAAATCCAATTCTAGACTAGTGTCAGCAAAATTCCTGTATAGCTGCTTGTGGTTAAACAACATTTGAGAACTAAAAGAGGAAAGTGATTTTGTTGTAAAGCAATAAAAAAAAAAAAGTGTTGTTTTGGTATCATATACATAACTCAGGTACTGTGTCAGAAATTAGTATCCCAAACACAGTTGCACTAAATTGTCACAGACACTACTTCAAAAGATGAACCAGGCTCCAAAATATACTGCCACTGATTTGTATGACAGCAAGTCCCACTTTTAGCTTAAACTCCCCCCTCTGCTGTAATTAATCAAGGAGAACATGAAAGAGGACTAAAAGGCTGACAGAGCAGTACGGAAAGAGGAAAGGTCAGATAGCAGAAACAGCGAGGAGAGAGACAAAAAGACGGAGAAGACAGGCAGTTATGTTGGTGTACAGCAGGGCAAATGTCGTCAGAGACTAGGAGAGAAGAAACCAACCGGGGAAGACGGGTGAGGAGTTCAACAAGGAAACATAAATATTTGATCAAGGCCAGACTGACAGGGGAACAAAGGCCAAAGAGAGCATCGCCTCCAAAAATGTCCCTTTCCCACAGAGCAGAGAAGCGAGCTGGGTCAGTCCGACTTTCTTTACATACTGTATGTCTGTTTGTGCTTTATGCTGGGAGGGAGGTGGACTAAAGATACAGTTTACAATGAAATACATCAGAAAACAAAAGCCTTCACACTTTGTACTTAACTTAATGACAGCTATGGTGAAGCTTCATCAATTCAATCCTTGTAAGAATGACTACGCTTTCGTGAAATATAAAAAAAACACATTTATACAGTTCATTTGATGAGGGGATTATCACACGTGAAATACAGGGTTTAGCAAGTTCAGAAATTCTTGCAAGTGCATTGGGCATTTGTATGGCAGCATTATTGGAATTGGAATTATAAAAGCGAGAGCGAAAAAGTGCAAAAACCAAAAAAAGACTTAAAGACTTACAGTAACTTGTTCATAAGAAAACAGTCTCCTGCCTTATATCTGTTTGTTTCACAAGGGAAAAAAAATCTATTTGTTCCAAAAACCAGTCCACATCAAAGATCCCATATGTGTTAATTAACTGTCAACATGTTAAAGAAATAGTTAAATATTTTGGGAAATATGATTCTTAATTGTCGTGCTGAGAGTTAGATGAAAATATCAATACCACTCTCATGTCTGAGCATTCAATAAAAAAAAAAAATTACAGGCTGCAGCTGGTTAGTTTACCTTAGCATAAAGACTGAGAAAACTAGCTGTCCTGAGGTAACAAAATCTGCCTTCCTGCGCTTCCTTCCTCCCTAAAGTTCACTAATTAACATGTTACGTTTTGTTTTTTCCAATGCATTCAAAAAATGAAGTGTAAAAATGGCAAGTTGTGGTCTTATGGGGAATTGTGTGCCAGACTATTTCTTGGCTCAGCCAAAGACTTCCTGAAGTCTAAGGTGGTTGCTTGGCAACCTCACGATAAAGAAAACACTCCAACTTGGTATCGTTTTTCTTATATTATTCTTGGCAAGACAGCATCAAACTGCTATTTTTAACGTAGTTGTTTTTCAAATAAGCTACAATGTAAGTTGCAGCAAATAGTTACTACCTGTGTTTACTGCATCAAAGTCAGATAAATCGTGCAGGGGGGCATCTGGGGGTGGCCAAGGGGTTTCAGACTAACCATGTAATTGTACCATCCATGGTTCAAAACCTTCCAGGGACTTTTGTTGCACGTCATTCTTCACCTCTATTATTATTTCTCCACTATCTGTGTCAATTAAAGCCAAAAATAGCCATAGATACAGATTTCACTTGGAGAACAATCTGGAGAAACACACACACACCCACACACACACACACACACACAAAGGAATACAGCTGAAATTATACCTACTCCCAAGAACAAATTCTTCATTGTGTTGCTGTACAAATAAACATCCAAACTTTGAATCAATGACCTTGCAGAGTTCTGCAGCTGGCTTAAGTTAGCAGCACAAAATTTACTTTGGCTGTGAAGATGCGACCCAAGAGCCTAATATTCACCTACGAAAGGCCTTCAAAATCTATTTTTAATAATTACGACTCAAGACTTTCCAAGCACTTGTCCAGCATAGATGAGGCCTCTGAGGCACCTGTCATCACGCTCAACTATTTTCAGTGTATTAAAAAAAAAAAAAAAACATTGTCTTGGGAGCAGAGTGATTCTGCCGCCAAGAACATGAATTGCATTCTTCTTACGCTCACTGTGCCTCGAAGCCTGGCATAATGCCGAAGCTGTGGCCCTTTTGTCCCATTTTCTCTACTGATACTCTGGGACTACATGAAAAGGCAGCCTTCCTCTCCACGCAGGCTATTATTACATGTGCTTCATGTTTTCGCTGCTACACATCTGACTATTTCCCAATGCAGAAGTCTTTGAAGATGATATCCAGGATCTCCTCTGCTCCAACCCTTCCAGTGATCCTGCCCAGGCTGGTGAGGGACAACCGGACACCCTCGGCTGCCAGAGCGAGGTCGATGTCACGATATCGTTGGTACTGAGCCAGGGCCGCAACACACTGCTGCAGGTGGGCCCTGTGACGAGCCTGGGTCAGGGTGGGGGCACCAGACAGAGGGTCGCCACACCTAGAGAGGAAGTCAGAGTACATAATGAACCAGGGAAATAATACTCATTATTACACAAATTATCTTGTGTTTTTTGTACTTAAAAAAATCTGACTTAAATAACCAATTTGCAGCACAAACATTCTGTATCTTTGTTCCTTTTCTGACTTTGGCAACTGTCAAGTCAAATTTATTCATAGAGCATATTTAAAAATATTATGTTGACCAAACTCGCCCAGACTATGGTAAAAAGACTGACATATCATGACTGACTAACTATCATATCTCCCTGTTTAATATGAAACTGGAGACAGCAGTTTAGTTAAGCATTAAGATTGGAAGCAGGAGGAAAACCGCTAACTTGACTCTGCTTAAAGGTGAAAAAAAAGAAGCTACAAACATCTCTGAACCTCACTAATTTACACTTTATGTTATTGGTTTAATCTGTACAAAAATCTAAGCATATTCCTTCTAGATTTACCCATGCGGATATTAATTTTGGGTCTTATAAAACCACCACGTCTCACAGGAGAAACAAGAAATGAATCTTTCTCATACATCATCGCCCTGGCACAACAAAATTGAATAAATCATAGGAACTCACAGAGTCTTGACACTGCTGTGTAGCACTGTAAGGAAGTCATGCAGTCCTTCATTAGTCTGGCAGGAGATGAGACAGACAGGAGGGAGTCCAGAGATCCGTCTCAGCTCCCTGTCCAACGTTTGCCTCTGTTCCTCAGGCAGCAGGTCCGTCTTATTCAGCACCAGGAGGCACCTGTCGACAGGAAGTGCTGTGATAGGTAGAGAAGGAGAATTTTTTAATGAGAAATGTAAAAATGATAAAGATAAAAACCCTTTTACTGTCCCACTGCACATAATCCTTCAAAATGGAAGTTGGAAGTCTCACTAGTAGTCCAGCAGAGGAAGAAGCAGACGAGGTCTAGCTATGATACCTGTCTGAGGCTGCTCCTCGGAGGGCAGGACGCTCCTTAGGTGTTCCTCAAGGAAAGCTGCAGCTTGCTGGGCATCAGGGGGGAGGTGAGCACAGTCCACAACCACCAGAGTCAGATCTGCCTGCTCCACCCTGCAGAAAACAAAGCAACTCATCATTCAGCTTTTTTACTTTGATGCAGAATACTTTTTTTAATCTTAATATTTACACTGTATGCCAACTGAACTGAGAACTGAGAGATGCACTAATATCATATCCATATCACGATATAGACTAGATATAGTTTCAAATCCTATTGGACCTTCCTGTTGTGTCTCTGAACTGATTGAGACAAAATGATTTTTAAAAAGTGGCTATAAAAGATTTTCTGGTTACTCAGGTACCGCCGGTTGTACAAACATGTATCCCTGGTCTCTAATTTTGGTACTTAAGTCGTTTAAAAAAAAAGATGAATTCATCTAAATATTATTCACTTTAAATACCGAGGTTGCTGTTGCCACCAGCACAAACCCACTGCTGTACCTCGGGTCTCACTGTGAGGTAGCAGCGGATGCTTGTACTCACCACGTCCTTCCTCTAGTGACCCGGGTCACGAGCCTCTGACCTGCTCCCTGCACAAAAAGTTCCCTACAAAACACAAACTGCCCACCCTTCCTATAGAGCCACCAGGTCACCCAAGTAACTTACACAATCAATAAAATGATGAAATTAGAGTGTTTGCACTGTTTTTTTATTAGTTCCCAAACAAATCTTAAGAGATTCATGTTTTTGTTGTTTTAAAATGAAAAAAGATCATGTCAAACAGCATGTTTTCCCATTGAAAAAGGTGGCAAGTGTCCCGCTACATGTGTCTACTACTTAACAAATGTTACCGTTATTGGTTTCAATGTAGTGATTTAAAGCCTTATTACTGTGTCAGATGCTATCCCCCGTGCCAAGAACATAAGTACTGGGGAAACACTCGACATTTGTCTTTTTTTGGCATGTAAATTGGTATAAAACACATGACACAAAGTACCCATATGTGAAAAAACACGTCATGTCATGTGTACATCCGTGTATGTATAAAAAGTTGATTGTACAGTGTGTGTGTGTGCGCAAGCATCCATTGTTCTGTCTGTTTGTATATGACAAAGTAGTGATGACGACTCCAACAAGTATTACTATTCTTCCTCGGTGTAAACAGTGGAAGCAGCCGTCACTGAATGGCCATGTCAGTTCTCTACATCACTCCACTTGAGGTAAATACTATTCTACAATGAGGAACGGTGGTACTTCATTACATAACCTGTTTGCTCCTTGTATTTATAACTATTGCACAGTTATAGTCAGCAGTAATATAAACTCAGGAGGTTACACAGACATTACTTTATATAACATATGTACAGCGGAAAGGAATGACTTATTTCTTCCTTTCTTTGTTTACAAGTGCAGCATCCATCTCAGGGCTATTTTGTCTGTCTCACATTATGGACAAATGGGCAGCACATGAGCAATAAATGTTTTTCTACCTTTCCCGAGCCCGGCGGACCCCCTCTCTCTCCACCACGTCTGGGCTGTCTCTGAGGCCCGCTGTGTCACTCAAGAGGACAGGGAAGCCACCGATGTCCAATGCCGTCTCCACTACGTCCCTGGTGGTCCCAGCAATGGGAGACACAATAGCTGCAGGTCTCTGGCCTGGATTTAAAAAGGTTAAAAGTTAAAGGATAAAGCTGGTGATATTCTGTATTTTTCTTCTTGTCAACAAATCTCATGACAGGACTGAAACAAATGTTTGCCCGTCTCTCAGTACTTTCCAGCTTACCCAACCTGTCTGTGGCTCTTAGCCCAAAGCCCATTTGTTCCTTCTGAAGAAGTAAATCTTCAAAAATGGGTCAAAAATATATACTTTGATTTCTAAAACAAGAATAAATAATTACATAAATGACTGGGCACTAGTTTTTGAAAATGTTATTCAAACAGGAGTAAATAGTATATTTGTTGTAGACTATTTGTAGCAACAGATTTGATGCTCTAGTGACTATTTACAGCAGCAGGATGGTGTATGTGGGATCGACTCAAAATAAACTGCAACACCCATCTTCATCGTAATAAGGGAATATGTCTCAGGATGCAACGGTGTGACTCACAAATGTGTTTTAATAGTTTCTGGACAACGATGGAGGTCGACAGCACGGAGGAATAAACTACAGTATATTAGCCATTGGCTACACAGACAATACATGTTAGTAGGATCAATTCATCATTGGTTTTTATATAAATTGGTTGACAAGAAGAAAAATAAGTCCAAAGCAGAATTAATCTAAAAAAATAAATAAATAAAAAAACGAAATAATTTTGTACATTTTCCCCACATAGTTTCCTCTTAATTTTCTAAAAACTGGCATCAAAATCTCAAAATAGAGAAAAAAGAACCCCCTTCCTAATCTTTTTTCCTCCTTTCTTTTTTAAAAAGATTTTCCTATATCAAATGACTCATCATTCTTTATTTATTCAATTCAAAGAGCTCATTATTACTTGTCAGTGCAGACAGGCTGAGCTCACGTCATCAGGAAGACTAATCAGAAGAGGAAATGACAACAGGATTTTATCTGAAGTTTGATAAATACTCCTGTTATTCTGATAGGAAGCTGTGAGGGGCCCACTGCCAAGCCTCCATTCCAAGTAGTTTATATTAAACGATCCTCAATGATTTCAGGATACAATATTTTAAACAAATACAACCTTATAACCTAAACAACAAGGGTTTTAAGAACTACCTAGGAGCGAGAAAATTGAGATGTTACAACATCATGTGTTAACTGTATAAAATATAGAATGTTTATTTCTATATTTACTGTATATACAGGTTTCATTATTTACTACCATTCCTACATTATCAATTGCAAATTATTGCAGATTGTGACTGGAATGTCCTCAAGAGCCTGACAGGATTTAAAAGACTAAGATTATATTCCTGTGATATGAAAGTAGATTAAGATAATACGCATTGCTTTCTGATCTTTTAGATGAAAAGGTTAGCTACTGTAACATTTACGCAAATAAAATAACTTGTGCTTGTTTTACAAATTAATCATTTATCTGATAAAGACTGCAAGATGTGGTTCAGAGAAAAAAAAAGCTAATAAATAGACCTTAAATTAACTCTATCATGTCAAACTTCTATTCCCAAGGTCAAAAATAAGATGCTCAATTTTTGTGAAGTTTGATTTTGATTTTAGGGAAAGAAGAAAAACTTCTGCTCAAAATGAAACTTCAGCTATTTTTTTAAATACATTGAAACCAAACTCTGAATGTTGAAGGGTCAAAGCGTACAACATTAATCCCCATGACAACTTTCACACTGCCTGATTTCAAAGTCAGACTGCTGCTTGTTTCTAGATTTGACTTCTCCACAAAATCCTGTCTTTGCAAGAACACACTGATTTTTTTCCTCACTTTCTGTGCACAGACACAGCGTTTGCATTTTAATGAATGTACGTTTTAAAACTTTTAAATCATGCTGCTTATTTATGACTGATTCTACCTTCTTCTCCTTCAAGTCATGACTGACAGCGGCATGATTCAACACTTAAGTCCTTAAGTCTGCATTTAGAAGATAGTATGTCATGTTTTTAATCTTAATCCCTTCATGGAGTGTGTGTGTGTGTGTTGGTTCTCTTACAGAGTGTGTTCAGGAGGCTACTTTTCCCTGCATTAGTAGCTCCTGCGATGACCACCTGGACCCCGCTGCGGAGCCGCTCGCCCCTCCTCTCATCCTTTAGGTGTCGCTCCATTTCTGTTTGCAGATCATACAATGAATTGTCCACTGCAGTGGTGAGAGGGAGAAAGAGACAGAGGAGGGAAAGTGTGACAAAGGTTTCACGTTTAACTTCCCTTTCGTGACCTTGTAAAAGGAATTTTTGTCCTTTGAAGGAAAAAGACCCTGTCCTCCAGCGTCTGACATCTTTTGTCTGGACGAATAATAGATCATGGCCTGGTGGCCAGATCATGGTCTCTTTCTGCATATGAATGACAGCAAAAGATTCTTCAACAATACAGCATTACATTTCAACCTTTTGCTGAAATAATTTAAATTCATTTTTCCCATCAATGTACACTCAATACAAAGTAACGACAGAATTTAAGAAATTTTGGCAGATGTATTAAAAAGGGAAAACTGACATGCCACATTGACATACAGTAAGGATTCAGACCTTTTACTCAGTACTCAGCTGAGGCACCTGTGGCAGCGATAACAGCCTCAAGTCTTCTTGGGTATGACAACAACAGGCTTCGTATATCTGGATTTGGGGATTTTCTGCCATTCTTCTCTGCAGATCCTCTAAACCGCTATTTCCAGGTCTCTCCAGAGATGTTCAAGTCAAGGCTGTAGCTGGACTGCTCAAGGATATTCACAGGGTTGTCACTAAGCCACTCCTGCGTTGTCTTGGCGGTGTGCTTAGGGTCATTGTCCTGTTGGAAGGTGAACCTCCAGCCCAGTCTGAGGTCCTGAGCACTCTTGGACCAGGTTTTCATTAAGGATATTTCTGTTCTTTACTCCATGCCCGCTGCTGAAAAACACGCCATAGCATGATGCTTCCATCACCGTGCTTCACCCTTAGGATACTATTGAGAGGTGATGAATGGTGCCTGGTTTCCTCAAGACATGACGCTTAGAAATGAAGCCAAACGGTTCAATCTTGGCATCATCTAACCAGAGAATCTTGTTTCTCACAGTCCAAGAGTCCTTTAGGTGCTTTTTCACAAACTCTAAACAGGTTTTCCTGTGTCTTTCACTGAGGAGAGGCCATAAAGCCCAGTTTGTTGGAGTGTTGCAGTGATGGTTGGACAACCTTATATAGACAAGTGTGTGCCTTTCAAAATCAAGTCCAATAAATTGAATTTACCACAGGTGGACTCCAGTCAAGGTGTAGAAACATCTCAAAGATGATCAAGAGAAACGGAGGCACCTGAGCTAAATTCCAAATGTCACAGCAAAAGTTCTGCATACTTACGTGAATATCATATTTCAGTTTCTCCTTTTTAATTAATTTCATTACAGGGTATTGAGTGTAGACTGATGAGGGGAAAAAACAAAAGTGAAGAAAAAAAAAGAAAAAAAGTGAAGGAGTATGAATACTTTATGAACTCACTGTACTCAGTGTATAAATGTTATTCTCTGGTGAAATTGAATCAAGCAGATTAATACACCCAACTTGAGATAACCTCAGATAAAACTCAGCAGTAGACTCTTCAGGTATAACATAAAAATATTTTGTTCCTTTCATTTTCTGTATATTTGCAGGTGGCAATGGAAAGTATTTATGACAGCTTTTCTATTTTTGGAAACAGGTCTATTATTATTTGCAGCTTGCCTCCGAGGCGTGAGCCAACATTCCATACCACCAAAACAAACAAATAGTTCCCAGGGTTTATTGTGTCGAAACTTCACAACATCTGAGGCTTCTGAGGAGCTCTGCCAGTGCCAGACAGCAGGCGACAGACCCAGGGGGGACATCCCTCTCACACACACACACACACACACACACACACACACACACACACACACACACACACACACACACACACACACACACACACACACACACACACACACACACACACACACACACACACACACACACACACCTACACCTACACCTACACCTACACCTACACCTACACACGTTCGCATACACTGTGAGAATGGGAAACCTGCGCATAGAAAGAACAGTTGGGCTACTGATAGTACTATTCCTGTGAACGACATGTCACGACTCTCCCCCTGGCCTTCTCTCCACACTTCCTAAAAGGAAATTGTTTTTTCAAGCAGTTTGATGTCTATGGCTTCTCCCTACACTGCAGCAAACACACACGATGGCCGGTTGAGGATCCAAACAGGAAAGCCAGCCTGACTTCTCTCTCCTTAGAGAGAAACAGATGCCCACACCTCCCTCTGAAGCCCCAAGAATGACTGTGCTGTGATTTTTTTGTGGCACAGAGGACAAATGCATGCATACCTTGGTTTAAGATCCCATCCTCAATGAGCTCATCCTCGCTGAAGTCTATGAAGGCCTCCACATGAGCGAGACACTGTGAGACAGCAGAAAACAGAGCAGAGAGAAGGGAAGAGGATGAAATGCAGGTTTTACTTGCACCAGTTAATTAACACACTGAAATCGATCTTAAAATAAATATCTACATGCCCATATTTACATTAAAAGCATTATTAGTCACCAGAATTGTTCCAGCTCTCCATTTCAACCACAAAGAGATCCGTTCTTAAGTTTCACTATAAGATACGGGAGACAAAACCCAACATGTCCTTGCTCCGTGCAAAAATGAAAAAAAAAAGCTGACATGAGGCTGCAGCAGTCTGACCTAGACATTATTAAGATACCCATTTAAATGTTACTCGTCTTTTTAGTGTGAAATTCTCTATTCGTGCTTAAATAGACAGTGTTTCGTGCTGAGCCACAGCAGAGAGAGATAGTAACACAAAAAGGAAATTTTTACTAAAATCACTCTACCTATGGAGGACACCGTCTTGATTTGTCGAACCCAGCCTCATATTCGCTTCAGTGTGACTTGCATCAAAATGCATATTTTAAAATTGTTTTCTAGTGATACTGTCAAGTTTATTTTTATGTTGAAATGTTAAAAGTTGAGTGGCATAGAAAATGCCAGTGACAGTAAACAGGCAGTACATCTAACAGGTTCTACCATGGACATACTGGTGATACTAAAAATATAGGCTACTGTAACAAATTCATTAAAACGTTCAAAAACATAAACCAGCCAGAACACAAAACACAAATGTTTTTGTATCTGGAGCAAAAAAGCGCTACATCCAGCACCAACATTAGCACGGGTAAACTACAAATACCATGTCACGGTTATGTGCCTCCACCAACCAGTCAAGTTGTAGTTTACACCCATGTCTGTCCAGACTCGTATCATATTTGTGGTGAAGCCTTTGAAGAACTTAAACAAAAGGTATTAAGATTCTGATGACAGTAGTTGATGCTTCAGATATGGATGTTGTTGCAAAGAAGTTACAATTTCTAATGTTGATGCTTAACACACATCTTCAACCCAGCAACACAGATGATCTGTACACCACACCACCACAGTTTCAAGGTGGGACCCCAAGATTAGTGTCACCAATTCAGTATCTGACCAAATGTAAAACATGGTCACAATCTCCTCTTCTGTTCCTGAGTTAAGGCACTGAATAAAGGCCAGAAAAGTGTTTTTTTTATGATATCTTAATGAGGTTGACCTTTGGCCTTCTGGATATAAAATGTCATCACTTCATCATTTAATCCTATTAGACATTGTCATATTTAGCGTATGAATCCTTGAGTTATGGCTGAAAACGTGTTTTGTGAGTTCACAGTGACTTTGACCTTCGACCACCAATTTCTTATCAGTTGATCCTGAGTCCAAGTGGACATTTGTGCCAAATTTGAAGAAATACCCTCAAGGCGGTCCGGAGATATCGCGTTCAAAAGGATGGGAAGGACAGACAGACAAACAACTGGAAAACATAAAGCCTCTAACCATCTAACCACGGCTGTTGGTGGTGCTGAGTTATAAAAAAAATAACATTTTCAGTAATAAGTTAATCTTTTCTGTTGTGATCTTCTCCACTGATTGGGTTACTAATTTATACTTAAGGCTTTTATTCTGTTTTTTAATAGTGTTCAACTGTAAATGTATAGAGTGTGTCTATACATTTGTATATAACACTGTGTATATAAATATGACTTCCTCTGACATTTTTCCATTTACATCAATGCCACATTTTTGAGATTCATTTTAACTTGTCTAGAAGAAAAGCCATTGTATTTCCACCACATCAGCGATCAGTATCTTGATTGACGCCGCTGAACATAAACACAACAGTAGTATAGCTGCACAAAAACAGGAAGCATCAGATCCCCATACTTTAATCCATTCACAAAAGTGGGAAGCCAATGGTTTAAAAAGCTGCATTGTTTACGTGTCAAATCAAGGTTTGACACAAAGCATCATGCAGATGGTATACTTCTGATTAACTGGATTCCCAGAAAGCTCTGTCCAAAATAAGACACCTTTGAATTGTCTTCCTAAGAACTTTCCAAAGAGCTTTCCTAAGAACTGTCCTAAGAGACCTGTAGACAAGCAGTTCAACAAAGTTTCTCAAGGGAGAACACCTGGACTTGTTGGTCAGACCTGGTGCCAAAGTATCACCGGCCTATAATCACCAAAACATATCACAAAAAAGGAGGGTCTGGCTTGCAGCCATAAAGTGTTCATCCGTGTTCAGTGACCTGTTGATCTGACCTAAATTAACGTGGTGTGAAAAGGAAACTTCTCAGAAATTATCCAGGCCACATTTACCGTCATATCATTGTAATAAGAACCTGTATCTTATCCATCTGGAAATCTCATTAACGAATGTGAGACCTATGCAAGGAGTTTGTTTTCCTAAACAACTTGCATGCAGAAACTTCACACCAAATACAAACATGACCTTGGATAGCTGCAACACAGATAAAAGTTGCTATTTTCTCTCCTAGAAAAGTTCAAGCTCAACTGCATGAAGTTTCTGCACATCTTTGACAGCTTGATCAAATATCAGGTGGTGCAAAAAGAATCCTACGTCCTGGTCTGATCACTAAAATAATACAGCACACTATGAGCTTTCAACAACAGTCACTAACCCCTGTACTCAACTATTATACAGTAATGTGAATTTTACGGTTGAACTGATTCTTCCTCCACTCTAATTTATCATATCTTCAAGAGTGGATTAGCTTTCATACAACTATTTATATATGTGGTGTACAGGATACTGTTTAGATAAGAAAGACAATACTGCTGCACAGAATATATTCATGTCTTGTTTGTGTGCCAGTCTTGAGTGACAGACGCACAACAGCTGTGCTTGGCATTACGCTGTTTAATCCTCCCAAAACAATGCAAAGCCAGCTGTTCAAATGAAACGACATTGAATGGGTGTCACTTGAGTGACGGTGTAACTGCGCATAACTCGCTTTCCTCAGGAAAATCCAAATTAACAAGGTCACTGACTCTCAGTGACTGATTCTGATGCCAGGACGGAGCAGAATACACAGAAAACCTAATTCTGCGTAATCGTCACAAAGCTTTTTGAAAGAGAGTCCGAGTGCTGACCAGAGGAAGTGTTGAGGTCACTGACCTCATCCTTTCAGCCACATCAGTTATCACATAATAGTAACAACAACAACAACGACATATGAACTGTATTAAGAAATCAGAAAAATGTGGTCCTTCAGTAGGTCAACAATAATATGAATCAGATATTATGGTTGAACAAAACTGTGCTCTTACCTGCTGGGAAATAAACTATTTTTATTCAAGTTTACTACAATTATATGATCAATTATTTATTTTTAAAAAGATTTGAAGTAGTTTCAAACTAGAAATAATGGCGGTAGTAGTAGCATCATAGTGTGTTTGAAATTATATTGAAAAATATATTGATAATATCAATAATAGATTATGATATGCTAATAAAATAATAAAAATAAGTATCAGTATTTCAGAAATTGGACAGGTTTCTCTCTGTGAAGTGACATTTGGTCCAATTTATTCCTTTTCTTCCATCGAATGTGTTTGGTGTGTTGTTTGTTTCCAGTGTTAAATAGGATGCAAGATGAACAGCTTTATTAGAGAGCGGTAATGGAGAGTTGACAAGAAACGGTTCCCAGCAGGACTTAAACCATCTTGACCCCTAAATCACAGGAGCAACCCATAAAATGGATCATAAAATGAATATTGGGAGTCCAAGTATATACAGACTAACACAATAGGCATGTGATACGGCCAAATGAAAACAGGAAGCCTCCGATTCCTATTAATCCATCAACGGTCCACTAAAAAAGCAACTACAAGACACAAAAGAAAAACAAAAGATAGCATTGTTTTGGGTGTGAAATTACTGAGGTCTGACCTACAGCATAGTGCAGACGAGCTGTTTCCAGAGAAATGCAGATATCATGAACGTGGACAGAATGTCTCCAAGGAGAAGGAGGAGTTTAGTTTGTTTCTGCTGTCAAGACAAAAAACAAAGTAGGTCGCTACCTGTCCACCTCTCAGTTCAAAGACTATGATTCTAGTGGATTATGAGTCAAGACCGGGTCTGAAGGTTAAAGTCCAGAGCAAAGTCTGATTCCAAAGAGCAAATAACTGTAACCAATCACAGTTTCTACAGTTTCTAAATGTTTGTACAGCTGGCGAAATTGCACATCAAACATCAATAAAAAATATCTTTGTATCATATACAAAAGCATCAGACACCAAGACAAAACCACAAAAAGTGCTCAAAAACTGATTTGAAGCCAGACTCTTCAGTTCCTGCTACACATATAGTATTACACCTTTATCTTTAAGCTCACAGCTCCACTCCTAATGAAAACATCTGTCCGTTTGCATGTCTATGATCTGTTTATTATGGAGGAAACCACTGTCAACACCACCAGTATCTACCTACCCGTTTCAGTTTGTGAGTCCAGTCCTGATAGAGGCGTCCCAGTTCTCCTGACATCTGCCGTAGAGCCTGCCTTCTCTGGGCCTCTGTCTCAGCGTGAATCAGATCCCCGAGACCCTCCACCTTCAAGAAACATTACAATAAATTTGAGTCAGTGCAAAAGAAACACTTTTATATTGCAATACTAATGTTATGACTAATTGTGTGATTGCAGAATTCCCCTCCAAACATGTTATTTACCGAACCAGTTATATGGTTTTAGAAGAGTGTGATGCTGCTGTGTGTACGATGTATGCTGCTCATTAGACTATCTTTATGTTCTTGACAAGAAAAAATATTTTCAGGGGCAATAAAGTTTATTGTATCTCATAACTTACTGGGATAAGAATTTAGCTTCTTCTCTCAGGAAGAATTTCACTTCCTTGTTCTGATTTTAAAAAGCATTTTGATCATTTTCAGGGGTAATTCTGTTATACTGTAAAAATTAAAATGTAAAAAAAAAACATTTGGATTGATGACTGATAAATAAAAACTCAATTGATAATGCTAAAATCTACTTTAAATCATGATATCACATCATACACAGTACACAGACAATCCTGAACAGATCTGTATGACTGTTTACGGCTGTATACTTGGCTGCTTTTTGGAAACAAAACAACAAAAAACAGAACAAACACCATTTTTCTCAGTCTGAATTTACCATTTCAGAGGGCACACAGCTGCATTCATGCATACATTTTTGACAATCCAACAAAAGAAATCTACAAAGGGTGAAATATGTAAAAAACTTCAGTGTTGACATTATATGAACTTGAAATCCCTGTTCACATCTGAACTTACTTATTTCATGTTTGCCCTGTATAATTGCTCAAAAATTTGATACAAATCTGGAGAGATGTGTTTGTACATGCTCTTCTTGACCTACCTCTGTCAGGCCAAGTTTCCCTGCTTGAAAGGCCCTCCGCGTGAACTCCCCAGCTTCAGCAGGCCTCATGCCAGGCACGCTTCCTGAGAAACAAACACACAGGCACACACACAGCATACAAACATGAAAAAATGTATGAGTCGGGTGGTTGGTATGCATCATGCACAACACAAAACACACACACACACACACACACACACACACACACACACACACATACACACACACACAGAAAACCAGTCAGGATCAAACACAGAGTCAATGTGTCACTCAGGGTTCACTTGGAATAAAAACAGACAACTGTGCAGGTTAAAGAGGTTACATTTTCATTGTTTTCCTCATCTGGAGGAGACAATAGTAAGCACAAAACCATTTGGCCAAACAAGGTCACAATAAGTTAACTGGAGCAAAATATTCTGTTTAACAACCTACTGATTAGATATCATCCTTCCAACAGCGTGACTACCTTTTATCCAATCTTAAAAATCAAGAATTATTCAAAAATGTCTTATACATGCACTGTAATGTTTTTTTATCTCTCTATTCATGATTAATGATAACCTTTTATGAACTGGTGATAACCTTGAACCATGAACCATTTCAGATTTATACAATACTGCCCTCTAGAAGGCCAATGTGAGAACTGCAGTATAACATATATTTCTTGGTCACGGTGGGATTGACATGCCTGCCAACGTCCATATTATAAGTATCTTTGAAATAGGAATATGTGTGTCAGTTTTTCCTTTTAAGTCACACTGATGGACAGTCACATGTCTCGACCACATACTGCGTTTAGAATATTTATGCAGGCTTAAAGCTTGAGGAGTCGAGGCTGTGAATAGAAGAGAATAGAATGGGCACAAACATTAAAAAACAACACGGCAATGGCAAACAACACGACTGTACATCACATGGTGCCGAATGTGTGTGTTATACTGCATTATATCAAGTTGCATAACACATATTTATCATATTCATAATGACAACTGGATGTTACCTAGAGCCTGTAAGACAGCAGTAATGACAGCGGGACCGCCATGGATGTGGAACTCGACGCTGTCCTCTCCTGTGAAACTGTGAGGACCTGATGACATGAACACAAGAGAAACAACAGGCTGAATATTATTTAGTCATTTAAATAAGTAGAGGGAACAAAATCCAAGAAATGCTTTCATGTTCACAAGAGTGAAGACATAATACTGTGATGACATAAAAACACATCAGCTCTGGCTTATCGGGCTTCAACAGGCAGCGAAAGATGATTGATCTAAATATTCTTAACAAGGGAGATGGAAATTCACATCAATATTTAGCATCCACGCTGTTCTGGCATCACCTTACACCAAAGGATTGTAAATATTGCTGAAAAAATTAGTTCATTAATCGATTAACTGATTAAAAGAAAATTAGAAAAAGCAATTTTGATAATCAATAATCCTTTTGATCGTTTGTCATTCAAAAATGCCAAACACTCACTACTTCCAGTTGATCAGATATGAGGATTTGCTGGTTATTGTGTTAAATTTGATTTGTGTTTTGAAATGCTGTTTTGATAAAACAAACAAAAACTCCTAAAATGTCACCTTGGTCTCCTAAAACTTCTAATTCTTCATGATTTTTTTTGACATTTTATAAACCAAACAATGAATCATAATTTATTGAATTATGAATCAGAACTCAGTGCTGTTTTGCAAGATGGTTTGTATTTTTTTAAGAATTTGGGGGGAAATTAAATCCCCCTCTGATGGACAGGAATTTTGCAGGTTTTAGCCCATCTACTATGCTATACAGTATGTTACTTTTACTTCAGTATGGCATAAAAATCCACTTTCAGAGAGCTGAAAGTTGCTTGAACATCCACGTATATCTTTAACATATGGAGATGTAATGTAACACAAATTTTGATATGAGAAAGAGTTGCTTAAAACACTCTATTCATTAGCATTATCATATATTTTACTGTATCACATCCACCTTACAGCACAGATGAAAGGTGAAGAAAAGAAATGTGTGTGTGTGGTCCAAGTGAGCACACCTGGGAACCAGAGGACAAGTCCGCGGTCCAGCACTTCTTTGGATCGGGGGTCTGTGATGCTCCGTAACAAGGCGGTGCGAGGAGACGGTAGGCTGCGTGTAAGCCCGGCCATACATCTCAGGGCTGTAACTGAGGCGGGACCACTGACCCGTACCACGGCCACCCCACACCTGCCGTGGCCTGATGACAATGCAAAGATGGTTTCAGCATCCACCAGTCCAGCTGGGACTCCATCGCAGGTGCCCAGGTGTCTGCTGAGTGGAGTTCCTCTGCTGGAGAAAAGAAAATGGTGAGACACACTGTAATCTCTAATTGTATATTAGATTAAGTTTAATATAGGGTCTAATATGATGGTTACTTGTGTTAGCATATATAAAGACAATCCTGTCCTGATAATCTTTTACTGTCTTTTGTCTGTCTTGGGGCTTTTTGTCTTTGACGTCTTGCTTACACACTAATACTTCAGTATTAATAACCCAATGATGTCATTTATAATAATATAAGAGTCAGAGGGACAAAATTAGTACTTTTACTTCAATACTTTAGGTACATTTTGCTGCTAATACTTATGTACTTCTACTTCTGTAGGATTTTTCATACAGGACTTTTACTTAGAGTATATTTACATCGTTGTGTTGGTACTTTTATTTAAGTAAAGGATCTGAATACTTCTTCTACCACCGTGTACTACAAAGAAAACGACAAAAGGGGCAGTTTCAGAAACAGTGGTTAGAAAACAGATATCTTGTAACAAACCTTGTCCTAAGTGTTTGGACAGCAGTTCTCCATATCCCACGACAAATGGATGGCAGTGGCAGCATAATATAAGATACTAATAATACTAAAACCAAACATTTAATGTAACGTTAACGTACTTGCTGTTTCACGTGTGGTTGATTTCAGGGACTGACATTGCAAAAGTATGCTGTGTCCTTGACAAAATCATCATGCTTACAATTTCCACCTGTAAGTTGATGTCAGAATAATATTTGAATATAACGTTAGCTCATAAAAAGAGACAGTTTATAACCTGCAGCAGTTTCTAGGCACTAAAGAGGCTAACAAACCCATATTCCCGGCTCCTGCCGTTTACATTTACCACGGTGAGACTGTTGCTCCCCCTGTTGATTATGATTGGTTAACGGTTTCCACAACAGCAGCAGTCTCTGCATTTCTATTTGTTCAGGGACCTGTCAATCTACAGTCAGTCCCGCCTACTGTGCGCCGTTTAATTCAGTCCGTGTAGCTCCCGTTGCCCTTCACAACACTTACGTCACTGACCGCTAAATAAATAGTAATTTTGATAAATAAATAGATTACAATACTTTTGCTTACACATTGACTAACCACAAACAAAAAATGCATATGCGAACATCTTGAATTTATTTTCTTTTTATTTGTTGTTTATTTGATTAATATTTAATTTTTATTCTAATATTTTTGTACTATGATTATTTACTTATTTTATATCAATCTTGATGATTCCCACAATAATTCACCATGTATCTAGGTGGTAGAGGATGTTATTTGTAGTATAATCTCATTGGTTTGTGGTTACTGGGAAGAAGCAGATCAGTCCAGTGGTAAAATGCAATATAATGCAGAATAAATATATGCCTGGTTCTTCCTTAAGATCCATTTTAATTTTAATTAAAAGTAGAGAGGTGGGGAAACCTTGTGACAGATCAAGGAAAATCTCTATGTCTTTGCGGAGACAGAAATGACTACAAAATGACTGCTTTCTACAAAACAGAAATACCAGGAAGGAACAAATCTATTTAGATTAAAGAATGAGTAATTTATGACAAAAAAAACTCAAAATGGTAGAAAATGGTGTTTCTTTAAAAACAAATTGCCAATCTAAATACAGCAAATCAATGTCAATAAATTGGTCATTTTAAAAAACTTGGGTATTCTTTAGCTTGATTTTTTCCTGTTATTATTCGAGTCCCATTTTCAGTTTACACTCAGGGATGTTTCTGATATTTTGTGTTTCAGATCATATCAACGAGGGTAGACTAAATATTAGAAATATGTTTCAGTATAACCACAAACTACAGCTCCCAAAATAATCATAACAATAAATCAGCATCTCTCTAAAACAGTCTAAACTAAAACTAATCATTACACCTGGCGTTAAATCTACAATATTGCAGAACTTCGGGCTGTTTGTCCCTAATAAAGTGGGTTGTGTGTGTTAATTGATCATGTTTAAAAACAACACTGTCACTGTGTTAACTTTTACAAAGTTAAATTGCCACTCAGTGTTTTGCTTTGTGTTTCTTGTGCCTTGTAAATTACTGGTGTTGTGGTCTGTGGTCTGTCATGGTCTACATAGAGCATATCATGCATATCACTGAATATAAATACAGAGTATAGGCTACATGTGCGTTGGCGTGTGTGTCCCACTGCAGATCCTTGCAGCTGTCAGCCCAGAGGGTGGTGAGTAAGCAGAATTTCTGCTCTCAGACGGGGTACTTCTGAGCTCTGAGCCATACATGGGGGAGGGCTGCCTGCCTGCCAGCCTGCCTGGATGGCTGCACAGTGAAACACGGCATCCAGGGGGGCTGGCCAAGGAGATAGATTGTGTACATGCTGAAGAGGCATGGCCTGAGGCCCGCGGAGCAATCTTTTAACCTGAGATCTCAATAATTTATAGTCTGCATTGTGTGGTCACAAAGCATGACAGATGCCACCTTGCAGCTGTTGGACAACATCAATGCAATGTCTTTGTTTCTTCTGACCAAAAAAAGACTATTAATTAGCAAATAGACTGTTTAATTAAACCATGGATCTGATAAAAGATGGTAAACACACACAAACGCACACACACACACACACACTGTTTAAAATAGGACAAACAAGACTATTTATGAGAGAAATACATATTTGCCTGTAGTAGATCATATGACTGAGTCTGTATCTTAGCCATCGCCAGTGTTTGTTTTGAAGGATGTGTTTGCTCAAGGTGTAGGCTTACTTTGTCATAAGTCCACTATTGTTTGTGCATTTTGAAAAACATAACAAGGCAAATGTGAGCAAATATGACAACACAATTTCTCCTGTGAAATAGGTCTGTATGTTTATAGTTTGTTGACGTGGATGGTATGAAATAACTAGATCAAGTCATGCTGTGTAGGCAAAAATAAGTATTATACAACTGCCTGCAAAGTATAGTTTGGCGTGTTTTGAGTGTCCAGTGGACTGAAGAGAGGAGACATAACTTGTCCCCAGACCTGAGTGTCACTAAAAATTTAATCTATGAAGATATTTTTTGCATTAATAAATAAGTCATAGTCTATTTAATCTTTGAAGACAGGGTATAGTGCAGTCACACTCACAGAGGAGCAATCGTCTACCTACTGGACTGGATAAAGCACCTGCCTAATAGAAAGCACCGCTGAGAGAATTAAAGGTAGGTACAAAGGTATGTTATCATATGTTATTTATCAACAGCATCTTCGTGATCAGATGAATGGGCAAATGACATCAATGTCAATTTTTATTGCCTTTAAACAGCAAAGCAGATGTTATTTCTGGCATCAATTTGAAGTCAGACAGAGGTCACTGGAGGTGTGTTTTTTGAGGATGAGACTGCATGGACATGCATTCATGGAAAATTACTATTATGTTCCTAAAGTATTCCTTTAGAGACTTGAAGTGGACTCTAAGTGGAGTGAGTTTGTAATAGGCCAAATAGTCACCTAATCTGACTTTGATATTTACATGTATCACGAGGAAATTAGCGTCACTAATTTGCTTATTTGAGGCTATAAAATCCTCATAAAATTAGGCTACTGTAGTGGATTGTCCTAGGTGTGTGTGTGTCACCCAGCCCCCTCCCCTCTCTCTTTCTTTGCCCCTCCTCTGGACTCGTCGGAGGATCGCTCTCCATCTAGCCGCGCATCCTGCTCCATACCAGGATGATCCGCCGCCGCACCGACACCGACAACCTTCACTTCACTTTCACACTCGTTTGACCCTTCACTCGGACCCCCCTGCCGGCCGCCGCGCTACACCCATGCTTTACCCTCCTCCTGAGATGCGATACCACTGCACAATTTCCCGGAGAATATCTTCATCTTCCGTCGCTCCTCGCTGATAGAGAGCATGCCCGACACGGGGTCGGCAGCGGCGGGCGCTGCAGCCGCGGCGGCCGCCAGCGCTGCGACCACCGCCGGCGACGGCCCCGAGAGCTCCCGGCACCGACACCGAGCGCAGCAGGGAGACGCGGAGAGGCCGGAGCCGGGCGCTGCCCCGCCACAAGCCTCCTCCGGTGTGCTGGGTGAGTCGAGTATGCCTCTTTTTGCTCGGACGATGCGGCTAGGGAGCGCATAAAGGAAGAGAGGACAGGTGGACGTGATGCTGGGAAACGAGACGAGCACCTCGCGGCACTGTTCTTTTGTCTCCACGAGGGCGTCCTAAAATTACCAACTGATTAGACTACAGGCCTATAAATAATGGCTTTGACATGTATTGCATGCTCCTATCGCAGCTGCTTTTAAAAATGATTGATGCAAAATCTTTTTATTTTTTATTTTTAGGAAAATGACAATATTTGACCCTTTTGTCTGTTATTATAGCCTATATTACCTCCTGTCATCATTCACAAGCCTATTCCCACAGTATTTCTATGGACACTTAGAGTCATTGCTCCTTTTTACTGTAGACTACTAGTAGCCTATGATTGGCTGCTAGCTGTTTTTATTTAAGGGTTTTCCGTTCAGTTTCTGTATTATGTGTGAGATCTGCCAGCCTTTTCTCCTGGTAACCAAATGTTTATCAACTTCATGATGTCATCCAAGGTTTTCTAAACTATCCAGTGCAGCTTTGATCTCCAGTCTGAGTGTCCACTTCCCTGTTATTGCTTCCCTTTAAGTTGTCATGCTATTGGATAACAGGCAGCTGCATGTTTTGTCATTCTAAATAGGCTATATCCCTAACATTTACATAATTTCCTACTGTGTGTACATTTGGTGTGGTTTATATACCTCATTATGTTTAATTGTATCTTTCTTTACAGTATGGTCTCAGTATTATTCCTGAAGGATACAGTCATATGTTTTTCTACTTTTTATAAAGGGAAAGCATGCTTTTTGTTTATACTCCTTGACATAAAGAGTGGATTTGAATGTGGCTGTATCATAGTTGTTTTCTTGCGAGAATTGGAAGTGAGGCTATTTTTGGAACAGACCACAATATTAGGCTGGGTATAGCCTCAGCTGCCGAGCCAGGGTTGTTTTCCTGTGTGCGAGGCGCAGACACAGCCTCTGTGCTCCCTGTGAGTACTGCTGCAGAGTGATGCAGTGGGCCGTCAGCCGATGAGCGCTCATTTCCACACTTGGTCGAGGTAACCTGAGAGGGCTACTGCTGAATGGAAGAGCAGCCTGATGTCAGCTTGTTGAGAGGGTGGCACTCGGTGGTTACCCAACTGGAGTCCAGTGGTGCTAGATTGGGTCCAAGAATGGGTCGCAGGAAGGTTGAGTAGTCAGCAGATAGGACTGTATAGGAAGAAGTATTATGGTCAACTAGCCGGAGTCACCAAACATGTACTTAGATTATGGTTCTTAATAATACTTTTTTGGTACAAACAGAAATGTGTTGGTTGCAGCAAGTATTGGTTCATGATTTAAAACAAAAATTCTGCCAATTTTATTCAGAAAAAGTTCGTGTTTTAGACAATATTTAACATCTGAGCACTTTGTCTTCTTTTGTTTAAATGAAAACCTTTTGTAGAATGAAACATGTTAATATTTGTCAAAGCAATTGTGGAAAATAATTTCAAAAGATACTCACCCAAACCTACTAAAATGTCTTTACTGTGACAAATAGGTAGGTAGGTTTGAGATCCTGCACTGAACCCACTTCGAAGATGGTGAATCTTATGTCTGACTGTGGAAACACTACAGCCTTAAAAGTATAGTTTAGGAACATTTTTAAGAAAGCAGTCGCTTCCCGCAGTCTCCGCTGGTCGCAGTCACTTCTCCTGGCCAAGAAATAGCCTGACACATAACCCGTATTCAGTGAGTCCAGGAGTGCTGGTTGGCAGATTATTTTACCTTGGAAAGAGCCAGGCTAGCTGTTTTCCCTTGTTTTCAATCTTTATGCGAAGCTAAGCTAGCTGCCTCCTGGCTCCAGTATGTAATTGAATGGACAGATATGAGAGTGGTATTGATGTTCTCATCTAACTCTCAGCAAATGGTGAGTAAGCATATTTCTCTAATGGTCAAACTGTAACTTTAAGGACTGTAAAATGTCTAAACTGATGCATGCAAACAGTAATCCCAGACTGCAAAAAACTGTCACAGCTGAACAATTTGCTGTTAGAAAGTATTAAAAGTAGAGTGTGTATCTGAAATGTAAAGAGCAGTGACTGTCTTGCCCTCTTGTAACCTCCTGCTCCCTCTTGGCTGTATATTTCCTTGCATGGGTCATGAGAGAGGAGGATTGAGTTTGGAGACTTCAGTGGGATTACCTGATATCATATAACCGCCCTCACACGTGTCAGTGTCAGTCAGCTAGCACAGCAAGACTGCAGGGTGATTTCTCCAGCCGAGATTTTGATTGCAGCCTGGAAGGATTTTCCTCACTGGAGGCTTGGATGCTCGATTGTCTCCATGCCTCCACCATATTTTCCTAATCCCATCACAGTAGACTGGAACGGCTTTGATCCTCTCAGCCATCTTTCTTTGTAGCTCCAACACTCACAAGCCCATGTTTCAAAGATTAATTAAGCGCCCATCATTAGAAAAAGCAACGCAGAAGTCTCACCAATTAGTTTGTGTTCCCTCTGAGGCCAGTGTTGATAAGATTCTGTGTTATGAAAATCAGGTCATGTAATTTGTGGTTGCCCAATCAGCCAGCACACAGGTTTAGGATTTAGGACATTTGTCAGGATATACAGTGAGATTCATTCGTACTTTTGAAAAGACATGATGATAATATGTTGTGGCTGTAAATGTATGTTCTCTGCATGCTTTCCTGTAAATCTGATGTGATTTGCACTGTCCTTATTTTACCTCAAATTACTTTTTCTTTTTTTTTTTTTTTTTTACGTCAGGTTTAGTTCAGGTTTAATACAGTTTTTCATTGGGAGCCCCTGTAGCTTGGGTCCTAATGAGCTTGTGTGACAACTGAATAGTTTCTCTCATCAGGACAGTGTCCAAAATTCTTTAGTAATTAGTGTATTGTAGTCTCATGCATGGGGACTCTTCACAACAGTTATGACACTAACTCTTAATTGGGCTATTGCAAGATTTCACATTTTTGTCACACTATTACGGGACAGTCAGCTTCATGGACTTATTCTATTTCTTTGTTTTATTAACAGCTACTCTATATAAATTCAGTTTCACTGTATAAAATATATAAAAGTACAGATTTAGCAAGTAAAGCCAGTCTAGAGCTAAAGTACAAAACCCTTTTTTCACCCATGTTCAGATCTGAAAGCGAAGGTCTGTTGTGAGTCGGTGGTGAGATCTGAAGGGTCCATTTTCATCTGTGTAAACTTATTTAACTCTATTCTTAATGCTTTGCATTAATAGATGCACTTTATAGTCTGCAAAATGCATGAGAAAAAATGTATTAAGTATGGCCACTTGGCTGGGGCTCTGCTCTCTCTCTTATCTCTCGCTCTCACTGCCTCTTAAGCAAGTAGAATACCTCAGCTTTGCTTCAGACAGATTTAGTTAGGTTCAGTGTCACACAGGTTGCTTTAAATACAGCAGTGTAAGGCAGGGCAGTGTTGAGAGGAAAAAAGCATCACACTGAACTTCCTAAATGAAGAGCTGTTTTTCTCAGCAGCAGCAGCAGCAGACAGACTGAGCCACCAGTTTTGTGCCCTCCCACAGCTTCATAAATGAAGGGGCTGATGAATGTAATGCAGTATGATATAATGACAGCAGTGTGTTGTGCCTAATGACTCCAAACTTAATGCCTCTCTCTCTCTCTCTCTCTCTCTCTCTCTCTCTCTCTCTCTCTCTCTCTCTCTCTCTCACTCTCTCACTCTCTCTCACTCTCACTCTCACTCTTATTCATTGCATGCTCGACAGAGATATATTTCTTGTTCTCCCTCTCCTATCCCCATCAAGAGTAAGTGCTGAGCTGCACATGAGCTGCATTAGCGATCAAGGAAAATCGCCTCTATGTGGGATGACCTTGCTGTTAGTAATGTCGGTGGTTTATTAACCTTACCTGATCAGTCAGAGACACAACTGACAGATTATGTATGTGAACCAGGTCTTGATTGAATAAGACATTTCACCCTTTAAGTATGCCATCAGGCTATCTGTAAAATTAACTGGCCAGCTCTTTACTGAGATAACACTTCATATTTATTATGAGCAGCTTGCCTTAAAATTGAGATCATTACAGGAAAGCAGGCGCTGGTCAGATGATGGTAAACACAGCAGTTAGTGCTGCAATCAATTTAATAGATTTTCTGTTGATGATGATAGAGTTTGTGTATCTGGCAGTTGTTTCATGGTCTATTTGTGAGCTGTATGTGCTCATGCTAACTACCCAAACTGATCTCTCTGTTGTCAGAAACATAAGATTCATCACCTCATCAATACTGTGCTAAATACTGACCGTATTAGGCGGATATGTATCGGCCAAGATGTGACTTATCCACATTAAATGCAGTTTCATCATCAGTGTCAGTGTTTCAGCCATCAGTTACATTCATTCAGTCATGTTGGACTTCTGTCTCAGTTTCTGGATTCATGTTACTTCACATAAAATTGGTTCCAATGAGTCTCACAAAATGAGGCATATAGATTTTAAAATCAGGAAAAACAGAGCACTGGTGTTGGGTTGGTTTCTTGTAAATACCCTGAGTGAGAAAAGTGTAGATTGGTGCTTCCCTAGTGAGGTTTTCTCCAAGAAAGTCCTACCTGGAAAAACATTTGTGACCTTGGTTGACACAGAGAGGGTGTGTCAAATTGAACCAGTGTGAACAAATTTCTTTTGTTCACTGAGAAAAGTCTGTTTATTGCACAGAATTGTATCCCTTTTCAGCAAAAAAAAGGTTGAGAAATATTTTTGAAGCTGGTTAATGTGTGTGTCTATCATGTTAAGTCAGTAGACTCAAGGATGTGTTTCTTGTATTAAATAAATTCTAAAACAAACTGAGAGCAACACGCTCTGCTGACTTTATATCCATTTAATGACAGATCAATGTGGCTACACCCTCCCACCAACAGCACTGTCTGTCTTATTGTTACCTGATTCTTGATGGCTTGGTTTTTCCCAGATGCTGCCCTGCCGCTGCAGCAGAGATGATGCCTTACTTGTACCACCTGTATTATCAGAGATGGCATCCCCCTGTAACTATGCTGCTGTGTAGATAACGTTCAACCACAACAACTCAATGCGGGAATGTTTTAAGAAGTTACAAATGCTTCCCTTGAGTTGTGATAAACCATCTGTCTTGCCAGTGGTGATTCACTTGCCCTAGATTCTCAAGTTTTGAATGGCTTTATCATATCACCCTTAATGCCTCTTTGCTTCTAGCCAACCAACTTCTAAATCCCCATTCATACCCTCTGGAAGTTTACACTTTTCCATTTATAGCCATGGAGATTATCAAACTGTAAGCAGAAAATGATAATGCACACTCCAGAGCTTAATGCATTCGAAGCACAGACGGCGTGCTGCTGGTGTTGCCTGTCTCCTGCCTTGTGTGGAGCCACCGGCTTGTCGCAGAGATTTCATCGGTGAGTTTAGGCTCCATTCACTGCGATCAAAGCAGAGTCAATAACCAGCCTCCTCCTGCGTGAAACTGATATTGCATTCCTGAAAGAAAAAGTAGGATTGTAGTGCATTCGGTCACCCTGTCCTTAGTTTATCCTCTGTGAATACACTGACTAGGCCTGGATTTTATTTCCTTTTTTTTTTTTTTTTTGGAGTTGCCAAGCAAAGCTAGGAGAAATACAATGACCATGGTAAAGAATGCTGTTTTTAGCCTGTGCAGCCTCCAGAGAAGGCTAAAGGGCTATGAAAGTAACATATAGCACAGGGGGAAGAAGTTCTTTCTCCTCCAGTTAATAACCAGACATATTATCCATGTCAGTGTTAGCACAGTCAGCCAATGATAAGCAAGGGAATTATAAAGCACAATCAGTCTGTAATATTCTGTAGGTCTCCACCATTCTTTTTTCCTTCCTAGTATTCTCCTGTTACCTGTGTTGTTTAGCCACTTAAGTTTTAATATTTGTTTGGTAGGTAGAGAAGTTGAATCAATCCTTATTGTCTTCTCCTCATTACCCTCTAAAGAAAGCTGAATGTCTAAGTTAGTAGAAGCTAAGTCAAAAGCAGCATATTCTGTTTGTTCCAAGTGATGCACGCTCAAAAATGCTGCAACATACAAACATTTTCACTCTTGTTGTCCTGCATAGCTTTTTGTTTTTATCTTCTTTGGTAGCAGTGTAAGGCAGGAAGCGCAAATGTGGAACAGAATCGGTGCTCATCAGCTTCTACCCTTTCTGCCAACTAAAGTGTTTTGAGAGAGTAATTTATATGCAGCTCTGTAATGGGGGAAACAACACTAATAGGGCGAACAACACTTTTTGCTTAATTATTAGCAATAGAGCTAAGGTGACAGATAAGATGATGACAGATAAGAACTTGATTGTAGGTCAATAACTAATTATATGTTTTCCCTTTTCTAGCCCTTTTTTATGTCTGTATTCCTTGTTGAGGTAGATGATAGATGAAGGAGACTCACTTTTCATACAGTGTTCATTTTTATGCTTGCCAAGGGCAACATCAATCACAGAGGCACTGCATTATTTTTATTGGTCCTTGTTGAGCTTTCGATCATGCCAATGCCATTAACCTTCAAAAAACAGCCAAGGACTAGCCATCCTATAGTTTTTTTTGGTGTTTCAGCAAATGGAAATAGTCTTGATGTTTCATGCATCATCATCATCATTATACAGTTTTTTTCATAGACATATTAGGTATCTTTGAAAATTTTGGGATCTCCATGAAAATTTGAAATAAAGTTCTGTGGGTTTAAACAAAGCATGGCTGCACAGCAGGGGGTTTTTCTGTGGGGGTGAAGAGGATTGAGTGTATTATTAGCACTGTTTTGGTTTGCATCTTTGCTTCTTTGTCTGAAAAGCCCAGTCAGATTCTGGCCCCTGCCTTTTAATAAGAATTTGGATGTGGTGAAAGTCTGTCCACAGCTAAGGAGAACATTCTGTTCTCGCTCATATATTTGCACATAGTCGGTGTTGACTGATGGAAGCATACAACAGTAAAATACAGGCTTTTATTATGCTTCCCTCTCATGTATTTCCTCAATTTTTATCCCTCTATCTTCGCTTTTCTCCTTGCCGTTTTCTTACTGTTCAGGCCACACAATCGCGTATGAAAATCCATATAATGTATGTGTCATCTTCAGCAGCATCTGTTGTTTGGCTACACGTCTTTTTGTCATATGGTCAGACACTCACAATTCTGGCTCTCTATGTTATGCTTGCTGCAGTTTTTACTCCTGTTCGTTTCACTTGGCAAAGTGCTACGGTATGAGAAGGCTGCGACTGTGCAGTGTTTCTGATGATGCCTGAAGAAATGAGCTGTCAAAGAAAATAAACTGCATCGCCACTGCTCAAACACCTGTGTACATGCATTTGAGAGAAATATCTCCAGTTGTTCACTTTGCTCCTTTGCTCCAGCCTGTTGTTCATCTAAAGGTCCTTGAATGTGACTGTCTCCATTCACATAGAGAAGATTAATTAAAGAGGTTTCACTGACTTAAAGATACAAAGACTTTGGAAAATTGTAAAATCAATTTGCCTTACTGTAATTTTCTCATCCCTGCTCCTAGGTGCAGATTAAACGGTCAATACATATTTAAATAAAAGAACTATACTACACTTACTACACTTCTTCTACTGCTTTTACTCAAGAATGTATATTGTATTGTATTGTATTGCATACATTTTGTGTCATTTTGTATGGTAGTTGTACATCCCTGATGTTGCACTGTGGAAACTGCAGTGCTAAATAAGTCAGTATAAAATGCTGCATAGATCTTCGTCAAGCTCCTTTTTGAAAGACGCAAGGAATCAAAGCTGCCTAAGTCATTAATGATGTCTTCCTCTGCTTGTCATTGAGCGGGGAAGGAAATGGGAGGAATGGTGTAGTAATGTACAATAATCCCTGGTTCCTCTGGGTATTGATCTGACTCTGAGCCTTCCTCCTCATCTTTCCTGTCCAGGAATAGAGTATCGTACCATCATACAGATCAGTTAGTACACAGCCGTCAGACAGACCGACTCACAGCTACAGTATTGAAATGCATTCCTCTAAATTCACTCTGTTATTATCCTTCCTTCTTCTGTTACTGTGCATAATTTCCAGCATAGCACAGCATCCAGCATAATTTTTGACATGAAATACCCAGTTTGTGTGATGGGTATATTATTGAAATCTCTCACTACATGAGAGTGCCCGATTATCTAGTGATTATAATTATGAATGACCCCCTGAGACACTGGCACAAACTGGATCCCTTGAATTTTGAGGAAAGCAATCCCATTCCTATATTTCATTTCATAATTCAATTAACCTTCACTAAATAGATGTGGCTACGAAAAGGGAGTTTCTTAACTGTTGTCTGTACACGTCTTTTTTTTTTTCCTGAAATAGTCACTGGGTTTGAGCCTGGTACAGTCAGTCAAATGTACTGTAACACACCTGCATTAGAGACTAATGCCCTTTGTTAAAGCTCCTTAATAATTAATGAGTATGTTTCCTCTGAATGCCTGAGTTGTTACATCCTGCATATGACCTTCAGTGTACTCTGAATAAAAATAATTTGTGTTTTATAGTAGTTAAATTTTCATTGTGCAGAACAGCACACATTTTTAGGTTCAAGGAAATGGCTGGTGTTGTTCTGTATCTTTTTACTGTCAACAAAACTGAAAATATCTTTGTCCATTTCTCTTCTATATCCTGTCTATGGCACTGGTCTCAAGGACATTATAGTACAATGATGTGGCTCACTGATGCATTTTCAATAGTTTTTGGACAACTATGGAGGTCTGAGGCACAGAGAAATAAGCTACATCAGGCTTAAAGATAACACTTGGTAATAGGATCAATCCATTGTTGGTTTTGGTCTGATCATGAGATTTGTTGGCATTAAGAAAAATAAGGAATATTTCCCAGACTTATCCTTTAAGACTTTGATATCAGTTCCGTCTTATTTTTAATTTGTTTCAAGGTACTTGGCCAGTATCTTGTGCCACAGCGCTGCAATGACCTTTAACCTGCTCCAAAAAACACAAAAATGACCACTTATAGGTGTTCACAAGTGTAATCCGTGCCCCTTTTGTTCTGCGTGTTCATCAGAAAATCCTTCCTCCACTTTGGCAGTTGCCCACTGCTTAACAAGGAGGTCTGTTTGCTCCACAAAGGCTGCTATTCACTCCACTATATTCATCATCACCACTGGTGTATTCATAATTCGTAATCCGCCCCTCTGACAATACTCAATTCAGCCAGTCAGATAACTGGTCTGTGGTTGTCTGAAGGAGTAGTCTGCATTGACTGGGCATGAAAGGGATTCAACACTGGCTTCTGTTCATGATTGTTACCTGACTGCATAGTAGACAGTACTGCTTCTGAGATACAGATATTACAGGCTTCTTTGCTTTTTCACCCAAATTAACCACCTAACCTAGAATGAACCATCTATTAGTCTGCTTGGCAGAAAGAAAAAGTGGGAAATGAAGGAGGCAGATTTAGTGAGACTTAGTGCGGAGACAAAAGAGTGATGTAAAAGAGAGAAAGAAGACAGGGTGGGGAAAAGTGATACTTCAACTATTCTGCTGTGTGAGCACTGTGGCTCTTTTCTTCTTGCATGGTCTTGCCTCGTCCTTCTCTTGGCTCTCAGCCTCAGGCGGCTCCAGTGTCACATGTAATCATTGTTATTTTGAAGCCAAGGACGAGTCCCTATAATCCTCCCTGCGCCTGTTAATGAGGAAACCAGAGTTCTGACATCCACCAGCATTGACATCTTCATCCCATTTGTCACAAAGGTGGAACAGACACCTCGCATCTCCCTGCCATAGAAAGACAATCTTAATCTCAGCTATGACACACACAGGTTCTCTTATCACTACACAGGTCTCTCTAGTGATTATTTTGTCTAGAGATGGTAATGTTGGTCGGTTGGTCCATTACTTCGGTCCACACTGAAATAACTTTTACATGCATTTCTATGAAATTTTGCAAAAACATTCATGGTTCAGATGATTTCTCCTCATTTTGGTGATCTCTTGAGTTTTCCTCAGGTTGAGGTTGACATTTGTGGGTTTCAGTAAAATATCTTGACAATGACTGAATGCTTTGCCATGAAATTTGATACAGACACTCGTGTCCCCTTCAAAAAGAACTGTAATGACTTTGGTGAGCCCTAGACTTTCCCTGTATCACCATTGGCGGCTCAGAATATTTGAGTTAATGACCAAATACCTGCAAAACATATCAAATTCCCCACCAGCGTCAGCTGTACCCTAAGTTTAGTGCTAATTAGCACATTTTAGCATGCTAACACATGAATACAGCATAAGATGGAGAAGATGATAAATATTGCACCTGCTTAACATTAACATGTTAGTGCTGTCATTATGAGAAAGTTAGCATGCTGATTAGCATTTAGCTCAAAGTCCCGCTGCACCAAGTACAGCCTTGCAGAGCTGCAAGCATGACTGTAGACGGTCAGACATCCAAAATAAAAACACATTTAAGTTTCCTTTTGAGGACTGCATTGAAGCTGAGTCTTGTATAATAAAGTGATTTATTAATGGCTGGAGAAGGAAGAAACTGAGTTTGTTAATGAGGAGCAGACTTGATTGCAGGCTGATTGCAATGCAGCTACAGGAAACCAGTTCTGATCACTGGCTCGCATTCGTCTTTGAGAAACTTGCAGCATGTTCCTCTTAAGTCCTTTCGATGTCAGTGTTTGAAGTGATGAGTGATGGTTTTTGCAGCAGTTGTAATGTCAATGCTAATTCCTGAAATTAAGCTTTTGCACAAAAAAAAAAATGCTGTGTTAGTGTTTGGCCACTGGAGCATCTGCACTCTGTTAACCAAAGTTTTTTTTTTTTTTTTTGTATCAGAATCTTTTTTCCCCTCTGCCTAGCTTGAAGGCATTATCCATAGGAGCTCCGTGTTCACAGTGATGACAAATAACTCTCGAGACAGCCAGAGCGAAAGGCAAAGCAGGAGAGCTGAGAGAGAAAAATAAATAAAAAGAAAGCAAGAGGAGAAGGAGGGCTGAGGGATTCTGTCCAGGGGGGACTGAGAGAGAGGATTTGTATGAGATAGAGAGGCAGGGATGGTTGTAGCAAAAAGATATAAAGAGGAGAGAGAAAGAATGAGAGACGGCCATGGCGTGGAAAAGAGGAACAGTCTGAGGTGAAAGAGAGCGATGAGAGACAGAAGGAGTGCTTTGCTTCAATGGGAAGACGGGCTTTCATATCATCTAAAACACATCTGTGTGTGCAGCTGCCAGTGGGAAAAAAAAAGATGCAGTGTGCAACTGTGGGTGTTTGTGTTTGTCGATTTTGGGACCTAAATGTATGCAGACTGTGCACAGTACCTTGCATTGGGAAGGTGCAGTGAGGTGGCTGTTGCGAGAAGCAATAAAGCAAGTCAGTGTTTGGAAGTTGGAGATAGAGGGAGGGAAAGGAAGAGGGAGACAGAGAAAGGGACAGATAAGAGGTAAGGTAGGATTATGGTTTGCATTTTTCCCTCAAAAAATGTGGGCTGCAGTTTCATTATATTCACAGGTGGAACAGTCGTATTTGGTATTTATTTAAGACATTTCAGCTCTATGATTTGATGACTCAGTATGTATGCTATTGGTCGACCCCTCCATATACAGGACATGCATATGTAGTGATGCTCTGTGATTCTGTCTGCATATTTTACTGTGTGTTTGTGTGTGTGTGTGTTTGTTTGTGTAGACAGGCCAAGAGTTGGGAACAGGTTTGGTGACATACTGTACACTTGGGCACAGAGATTACTCTAATTAAGAAAATTATTGGGTGCTTGAACTCGATCAGGCTCTACTCGAGTCCCTTTTACTGATGTAATCGGTCTAATAGGGTCATTTGCTTCATTCTCATACACACTCTCTCTCTCTCAATTGACGTGACAATGGATGTTTTCTGCCTGTTTTATTTGCTGTCCTCTCTTGATGTCTGTTGGGAGTTCTGTCAGTCTTCCTGCTGTCACTATACTATACACACTGTGTTTGTTTCTGTCTCTCTGTTAGTCTGTGTAGATAAGAGTTGTACTTAAAAATGCCTCGACACAAAGCCTTTCTTGGCTGCGAAAAACAGTCAAATCCTGTTGTAGTCTCCAGCCTCCCAGGAAACACACACTGTTGCCAGGGACTCTCAGTGAGAGCATCTTTTTCTAGAGGTGCATTCGAAAATGTACATTTTCAGCTTCACATCAGCGCAGCAAACCAGCACTGTAGGCCTCAAAAAGTCAGAAAGGTGGCATTTTGTCTTCTCAAATGGTGCCAAATGCTGTATGTAAGCATCAAGATGCCACTGTTAACAGCTGATCCAGGACAGGCAGAAAAAGTATTGCTATATTTTGTTTGTTTTTCCCTGCTGTGAACCCAAGTTAAAGTCAAAATCAATTCCATATTTGCTGTTCTACCACTGCACTGTGAATTCATTTTTGTTTCACTTTAATGAATGACCGAATTCAATGACCAAGTAAGACTTTCATCAGGTAAATGGTCATCTGTTCACAACTGTAATTATAGAACATTTATGGTGATCCAGCAAACATGTTGTCTCATGAATGGATGCTTGGTCAAACAAACTTTGTTTCCTGCTATAATTCATAATGAGATAATGTTGATTTCCGCCTATAAAATAATAACATTACACAAAGCATTCATATCATTTTTTTTTTAACAATTCTCTGCTGCAAAAGTGATGTTTGACATCTACTGACGCAACAACAGCATCTTGTTTGAAATAAGGCAGATGAAATGTACAGTGTAATTTGAGTTATTTAGTAGCGCTCATGCAAAACACTGAGGCAGTAACTGATAATTGCCAAGGTGGTTGTCAGAGAAAACGAGCACCGCTTTGACGTTATCACTTTAACTGACACATTATTTCTTCTGTCAAGTGCCATACTGAATAGCCTACTTTACCATGACTTTCTCCATACACTACCTTCAGGAAAGTGATGTGAACTTGAAATTAGATCGCCTATTTATCCTTCATTTTATAAAGTTGTAAATGTGTGGTCTGCAAAGGTTCAAGGCTACGTTTAAGGTCCTGCAAGTCTTTGATATATGATGCTGTAAGGTAGTCATGGCTGTGTCATTCTTACCTTTTTCCATCAATTTGCTGATAATACTGTGATATATTTCAACCCCCCCCCCCCATATCCATCACTTCATTATTCATGTGATGTAGTTTAGAGGGGCTGTAGAGTTCTCTTATAAACAAATATAAGTTATGTTTACATTAAGTGTTGCTGACCACAATGCATATGTGTATACTTGAGGTCTAACATGCGTGTTGAATGGATTTCCTTCCTCATAAAACATTTGCATAGCCGATTTTCATTTGCAATCTTCTTCTTTCCTGCCGTTGCTGGTGCATTGCTGACTTTCTTGGTGCATTATTGCTGCCTGTAGATCATTGGAATAGCGTAAAACCATTAGCAGGACTATGTGAAACAGCCCCATGGTGCTACTACAGGTCAGAAACTCCACAGGGTACCTTTTAGGAAAATCAGAAATGCTTAAAGTATCATCCACTTTGTTTCTTTCAAGGAAGATTCAAATTGCGTTCAGGTCTTTGACTTAAGTTGACAGCAGGGGAAAATACAGTCTATGACTAAGAAACCAGAATAGATGATGGTATATTTTCAGTAATATTATATATGATATATCTTCCAACTAAAAATATACCAGTTTATACAGTCAAAAATACAATTAACTTTATTGACATTCACAAATTTAATGTGTATTCTTTAAACTCAACCCAAACTTTTGTTTCAGCTGCCTAAAGATTCTGCCCAAAACTTAAAATAACCTTCACCTGATGAAATAAAAGTGCTCCGGTCAAGCATAAAGACCAGCCAATTATCAAACAGACTCACACAGCCAGCGAGGACCGTAAATGCATCATCAACTCTTTCTTTAAGTGTCTGTGACCTTCATTTTAGTGTTTCGCCTGAGTTTCATAACTGACTTACACCCTATTAATCTGGTATTTTATATCTCAGACTCACACACATTCATATTGACAAATACCTGCATGGACACACACACACACACATAAACACCCCACAGAAATGCTTCAGAGAGCGACTCAGATCACAGAAAGACACCCTGCTTGTTACGCCTGCCTGGCTGCTGTCTGATAAGCGTTGGCCCTGGAACGGCCGTCTCTCTGTGAGGGCCGTGAGTAATACAGGCTTTATCTGTATCACTGCTAGCCCTGGGCCAACCTGCTCAACAGCGACCTGGTTTCTGTTACAGGGCCAAAGGGTGCTTCCAAGCTCAGAAATTCTCTTATTTTGCCAACATAAACAACATTTGTTACTGTTTAGTTGTCTGTAATTTTTTTTCTGGGCTATAATGTCAAAAAAGGTACATGGAACTGGGTGGACTTGAAAATTTTAGACGAACTTTTTAACTTGTAATTCTGCTTTAAATCAAACTTTCAAACCGTAATATGTGTTTACAGTTCAACATCCAACATACAGTGCATGTACAAAATATCTCTGGCACTCACTATTTTCATAAAGAAGACTAATGGGGTAAAACTAGGTAGCCATCAATGCAAATTGATTACCCTTGTTAAATCAATCACAGAGGGGGAGCAAGAGATAATGAGAAGCAAACGAGTTTAAAAACATTAATAAGTGATGCGCTACTACTCAAAATCAAGATGATGCTCAGAATATGTTGTGTATTCTGTAAACTGCATGTAGTTTCTATGAAAAAACCTAAATAGACAATTCGCAAGTATGGATTTATAATAAAATAATGTAAAAATGTTTGTGTGGTACAAAAATGGTACAAAAAGACTCTTACACAAACACGTACACACACCTGTCAGACTGCTCTGATCAGAGCAGTCGAGCCTTGATGGATTGTGTATTAAACACTGTAACAAACACACAAATGCATGCAAGCCATTTGAACAGTACCGGGGCTAATAAATTAAAGTGTTGGAAGAGAAACCAATCTGCTGGCTGTTCCAGGATTGTGGATGTGTGCTGTGTGTGTTGCCCTCAGTGATGAATAAAGGACTCATTAGAATTGCTGTCATGCCGCAGCACTGCCTGCAGCATTACATCTAAAGCACAGTGGTGCGGCCAGTCAGATTTCAGGAGTACCACTCAAGATTAAAAAGTCAAAAATACCTTGCTCTGTTTCCTGTTTGGCCTGCTGCGATGTTTGAAAATGTTCTTCAAAAGGAGAAAAGCGTTGTGGAACCTAGATAAAGTTGTCACAACATCTTTGTAAGTACTGAAGAGAGAGATCCTTTTAATAGTAATGCTACCTTCAAGTCAAATTCTCCTTGTAGGTACCACTGTGTTTTGATGTATCATGACAGAAAATATCATCCTCAGCCAGATATGTTAAGATGTGAATTTTAAAGGTAGACAAGTCTTCAGATTTTACTGGGTGAAGCTTTTATTTAGTTGGCATCCTTTCGATGTCTTTTAATTTCTTTTTACTTTATTTATATTGCACTGTTTAGGTGAGATTGTGCATTCTAGAGGAGAAATGGGGACAAAAAGAGCAACAAGATTAGATAAAACTACAATACTTGTACATAAAGGAATAAAATTACAAGGGAGATTTGTATGAGTTACAACCTTTTTAAAGGATAATAACAAGGATAAAAGTCATAAAATGATCTTCATAATATAGTAAAACTGCATAAGTTCAACAAAGAAGTAATACAACACTAATAAAAGCATTAAAAGAGGATACTAAAATACTGTCATTAAGTGTAAATGTGACAAGTGAGCAACAAATAACTTTTTGTTGGAGGTTGAATTCATTTTACAGAATGATGGATAACCATGACCTGGATAACTGAGAGTCTTCACAGACATTTCTGTGGAAAGATTTAAAGCTGCATTAAATTTTGGGACCATTTTGGGGCAGCGGAACAAGCTGTAAACACGGTGTTGACATATTATCACATAATAAGGTTGTTTTGGTGTCTTAGCAAGCTGTTGCCTACTTACACATCCAGCAGACACGGAACAACGATGACATTCATTAGAGTCCTGTTTCTGTGCACCGTTTTGCTTGGTTTCCACCATCTCCTCAGAAAAATATCTGGCTTTTTGGTCGCTAAATGCTCTGTTTTTACCAACTAGTACCTAACTTTGTATGTCTGCTGTTTGGTGCTGGGCAGGTAGTGTACAATGGGTTTACTTGAGTTTCTTCTAAAAAATAGCTGTGCTGCTGTGTCTGTTAACAAGACTAAGAGCTAATTTTACAGGCTGGAAAACAAAAACATTAATCCAGAGTAGACTAAAAGACTGTAGAGCTGAGGGGAACTGAGTTGTGTAACATCTACTTTTGATTACACTTAGTCACTTGCTAGATTATTGCAGTTTTAAAAACACAGACTATGCCAGTAGACCTGATTTCCCCAGTAATAAGCTAAAGCGCAGAAATGGATTTTAAAATAGTGACATTGTGAGGATGTTTTGGAAGTTAGTGCTCATGTCCATACATACTGTAAACATAGAAAACAAACACATGTACAGTATATCCTCCAAAAGATCATGTTTGTGGCACGCCTCACTCTGTCACTCTCTGTCACCACCCTGTTCCAGGAAGAACACGCCGAGCAGCAGCACAATGATGTTTTTATGTGACAGGTGTTTATTGGATCCCCAGAACCCACAGATACTGTATGATTTACCGCAACATGTGTGTCATGGTTAAATTTACAGCCTGCCATGCCCTTGATCTTTCTGTGTGTATGCATGACATGCATTCTTATTGTGTGATGTAAGTAATACTACCTAAACCAGATCAGATATACAGAAATGTTATGTGTAAAATAATATGTAACTCTCATATTTCATATTTGCTCTCGTTTGCTTCCACTCTTATATCTAACATATTCTTCTGCTTTCAAATACATATAAATAAACAATATTCTACATAAATGATTAATGTTGTGATACTAAACGTGCTTGTGTGTGATTTTCTGAAAAGTGTTCCACTCTCTGGCTCCTCTAACGACCCACGCCTCAGTGATCACAGGGCTGTTGTGGGACAGGCGTTCTCTCCAGGCTGCTGTCATTATTATTCAGGACCCGGGAAACATTTTTCACAAACTGTTCTCTGACAGCTGAGCAGGGTCTGGGGTTAAAGAATGGCTTAGTCCTGTTTAAACTACTGGCACTGCTGCCTTTCTCAAGAACAAATCTGTGAGAATATGAGACTCCAGTGGGTCAGTGACAGATGAATGAGGTGTCAAATTGAAGATAAAGTTCATTTGAGCCTGGAGACAAAAGTGTGATTTTTCCATGACGTAACCGTAGAAGTATCATACTGTGCATTATTTTCCTTCAGACTGCTGCATTAAGGACAGCTGTGTTATAATGTGACATTACTGTGTGGCTACAGTAAAGCTATTTTTGGTGTGCTGTTGACTTCAGAAATAGAGAGATGGTAATTCTACACAGGAGCTGAATTCATGGTTGTATATGCAGCACAGTCAAAATATTTAACTGTCGTCTAGTGAATCTTGAAGAGGGTTCTTTGCTGGACATCCATGAGATATCACAGTACAGAGAAGTGACCGCACCGCATGTTTTGAATTGAGCTGAGTGTCTGTGTGTGAATGTGACAATTCTGAGAGTGTGGACAATGTGTGGCCTCTGGTCTTGGCAGGGCAGGATTAGCTCTGTCAGTCTCATGTTGAGAGGTGAAGGGGCGTGACATTTAAATCTGTCCCGTCGAGAAGGACGATTTTGTGTCTGTGTTGGGCCAAGCAGGGGCAGCGGGGGTAAGAGATTTGGAGGAGGAGTTTCACTGAAAATGTTAGAAATGTCATGACTTCTTACACTGTTTCACTTTGAAAAGGTGACTCTCTCTCTCTCTCTTTTTTTTTCTCCCCTTCTCTCCTCTTCTCGCCCTCTCAGATAAGTTGTTTGGAAAGCGGCTGCTGCAGGCTGGGAGACACATCATGTCTCATAAGTCTTGGATGAAAACGGTGCCCACAGAGAACTGTGATGTGCTCATGACATTTGCAGGTCAAGTACTCAAACACACGCACGCACGCACATGTTTGCATTTCTATACTTGTGAGGACCCTCATTGACAGATAGTAATGCATTCCTTAATACCTAACCCTTAACCATTGTAGCTACATGACTAGAGTTTTGATTAACAATTAATCTGCAGATATTTTTTTAATGAATAATTCTGTCTATAAAATATCAATAAATAGTCCAAAGTGATGTATTTCAATTGCTTGTTTTGTCCAATTTACTGTGCAAAACTTAAATATATCCTGTATCCTATTATATGCAGAGAAAATCAGCATGTTCTCCCTTTTGAACAGCTGGAAATGTTTGGTATTGGAAAAGTGATTCAGATGATAATCAAAATAGCTGTCACTTAATTTTCTGTCTATTTGTCTAATATTTTTTAGCTTTACTAAACCCTAAAACCAATTGTTAACTTTCAAACAGCCTTTGAAGAAATGAGGAGCAAACAGAATTTAAAAAAAAAACCAAAACTTTACTGTCAAGTTATTTATCTAATATTAGTCCTCACAAATATAGATGTAGAGCACATACACGTTTGTATCATGCGGTTTAACACAAATTTAGTTTTATGCTCTGTAAATTCATAATTGCATTTAAACTTATGAACATTTACCTTTAAATTCTCTATGATGACAAGGAAGAACACAATACTCGCAACCCACCATTAAGCAGCATAGTGTTTTCAGCTATTATCAGAAACTGTAGGAATCAATGCAGTTGTAAATTGTTGATAATGAAGATGGGAATTGACTGTGATGTTAATGATACCACCTCTTAAACTTTCTTAGTCATTGCCTGAAGGTCAAAGAAACATGTTTATGACGAGCAGAGGAGAAGAGTCATTTTCAAGTGTTTGTTAGTACAACACTTAACCTCCAGCTGTTCAGGAATAAATGGCATAAGACTGCGGGGGTACTCAGCAGTTCCTGTTTACAGTGATGCGTGGGTATGGTTGAGAATGTATTTTGTTTTCCATTTCCCGCCACAGACACTACAGATGACCACACGTTGCTATGGCTACTGAATCACATCCGGCTGGGAATCCCAGAACTCATCATCCAAATCCGACATCATAAGCACACACGTGTCTACGCATTCTTCGTCACCGCCACATATGAAAAGTAAGAACGCTACATTAAATAAATGTCAAGGGTGTATTTACTCATTCATTTTGATGTGCTTTATCTTATCGACACAAGGGCTGCAACTAATACTTTTTTTCATTATTTATGAATTTGTCAGTTACTTTTTGATTGATCAACAAATTGTTTTGTCCATAAAAGGTTGGACAATAGAGAAATGTTTGTCATTTTTACTTAAACTAATGATTAATCCATTGAAATTGATAGACATATCAATAAATTATTTAAGTTAAATTAGTATGACAGTAATACAGTAATACAATAAAAAGTTACTAAGTATGAAAAAGAAGAAAAAAATTATTTACATACCTTGAGTTTTATAAAGATATGGTCAGGTAGATTTCATATTCTTTTTAAAGGAATAGTTTGACATTTTTGGAAATACATATTTATTTACATATTTAGCATATAGACGCATTGATCTTCTCTCACCAAGAAAGTGAATAAGCACATTTCCCAAAATAAACTAAACTATTCTGTGAAACTGATTAAAATATTCTCAAATTAATAGTTAATTTCAACACTGTTATATCATACACTGAGCAATATTCAACCCTCCTGAACACCAGATCCGAAATCAACTTGCTTTGTATTTTCTGCTGCGTTATCATGACCTCTTAAAGGTAGTGCTGTTACCGCTTTATCTGTATGTGTGTGAATTTGTCACCCTCTAAGAGTGGAAGGACCATGAGCAAGAAGCAGAACGAGAATAAACTTCCTAATGAATAATACAGCATATGTTACTTCTCCTGGTAGTTTGAGGTTGAGATATATTTAAATGCTACTACTGAAGTTGGGATTTTAAAGATAAAAATATCCCTGCTGTTCTTTGCTGGTGTAAAATAGTGCCTTCGTTTATCATAGTATTATATTTAGCTGCAGCTAGTGAAGTTGCCATGGTGCCTGGTGTTATCTGCACCAGTCTTTTGCTCATGGCTGCAGGTTATTTAAAGTTTTGCTGAAGGTTAGAGTCAGGCTAAACAGTATGGATTGTAGTCGCTCTCATTAAACTGCCCAGACTCAGTTCAGTGTTGTCTTGTTTTTGAAAATAATCCCCAGGGGAATTGTAGATGAGCCCAGGGTCATTTTAATTTCGGCACTGACTTTGGTGTATAAATACTAAATACTGAGAAATACAATCCAAGTGATGTAATAAATAATACATTTATTTTTGTACCACACTTTTCATTCATAGTGAAACTTGTTTAAGTGCTACAGTGTTAATAACATAGAAGACACAACATAAAGAAAATAGTAATAAGAGTTAAGATGAATACAGAGAGAATAGAGGGATTTTTAGGCCTTTGTTTTTTTTTAAAAAAAAAAAGTCCAGAGTCTGTGCTGACCTCAGATGGTTAGGAAGGCTGTTCCGCAAGCCAAGAGAGGTGGAGTTTATAGATGTTTTTGAGATGGTAGAAAGAGGTTTTTGCACAGATGCCTTATATGGTCATCAAAAGTCAGCCGAGGGTCAAACCTAATACCCAGATTAGTGATTGAGGAGGAAAAGGGGGTTGTCTTGGCTATCAAAGGTGAGATGAGGTATGAGAGTTGACAGAATCTGGAGAAGAGTGTCAATAAGGAGAGCTTCAGTTCTGCTGCTGTTTAACTGGAGGAAAGTTGTGCTCATCCAGTCCTTTTATCTCCTTAAGACAAGTGCTGAGGTGTGACATGGCTACAGAAGGTCTTGGGGCAGTTTTAATATACAGCTGGGTAACATCAGCATAACAATGAAAAGACATCCCATCTCTGCTGATGACACATCCAAGGGAGAGCATGTACAGGGTAAACATTATGAGACCGTGAACCAATCCTTGTGGAACACCAAAGTTGACAGGGAGCAATCTAGACCCGCATCTTCCAAGTGATACCATTTAACCATTAACCATTAAAGTGCAGAGTCTGACAGTCTAATGGAGGTGTGGAGGCAGTCTAAGAGGATAGTGTGATCCACAGTGTCAAATGCAGCGCTCAGGGCAAGGAGATTCAGGAGAGAAGGGGACCCTGCATCAGCTGTCATCAGCAGGTCGTTCGCAACCCTGAGCAGAGCTGTTTCAATGCTGTGTGCTGAATGATAACCTGACTGAAATTTTTTGAATAGGTTGTTGTGTTCAAGGTGGTCCTGAAGCTCATAAGCGACCACCTTCTCCAACACCTTGGACAGGAAAGAGAGGTTGGAGATAGGTCTATAGCTGGCAAGAATTTCTGGGTTGAGGTTGGGCTTTTTGAAGAGGGGGCAGATGATGGCAGAGCTGTGGGAATGGGGTCCAGGACACAAGTATAAGGTTTCATCTTCCTGAGGATTTCATCAATGTGGCTCTGCCTGACGCCAGTAAAATGGAGTAGAGACAGCAAGCTCCCAGAGAGGTTCAATGACAGGAGGAGGATGAGAGGAAGAGCTGGATATCAGAGAGCGGATATTGTTGACCTTGGCTCTGAAAAAGTCAATGAAGCTGTGACATCACTCTTCTGTAGCCTCAGTTGGGGAATGTGATTGTAGCTCCAGTAGATGATTTATAATAAGAAAAAGATGAGCACTCTGGTAGCCTAATGGTTACTGTGCATGCCATATAACAGCAACATCCCTGGTTTGATTCCAGCTAGGGATCTTTGTTGCATGTCATACCCATCTCTCCCTCTCTCTCTCTCCCTTTCGTTTCCCGTCAACTCTCCTCACTGTCGGTGTAATAAAGGCACAAAAATGCCCTAAAAATATATTTAAAAATAAAGATGCTTAGGGTTGCCAGGATTGTTATTCATTAGGTTGGAGTAGAACTGTGACCAAGCATCTTTAAGGTACTTTTAGTAAGTCCTTTGATGTTCATGGAAGACCAGTTTACAGACAGTGAGCCCAGACCGTCTGAAGTGTCGTTCCAGGACATGTCTAGCTGTTTTTATTTTCCACAGGTCATGAGTGAACCAGGGAGCAGTGCATGAAAAATTGACCTCAGGGGTCTTGACAGAGGCATGAAGATAAAAGACACTGCTCAAGAGATGTATTGTAGAGTTCCACTAGTTCATCCACTGATGCAGAAGCTGGGCAGGTATTGTGCTGGAGGTACATAGTTATAGTCAATACTTTTCCAGCTCTGAAAAAGCATTTGACAGTTAAGTTTAGTAGGAGGTGACAGGAATGTCAGATCCATTGAGGTCAGACACAGATCAGACAAGATCAGATCACAGACCTGTAGGTTATGGTGGGGGGCGGAGTCAGTGATGACCGGGTCAAGCGTGTGCCCCCTGGTGTGAGTAGAGACATAAACATGCTGCTTCAGGCTGAGACACTCAATCAGACTCAGGAGCTCCACTGCAAAATGACAGGAGGAGTTGTCAACATGTATATTCATATCACCAACAATGACAGTGAGATGAGGAGGTCATCTATCTCAGGGAGGAAAGATAAGTTTGGTTTTGGGAGGGGCGGTACATGAGAGGCACTGTCATAGAATATGGAGGTTTACATTTTAGAGCAAGGTATTCAATAGAAGAAAGATCAGGCTTTGGAATAGGATACAGTTTCAGTTCAGTCCAGTGTATGATTGCTAAACCACCACCATGGCCAGAGTTGTGGGCTTTTCCCATGTAACTATAGCCAAGAAGGCAGGCCTCATTAAGCACAGAGTAGTCCCCTGGTTTATGCCAGGTTTCAGTTAGGCACATGAAATCAAGTCCCTTGTCCAAGATGTGGTTATGTATGCGGAGGGATTTATTGGTGAGAGAATGTGTATTAACTAGTTTCATGGGTGCAGGAGACAGAGCTGAAGATGGAAGTCTCTGCAAATTCTGCAGGACACTGTGATACCCTTTTAATTTCCCATCTCACCTGGTATAGGGTTGTCTTACAATGTTTCCGATGCTGACACCCAAGTTTGTTTTGCTTCCATATTCCACATTGAAACCACAGGGCAAGCCTCTATGGATGTAACAAAGTCTGTTTCTTAAAATCCCAAACTCTTGGCAGCAGGTGAAAAACCTCTTGTCAGGTGTAATTAGGAAGCCATGTAAACTCTGTAGCTGTGTGGTGTTGTAGGACATCACAATTAAAGCAGTTGTGTCATTTGGGCAGAAAGACAGTGTTGTTAACAGTCACAGTCACATAGTGCAGATCATTACAGCAAACATGAGGGAAGCTCCAGCTAATGAAAAACCCCAGTCACTAGAGTCTGTCAGTGACAGCGTAGCTCTGGGTGTTGATAGAGAGTGCAAGGGAGCCAGACGAGACTTTGTGGCACACCTAAACTGGCAGGCTGGAGGAAGAGTCAGCCGCTGTCCTCCGGAGAAAACAGATCCCAGTAGAGAAGGTAGCAAGCACTTTATGGTGAATAATCCAAAATCCGTAAATCCCAGTAGAGAAGATAGGCGGTACTTTACTTAAATTAATCTAAAGTCCACCAATTCGATAGAACGTGTTCCAACTCAGGGAGTGATCAACACACACAGACATGAAAACATAAAAAGCTCAAGAAAATGCAAGAAGGCCACATTAATCACACAAGCAATGACGTTCACTTTCAATTGTCTGTTTAGCAAAGAGGAGCTGCAGCCAATATGCACCAGCATGCCCTCGTAATGCAGAGTAGCCTTTTTCCCACTGCAACACAAGCACCAAAACAAATCTGGACAACAGATCTGGGTGGCACTCACTGTTCCATACTGCATTTCAACTCTTGACAAATGTTGAGTCCTCTCTGCTGACTGTGCATTAAACAACGAGCCTCTTGAAACATCCCAAGAGTCCAAACCTTTTACACATAAATGGAATAGGAATAGACAGATGGCCAGAAGGAAAGAAGAAAGAGACAGAAAGAGCGATAGAGAGACGGAGAGATAATAGAAGGAGAAAAGAAAGAGGGAGGCAGAAAGACAAAGATAAGGAAAAAGAAGGAGTGAAGCAGGGTGATGTGGTGGGAGGATGCAGAGAGAGCTTTCTGAAAGTGTGCCAGTGGGTTTTAGATGAAATGCTCAAGGAAAATGATTGCCGTGTGACACGAAGCACATTCTCCTCTCTCTACACGCACACACCTGCTGTTAGATAGGTTGACCTACATTTTATGTGATAGAAAAGATAACCCAGAAAGTATCCCATCCTCTCAAATTCACCTTGAATAGTCATTTCCTTTAGGCACTAAACCAAGGAGAATTTTTCTCTCTGTTTTTCTGTTATGTAGCTAAGTGAGCTGGTGTTATTTACTAAATGTAGGCTTGTTTTAAATTATCCTATCAAATGAAATGACACTTCTTTTTCATATATGTTCAGTTTTAAAGAGAATAGTAGTCCATGTAGAAATTCTGAGAGGATGAGATAGGCTGCAGGAGCCGGTTGTACCTGCTGTTCGTAAGTTCTAATTTAGCTTAATTATAACGTAAGTGGAAATTTACGGTACTTATCACTAAATTACAACCAGTTAGACCACACAAACTAGCTAGTTTTTAAGTAGAGTTTAGTTAAGCTAAATATTTACACCTTCTAACTGCCAGCTGAAACTGTTGCTTAAATTAAATGATTCAACAAATTGAACTGCCAATATCAGACCCATACAGATCGAAGACTAAAAGAGGTAATTAAGGAATATGGTCAACATATCTGACCTGACACTTTAAATTTCAAAAAAAAACTTAAAGCCAATAACTTTATACTAAATGACCAAATAACAACAGTTAACTTAGCATTTCTGGATATTTCCCTCTCACTGTAAACTGCATGAATACTGCTAATTTTAAAACAGACATATTTCTATGGGTATGCAGATAAAAATAAAACAATGTCATACCTACAGTACCAGTCAGATTTGAAGTTAAATTTAATTTGTCATTTGGCCCTAAAACTGTTATCTTTGGAAGTTATGTCACACTGACTTCCTGTTTACATTGTTGGCTGTCTCTGATTGGACAGTGCTACAGATGTTTCCCAGCGACCGATTAACACATTACCGAGTGTTTACTAGCTAAGACATTTTTTAAGTTTTAATGATGCAACCTGGTTTAATAAATTGTTAATTTGAAACTAGCTAGTATTTAAGAATTTTAGGAAGGACTTTATGCACAAACTTGTTGGTGGATTTAAAAACAGCTGGTGCAACCCGATCCAGGACAGCTTGTGTTCAGTGCTGCTCAGTGTGTTATTTTCAGTATGGTTCCATTTATTGCTTTGAAAACAACTTTAGTAACATTAACAATTAACATACTCAGTGTGACACCAGTGTCCTCCTCCTCTTACCTGACCCATCATCCATTACTCATTCCTCAACTCTGACCAGGCACTTTACAACATTCCACCCTGTTCTGCTGAGTTTCTACATTACGTCCAATAGATATTTGCTAAATTAGCATAAACCTTGCGTGCAGTGCTGGTTCTCTCCCTCAGCAGTATTCTGCTCTCTTACAAGGTTAGCTTTGTCCACACATTGCCTTTGACTGTGTCTCCAAAAGAAGACTCCTTGAATTTTTGGAGAGCGTAAAAGGCGATAGAGTTTTTGATTGAATAAGAGAGGGGGAATCTCATTAAGATTCCTGGCAGCAGTATACCTTTTGAAGGGCCTTTCAGTTATTGGCTTAGATTACCAAACCGTTGGTTTAAATGGATACAGCCTTGTTTTTTTCTCTGACAAGGACCTTTATTGTGATGGTGCTGCACAGTAAGCAGTATTCAGCAGTGATATAGAAGCTTACACCTCATATTTCTGCTGTAATCCATCATGGCGTTGATTGTACTTCGCTGTACTGCTCCTCCATGCGACTGGAGCTGCATGATGGATGGATTTTAGAGGCCCACCTAGGCTGTTCTCCTGTATGCATGTGTGTGTGTGTGTATATATACTATATATATATGTACATGTGAAAGAGAGAGAGGTGAGCTTTCAGCCAGTAGGGAACAGAGGGCGTGGTGCTGCATTATTACTGCGATTTCAGCACAAAGCCGCTGGGAAGGACAGAAGGAGAGGAGAACAGGATGATGGGATAAAGGAGGAGGGGTGATAGAGAAAACAAGAGGAGAGGACTCTGAGAGATAAAAGGATGAAGAGTGAAGGGGGTGGGAAAAGAGAGAGAGAGAGAGAGAGAGGGGAGGGGAGAGGACTGGCTGAAGAAAGGAGGAGGAGGAGGGAGGAAGAGAGGAGACATGGAGGGGGGGGGTTGATGGGAAATGAGATGATGAGGCAGAGTGATGAGGTTAAGGTATTAGAGGAGAGTTGAGATGACTTCAACACTGCGAAGGACAATACATCTCTTCTCATTTTGTTGGTTTCTGTTGGTTTTCTTTTTCCTGTGAAAAACTGACCAAACACAATGAAACATTTCTTACACATATAAAAGGGAGTTTATTTATGTACAATAGAGCCCGTCACAATTTCCCAGAGCACAAGGTAAAATATTCAAACTTTCTTTTCTGTCCAATAAACAGTGCTAAACCAAAAGAAATTCAATTTATGATAATAGAAAACGGAGAAAAGCAGCAAATCCTCCTACTTTAGAGGCTAGAAGCAGCAAATATTTGGCATTTTTGCTTGATAAAGTACTTAAATGATTAATCAATTTTCTGTCAAATCACTAATTGTTTAACAACGTCAACATTAGATCTCAGTTTCAAGAACAATGAGCAATGTTTTTAAAGACTGATCATTTTGCCGCAATGCTTAACAGTCATACAAAGAAAAACAGCAAATAGAGTGCATTGCATCTATAAGGCACGGTCTGATTAACAGGAACGCTTAATTGGAAAAAAACAACACTCTGTTACTGTGCTGTTATTACTGTACTCTGCAGCATCACAGACTGAAGTCAAATAGAGGGTAGATTTTGTGTTTATGGTGTGTATGTTTGTCCTGCAGTTTGTTGCGAGGTGCTGAGGAGATGGGACTGAGGAAAGGGGTGAAGCCTGAGTTTGGAGGAGGAACACGGAGCTTCTCCTGTGAGGAGGACTACATCTATGAGAACATTGAGAGTGAACTGTGCTTCTTTACCTCGCAGGTCAGTTTCGGCACACACACACTCACCCATATGAAATCATGTAAACATGCTAAAAATGCATTACAGGAATTAACATGCTCCTCTTGTTCACTGCAGGAGAGGCAGAGCATCATTAAATACTGGCTGGACAATCTACGTGCCAAACATGGGGAGGTGCTTCATAATATCAACTTCCTGGAGGGCCAGCCAATCAGTAAGCTGCATCCTTTATCAGTACGGTGTTGCTAGATGCTTAAATTTTTGTCTTTATTAAACAGCCTCCTTGGCAGGCTTTTGAAATCATTAAAAGCCAAATGTGATAAATCTGATATTTTACCGCACTCAGTAGATTTATTGTTTATCTGCTCTTCTTCTATCTATGTTTCTCTCTTTGATCAAATTCATTTTACAGTAACTTTCACTAATTATTGTCTCTGCAGTCCCAGAGCTGAGTGCACGAGGTGTGATCCAGCAGGTGTTTCCTCTCCATGAGCAGAGGATCCTGAGTCAGCTGATGAAGTCTTGGGTCCAGGCTGTTTGTGAGAAACAACCCTTAGGTCAGCAGAAGATATACTCACACAGTAAAACTCTAATACTCACATAATAGTACAATATAGGACTTACATTCAATGTTTTGTAATGTCTGTCTCAAAATAGATTTTTATTAGTATTGTTTTTACGGTGTTTACAGATGATATCTGTGACTACTTTGGGGTGAAGATTGCCATGTATTTTGCCTGGCTGGGTTTCTACACCACTTCCATGTTATATCCTGCTGTGATCGGTTTTGTGCTGTGGATGCTCACCGAGTCAGATCAGGTGAGGAGAGCTGTCATATCTTAAAACAACGTCAACCAGACGTGATCTAATGTAATAAGTCAAATGTTCGAAAAATCTTAATTATAAATGTATGTAATACATGTAATGTTAAAGAAGAGTATGAACAAATAAATATCAGCCCTATAATATAACATACAATTTCCCCTCCACATTGACACACAATATCACATTATATTCTATATCAGCAGTTCCAACTTCATTTTTATGTTTGTATGTTTTGAAACTTTGAAGCTTGTATAATTTAAAATTAGGTTAATAAATTTCCACTTGCAGTGCGGTGCTTGTTAAGGGGTTGTAAATCAATAAATTATGAAATGCATCATTAATATGCACTACAGTTTAAAGTATCTGCATCTATGTGTTTGGGGTGTTTCAGACGAGCCGTGACATCTGCTGCGTGGTGTTTGCACTGTTCAATGTGGTATGGGCCACTCTGTTTCTGGAACGGTGGAAGAGGAGGGGGGCTGAGCTGGCGTACAAGTGGGGAACACTGGACACGCCTGCTGAATCCCTGGAGGAACCACGTCCTCAGTTCCGGGTGAGAAATACTAAAGCTCTGACTCCTTCGTCTTCCTCTTCTCTTCTCCCTCTTTCAGACCCTTTCATGCTTTTCTCTCTTGGCAGGGAGTCAAGCGCTGCAGTCCTATAACAGGATGTGAGGAGTTCTACTATCCTCCATGGCGGAGACGTGTGTTCAGGTGGTTGGTTAGTCTGCCCATCTGTATCCTCTGTCTCTGTTTCGTCTTCCTGGTCATGCTCATCTGCTTTGAGCTGCAGGTCAGTCAGCTGTCAACATCTGTTTTTATGTCACCTGCTTACATGAATATGGTAGAAATATTTTAGATGGGGAAAATCTTCGAAAAGGACAGATGCAATGATACAGAAATGTCTTTGATGGAACCATAGACTAGACTATGATTGGAACTTATGAATAATGTAGAATAATATAGAAAGAAAATGCACCTTCTTCCTAAAAATGCTTGTCCAAGGACACAACTGCTTAGATGCTCTTGATGTTTTTTCCTCGAGATGACAAATAAAAATTTGCGATTGTGTCTCTACAGGAGTTTGTGATGGGGATCAAGGAAATGCCTCGGCTAGCTCGCTTCATCCCCAAAATCATGCTAGCTATCACTGTGACTGCATGTGACGAGGTGTACAGGAAAATTGCCTGCTGGCTCAATGACATGGGTAAGAGTGTAGCTTCCCAGACTGATCCTAATCTACATTTATGTTTAGAGCAAGACATTATATACTGTAAACATTCACACTGGTGAATGAAATAAATATTAAGACTGATTATAAAAGATTGCTTTTATCAGAAAATACTTAACGGTCTTTATGGATATTTAATAATCTATTGTAAACTCAACAGTTTTCAGTACATTACTTAAGAGTGTGTCAGTAGATACACTGAATGATGATTTTAAATTTGTTTCCACAGAAAACTATAGACTCCAGAGTGCCTATGAGAAAAATCTCATCATCAAAATGGTTCTTGTGAGTGACTTTTCATTTCATAACATCTTATCTGCCCATCTGATTTACAGTCGTATTTTTAAAACAAATTTCCAATTTCATGTTAAAACATTTCTTTCTCTCTTGATGACGTCTTTTAATTCTTTTCTCTTGCAGTTTCAGTTTGTAAATTCTTATCTCAGCCTTTTTTACATTGGATTCTACCTCAAAGACATGGAGCGGCTGAAAGAGGTCAGAAACAATCACAATCTCAGCTCTGATGTTTCTCTATCACGCATTAGCTTCAGCGATGCTTCTTTCTACCAACGTGTGTCATTGTAATCTCCCATCCTTAAATGCTTTGCTCTCTCTGCTTAAATGCTTTTATTTACATAACCATCCATCAACACATCCACCATTCTACTCCATCCATCCATTTGTCCATCCGTGGAAGATGCTGCTGGTGTTGTCTCTGTTAAGGAGCCTACAGAGGCAGATTCGGGTCAATGTGATGCCTTCCCTCTTCCTCAAGATCCAGATGCTTGTGGTCTCTGTTCCCTGGTTCTTCAGGGCTTTACTCAGATCCAAAGTATGACCCCTGCACATACTCTATCTGAGTGGGAGGTCAGAGGTCAATTTATGACCACTTCCATCATCCCCTGTGTGGCATGTCATGTCAACCACGCTTCACTACCAACCTGCTTTATAAAAAAAATATCATGGTTTGTCTTTGATTGTCTCTGTATGGTGATAACTTTTAACTCCAAATTTAGTCATTTTCCTGTTTTTGTTTTGATTGAGATATTACACCACTCTCTAAAACATTGAGGTTCAAAAGCCAAAGTATAATTTCAGTTCACCATGTTAAATATGACAGTGTTTTTCTTATGTCAGTTATAGTTTCAGTTTTATACTTTTTATAATCTGTGTTTTACTGTTGGATGCACACTATAGCAATAAGAGTCATGCAATTACTGATTCATAATTACCTGGTTGGTTAACAGTGACACAGTTTAGTAACAAATCAACTGCACACCCAGTTTTCAAAGGGAAAGGGAAACATTGACTGTTCCAGTTGATTTAACATTGATTATTGAGAAGAAAAAAAGCTGACTTTCAGCTTTTAGAGGGATCTGATCACGTGAACAAATGTTACTTTCCAATTTTTCAGTATTTATAATTTCCATATTTCATATACTGGGCCTCATTGTGGAGTTTTTTTTTTATTACGTTTCCTTCTGTGCAGTTTTTGTCAGTACAACTCTCATCACTCATACCTCACTTTCTCACTTTGTCTGTCAGTTTCTGTTACACTCTCAGCCTGGTGTGCCACCTCACTGAGCTTATTATAATCTGTTACGTCACCTGCCTTCATAGTTTTCTCATGTCTGGGTCCCAATAAATAAACCCCAGATTCTACACTTCACAGAATAGTTTACGTTTTTGCAGTCAGTCATTCTATTTATAACTGAATTACTGTACAACGTAACGGTAAAATAACCTTATAAGCAGCCATGACTTCTTATGTTCATTTTAATACTTAAGTAAAATGAATAGAAATCAAAGGTAAGAAAAAGCTGGCTAAACATTGTGAAAACACTGGTTTGGTCCTTCATCTGAAATGAAAACCATCTGGTGTTGTCAGCCTGATTCTGCCAATGTCTGACACTGACGCATCTATTCAGACTGTTCCAGTAGGTAGCAGTGACGGAACAGTATCTGCTTTTCTCCATTTAAGATGTATGCCATCATTGACTGAAAATAACATTTTGTCTATGTCCTTGTCAGGAACTCATTGCGGTTTTGTGTCGTGCTCTAGCAAGAAACTGCAGCATATTTTGCATCAGTGTTATTTGACTTGGCAACAATTTATTTTTTAAATTAAAGCCGGCGAATGATAGTGAGCTTTGTGATGAAAATGTATATCCTCTGGGTTTATATTAAAGGGCTGAAGAAATAGTCCCTGCCCGGCTTTTAGGCTTTTAGTTAAAGGACAATTCTAGTTTATCACAGCTTTGGTGCTATAGTGTATATACGGTATATAGTTTGGGTCATCATTTCTGTTTGTTATGATTGTAAAGCCTGATGGCGGAAAGAAACATGAGTAGTCAGATAATGACACAGTTTAGCCAGACGATCTAAAACACAGTTTTTAGAGGTGGAACTGAAAGTGATCCCACCTGAAAAGTAATAATCCCTCACTGCACAGGAAAAAGTGACTATAACACAGAGTAGGTAGAGTAGGTTAAAGTTGAACCAAGAAGTTGGATGTAAACAACTGATAGTCACGATTTTTTTCCCCTTCCAAATACACTAATCACACCACCATGAGGGTTTGTTTAAAACCTGTATGATACACTGCTAGTGTTGCTTGATCTGTCAGACTTGTTCCTCAATCTCAGCAACTTGACGAGTTGATTATTACTAACAACAATGAAGCATAAAACTACAAAAAGTTGTAAAAAAAAAACAAAAAAAAAAACAACCCAAAAACAAAACTTGCATCATTCTTTAAGTTAAGAATGTTTGTGCTTCCTGTTAAGTGTGATTTGCATTTGCGCTATAAGGTACGAATGTTACTGAAAGAGTCTGAGTGTTCATATTCATCTGTCATTGACCTCTGTGCATCATAGGTCATTGAAAGGTGGTTTCAATGGTCATAAAGAGCGGATGTTCAGTGAATCACACGAGGCAGAAAACTGCATCTGCACTTCTTCACACACTCAAATCAGTGATGTCATAGTTGAAAGTTTGAAGCTGTACTTAACAGTTCAGCAAAAGATTTCTGACTCGTGTGATTTGCTTTTGGACAAAGTGTTTGCATACTAGCCGTTATATAAATGTGTGTTGATTGATTTGAGGATGCCTCATAAGTCTTTGTCATTGTGTTCCCTTCTTTGTCCTGGTGCTCCTCTTGCTCTCCCACTTGTCTCTAGCCCACTGTATTTTAAGCTGTTTGCATTTTTCCAGGATAGTGTTCATTTTCCATGCTTTGATTAGTTTGACAGTATATTCTGTTCACTCAGAGTGACAGAAACACAACAATCTCTTCATTCATTGTTACTGTTTCTCTCTGTTCGTCTCAGATGCTGGCCACTCTGCTCATCATACGTCAGTTCCTTCAAAATGTGAAGGAGGTGCTGCAGCCTTACCTGTATGAGCGCCACAAGCTGGGCGAGCTTACACTGCGAGCTGTGTGGGATCTGCTGCTCTCAGTGCTGCTGAAATACGCCCGGCTGGCAGCTGGGAAAGCCCAGGTCTCTCCCACCGACCAGGCCATGCCAGGACCTGGCCTGAGGGGCACCAGGCCTGGGGTGGGGCAGCCAGACAGAAGGTCACACACATTATTTACCCATTTAAAAAAAAAAAAAAAAAAAATACACAGTAAAGATACACTGAAGTTAAATAAAAGAAAAGTCATTAGTCACTGTAAACAGACCAGCATGGTTTTAAATAGATATCCTTTTGTCATTGTCAGTGCACTGCATGCAGTTATGATTCACACCAGTCGGACACTGAGTAAATAGACCATTAGAACATCACCGTGAGCGGTTAATACACATTTTGTCTGAAGTCTGTCTTCTACACCTCCTAGGGAAAAGAAGTGTTTGAATGGGGGATGCGGGGTGCCTGATGAAGAGGAGAGAGGTGAGAGGGACGAGGCCGACAGCGGGAGGTTCAGTGAAGGAGAGACGGAGGAGGAAAGTCTGATCGACTGCGGTTTGAAACTGAGGAAAGTCAGCTTCATAGAGAAGGTACAAAGCTGTGTAATAACATAATGAATTTATGTAATGTTAATATGGTTCATATGCTTATATTTGAGCTCTGTTCATTTGTAAAGAAAGGTGTTATACAAATATAGTAGCAACAAATAGTAGTTTTAATAGTGGTAATAGTGTTGTTCATTGTTGCTAATCATTTTGTTGTTGTTGTTGTTAAGGTGGACAGAAGGCCAGCCTGCAGTGTGCCACCCATGGACAACAGTTTCCTGGAGGAGGGAAGCCCTACTATGGTAGAGAAAGGAATGGACCCTGCTTCTGTGTTTGAAATGTGTGACGACGACGATGATAATGGCATCCATGATGTGAAAGAGTCAGGTGGGGCGGGGACAGGTGTGGCTGAGGGAATTAATGCTGCTGCTGCTGCTACCGCTGCTGCTGGTGCTGCTGCTGCTGCCGCCAATGGCACCCAGCTGCCTTCTGGGCCTGAGAGCAGCACATCATTGCGACACAGAAGAAGAGGCAGGAGTGTAGAGAGGGTTGAACCTAAAACGAAAAGGGATTCATGGATTGACCCCCCTGAGGAGAGAGAGAACACCACGCTCACACAGGCTGAGATAGAGAGCTGCATGCAGACTTATGCGGTAAGAAGGACTGTTAGACCAAAACAAAAAACTGATTTTAAAAGATTTTCTTTGAAACATTTCAAAGGTCAGTTCACTAAAGTTCAAAAGAAATACATTTTCTCACTTAACTCAAGTGGTAGTGTGCGGTCTTGTCACACACATGGTTTTGGTCTTATTTGCCCAGGTTTAGAAATATCCATCTCTGAGATTTCGCCTTTCCTCTAATAAAAAGAGGCCGACTAGAATTTAATTTGTGATGCTCAGACCATATAAAAAATTAATTAAAAAAAATTACCATCAACTTCTGTTAAAGAGGTCCTGATAATCTCCTTTGAAAACTGCTGACAATGTGTATAATAAAACCTAATGGGTAGGTAGCCCCAAGAATAACAGAGAAAATATGTTTTCTTGTATTTTGGGTGGACTGGCTTTTAAAGTTTTCATTGAAACTAGGAGATCTTGAGGAGTCCCTTTTATACAGGGTGCTATATAACCTACCACCCCTTACACTTTAAAACAGAGCAGTGATAAATGACTGTATCACAGCTAAACAAAGTTAACTTTTTTGGTATTTTGTAGCAATGTGTATGTGATTTGAACCACAGAAATGCAGTTTTGTCTTCTAGCTGTAAAGTACTGTTACTCACTCTGTAGATCTGGTGTAACGATCCACTTCACCTCTCTCAGGACACCTTCCAGGACTACCAAGAGATGTTTGTCCAGTTTGGCTACGTAGTGCTCTTCTCCTCAGCCTTCCCCCTGGCTGCCATGTGCGCTCTCATCAACAACATCATTGAGATCCGCAGTGATGCCTTTAAGCTCTGCACTGGTCTACAGAGACCCTTTGGACTCAGAGTGGAGAGCATCGGCCAGTGGCAGGTCAGAAATATACGCTTTGCACATTAAGAAGTGCTCATGAGGCTTTTTCTGACTCAGTCCTAAATTGATTGAATTGATTGTCACCTGAAGACGGAGACAGTCAAAAACATTATGCTGACTAGATGCAAAAACACTTTGAAAGTTGAGTACAATGGATGATTAAGTAAACAGATTAACTATTTTATAATGGCTTTAAATTTATAAATTCAGATGAAATAACTGAACAGAATTGAACTGAAATAACAAATATTTTTCTTGTTCTATGTGTAGAGCACCGCATGAAGTATCAAGAGAATCTAAGCCTGTGTTTTTTGTTTTTTCTCCTGCACAGACTGCAATGGAAGCTATGGGTCTGATTGCCATCATAGTGAACTGTTACCTGATTGGTCAGTGTGGTCAGCTGCAGCGTCTCTTCCCGTGGCTCAGCCCTGAGATGGCCATCATCTCGATCGTCATCCTCGAGGTACCACAGCTTGTTCATGCTAGCCAGTCTGAAATGCTTAGAGCAGGCTTTTTCAGGCTTTTCAACATCACTTTTTCTTATGACCTAACACAAACTGTATGCTAATCAGAAAATGTGCCAGATATATTTCATGTATGGCGTAACATACTAACGCAAATGTTACATGTGTTTTAGCTTCATCTATTTTACATCAACATGGCTGCAGAACAGAATGAACTCATCAAATGATGTGGTGGTACAGTAGTATGCACTGTGTTATGTGCTTGTTGCAAATGCTGTGTGCTGATATCCAATATGCACATACAGTTAGTATTCTACACTCAGTCAGTACTGCAAAAAAAGAAACAACAACAATCTCTTATTTTATCCAAGTGAATGACAGAAGTGCAACATGAATGCTGTTGAAGCTGATCAAAAGTAGTTCATGTGGAATGGGTTCCACTTTTACCAATCTTTTGGATAAACCTATAGCGTTAAATTGAGCCTCTCTTCATGTTTCTCCAACTACTTGTAACATATTTAGATTCTGGCTCTGTCAGCTCTGCACTCTGTGGCTGCCTATATTCGGAAAAAGGTAAACAGCCTGCAGCTCTGTCTTGGCCTGATAAAGAAGTCAGGCCTATCAGAGGGAGAATATCAAGGCACAAATGTTGTTGTGCCAGAATTAGTTCAAGTAACATACTCTTAAAGTGAATTCTGATGCATTGTCTTCTATATGTGATTTGCTTTGTATTTTTATATAACTATTTTTTGTTCTGTCCCAAACCTCCTCTTTCTACCTGCCTGTCTGTCTGCAGCACTTTGCCATCCTCCTGAAGTATATCATCCATGTGGCCATTCCCGACATACCTACGTGGGTCCGAGAGGAGATGGCTAAACTGGATTATCAGCGTAGGGAGGCCTTTAAGGTAAGTTATGAGACAGCATAAGACGTGGAAAATTTGAGAGAGGGATGTAGTTTTATTCAGGCAGTTTGAACAAGCCAACACATCTGTGTTTTTTCCCTCACCAGACCAACCTTTATTATTATTTGCGTACTGTATTGTGCTGTCATTTCTGTACTGTAATATAATAAAAATCAATAGCAGTAACTGTCTGAGGAGCCAGACTTGCTGCTGCTAACAGAATGTACTGCGGCACTGCAGCATTCTTTTGGAGACGAATTGTTTGTTTTCAACGTTCGGTCAAATTTTAGCAACAACACTTTGTTTGTATTGTAGTTCAATCAGCTGCTTCTGTAAGAAAAGACATGTGATGGCCTCTGCTGTACTAATGCAGGATTCTTAGTAAGGGATTTGTTCGATGAGTAGCACTGCAGTATTGTAATGGTTAGCTGGGTTAGTGCTGATTCTAGTAAATACACTGGATGTTTCCTTTCCTCTGCAGAAGCATGAGCGGCAAGCGCAGCAGCATTACCAGCAGCTGCAGAGGAGAAAGAGGGAGGAGGAGGAGAGGCAGAGGCAAGCGGAGCATATGGCCCGTAGAGAAAGGGAGCGGGACGACAGTAAGGGCGACTCCTCTGGGGATCACCACCATGACAAAAGTCACGGCAGCAAATCGCGCCCCGGGGGTGGAGGAGGAGGGGGCGGCGGGTCAGACAAGCCCAAGAGGCCCAGCTCTCTGTTGGCCAACAATAATGTGATGAAGCTGAAACAGATCATCCCACTGCAGAGTAAGTTCTCCTCGGGTGGTGCCCGCTCCCCTCAGTCACCCACCGGCAGTGAGCCAAAGCTGCCTGGGTTCCTGAGCTTCAAATTCCTCAAGTCACCTGAGAATAAGAAGGAATGCGCAGCGGCATCTTCGGCTGCCACCACAGCCACAAACGCCACAGCGACAGCATCATCATCATCCTCATCATCAGGTAGCAGCTCTCAGGAGCGTTCTCAGTCACCCAGCAAAGCCTTCAACCCTGGGAAACTGTTTAATTTTGGGAAATCTGAGGGGGGGACATGTGTGAATGGGGCTCCGCTGCCCAGATCTGGGGAAGGATCATCACAGACGTCAGATAGACAAGCTTCCAGGTCTGACTTGAATGGCGTACCGGACGAGATCCCCTCTCCTGGAGGGGAAGGGTCAGAAAATGGACATTCATCAGACTTGGACCCAGTCGGTCCGAAAGTCTAGTAGCTCCAGATTGAACAAACTTGTCTTTGGTTATATCTCAACTGAAGAAATGATGTGTTTACTGTGAGGAAAGGCCTAACCTTCCTTCTGTGCCGTCACAGGCCATGTGGTGAAGTACTTGAAACAGAGAAAGGAAAAGTTGAAACTGATAAGAGGTGACTGTTGATTTGGTTTGCCTTTTTTGCTGAGAGACAAAAAAAACAGGCTTCTTAAGAAAGACGAAACCCTCCTATCATGACAGAAAATACACACACACACACACACACGCACTCCCTTACACATACAAACATACAAATCCTTCCTTGTCTGCAATACATAAAGAAATGCATGAGCTGCGTTTCTGATGTTTTTAAGCCTTTAAAGCAAAGAGCTGTGTTTCTTGATTTCTTCTAGTCAGAAATTGTAATCATCTCGATGGCCTCCCATTAGGACGTAACAGCCTAGTGTGGAGGAAAAAGATTAAAAAAAATAAAGATATACAGTGGTATGAAAGGATCACCGATTGTACATCGAATAACTACTGAGAGTGTTTTTAGCCATCACAACACAAGTGATTATTAGATAACTGTCTCATTTTTAACTGTGAAGAATTCTTGGGCCCTTCGCTTTTATATTGAAGTGGAAAAATGGAAAAGCAATATCAATCAGTGTTTTAATTATAAGTAGTACTGCAATTCTTATCAGTCATCACACAAAGCCTCCCTTAATAAGCATCCCGGATATATCACCAGCTTTATTTTCAAAGCAGAGGTGATATCTGAGCTTTGTACACTTCTAACCATCCTGTGGCAGTATCAGATCTGTTTGAAATGAAAGTAAAGAGCTTAGTAAGGCAAGCTGTCACATACCAATATTTTTCCCAAGAGAAAAAGCAAAAATAAAAAATAAAATAAATTCAGAAATAGACATAGGTAATTTTTTTTGAGAAAAAGGAGCATGGAAGCCTGTTGCTTGCTGTTCCCCTTCCGAGCTTGTAGACCGCCTTGTAAACACAGATGGTGCGCCATACCACAAGCGCAGAGTTAAAGAAGATACATTTGCACTAAACCCTTACGCCCTGCATAGAAACGTATCTCTCTCTGCAGGAGAGAGGGCCGACACCAGCCTGCCTCATAACATTATGCAAAAGCTGGATTGTTCTGATTTCCTCCTTTCACACACACATAGTACATGCTATCTACTCACCTGTCCCTGCTCCCAGCAACCAAGGGATTTTTCCTAAATATTCAGATTAGGCTTTTTTCTTCTTCTTCTTCTTTTTTTTTTTTTTTTTTTTTTTACAATAGTTGCTCTTATTTCTGTTGAGCTCCATATCTTTTTATACACTCTATTTGCTGCATTGCTTTATTGCAGTGCTGATGACCGGAATTTCCTTTTTCAACCAAAGCGGTATTTTTCGGATTATACTGTTAACCCAAGACATATGTGCTGTATGTTCTGTTGATCATGTACATCATGGATATACTGTAAATTGTTAGAGTAATCAAGCCCATCATCTACCATTAACCGGTATCTCACTACTGCAGGGTCTCCAGAAGGTGGTGCCAGAGTTTATCTGCATAGCAAACAGTGTTGTTGAACCACTTATTTTGATGTACTATCGACTATTCACCCATGCCATCAGTGTGTGATACAGAAAAGGGAGCAGGCTGCGGTTTTGGAGCGCTTTGAAAGGCAAATGTATTAGATGGGCATTAGAAAAGGTACACATAGAGAACACCGTAGTTTGAGAGACAAAAACATTAACTATGCATTTCAATACCACCACCTCTGGCAAGGATTTTGGCAATAACACTGACTTGCAGGAGACTTATTTGTAATACTATAAGACTAAACTAACCCCTCCACCCGCGGCACCCATCCTTCCTGCATTATCCCTAGCCAGACTCTATGCACCATGTTCCTACTACAAAACCTTTTCTTCGTGTCCGCTCAATTTTCACTGTCAATGTCGGTGAATGCAGCCTGTCCTGTCTCATGTTTAATGCAAGGAACGACACCCCCGGACTCACAATTAAAATAATAACGGTAATCTCATTCATCCTCTGCTTTACGTTCACTGAATCTATCTCACCTCGGGGTGGTGATGACATTGACCTTCATGTTTCTGCATTTTGCAGCTGCTTTCATGATATCTGTAACAACTTAACAATAAGTCTAGTGCACCTATTCAATGACATGCATGAAGAAAAGACAAGATGGGCAAAAATGTGAGATTCACTTAATGACATTAAATGCAATAAGGACATAGACAGGACATTCATTTGTGTAGTCCTAATCATTTTACTTTCAATCTTTGTTCTTTTTTTATGTTCGGAAGTCATTGTTTATTATAAATGTAAAATGAGAAGTGCAAGGCTGAGAGAAATGCAATATGATCAGTGTCTTGTACCTTTCTCACAGGCTGGTCATTGCTAAAAGGACACATGATATAGAACAGGATGGCACCGTGTAGCTGAGCTCAGTCTCATCAAAACCTCTTTTTTTTTTTCTTGCAGCGTTCGGATTTTAGGGATGAATGACTTCATGATGCAATAGAGTCCATATATCATTCGAAAATTTGTGTTGAAAGGAGAAGCCAGCGACAAAGCAGAGGTGAATTAAGTGAGAAGAAAGAAGATAAGGGAATGTGCTGACATTGGTAGTGAAACTAAGCTTAGGCCTCTATATTGTTCCTCCTTATTCAGGGAAAACATACAACTTCATAGAATCAAAATAGAAAGCATTAACCAACTTATTACTTCTTTCATCCTTGCACTTTTGACAGCAGCAACATATTGTCATCTTCTGAATATTGTTATTATGGAGGTCTTATAAATAAGCTTTGGTTGAAGCAAATTTAGATATTGGACAGTTTTGGATACAGTACAAAACTTCATCAAGAGGCATCCCAAGCCAGAGACAGCACCATCACGGTTTTCTCGGGCCCAGCACAGGCGTCCATTGCAGAAGGACAGCAGCTCAGACAACTGAGACACCTCATCAGACGTCTCAAATTCACTATCAAAGCAACAGCGGTTCTTTTAAAAAGGTTTTTTTTGGCTTATTTAGACTTTACAAGCACCATGAAAACACTATGTGGAAACAGTGGGATAGGACTGAATGACTTTAGCAAATGTCCTGTCTTCTTCTGGATTTTAAGAGTGGATGTGAAGAGGTGAGATTCTCACCACAGCTACATTAAATCCTGACCCTAACCTCAGAGTTTAAGATTAGACATCTTCATGGAAGCCTCACTTACTGAACATCATATGCTCTTCCAATGTACCACTGTACAAAAAAAAAAAAAAAAATCTTTTAAAGAAAAATACTGGGAAATGGGACTATTTATTTCTTTTAATTTATTTTGTCATATTTTTGTAAGACCTGAAAAATAGTTAATAAAACTATTTCAAATGCATTTCATGTGTCGTTACCAATTTGTTCCTGCAAAATCATCACCGTGCAAGTTTTTTTTTCTTGTTTAATTCAAGGATTTTAGAAATAATCAATTTGAAGCACCACATGACGAATACCCAGTTTCAGTCCAGTTTTATTTCAGTAAAGCTAAAAAGAACATATCTGATCTAACACACATGAGATGGGGCAAGGCCTGGGGTGTTGTAGAACAGTCTGAGCAGAAGCATAATGTGTTTTGTTTTTTTTCACTTCAAAAACAGACAGGATATTTACACTGTAGGTAGGAGGATGACTGACCACACTGTCAACCCACATTGCAGCATAGACTTACAGAACGACAGGATGCTTTGATGTGACTCTGCTGGGCAGTGATAAGAACATATTTTCTTTAAATAATAACAATAATTAAAAAAAAGCTTTATTCAGTGTTGCTCAGTATGTGACACCAATACAAACTGAATCTCAGGAACAAGGCAGGATGGCGACTGCACTTCGCTGTGCATGCTTATTGTGCACTCTATGGCTGAAATTATAATACCCCTTTCAGCCCCCCTGTGTTCCTCTGCGCCAGCTCTCAAGACGAAAACCCCCCAGGGCTGTCACAAGTACAGGACGAACAGTACAGCTATCCCGGACCTGAGCTGGGAGAGGAAAACGGTCCAAACCATGATGACAGGTTGTAAGGCCTCTAAGGCTAATACCTTCCACAGACACACAAGATAATGCCACAACCCCAAACCTCTTAAAGTTTTATTACTGGTCCAGGAATATAATGCCCAGCTGTGAAAACATCAACATGCAAGGCAAGATAAAAATCCACTGGGCACCGGGGTTCGTCTTTACCTTCACATGGGTTGTTTCCTATTGTATCCGTGGGCATGTATTATTTTACAAAAAGGCAGACACAAAGATACTTCATTGGATAAACTAATTCTGGTACTGGCAATTATTTACACATAATAGTATTGTTTTTTTTTCCCTTTTCCAGACATTACTTTACATATTTTTCCTCACTATCTGTGTTGTTACCAAGTTGTGCAAAATAATCCAACATTAGGAATTACAACTCCATATTTAAGATCAACTTTTCCACTTCTTTTTTTCTTTCCTTTTACACCCATTGATGACAGGACAGCTAAAGGTCAGAGCCAATTATATTCATACTAGCCTCAGTTAGCCAGAAGGTGGTGCTAGATGCAAAAATATTTCTTAAAAACACCAAGACGACACTTAATCCTATAAGCACAAGTTCCCGGATAGAATGGAGATATGCATATTCACCATAAACACACACGTCTAAGGGGAAATCTGGAAGAGTTGCTTCTACTTTGTGCTGTTCTTCACAGTGCATTCTTGGTTCTGTTGATTCAAACAGTGTGGAGAAATAATGCAATGCCCCCATGTGGTTGCAGAGTAGGCAGTGAAACTGAGAGGGTGGGCACTGTGGCTGGCAGGAAGCGCATTGCCATACATAAACAATAATAGTTATAATAAAATTAAAACAGTAACAAATGTTATCTTTGCACAAATCAGGACAGACTCTCCAGGTGACAGAAGGCTACACAAGTCATGTACCAGTATGAGACTTTTTTTTTTTTAGGGTAAAGTCTGACTTTATCTGTCAAGTCCATCGCTGATCTTAAATCTACTCTGACACTTTTTCCAACTATTCATTCACCTCACACATACAGCACAACACACAATACACACTCACAGCTCCACATGCATACAAACATATACACGTACACTAATCCACACAGGAAATGGTCAATACAAATGAAAGAAACATCAGTATGAAGTCCTGTCCTCAAGGCCAACGTGTCACTGAATAACAGTGAGGTAGGGAGATAGCTTGGGAAAAGATATTGCTGTAAAATTTTCCTAAAACCAACTACATCATTTATAACCATTTATCATTATATATTTCCATGAACATTATCTGCAGGTCATAAATGGCAGCTTTGTTATCGGAAATTTCCCCAATTCTCTGTGGGTGTCTCTTAATTTCATGCCAGGAAAGGCATCCTGCCACAATATAGAACGGCCAGAAGTGTTTGCTCAGGTGGGATTATCCTTTCTGTTCTTTGTTTATATTGGCTATGCCCTGTATACACATACACACACACACACACACACACACACACACACACACTTATGAGTCCTCATTCATCTCTTGGCTATCTGTCCTGGCGATCTTCCTTGGGGGCGCTGGGCTGTCGCCCTCACCTTGTTCCTGTTCCCTTTTCTTTGCTGCATTCTGTTTGACACAAAGGATTATATAGCAGTCAGTAAAATCACACAATTAAACTTTAATAGTAATTCAGCTATCAACGATTAATCATTGTATTACGAGACTTAATTAAGACCGGTGACAAGTAAAGCCAGATTTAGAAAGTTAACTCAGAAGAACTGAACATGCTCACCTTTTTGTCCCACTGCTGATGGAGGTAACGCAGGAGAATGTTGGTTTTCTCTGTTACAATAACTGTAGAGAAAACACAACCAGCACATTACAGATAAATTACATTTAAAGCTGACCAGTTAAGAACACAGTCTCCAAAAAAATGATGCCTGGGTTTTGCCTGGGTTAATATGCACAAGACACGTCAGTGATAAACTATAACTAGGGCTTCTGTTAGTACAGCCTTACTGTACATGTATGGTTTTAGGAGACTATTCTCCCACAGTTTTGACCTTGAGCGATTTGCTGTGAGTCTCGTACTTACTCTGTTCAGAAGGGTATTCACGTGTTGGAAGGTAAACAGAGGGCCTTCGATTCTGTAAAACAGGACAGTAAGAGTTTTCAAATTACAGTTGTGCTTTCGTCTTTTGCATTTTTAATATATAAAAGACTTAAGGAACCATCATAGCATCTATGCAATTTGTCTTGATATATGTGCAAACGTATTAGACAATTGTTAAGCATCTTGTCAGTGCAAGGAAATAAATATCATAGTCAACTTACAGATGCTTTACAAACAGAGTCTGCATGAAACCTGCTGAAGTTGCTCTTATTGTAGACAGGAAGTCCTTTCAAGAAATCAGCCTGTGGGAAGAAGGTGAGGTGATCAGTCAACACTGCAGCTCTGGTTTGCTGAATATATTTCATCTATGACTTTACCCTAAAATAAATCTCATGTCTCCTGTCCATCTGTCTTCCATAGTGATTCTACTTTTAACATTCAGGCCCATTTTAGTTGTTATTCACCTGTGGCAATTTAGAACATAACAGCTATAACCATCAGTGGAAAAATATTCAGATCCTTTACATAAGTAAAAGTACCAATGAAGCGATGAAAAAAACATACTCTGTTACAAGTATAAGTCCTGCATGAAAAACCCTACTTAACTAAAAGTATTAGCAGCAACTATTACTGTTGTAACTGTTGCTGGAGGAGCTGGTTTAGGGGTCAGACCCCTCCAAAGCGTCACCAGATAAATCTGAGGGGTCATGAGATGATTAATGGGAGAAGAAAGAAGACGGAAAAAAAGTTGTGATACACAAATCTGTTTCCATTTTTTTTTAGACTTTTTGTCTTATCTTTGTTTTTGGTGAGATATTGGATCATTTGAATATTTATTGAAATGAAACCATGTGAGAAGTTTAGAGGGAAAAAAATCACTATTTGGTGGAGCTGTTAGCAACTCAAACATCTGAAATGTGACCCGACTACACACTGCTTTTTGTAAGATGTCAAAAGCCAAAAAGGTTGGAAACCACTGGTTTAGGTATGTATCAATGTGTTGTATTTTAAAAGGTTGTTATATCTTCATGTGAAAAGTAAATAAAGCTGTAAAATAAAAGTGTTGGAGTAGAAAGTGCAATATTTCCCTCTGAAATGTAGTGGGATGGAAGTATAAAGGAGCAGCAAATGGAAAATACTCAAGTACAAGTATCACAAAATTGTACTTAGTTACTTTCCACCACTGGCTACAACAAATTAACATCAGCTCAATGTAGGCATCTTCAGTTTTGTAATGCATATATTAGATTAGATAGAGAGGCGGAGAACACAGTGAGTGTGGATACAGGATACAGACAGCTGTGCTGGGCGTTCCCTCATAGTCGGTGCACGCTAACGGGCCTGTAACCGGCCCCGTAACGTCCCCAATAACCTCCCAACTGCAGGCGATGACATGAGATTGAACGTAACGTTACACAGCATGTGGTGTCAAATTAGCGAGTCGGAGCGGAGCAGCACTGAGCACAAAACGAAGCCGGTATGGCCTTTAGTGAATGAATAACCACCAGGAGTAGCAGGTGTGGCGAGCAGCTACCAGTCAGCTAACTAACATATGCCCTCTAAGATTGATACAGCAGCTTGAGCTGACTTTAGTAGCTCTGTACTGGTATGTGAAGCATGTACCTTCTCCATGGTAATGGTTGAAATCCCCAACGTCGAGTCGCCGACTTGTGACTTGGCGTCTGTTGTCGAGTGCGTTACGGTTAGCCGCGTTAGCTTACTGAAGAGTTAGCCGACACAGCTGTCCTATCGGGTCTTCTTGCCGAAAGAAAACAACGACCTTCACATATAAATTATTGTTTCCATTCTAGATCCCGGTGCCCATGGAAAAAAAAAAATCAACTCAAGAAAAAATAGCCCATGAGTTGGCAAAGCTAGTTACACAGGACTTCCTCAGCTAGCATGATGGCTGTGTGGTCGCGATGCTTCCTTGGCCACGCCCCGAAAAGCACCCATTGGCTTGATTTCCCCCCCACGTGTTAGCCCCTTGTCCAAACAGCCAATCATTAAGTAGAACAAAGTCTGACCCCTCCCTAAAATATTGACCAGGCAGCAACATGTAAAAAGCGTCACAGTGGATCCAACAGCGTGGAAAAAAAACCTTAGTACATGTAACGTTACTAACCTTCATCTGCAAAAGGTAGTGGTTACTCAAGTACTATACTTAAGTACAATTTTCAGGAACTTGTACTTTACTGGAGTATTTCCATTTTATGCCACTTTATACTTCCTCTCCACTACATTTCAGAGGGAAATGCCGTACTTTCTACTCCACCACTTTTATGTTACAGCTTTAGTTACTTTTCAGATGAAGATTTGACACAATGGATAATATAAGAAGCTTTTAAAATACAACCCATTGTTCAATGAAACCAGTGGTTTCTTATAATCATCAATCATCTTACAAAAAGCAGTGTGTAGTCGAGTCACATTTCACATGTCTATGAGTTGTTAACAGCTCCACCAAATAGTGATTTTTCACCTTTAAACTTCTCACATGGTCTCATTTCCATCGATGTTCAAATTATGCAACATTTCACCAAAAATCAAAGTTTATAGAAAAAGTAAAAAAAACTGAAAACAGATTTGTGTATCAGTACTTTGTTTTTTCTTCTTTCCTCTCCCATTGCCCATCTCACGACCCCTCAGATTTATCTGGTGACCCTTTAGAAGGGCCTGACCCCTAGGTTGGGAAGCACTGGACTAAACTAGCTAACTGTATGTGGTTAGTTCAAACTATAGCTCCACCTCCAGCTGCTACAACAGTAACATGCTGCTAATACACTGATGCTTCAGTATTAATAATCTAATTATCTAATTTATAGTAATATATCAGTCAGAAGGACAAAACAAGTACTTTTACTTTAATATTTTAAGCACATTTTACTGTTAAAACTTATGTACTTTTAATTAGTAGGGTTTTGAATGTAGGACTTTTACTTGTAATTGAGTGTTTTTTATTGCAACTTTTACTTAACTAAAATATCTAAGTATTTCTTCCAACAATGTCCAAAATACAGCTGAATGAAATATAATTTCTATCAGGACCAGAGCATAAAAAGCTTAGGCTAAAAATTAAAAAAAAAAAAAACGAAATTAATCTAATAATTACATATTCTGGATTTGAGGACTAGTGAGTTTACATTAATGAGTGATCTGGGAATGTGTGTAGGACATCCTGTGAAGAAAAGCAGCAGAAATCTCATATGATTGAAGACAAAGTGTAACACTGACACCGTGATGTTTCTTAAACCAGGAGAGCCTCTGATATTTAAAACATACAAGAGTACAGAGGTACGGTTGCAATTTCAAGCTTTTGGTTTCAATTAAAAACAGTTTTAAAGCTGCTACAATGACTCTGTCCTTTTTATTGGTGTGACTCTATTCAATGTTATTTGATACCCAGGTATGCTCATTTCAGCTATCTCAAGCTACAACATACAGTATTATTAAAATAAATATATCCCAGTCTATGACCAACATTCAGTATATTATGATAGATCTCGAATTAACCTTAATTTGTTACAGCGGACGAAAAGGTTGCATCTTGATGTCCGTGGTCCTCTCTCACCTCACCCTAGCACCTGCCTGCATGGACTCCTTACATATAGTTACCTAGCAACAACAGCCATGGCAACTGCAACAGCACCAGCTCCTTGTGATGCTGAAGAAGTGAATAACACAGAGTGAATATTCTTTGCTGTTTTGGAATATCTGTCCATAGTAACGTGAGTATTTTTTATTAAAATTCAAAATAATGACAAATAAGGGGATGTCTTGCTGCAATGACATGACTTGAGTAAAACTATCAACAGGAACTTTTTCAAGCATAGGCCAAAAGTGAAAAAGCTACACTGTTGTGTACAATATTTAGTAGGAAAAAAAAGATCTAACAGACTGAGTACAGTTCATTTAAAAGGAGATGGTGACTTAGCAAACTTCATCTCCTCTGAAGTTGTCTGTGCAGCTACTATAGTGTCAACTCACAGGAGAATCACCACAGAATCAGCTCACTGAGTTAATGAAAACATCTACACACTGGATTGTGACAGCCAGTTGAAATCATTGGTAGAGTCATGCATGAGCTTTAATAGACCACCTCAAGTATCTGTTGTGATGGTCAGATGTTTGCAAACTTGCAAAATGTTGTTGTTTCTCTCATTTGAATAGTTAGACTATAGTTACCACGGAGTAAGACTATTTATAGATAAGGCACAAACTGTTGTCACATTTCTTTCATTTTAATTTTTACCTTAAGTCTAAAATTTCAGTTTTTCTACCTTATACACCACTGACAATAAAATGTTTATATTTATTTACTTTTTTTTTTTTTTTTTTTTTACCATTGTTTTTTCATGAGTATAAGCACATCCTCTGGTTGTCTTGCGTCACAGAGCAGCAGGGGGCAGCTCTCCACATCCACAAACTCAACCAGGACGTTTCAGTGGTTCGGACGCACCAATAATCCAATTAATGGAATAAAAAAATATCACTGCTGACATCCGGCTGCGGTCCGGCGCATCTCCAATATCCCAACATGGAACTGAAACACTGGGACACGCAGATACCTGGAGCCTCTGCACAGTAGACAGATATGCTGTCAACAGGCTGATACTGGCCGCCATGTGGAGGCTACCTACAGGACAGGAGATAAATTAGATTATTGGATTGACTGCAACAGATTATAGCTCCCCTACTTCCTCGGTGCCTCATAAGAAAACCGCATCAATCTGATCATATTTCACGCTGAATTTTGGAAATATAAAGGTATGTTTGTTTTTTTGCTGTATTGCCATGTATTTTTGTTTTTCTTGGGCTTAGATTGTTTTGATAATGTTTGGCAACAGACAAGGATTAGGTTGCTGCATATGAAGTTGCGCTTTATTATCCAAGGCAAGCAGGTTATTTAGTGTATCTAAAGTAAAGATCTGAAATGAAATTGAACTTAAAGGGAAAGATATTCTGACCTCATATGCAGCATCAGACACCAGTGAGTGGCCTATTCGCCTGGGATTGTTATTATGGAATACATGGACCTTTTGTTTTACGTAAAACATCAGGTAAAATACGTTTTATTCTTCTACAATAAGCAACGACGCTATTTTAGCGCGCAATGAAGCCCTCATGTCGTTACCTTTGTGAAAAGTTGATTTTCTGTTGGCTAATTGGTGTTAAATTACAGGCCTAAACTATCTGTTAGCTTTACATTTTTACTGAATGGTCAATAAAAATGTCCAATTTTAGACAAATTGAATTTTGCACATAATGCATGAAATGACTCAGAATATGTTTATTTTTGAATGCATTAGCATATCAACATAACAAATGATGCATCTGTCTCACCAGCCTTTGGCTAAATGTTTCGAACTTTTGAATTTCATTCAAAGCCAGTTTTTTTTTTTTTCATCAGATGTGTTTAGAACATTTATTTTCATACAAAGCAACATGCCGACAGTGATGGCCTATTGCTTAAAATGTGCATCTTCTTACCATGCTAGTTCTTAAGAAAGACTTATTTTGAAAATAGTAGATTGCACCAGAGGATGCATTGATAAAAGTATGACACACCACAGCAAGCAAGTGCAGTGCCTAGAGTAGCCAAGGTCTATCAACAGTGAATGTACTGTAATTGTTTTTAATCTCTGTGACAGTCTCTGCTCTTTTCTGGGCATCAGTCCCCACTGTGATTGTGTTATATAACAGCCTCCTGCAGCCACTGACAACAGAAGTCACTTAGGGACTGTAACAAGAATCAAACTCACTGTGATTAGAGAGGATAGCAATAATGTAAAGACAAACACCTACAATTACAGTATGTAAGCTACCAATAACACCGGGATGCTACTGAAGAGAAAACAATGCTTTCTCAACAAAACACATTTTATATTTTAACTGGAACAATGAAGTTAGGGTAGCTGGCTTGTGACAATGAGGTTAATGGTTCATTTCTGGTTAATCTCTGGACCAGCTTCATTAATCTGAGCTGGAAAGTGAATGAAGCCTCTCCCTCATTACCCTCTGATGACTGTAAACAAGACAGATGACACCTGACTGCACGAGCGGCCAACAGAAATGGAATGAATTAGTCAACTAATCACTACCATCACAGATATTGTAAAAGACGGTCTGTGTATTTCACCCAACCGGATGAATTACGACATGCAATATGAATCAACATGCAGGCACATCATGCATGATGCAGCCTGCTCTTTCAGCCTCGATTACGAGACAAGTGGGACAGTTTATGTTGTCAGATCAGACTACCTCTTGGTCTGTGACTTGCCAATAACAGAATTACGTCAACAGTCTGTCTTCTGTCCATATGTTTCCTGGAAGGAGTTTTTCTTACTGTACGAAAGAGGAAGTGCCATCTTTGTTCCTGCTTATTGAAAAATATCTACAGCGCAAATTAGAAAAACAAGGGTCAATTACGCTGAAAAGAGGACATAAGACGTGCACCTTTTCCATATTTAGGTCACAAAGCAACAGTCTCTTTTAAATTTGATTGTGATGGATGGATTTGAGCTTTTAGGGGTATTTAAAGGCTTTTAAAATTGATGTAGACTACAAAAGAAACATATTTGTTTGTGTTAGTGATTGCCTTTTGATGCAAGGATGATATTAGAGTTGAATGTGACACCCTCAGTAATATCACAATGACCTACTCAGCCTCCTCCAATCAATAAACACACAGCGCTGGTTTGGAGAGAGGATGTGCAAGTATAAGCAGAAAGGGCACGAGAATAGCCAGCGAAGCAGGAACGCTCTATTACATTGTGCCCATAATCCCTGGATGAAAGCAGTAGCTGATGGGTTGCAAGTATAGAAAAAGATGCTACAAATCACACATCAGGGGGTAACTATTCCTGTACAGTGTGACCGTTTACATCAGGAGAGGAGATACACTGTAGACAGATTGTGTTGTGTGGACTTAGAAAGTATAATCTCCTCCAGTAGGGAGGGGAGCAACAGGACGGTAGGATAATGCCACCAGCAGAGACTTGCAGACCCTGCTTGGCTGCGGTGCTGTTGCCATGGTTGGTAATCAACTGACAACCAAACACATTGCGAATGAGACCCGCATTATACACAGTCTCATTTATACAGAAGAAAAAAATATTCATCTGATAGTGAGTTGTAGTGTGAAAGATATTTTGTGCCTTTTCAAAAGAGGCACTTTAGAGCTCATGAGGAAGTCAACCTAGGTGGTTGTAATAGTGCAGCATGAATAGATCATTAAAAGCTATTAAAATTAGTATCCTTACCTGTTGTTGTTGTGCATATTTACTATTCCTACACATTTGTTATAACAAGTGAAGTGTGCTATGACAAGGTAATAATCTAACCTTCCTTTATAATTGAATGTGACTGAAGAAACCATGAGTCATTACTGTACCAAACCTTATAAAAAGTAGCATTAATTACTGTTGTTAATGGCTGTTGTGAGGTTTTGACTGACAGTACAGCAGTGTGGGCCTGTGCAGAGTTATCACATGGCGGGCAGCTTTAACTCACAGAGCTATTTGTGTCCTCAGCTATTAATACCGCCAAAGGCTACACTGAGGGAAGACGATGCTCAGTTACGTCTGACAGAAAGTCGCAAGGGTTTAAGTTGTAAATAGACGCCAGATTGTAAAAGCACAAGAACATGTTTACCTCTCTAAATGGTACATTTGAAGGTTCCTGGCTGCTCATTTGTTGTGGAGATTTATTCTCCTGAAAATAAACAAGAACAGACATGTTTCTTAAAAAAGGTGGATGTTCTTTAATTCTCTAATTAGAGCTCCAGATTAAGTATTTTGCACATTGAACTTTGATTCTTTGCTTTAACATTTATTTTAACACTTCCTTTCTCTCAGTTTTTATAATATAATGATACAAATTACATGTATTAGAATTATATATTATAAAGAATTATAATATATAATTATTTATCTTTACATTAGCTTTAAGTTTCAGTTGTTACATTGCAAGTATTATGCAGAATTTGATATTTTTAAGAGCTGCAACAATTAATAAATTAGTTAATTGAAAAAAACTTTATAGAGACAAAATTATTAATATGGATTAAACTGGATTGTTAGGCTTCACTCTAAGATCTTTCACCAGGTTTTTACAGTCTTATTAGTCTATAATAGTTTAGTTAAATAGAGAACTTGCTTGTGAACATGGTTCTTTTCATAATTCATGTACTATTGTCTCACATTACTGATAATGTGTGTGTGCAGGGAAGGTTTTGACCTGTTCATTCATGTTTGTGTGCTGATTTATGTGTGTTTTTCTTTTTTAATGTATTCCCTACAGACTGGCAGCCATGCTGACCAGCTTTATGGAGGGTCTTCTCTGCTGCCTAACATCAAAGTCAGTCAACGTCGTGGTTCCTGTAGAAACCTCAGAACCTGCTGATGGCTTCGAGTTTGTAGAGGTGAAACCAGGCCGGGTCCTACGGGTTCGACATATCATCCCTGACCGGCCGGTGGTGGAGGAACCCACAGGGCAGGGTGGGAGTGTCAGTTGCAAGCGGAAGATCACAGTATATCGTAACGGACAGCTATTCATTGAGAACTTGGGTGACAGGGCGAGTGCGGAGCTGAAAAATGGCCAGAATGGAGAGACAGAACCCAACAGCACTCTAGAGGTCGAACTGACAGATTGTAGCAACTCCTCACCGCCGGTCAGCATCCCTAATTCCAGGTCTGACTCTGTCACAGCAGGAAAAGAAGGGGCATCTGAAACAGGAGCAGGAGGAGAGGTACCTGCTGCCGGACAGCCAGATCAATTGCAGCAACCCAGGAAACGCAGGCGGAAGCCCAAGCGCACTGTGGTGATTGACTGTGAGAGGAGGATATCAGCCTGTAAAGGGACTCATCCAGATGTAGCCCTGTTCTTTATCCACGGAGTCGGAGGCTCACTGGATATCTGGGGAAGCCAATTGGACTTCTTTTCTCGGCTGGGCTATGAGGTGATCGCCCCAGACCTGGCAGGTCACGGTGCCAGCTCAGCACCACAGATAGCTGCAGCGTACACTTTCTACGCACTGGCTGAGGATATAAGACTCATCTTCAAGAGATACGCACGCAAGAGGAATATTCTCATAGGACATTCTTATGGGTAAATTTAAGATCATAATCTTCACATAACACACTGTTGAAGTGAAAGAGAACATCCTGGAGGGTTCAGGGGATGAAATGAAAAATCTGGTTCAATGTCACCATAACTTTCTAAAATCTTCAGTTACAAGCTTTTCTTTAGAAAGACATTTTAGATTTTACAAAGCCAAAAACTTTTTTGTTCATTTACACATGTCTCTGATTTGGCTTCCCCTGGTATTAAGAAGTATAATGAGAAGACTAGACAGGCAATGTGAGCATGTCAGGGCTTCTCATTTACTTCTCTCAATTGTTACATTTAGATGTAACAATTAGTTAAGTTTAGTCAATTTACAGAAAATTATTTGGCCAACTATTTTGATGCTCAAGTAATCATTTTGAGTCATTTTTTAAGACAAAAATTTTCAGAATCTCAAATGTGAATATTTTCTGTTTTATTTACTATTCTATGACAGTAAATTATCATTGTTGGTCAAGATTTTCAAACATTTTCATTTACATTTAACTTACATTTTTAGAACAACTAATCGACTAATCGGGAAAATAAATGACAGATTGATTGATAATGAAAATTGCAGCCATATTGATTTAAAATTACAGATTAACAAATTTAAAAATAATCAATACTTGCAGCTCTATTTTACTGTTGTAGTTATATGCTATTATTTTAATTCACTACTTTGATTTCTTCTGACAAGTTCCCCAAAATGTTCAACTCCCAACAGACTTTCTATATCAGTATGTTGTAATTAAAATAAGAATACCACAAAACAAACAACAGCCTGCACTGTAACCACGATTCTGTTCTACTTACCCAGTGTGTCGTTCTGTACGTTCCTGGCTCACGAGTATCCAGATCAGATCCACAAGATGGTGATGATCAACGGAGGTGGTCCCACGGCTCTGGAGCCCAGCCTCTGTTCCATCTTCAACCTGCCCACATGTGTGCTTCACTGCCTCTCCCCGCTGCTAGCCTGGAGCTTTCTCAAGTAAGACAGACAGCAGCGTGACACAGACAGAGACAAACTTGGTCTTTAAAGTGTTAAAACTACCATGAATACATTTGCCAGCAATTTTACTTTCAAATCAACAGCTGTTTTTATTCACACATACTGACAGTGTTGAGGGTGATATTTACACAAATTTTACCTGCAAGGCACCGTGTGTGTTTATTTCACCCAGAGTCTCAGAATCCTGATATTGTTTTTTGAAGCTTGTCCATTCCTCCTCTTCTCTGCCCTCTACAGGGCTGGTTTTGCTCGGCAGGGTGCAAAGGAAAAGCAGCTGCTGAAAGAGAACAATGCCTTCAACGTGTCGTCTTTTGTGCTGCGTGCCATGATGAGCGGGCAGTACTGGCCTGAGGGGGACGAGGTCTACCATGCTGAGCTCACTGTGCCCATCCTGCTGGTTCACGGCATGCATGACAAGTTTGTCCCTGTTGAAGAGGACCAGCGAATGGCAGAGGTAAAGGATTCAAACTGGGAAACTGCATCAGTCATATTGTGACGCAAACTGGGGGTAAAAAATAGACTTCCAAAGTATTCCCTTTAGTGACTTCTACAGTACAACATAACATGGTTGACTACACCCTACTAAAATTATAGTTGCTCCACCAAACTGACTTGACAAGCCAAGTAAAAGATCCCCTCCAGACATGTTTTAAGACATGAATATAATTTAATAATTTGTTTCTGTCATGTTTTTTCCACAAAAAGGTTCAATTACCTGATTAAAATTCTACTCTATTAAATATCTATTCCTTTTCCCTCATTAAAAAATCCATAATCTATGAATATGGACATATTGTTATAGCAAAAATTAGATTGTGGGATGCTTCACTGTGGGTCTCATACTTCACTGAATAGCCCCCCTGTTTGAAGATAAAAAATACTTTGCTTTGACTAATAATTTGTGTCTGATATGGGTTTTTCCACAAAAAAGTTGGTTCAGTTGGTTATTTAAAATCCTTAAAATGACATCTGTTTCTTCCTCCCTCATAAAAAAGATGTCTCCGACTTCACTGTGAAATCCATTCTCAGTATATGTGCACTTGAGTTTCCATATTAAATGTGTGTAAGTTGCACACTGAACCATAATTGGCTCCAAAATTGTTGTGATGTCACAAATCATGTAAGTAGATGCCTTTAACTTAGATTGAAGTTGAGCTCAGAGAAACTTTCCACTTCCAGCAGATGAATGTTAAAACAGCCTTCTAGTGTCAAACTCTGCACATACATCATTCTGTGCCGTAATGGTTAAACATCTAAGTGAAGTTTACAATAAGCGAAACATATGTTTGAGTTGAGTGGGACTTTAAAACTTAATTTCCCTCCACTACATTAGTCCCTTGGTACCCTGAAAATCAGGCTGATTTGCCAGTTCTTTGATGTGGGTGATTCAGAGGTCTGGCATCACACAAGTACTTTGGCACCAAATCTTAAGTGGCAGTGTTTTGTTGATGACTCCAAACTGTAACTTTTTTTTGGTGTTTGCTTTCTTTCAGATCCTCCTCATGGCCTTCCTAAAGGTCCTGGAGGACGGCAGTCACATGATCATGATGGAATGTCCCGAGCCCGTCAACACACTCCTGCATGAGTTTTTCCTCTGGGAACCTGCTGCCCCTCCACCACCAAAAAAAGAGTCCAAAGCACGTCCGGAGACTGCCAAGGCCCAATCTGACAACACCAAGGCTGCATCTGACCCCGCCAAGGTCCGGCCTGCAACTGCCAGGCAAACCTCATCAAACGATGGTGCAGAGGAGACGCCAGACAGCAAAGCCAAAAAATGAAGATTAAAGCTGACTCAGATTAAAGCTGAAGCTTCCAATGGTTTTTACATTATATCATGGTTGGCCATACACTCTGTATATCCTGATGAACTGAGCTGTTGGTTTGAGCTGTTGAACCTGATGATGAGCCAAAATAGCCAGTTTGTCTGAACTGGTCCAGCGAAAGGTTGGAGCTGTGAAGGTGGAACACTGTGCAGGGAGTTTTACTCTGATTATGTCAACTGAAGAGCTGGAGGACAAAGGAAAAGGAGCTCCAATAACATGACTAGACAAGGATGCTTACAGCTTCCTGTGCAACATACACTAGGGAAGATATGATTGTGCCTTGAGGTGGTTATGTGAGAGTAAGTGTAGCAAGAGACAGAAACATGCAGCCTAGACAGTGAGGCAGTTGTGAAGCGCCAAAGGATAACAATTGAATGCCTCAGATATAGACTGTCATTTATCTTTGCTATTTCTGAGCAAAGCAAAGTAACAGGTTTGTATGAAACTTTTTGTAAAACAGATCTCTGGAAACTGACTGGACCATTACTTGTTTGTCTGTGTTGTGTGGGATGATATTTCTTAACTAAAAATGTAAATGTAGTATTTTGGCCATTTTTTATAGAGTGATACACCGTAGAAGTGAAGGATAATTTTGCACACTGCATGAGATAATCACACATTTAAAAATCATTTCCTCCCACTCACTGTATTTATGAGATTTGTGTAGCTGGTTCTGCTATTTAACAGTCAAACAAAAAAGCTTTTTTTGTGGTTGATTGGGGTGTGACCTGACTGTGAAGCTGATCAAGACAGAAGTGAAAGTAAACCTGCTTCTTCCAAGAATTCAGTCAAATGTTTGTTCAGCTCAGTCAAATGTTTGTCTTGCTAAATTTAGCAACAGTCAGCAGTGAATCATAACCTTTCATGCACAGAATGGACCAAATGTTTTGCAAAAATCTAATGTACATGATGAGATGTTTAATCAGTTATAAAAGTAGTTGTATTGAGATACATCAGGTGAATGCAAAAGCAGGATTTTATAATAGAAATGCACCAAGACTGTACCACACTACTGTACTGATGTTTGATGCCTTTTGAAAATATTCAGTTATCACTTTTGCAATGTAGCCATGTGCTGGTATGTACTATAGCATGTAATTCAAATCCCCACTACTGTATTATCAACTTCCATGCAGTATTCGAAGACCTGTTTTTAATGATTTGTCTTATCTATTCCCTGCAAGACACGTTGTTCATGCAGTTTTAAAATATATTATATATCATAAACATTGCTTAATTTGATTGTTCAATATGTATTTGGCATTTATTTCTCACCAAAACTATGCTAACTATGCTTCCCCCTGGAAAAGTTTAGCTCTAGCATATTACTAATACATGAGTATATAAACTGTATTTTGACCCCCCCCCCCCCCCCCCCCCCCCGACTCCCTCACTTCTAAGTATTTTTGAGTCGGGTTTTATCATGAGAGGCAAAGTGTTAAGATAAGCGTTCTCATGCAGAACGTTGACTCAGTGCATCAGTGTAGCATAACACTCTATTTAACTCCTTAACAGTTTATTGTTCACACCAGATGAGACAGAACCAGGAAGCTATTAAATTGTCTGTTATTTGACCGTTGCAATCATGGGTATGTCATTGCGTTAGCTGACATGTTCTTCGTGCTGTAAGAATTCAGGTATTTATTAGATTCACAAACTGTCTCTGAACCTCTAACCTCGAACAATCAGAAGTTTGGTTTGTAGAAGGTATAGATAACACTTGAATTTCATTGTTTTCTCTCTGATTTAATAGTGCTTGATTGTTTTTATATGTAGATTATACTTTTTATACATTGTACTTGTATTTGTGATGGCTTTTTAGAGATGTAATTGTTGGTCAATTTAATTAATTGTAGCAGGGAATTCACTGAATCAATTGATGATGCAGCTCTGGTTAGAGAAATGCAACAGCTGATGTTTGTTGAGACTGGAGCTCACAGAAGCTGATCTTTTCCAAGTGGCAGAGAAATGACATGGATGGTTTGCTGATATGATTGTCCTGAATTTGAGGAAACTGTCTATGTTTATATCTTGTGTGTCTTAAATTTTGTAACTGTTTGCCTTTCACAGTGATTCCAGAAATGAACTGCTGATTTTAAAATGTTATCAAAGTAAATTATTGGGAATTTTCTAAAGTTTTGTCTTTTATATCGTGTTTTACAACATTGTAACTTTACTTTAACGATTTATATATACTAAGATGCCAGATCCCGTTTAAAAAAAGCCTCCTTTCTAAATTTTAGGGTTAGTGTGCTTGCACCTGCCTTTTGCTGAGCATTGGTGTTTGTTGAGAGTAAGACTTGGCTGATGATTAGTGCCAATTTAGCCATAAAAGTGATATATACAGATCAAATACACACATATGGCTGCTTAACAGAGAATTATGAAAAACAACACATCAATATGGCAATGGCAAATAAACAAGTACTCTGCAGAGATAAGACTCTCTTAGTAAATCTTATTTAATAAAATGAAACAGTGTTACATCATGAACTTAACCAAAATCAGCTATATTAGATACATAAGTGTAGACTATAGCATCCATTATTTTAGCGAGGATATTAATAGATAAAATAACTCAAACTCAAAATGCAATGTAATAATATGGAAGTAAAAGAACAACTTAATCTATATTTAAAATTTAGTTCTTGTGTAGATGTCTCTCATGATAAATCAAAAGCCTCCTAGTTTGACAACAGCATTTTTAGTAAATCTTGCTTAATGAAAAAAACTATTTGCATCCTGAAACATTTCTCACTAAAAATATTTATAACTTAAATCGTATTTTTTTTTGGAGATTGACATTACAACATTTGATCAAATTCTTTAACAAATCTAAAAGAAAACCACACTCTGTTAAAGATTTACATTTATACATTCATAAAGTAATAAAAGAAAAGCATTAAACCAAAACCCTTATTTCCAGAACCTGCTCATCCTCTCACACGTCCACAGTGACAGTGGTGCCATTGCTGGTGTCCTCCAGGGGCGTTGTCTCTGTGGGGCTGCTGGACACTTTGTCTTCCTTCCCTTCATCAGCCACCAGAGGAGAGCTCTCTGCTTCTCCCTGCTGGTCGTTGTTGGTAGTGCTGGCTGACTGCTCAGGCTGCTCTCCTGCTTTGGTTTCATTTACAACCTGGACCAAGTCGGCTGCAGGGGCCTGTGCTGCTTTCACCTCCCCATTCTGGACAGGATAGACCCCCTCCAGGGCATCATACAAGAACTGGTACTGTTCCTGTAATAGACACAGATCGGTTTGAGTGGAAAAATAATGATACAATATCATTAGCTCATTTTTTCTTAAGTAGGCCTAACATAGATCAGAACACCAGAAAAAGCTTTCATTCTCTCTAAATAGTATCATAAGCAAAGAAACTGAATTCAAGAGGAAAGATACATTTTTACAGCATTCAAAGTGAGCCAGAGCAGATGTTGTGTGGGCTTCTGATCTGTGAAAAAACATTACATTTAAGTTTTTGTATTTGTAAATATTAATTCTGACCATAAGTGATGCACTTGAAAACAGGACCAATAAAACAGGCATTAAATATGAATTGTAAAAACAATACATATAAAACAAACCCTTTAAAACTATATCCAGAATGGAACCCATATCTCTGAAAGTAAGCTATTATCACATATAATTCAAGTTTCACAGCTATGGACCTTCAAAATCATTCTGTGGAGCGTCTCAGTATCTTTAACCGCTCACTCAACACACTTTTTAGACTACTAAAAACACCAAGCATGTCGGGATGACCTTTCCTCCTGGTTGTTTCCTCAAATCAATGAATTAATGACACATTACAGACAGAATTTCAGCCTTTGTCTCTTTGTTAAATCTATCACAGTAGATTTACGAACAGATACTAAAGGGACATAAAAAACCCTCTAATTATGTCAACCTTTGAAGAACTTTGTCTGACTGAACAGCTCAGTGCTGTTGGAAGTAAAATGTATGAAACTGTGTACAGACAGATGTTAGGTTCCTTTTCATTTCTTACAATGTTGGTGATTATGCCCGGTCTCTCCTTGCGTATGGACTTGACCACCTGGAAAACATCCACCAGCTTCTCAGTCTCAGCGCTGTTCAGCAGGTTCCACAGAGCACAGAAAATCCCGGAACGGGATGAGCCGTCACTGAAGAAAAAGGAACACACACACACACTCACTCACTGAATACTACTCCAACAATATCTTTTTTTAGTAAGATACTTATTTACCTATAATTTATCATGTAAACCTTATGCCCACTATAATTTGGTCAAATTTAACTACAGGCATGGTGGAGAGCACCCCTTAAAATGTTTCTGTTAAAATTCAGGGCTCAAATAGAACCTCTTTACTCTTTACTCTTCCACTAATGCACAAGTGTGTTTCTCTCAACAGGCGTGTGATTTTATAGGTTTTAAAGGAGTTAAAATTAAACATTTTTAGACGATCTTGTGGAATCACAACTTGTCTTGAAACTGAAGTGAAGGTCTGTTTCCATTAGAGATTAAATGAGCACTATGAAATGCTGAAATGAAAAGATTCTGTGTAGCAGAGGACATTTCCTCTGAGGTTCTCTTACTTGCAGTGGACCACAATGGGCACTCTTCCCTGTGATTTACTGCTGCCACAGCTTTGCTTGATGTCCTTGATCATGTCTGTCAGATCTTGAGGTTTCTCTGGCAGCTCTGTGTTCACCCACTTCAGGAACTGGAAGTGTTTCACCGACCGACTTTCTTTCCTCTGTTGACAAAAGTCGTTGTTGGGTTAAAATAGCTTGTGATGGTAAAATTATGGTGAGTTGATGAGTCACATTACAGGATGTCAGTGACAAATATGGAAACAGAGCAGACTTTGCTACAACTTAAAGCTTCTTGAATAGGAATAGGTGGCTATTATGTTACCTTGACGTGACGGATCTGCATGTTGCGTCTGATAAAAGTTGGGAAGGTGTCTGTGCTCGTCACCTCCACCTCAATTTCTCCAAATGTTTTCTTCTCTTTATCCCAGTAGACAGAGTCCTGTGAACAAGAAGATACACAAAACATAAAACAACTTAATTCACAATATATCTACCATTGCTGTGTGGTGGCTGTATGTGAGGCATGTTAAAACCTATAACCTCATGTGTGCAAAGACAGCATGATACTTTAAATACCTCATCACCCTCAGTGCCGTCTGAGAGCATGACAATAGTGGATGCTTTCTTCTGGTGAACCACAGCCCAGAAGTCAGCGATGGTGTCCGGCAATGGAGTCTGTGCTGCGATGAAGGTGCGTGGGCCCCAGTAACCCTGTGTGGACAAGAAAACACATCCATCTATTGTTGTACACTGTCCAAACAAATAAGATGTAATAAACTTAATCAGACTTGTTTTAAAATTTAGCTGGCTGCATGAAAGCTTTGAACCCATTTAGAGTTAATGAGATGATACTCGCTACATCAAGAAAGATAGTTAGAGGACCAAGTGTCAATAAAATAACATACATCAATGTGGGACGCATTGATGTATTTTGTGGACTCCTCATCCTCTTCATCAGATGACTCATCTTCCTCCTCTTCATCATGTTCACTATCACGACTGTTATCTTCATCCACCTTCAGCAACACTCGGTTGTAGTCGTCTGAAAGTTTGATATGTTGAGACACAAGTGAAAAAATAAACTTATTCTGGAATATAAAATCTATGAACGCTTCATATGAAGTGCACATACACTGAAAGTTGGAATTCTATAGTGTAATGATATTTACATGGGATAATGGATGAGGAACGATTCTTCTTCTTGTTTTCTTCTGTGAGCCCTGTGTTGCATGTCCTCCAGGTTTTATAGTTGGGCAGTCTCTGCAATTGCAAGACAACATTTTTTTTAATCATTAAGTGATTAATAGTGATACATATAACAGTAATATCCTCAATATTATATAATAAAAAGAGGAGAAGGATGAAAGGAATAGGAATGGGCTATGGCAATACCCTTTTAAATATATTTTAAAGGATAAACACTAAAACATAGTTTTAGTGATAATAAAAAAATAATTTTGATGTTAACTGCTTTTAGGTGATTTATTATTTTAATAAGACAATAATCCTTCTCAAACATTGTTTATTGTGCAAAATAGGTGCAAATACACAGTTTCAGTACACTTAAAATCAAATGTAGGTGAACATCATTGGCAACTGTCTTACTTTGGTTAGATCAGATGTAATCATGTTTACTTGATACTGGCTCCTTTAATCCACACAAAGCTTTTCTTTTCAGAAAAATATAATAATTTATACACTTTAAGGTAAATAACAAAGTGCCTTACGTCACATTCATCCTCAATCAAGCTGGGTTCATTGCCGTTGCTCTGTTTGAGTGTGCTCAGTGTGCTGTGGAGCTCAGAAAGGGGGATCTCAGTCTCTCCAAACTGGTTGTGCTCCAGCAGTGCCTGGTGAATCAGGATGTACTGGGCCTATGTGGGAACAAGTGCACTTTTCTAAATACACAGCAGATGTACAGTTGGAGACAGAACAAATACACATGACACTACACACAAATACACACACAAGACAAACTGCGATTGAGCTGCAGCAACTTCTGCACAATTCACATCTCAGATTTCTCCAAGCTGACTCTCTAACTCATCCATTTCTGTTTATCACTGCCTGCTCCTTTGTGATTAGTGTCGATTTAACAAAAGAAATACGATGCATGCACTGTATCATCATCAGTATTCTTCACGGTCAGCTTCCTTATGTTCTGCACTTAGTGTACATGCATTTAAATAAATGTACAATTCAAAAATACAGTATAGGATCAAACACATACTCTATACAACCTATTTCAGCTTCTCTCCTGTGGTGGGTGCGAGAGAGCACTTTGCGCCAAATCAACCACAAACAAGAACAGTTTTTTCCACATACCACCACACTCAAAAACAGTTAAACCACCTATGTGGGGTCTCAATACAGTTCCTGTAAAATAACCCTTCAATGCCCAATTGCAAACATATATTGATATCTTTACATATTATATATTTATGCTTTATCATGGAGTAACACATATAACACGTATGGTGTAATAGCTGTACATTTCATTAAAATGTGCTTTTTTAAAAATCTGACAAGAGAGATACTAAAAGATATTGAGCCTGGAGTGTGCATCTGAAATAATTATAGACTATCACATTGTCTCATAATAAATAATGCATCGATAAACTCAGAATAAAAGAACAAAATAATTATATTTGCCAATAAATGATTAGATTGTCTTAGTCTGTCTTCAAATAAACAAATGGAAATGCAACATTGCTTTTTGATTTTACCTTTTGTTATTACATTAACTTATAACCGTCATATTTCTGCAGTTCCTTTGTTTCCTGCTTTAACATTTACTAATTTCCATATGAAGCCACCATTGTGTATATAGTAGTTGATTGTACTTTCCAGTAATATTTGTTGCAGTGTTCTTTGCACTGCCATGCACTGTACTTGTATTATTACTACTATTTATACTCGTATAGTTGCATAGTATAGTTGCAATATAGTTATAGTTATACAGTTTGAATCTGTATAGAGACAGTTGTGTTTATTTTAACTATTTCTATACCTTATGTATATTTTCTGTGCATAATGACTATCTCTATGCTTGTGTATCCTTGTCTAGCTGTATTATCTCTGTTTAGCTGTATGTTCATGTTGGTTTCCTTCCTGTGTGTTTTTTGCATTGAGTGTAAGCACACGGAAGATTACTGAGAACTGCAGTCCCATTCCTTGTATGTTTCAACAAACTCAATGACATTAACTTAACTCTGATTCTAATCAGACATGTACACACATAGACACGCACATACAATACTGCGTTTAAAATGTGATCTAAACAGACATTTTACCTCGACTTGAACCATAAGACATCTCTGTCTGCGGAGTCTGACTACATATCCGTAGATGTCCACTCTGTTCTCTGCCTCCAGACCCTCCATCATGGCGTCAATGCAAATGTAGGTGCCCGTCCTGCCCACTCCAGCGCTACACATGACAGAATGACAATGTGTTAAAATATTTCTGTCAGTATAAATGTCAATGAACGGCACTTATAGATGAAGTTCATGAGCAAATAACAAGTAGAAGTGGCTTGATGAATCTCTTGATTGCCAATTACATCATTTAATCTGCTTAGGTGGTCATGGAAGCAAATAGATGCAAGTTGAAAAAGACCCTTTGACAGACCTACTGAATGCATGAAAGAATCTAAGTACTTAAGTCATTAGTGGAAAGAAAGTGATGCAGTTATACTTTTCCTAACAAGGAGTCCAGTTTATTATTACATGAGTATCACCTGCATTGTGCCTTTGTGTCAAATACTGAGGATATGAGTATGGAATATATGCGTGAGTTTCAAAGGCCTCGATGAAAATGATTAAATGAAAAGGGACAATATTAGTCTGCTCTGTTTCATGATAATATCTTAAACTGGTAGAAATGAAGGTGAGCTGACCAGACAACGTAACCTTGCATGTATGTACCTGCAGTGGACGACGATGGGGCCACTGAAGAAGTTTTTAAAAGCATTGACTCGACGTCTCAGTTTCAGGAGAAGGTGGGGATCTCCTGGGACGCCGTGGTCTGGCCAACTCATGAACTGGATGTGGGTCACCTCCCTCTCTGAATTCTTCTCTCTCTTCTGAACATACACACCAAGATGGTTATGCAAACATCCACAAAGACATATGAACATTTACACAGATCTATTAATATTTAATCAAGTATATTTATTGAGATAAATATACATGGACATGCTTGTTTTCACATATACACAGACACAAAATTGTAGTGTGTGTGTGTGCTGCAGCAATAATACAGTGCCCTTTTTTAACATTTTATCTGTTGAGACTCACATTAGTTAGGGTCAGGTGGCGGATGGTGTAATCGGGGCAGTGGTCCTCTGAATTCAGCTTCACAATAAACTCCTCAAAGATCTCAGTCTCTCGGTCTGGAGACGGCCAGTACTGCGCACACTTGACCTGTAACACAATGTGTGAGAAGAGCATATTATACAATCTAACATTCTCTTTATTATTTTCAGTCAGTGTAATGTTTCACTAATTATTACTTTGTTGGACAAACTGTACAATATTGAGAGTTTCTTAATCAAAGTCAACAAAATGGAAAACTACTGTTCTTACCCTGTTTCCCTCTTCACAGCGTGTTACCATGACAATGATTGAGGACTGCTGCTCCCAGATCATCCTCCAGAAGTCACTTACAGTCTCTTCCTTCGGCCCTAAAAAACACACACACACACTTATCAAACAGAAAGATAATGCAATTTCATTGAGTGAGTGTGTAAAGAATATGAGAGCCTTATTTTACCTTGAGCTGCAATGTACTTCTTGGATTCTTTGTATCCCTGCAAATAAGAAATCAAAGATGTTCAGTAAGGTGTCTTCCCAGACAGAGGTCATGAACTTTGTGTCTATTTAGTGCAGGTACACTGTTCAGACAAAATAAACTCGCTATTATTCTTATATTTTTATTACAATGCCAGCAGTGTTATATGTAAAGGTAGTATGATCAGGTTATTTTTCATACATCAATGAAGCTGGCATTGATGTAGTCACATCCTGTCTCTCCATTTCCTGTGGTCAGCTGGACACGGTTATAATCATCTGTTTCAAGACAGAAAAACAACATCATGTAAATTATCTTCAGACTCTTTTAATGAAAGAGTCTGTTTAGCGTATTTCTAAGTCTAATTGGTATGCTGGTATAGTAATTTTATGTCAAAATAACAATATACATTGTATCACAATATACTGTAGTAAAATATCTACAAATTGAATTGAGAAACTGCTTTTAGATATTTATTATCTAAAAATCAAGGTATCTTATTATTTATTTTATTATTATTTATTTATAAACAGAAGACAGACTTACATGGTAGGATGTCCACATAGCGGTTCTTGATGGCATTGCAGGCCTTTTTGGCCTCTTTCACGGTGTACCTTGAGAAAATTCGGGGGATACTCTGAAAAAAAGAAACAAATCATGTTATCAGTTAGTGTGAAAGACAAATACACTATACAGTATTTGAAATTGTAGAGTATTGTTTGCATTCTTTGTAGTCTGTAGGTGGCCATGTGGCTAGTTCTTCAACTTTCGTTACAGTATATGTCATCTCCCCCTTCTTCTGCCATGTCCCCCCATTGCAAACTATACAATAAAGGAAAAAACAACAACAAATAAATTATAATATAAACACAGGAAGAAAAGTTACCTGAAACTCAGCCAGAAAAAGTCTTCCCTCATCAGCAAGTTTCCTCTTGTAAGCTTCCAGCAAGACATCTCCTCCGATTGGCTCGACAGGCAGCAGGTTCTCCTCATCATCTACAACAGGAAACCAGTCAGCAAATGAAAAACACTTAAAATACAAACACTGCAATTTGTAGTTTGATACTTGTTATAAGTGTAGTTTGTACGCATTCAATATTTACAGGCTGGGTTAAATTACTATACAGTACACAATGTGTTAAATAAATCTAATTTATTATTAGCATTACTCCCACTTATATTATTTTAAATGTAATATTTGAGTGTTTTTCAGTTCTTATAAATTACCTCTCCTCAAACACGCTTCTGCATTATCTAACAAGGAATATATCTGTATATTCTGATTGTTATAAACATCATAACAATAGCTGCTACATGTGAGTTTATCATAAATTTAAATATGGCCGTTGTCAAGAAAACAGGAAATCTAAGACCAACTTACTTGTTGTTGAAATAAGCATCATGCTTTCACCCATGTTGCTGTGAAAGAAAATAGTGAAGATTTGTTTCAAATAAGTTAAATGATATAGAATATAGGATGAAGTAAGGAAGATAAACAAATAGTTTGACTACAGCAATGAAGGTTCCTGGCTCATATATAATGAAAAAATGTAATAACCTGTTCTGTAAATTAAAGGGTATTGCTTTATCAGTAGCACACATGAAGTAGAAACTAGTAGAAACTAGTAGAACATAGAACAAAGTAGTGGAACTTTTTCAGTAGATACATGGAGGTTTATTTGTGTAAAACAAAACAATCATTAAAAAAACAAAAACAAAAAGCAGCAAGCTGACAGTCAAACTGATGCAGGAGATCAGATATTAAACAATGCTTACTGAGACTTTCTGCGTTTCAGAATGTAGATCTTGTAGATGACCACAAGCAGCGCCACAGAAGTGAGGATGATGAGGAAGACCAGAAAGCCAATGAGAGCTTTGTCATTGTCTGCAAAATGATGATTATGACAAAAAAATATCAGAGGGGTGGCATTTATATCAGAGATTAAGATATGCAGAAATTGATATGTATGGTAAGTCTGAATTAAATGTTTTATCTGAGTAACTTGTGACATTATTTAAGACCACACATACAGAGAGTGTCAACAGATTTATTATTGGCTTCACTGTAAAGATGTCCATTGAAAGCAACCACCTGAAAAGACAGAACATAACTTTAACTTAGGAATTATGGAACTCATATAAGTTTGAGGAATAAACTGAATAATATTGTTAAATCAAAAAGTAGGATTATACAAACCGACACATCGTAGGTCGTAGAGTAGCTTAGATCTCTGAATTCAAATTTACAGTTGTTTTGTTTATCCGTCCTCTGAATGACATCACCATAACTAAGAGTTGCAATGTATAGCTTCTTAGGCCCACGGAAATCGTACCCATGACAGGTCACTTTAATCACATTATGCTCTGGAACATTTATCTCCAACTTGGAAACTGTGTCTGGTACTGTAAGAGAATGAAAAAAATAACAACATATATTTTTTAGATGCAATACTTTATGCTTATTCACAGTTAAAGTGATTGTTAAATTTAAAATATCAGCAGTTTTAAGCTCATTAGTGTTACTGTGTTGATTATCTTGGGCATCAGTATTTCCTTTAAATAATTAATTAATAATTGAATTTTAAAATGGAATCTCAAAATTATTTTAAAACAGCTTTCAAAATTTTCTCTTTGTTATTCCATTTATCCCACACAGCTGTTATGTGTTGGCCAGAGCTGTTAGAGGGGTCTGGTTAATCAGAGCCACAGTCACAGGTTGTCATTTGTCCTACTGACTGGTTGTTGAATGTGAAGAAGGTGAGTCTTAATATGAGCCTTTCAGAGAGCAGAAGCCAAAAAGGGAGGAAAAGTAGAGAAGATGGAGAGAGGAGGAGAAAGGAGATACAAATGCATGAAGGTTAGCGTGATGCTGGTTCTGCAAGAAACTCTTATTGTTGAAACCATGATGTACAGTGAATGATAGCCCTCATCATTTATGTATTTTGGGTCAGCCATGACGCTCAGGGCACAGTTGGAGGACACCAGGCCTGTTAGTAGTTGATACAACTGTAATGCTCAGTGGTACTTAGATCACCTAGATTTTACATATTATATCCAAAAGTACCTGTACAGTGTCACAGAAACATAAGTATATGGGATAATAAACACATTTTAAAGAAATTTATTGATTACCTCATTTTTAAAAAATTCATCATTTGATTATAATTTAACACTCAAAAGTTTATAATAACTACTGTACACTACAGCACCTGTGTTTCATTTATAAACAGCTCAGGACTAAATAAAGCTTGTAATTTCTACTCATTGTGAAAAAACACAGAGAATAACCATTGTTGTTGTTTGTTGTTAGAATTTGAGGTCTATAATTACTGTGATACATGTTTTGTACATGGCTCCTATGATCAGAGTAACATTATAAAGTTAATTGTAATGGTTTGGATGTGTGTGTGATATATAAAATATATTTGCGTATATAATATACAGCATATTATATATTGGTATTATTAGTATTGATATTGCTATCAGGGAATGATATGTTGTCTGATTATCAATATTTATCATCATTTAATTAAAATAAGAGATGACAGGTAATGATATGAAGTACATCATTCCTAATTATCATTATTATGATAAAAAGTAAGATAAATTGCATTTATAATTATGATTACTGTCATTTTCTTAAATAATACCTTAAATAACAATTCATTACAGTAAATCTTGTGTTTAGTCAATGTCCAAAACTGACATGATTCATTTGATATATATCAAATGTTTCAGCAGTGACACCTGCAGGGCGGGAGGAGAAAGAGCAGTGTGATAAGTGGTGGTGGGGGACAGTGAAGGACAGGCTCCTGCTGTACTCCTCAGGGTGGGATCTCCTACATCAATTTAATGTACTTAATTAATTTTCTTTTTCATCCTAATCTATGATTGGCCAAGACACGTAAAATGAGCTCCAAGGGAGGACGTCCTCCATAACCAATCAACAACCAGACTGCATTATTGTCCAATGAAAGTTTACAGATTTCATCTTCAATTCTCTCCACTGTGAAGTAAAAGTGTGAAAAACTGTAACTGAGGAGAAGATGGTAAAATATGAACAAATTAAGTTTCATTTCTTTTATCAAGCAGTGGATAGCTGCTTGTGTTAGCCAACAGTTAGCATGTTGTAGCAGTCCTGAAGGACTCTTTATACATCCATGGAAGGACTGTTGTTAAACTACCAGGAGAAATTATCTGGACTGTGTAGCAGCAGCAGGATGCTGCAGGGAGGCTGGAGAGAGAAGCAACCTGAGAAACAACCAGGAGAGTTAGCTTGTTTGTCATCGTTGCTAATGATATCAGACTGGTTAAGCAGCAGCCATAAAGTTCTGTTAACTAACAAACAAGATGACCAACAGCCACAAATGGTTGTTATGACATGAATACTTCATCTTCATGACAGGAAGAAGTTGTAAGTCAGATACAGCTTCTCTCTCTGTGTCTCTTTGGTCACTAATTTCATCTCTGATGGTTAAATGTCTCTGTAGCTGTTGTGTGAATGTATCTCCTTAATAAGAATACAGCAGAGATGATATAATGTGCTAGTTTGCTTGTTGAAGTTACAGTGAACTGGACTCATTCATTAGTTTTTACTTGAGGGGTTGTTGAGTCACCTGTTGATGTGATTAGTGAACGAGTGTGCAGGATGTCTGGCTGCTTGCTTGTGACAGTTTCTTTAGTTCATTTTTAAGCTGAGCCGTGTATTAGTAATAACCTTAAAGTAAGTAGAATAACAAGTATTAACATGTCAGCTTTGTAGACTATATTTTTTGATACATGCATTAATACTTTTTTTTTTCTTTTTTTTTAGATCCGTGAATGTTTCTAGTATTCAGCACTGATCTGTTCCTGTATCACATTATAAGCTTTGTAGTACTTTATATATTTCTGTATACTAAGAAAATACAGGAAACACGTGTAAATCATGTGATATGTTGTCTATTTTTGATGAGAAAGTAAATCTGTTGTCACAATAGAACAATACTATAAATTTGAATTTCACTTTGTTGGTAAAATGACACATTTGAACCTCTTCACAGTTAAAATGAGCTCTTCTTTGTTTAGAAACAATATGTATATGCTAAATAAAGAAGCAGCCTTTTCACCATTCAGGGGTTTTTGTTTTTGAAAGCAAATTTTTTTATTGGCATATAAAATTGTTTTCCACCTCTCCGATTTCATCAGTTGGGGGACAATGACATAGTTTGATGCAGTTCGTAAGATGCCATGTTGGTTTTCCTCCTGTCCTCCCGAAATTTTGAGTCACCAGTCGCCATTGCCCCAAATATTCAGTTTGTTGTTAAAACTGTTACTTTTACTGGCACATGGTCATCTTGACTTAATATTCAGCTATGTACATAATATAATAAATAACCTTTTTAGCCCTTTTGAACTAAATATAACCATTAATAAGTGTTGATTGTAATATTTTCTTAACACAGTTTGCTGTTTACTTACCTCCAGCCTCAGTTTTCACTTTATATTCAGTTGGTTGGGGAATGCTCTTGTTTTTGTACGTGGGTTGGACTTTACAGGTGTAATCGGTGAATGGTTTCACGTCAGAAAACTGACATGTTCCTCCTGGTGGCTGTTTGTTAGCTGCAGCTGTAACAGTTTAGTTTTCATTAGCGTTTTTTGGTGTCAGATTTAATAACAACAGGAACATTTAAAGTGATGTAAAAAGACTGAACCTAAAGTTAAAAAACATTTGTCAAGTAACCCATTAACTGACAAGAACATAGATATCAAAATCATCAATATGTCACTGCGACTGTAGATCACTGACTGGTCCTGCGAGGTAACACTTTTGTAAACACTATGTACTACATGACCAGCAGACAGAGAATCAACTAATATCACACTTTCTCAAAACTATTTCAAATAAATAACCAGCAAATCATATGATGGGCAACAATTTAAGCTGTAATCAAAATTTCTCATCATGTTCTAAAAAGGTAATTAAACTCCATAATTTCAATATTATTTTTTAAATTGATTTTATTTTTTATTAACTTATACCAAAGTGTGCCGTGTCTTTTCATCTCAGTTTATTTACACCTACTATTCTTAAAATGTGAGCACAGAAGAAAAAATGATATAGTTGAGGCCACTGGAAGTTTCAAATGTTTACATTGTTTATCATACTTTTCATATAAACTGACCAGCAAGTTAATCTGCAAAACTCCAAAATGTACATTAATCTAAAATGGAAAAGATTTTTTAAAATTTTACTTACATTCATTACTGTGTTTCTTGTCCCGTGTCGAATCCACAGGATCACAACTGCATTTGTATGAAAGATCCTTATATGTGGGGACCTCTTGACAGTTTTTACTGGTTGTATTCCAGTTCAACGTAATGGACATATTGGATGAGGTGTTTTGTATTTTTATTTCAAGATCTGTTGGAACACATCACACGTCTTTAACACTGAACTGAGTAATCTGGTCTTAAGTATCTCAGATTACAAACTATCATTGCAACAACATACCACAGTCAATCCTGACATGGATAGCAGTTGTGTTTTTAATGGTGACATTTTTTTCCTTGATCTGACCAGTACAGGTGTAGTCTGTGAAAGGCTCCAGCTCAGACACATTCTTAAGATTATTGTCAGAATCTGAGGAGACAGAAGGGAGACAACATTTCTCCATCAACTAATATTTGTACCTCAGAATTTAAGATTAGTTATAAACAGTTTACATTTAGACATTCAAAGCAAAAATCAATATTCTACTCAAAACTGATTCACAGAGTGCACAAAGCGATACCTCACCACCACCTTCCTCTCATACCAGAAGACACAATTTATGTCACTACAGTTATTAGAAAAATATGTTTTTCTACCCCTGCAAAAATTACTCCACTCTACATCTTTATCTCTTTTACACTATGAGTATAAAACAATGGAAATGCAGATTTGAATCACCATATTTATCCGTGTAAATCCATTTATAATGTTGCTGACAAACAAAACTGCTCTACTTTCAGTCTGACCACTTACCAGAACAGATGTAATCAATGGTGAGATCGATGCATTTTGGAGGCAAATGTGTGTGTTTGATGTTGGCAGGAAGTTTAGTGGGAGCAATCAGATTTATATCACTTGGATTTAAAAATTCAGCTGAAAAAGAGAAAAAAGCACATATATATATATATATATATATATATAAAACATGATGAAAGAAGATCTACATAACATGCATTTAAAAATACAGGTAGACTGTGTTATACATACCAGCACTGATGTGTCTGTTAAAGGAAAACGCTGCACACTTTTCTGAAGTGACAGTTGTATTCAAATCTTTGCAAATTTTATCGTAATCAAGTCTGATACAGAATGTTTTATCGTCATTTGGGCATCGCATGGCTTCAGTATTACTTGCTGTTATTCTCACAGAGCTGATGTCCCAGTCACTCCAGTAACAAAGATATCCAGGGATGCAGCTGCCAAGTTTAATGTCATCTTCAGCTGAAATACAGAAGTGATGCACAAATGTCTCTCCCATTTTCATTCATTCCTAAAGTTAAAAGAAAAATACAGTACAACAGTATGAATTATTTTACTCACTCATGTTCCCTGTCCTCACTGTAGTTTTATCACTGGGGTTACAGGGTATTTCTGTGCCATTACGGTCAAATGTCACTTTATGCTTGTAGACAGTACAGGGCTTCAGGTGTGTGATATCATGTTGTGATGTTATGTTTGGATTGGAGTGCTGAACAGGTTGTTTGTATACAATCTCATTTTGGCCTTCTTCTGTCACATTTATGGTGTAGGTACCAAGGGGAGAGTTTGTGATGTTGATCTGGAAGCCAAACTTGAAGGGTGTAACAGTGTACGAACCTGCACAAACAATACACAATAAAACCTGTTAGTAAGATGAACCACCTGCCATTCATTTTAAACTTGTTCATATAGATGTTGAAAATGTTCCTGTGTATGCTGAGGATCATTCTGTACACACCACTTTCAACATATTCATTGTAAAGTGAAACATTAAAACAATATTAGATGTATTGTCGTTTAAAGTAATACTTACACTTTTCAACTGGTGCAGGGGTGGAGGACGCATTCAAATGTAATTAGAAAGGAATAAAAGTACAAAAAACATGAACATTTAGTTAAACAACACAAGTTATTTAAAATACTTCCAAAGCACATTAAAGGTAAAGCATGTGCCTTTAACGTATAGAGTATTTGTAACCCTTTTATCCACAGCGCAAGTGTATGCACAACACAATCTTATTACAATCCTATCTGAATGATAAAATTCCAACCTTCTGTGGTAGAAGTCACTGTGCTGTTGGACTGGGTGGTTGGAGGTGAGGTCTGAGTTACATTGCTGATTGCTTGAGGGTCTGTTTGTTTGCTGGTTGAAGTGGTTGTGGGTGTGGTCTCATTTGAGGTGCTTGTAGGAGTGGTACTGGCTGGAGGACGAAGATCATGGAGGTCACATTCTGGCAGAAATACTCTATTTTGCAACAGCCTTACCTGACATGAAGCCTAACTTCCATTTCAGGAAAATATGCCAAATGCAACACTAATGTGGCAAACATAACTGTAAACTGAGGCTAAATACATTACCAGCAGATGTGGTAGTTGGAATGGGTGTCTGACGTGAGGCATTTGAGGAAGGGTTTGTCGAGGTGAGTGAAGGTGTGCGGGCAGCTGCTGGCGTGTTTGAAGACACGGCAGGAGTTGCCGTGGTGAGTGGAGTTGAGGAGGTGGAAGTTGGGCTGACTACTGTAGTTGAACTCAAATTTGTGGTGGTGCGTGCAGGTATGGAGCTTGGAGCAACTGCATTCCAAGAATACAAAAAATCAGGACACACACAACATCACAATAATATCTCCTACATCACTGAAGATGTTTCATGTAGCAGTTTGCTTCTCATGGTGATAAACTATTTAATGTGTTATTGCTTCTTGTCTAACATTCCTCATCAATGTCAACTGCACATTTGTCTTAAATTAAAAAGCATAAGAAATAATAAAAAAAGGAACAAAAACAAAACAGTAGCCCTGAGGAGTAGAGGAGGTAAGAAAGGGTTAAGTAGGACTATGAAGGTAGAATAGTGAAACTAGTTTTGTATTAGTTTAAAAAAAAAACAAAAAAAAAAAATACTTCCTTGTTTGTTTGGACCTAAGTTGTAATGTGTTTCCATTTATATAATAAAATAATTCAGCAGAAGTTCGACCAAGATGGCCAATTTAGCCAATTCTTCTTACACACACATATTATTTCTACTTAGACTTAACATCCATCTCATAAACTTGTTTTGAAACATGCATAAAACAAATGAAATAAAAGTAACAATAATGACCGATTTAGCATAAGCCACAAACTCTCAGTCATCAAACCAAAAACTACAACTGATGTCACTATCAGTATGTTTTTCTGGGTTTTTGCTGAAATTATTTAGGATCATAAATATATTTAAAAATATACTGCAGAATGATTAATATTGTCATGTTGGTCTTTCTTGTTTGAACTTCTGCTTTTGCTGTCATCTACAGTAGCATCTGTCACCTCCCGTAATAAACGATGTGAGACACCAGAAGGAACGCTGCATTTGACTGGTATCAGAGAATCATTATATTGATGAAGATGCAAACAAGATGCACAATAGCATAAGTAGCTTAGATGCTTTATACACTATAGAACTGTACATTTTACACTATATGTAGTTGATAAAGTCTCAGTTTACTAACAATGGTAAAATTGTGACCTACTCAACTTTTTTTGGCCTGCTCGTGAAAACTATGTGATAAACTCTCACATTATATTCCATAAAATAAATAAAAAATACCTTCCTGACAATATTGTGCTTAAACCGCCGTCTTACTAACACTACCTGTAACCTACTCGTTCCTGTGAGGGAGAAACCCTCTATTATCAGCCCTTATGAAATGTGACTGTTCAAAATTCAAATTTTTTAAAGAATAAATTTTGTGTTTAAATTCTCCACACGACCTTTGTTTGAATGAAAGATTGTTCAAAACAAAAATAAATACATGTAGATATTATTACTACTAAATCCTGTGATCCTTGAATCACATAATTCAAATTCTCCAAACTAAACATTGAAAATAAATTAACATGATAAGAAATACTGATCAAGGATGCAATGAGATATTCCATCGTAATGTTTCTTCTTTCTTACAGTTTATCTTGACAAAGAGGATGAACAGAGCAAATCACATCATCATTGCAGGCTTTCAGACAAATTAGATAGAAAGCAAAAACATGAATATATTTGATCATCATTAATACTGGATGAAGTGCCTCACTGGGACCTTCCAATAATTAGAACTTTAATTAATTGGTTGAATTAGGACAGAAAGAAATTCACAAAAAATTAATTAAGATTAAAAAAAGATCAATTTCTTTTCTTTGCACTACATGAGCATATCACTGCTTCATGAATTGGCACTTAATATTATGAGTGAATAAAAATTGCTATTGCAATTTTTCCTCGTACGCTTTATTGGTGTATAGTTGGTGGAGTTAGACGTGTTTTTGGGATTATTTTCTTTTTGGTGTTAAACCTTACTTTATTTAGGCAGCTACTACAATTTTCCAAGACTTTTTGTATAAAGAGTACATAATTTCCATTCTAAACCTGTTCATTTAATCTAATTTCAGACAAGATGTTGGCTTTTGTGCTGCTACAAATATGAAGACATGAGACAGTGAAACGTGAGCTCGAGGTAAAGAGAGGCTGAGGTGAAGGTATGGCACATGGTAAAGCACCGCTGATGGTAGAAGTAGACATTTATAAACATTAGAATTACAACTGAATGTTATATCAGGAGAATTTAGTTTCAGTCACTCACCTGTTGGAGCTTGACCTGGAATAACAAAAGAAAAAGAGATTTACACACTTATAATGAAGGGGGGTATATTACTACTATGCAGAATAACATAAATATACACACATCACAAACAGGAATTTTATAGGTTCTTTGTTTTGTTTCATTAAAACATTCATTTCCATCTAAACTGGCTGCAGCTTTGCACCAATATCACCAGAGGTAAGAGATACAGAGCAGGGGATGTGGTTCGCGCCAAATAAACAAACATGCTGTAGGTTTTTTTTTCCCCATTTAGTTTTATATGAAAATAAAAATTGCACAGGCAAGATTGTGATACACTTAAGCTTCATACTGCTTTAGCAAAGGAAAAGAAAGAAAATAATAGGCTTGTTTTGTGTGAATGTGTTAAGGTATAAATTTTTTTTTCTTTAATGCACTGAACATAGAGCACAATATTCCCATTTGAATATGATGCTCATTTAATGACATTTTTTAGAAGATGCTGACTTTGGCGTTGCTATAGTCATGAAGAGATGAGACAGTAAAAATGGAATATGAAATAGTGGGAGGTTTAGGTAAAGGTATGGTACAATCTGTTGGCATTATTAAAATAACACATGTTAAACATTGTAGTGACAATTAAATGCTATATTTTAGATGTATTACCACCCATCTTATACTCATAGACACTGCAGATTTTTAGTATAGTTATTATATATAGAGTATAATTCATATAAATATGTAGAAAACAAAACAAAAACAGTGTAATATTTTTCTTGTTAAGTTTAATTAGAAAATCCACCTCCTATCTGATTGATAAAACTCTTCCAAAGCTTTATCAGTTCAAAAAGGGGAAAGCAACCATTTCATCAGAAGCTCTGTCTGAGGCAGCGCTGCACAACCTGGTTGCTATGACAATGCAGCGAAGAGCCACACTTGCTTTTTCAGAAAGCAAACCGCTATTTCCTGCTTTGCACTGAAACCTTGAACCTCCCCATACTTGCAAAATTAGTTTCTGTTTGGTCAGATCGCTGGCTCACACTGAAGCGCAAATGGACTTTCACCTTTTCTCTTCTATCCTTTTTTTTGTCAATAGAAATGCATAAAAGAAAATCTTATTACAATGCCCTGTTGAATTTTTAAAAATCTTTTATGTCTCTGTTCTAATATTAGATCAGTTTTACATGAGTAAATACTATGACATGGGATAAAAAAGCATGTTTATCCATGTTTTCACTACATTCCTGCTCTTAGGAATGAATTTATTGCATGCGTGTATTAGCAGTCTTGTTTTTTGTCCTTTCTCACAGCACATTACAATAAAAGTGGAGCGTGATGAAGTGATGGGGGACAGTTGAACAGTGAGTCTCAGGATGTGGTTTAGCACGTCTTTGTTTGACTGTATTGAGCAGAAATGCATGCTCTCTGCAATGACATTTCACCACTTTACACGGCCTCTCTATGTCTCTTTATAGTTCTGTGGTGACTGGTTTGAATAGTTTCTGTGAAGGGCATGAGAGATGCAATTCTTCTTTTTACGTAAATGTGGTGGTATCATAAACAACTTCCTTATTCTGTTTTTAAGTATTTCATTTGTTTTTAAAACTAATCATGAATTCAGTCCTCACTAGTGTGCTAGACACTTTCTTTTTTCAGTGTCGTTAGGGCCGAATGTGACAAAAAGGTGTAACAATGTTACATCAGCCTGTTCAAAGTCACATGTGTTGTAGGAGTTTGACAGACAGAAGAAGCAGAAGTAGAAAAAGAAAGAGGTACGAGAAGGGAGACAAGAATAGAAAAGAAATTCAGTTGTGTGAAGTTGACAGTTACAGTTTAGTGATTATCAGAGCTCAAATTCCTCTAAATGTTTGTCCCTAAATCCATTTAACTTGTCTCAGACACAGTAAAGACACTGATGCAGTGTCCGGATGTGTCTCTCATGTGTCATTTTTCTCTTTATCAGTGCTCTCTATCAGTCCCCCCCCCCCCCCCCCCCCCGCCTCTTCTTTCTTATAATTGCATTCACCACAGAGCACTGTCCACTGGTTGTGACAAGCACCCTCCCCCTCCTCCCCGAAACTGCTTTAATTGTGCAGCATGCTCAACATTTTTAACACCTTACTTCTTCATTTTAGACATTGTACTTCCCCTTTTTCTTCATGAATTCTCAAGTCATTTACTTGTGCTCTGTCTCTGTCTACTTGGCCCACGCTACACTGCGCTGCCAGGAAATGAATGCAACTCAGAATGGAACACGGAAGTGGTCAAATTTTTGATCACATTGCTCCGTCCTCCTGCAGCTAAAGCAAACTTGAAAATCTGCATCCAGTTTTTTTTTACATCTGCTGTCACCCAGTTTGTTTAAGAAAATGAAATTGCTCACATGATCTTTGACCCTAATAACTCTTTAACGATCAAGAATTATTAGCAAACTAAATTAAATACACAAACTAAGTTTCAGAAAGCTTTTAATTCGATTTAACACCGAGTAATATGTCTAAAGAATAAAGTTTAATTCGCTACTGTCTGTGATATACGTTTTATGGTAAAATACCATCATATTGTGATCCAAATACATACATATATGTGTTTCAGAAGTGTATAGGTACATGTTTATTTTAATACTGTCTCCTTTTCTCTCTTCAAGAGATTTTGAGTCATTCTTACCTGGTTAAATAATAAAGAATGAAATGAAAATATTATACAGTATATACATGATTAATATTCCCCATATTAATAAATATTTTCCTTATATACAGGTATCATTTTGAGTGATATGTTGTTAAAATAACTAAATAAATTAAATGCTATTATTTGTCATATGTAGTGGTGCGGAGAAGTGTTGCGATGTTTTACTCTGGTAAAAGTAGCGGTTCCCGCCTATAAAAACACTCAATTACAAGTAAACTTCTCACATTTATAACTAAACTTGAGTAAAAGCAAAAAAAATTTACTTCAGGTATGAAAGTAAAAGTACCTGCTTAAATAGCGGCAAAATGGCCTCCGTCCTATTTTGGATAACACGTTTTTTAAATCTAATTTAATGTAGTCGGTCGGTTTTAATTCTGACTATTTTATGTACTTCTGGGTGGTTTAATTAACTGTAAAACAACACATTGTATTTTTTATATTGATTATAAGTTTTTTAAAATCTTAATCTGAAAAATAAGTAACAGCTGTAACATAAATGCAGTAAAAAAGTACATTATACCCCTCTGAAATGTAGTGGAGTAGAAGTTAAGTACAAGTACCTCAGAACAGTACATTACTTGGGTAAATGTAGTAACTTTCCACCACTAGCTATATGCCAATAAACATTAAGATAACTGAATTTATTCATTTGAAATTATTAAAAACATCGCCTCATTGCTGTTTTTGTAACACTTTTCAGTTTTTTACTCATGGAAAAAGGGGTTGATAATCGGAAAAGTGCAGATACATAAATAAAAAATTTAACTAAATGACTGTTGATGCGGTGCACCACAGTGACTCAATTCATATACTAGTTGACAAATTCTGCGTGTTACAGACAATTGACAAATACTGACCTCAACTACAAATAAAGACAACAGAGTGAAATAAATAGAGTGAGAAAGGTTTATATCAGCTTGTGTTTACAGACGTCTAAGCTGAAAATATCAGAAAATGTTTGATGTGTTGAACAGTAGCAGAACTGTGAGTGATGCTAGAGGCGGTAAGGTGGGTCTGACTGAACACACGCACGCACACACACACACACACACACACACACACACACACACACACACACACACATACACACACATACACTCAGAGTATCATATAAAAAAACACCCACAGCCACTGGGGTTGAAGTGAAGAGCTTGCAGGGACACACCCCAAAAAATTCTCTCATCTCTGACAGACATTAAACCCCCCACCCCCCCCCACTCACACACAGACACACAGACACACACACACACACACAGACACACATAAAGCAGAACAGAAACATGATTGCAAAAATTCCCATAGCTTTGTACCAAATGAAAGAACACGTTTAAAAAGCGTCTTCTTATTAACAGCATTCTTTGATTGAACAAAACTGTTTATTCTTTTGCCAAAGGGGCTCACGAACCTGTCACTTTTTTGGCTTCTCACATCACAAGTACGTGCCGTACCGTATTGTGTTCTTGGATTTAAAAAGTTTAAGAAATGTAGCACAAACGGAAACATAATTCAAAGACATGATATACTGTAGCTTGTCATTTCTGCCCTCGGTTTTTACTTTAAATGATTACGTTCTGTGTGGTGATGTTTCCTGGTTTTTCAAAAAAGGCAAATTGTCAAGCGCTTGTGCTGACAGATTCATGTCTCTATCTCAGACGCGGAACGTTTCACCTTTTCTCATGGATCACTTGCTAAACAACCATATGCTAAAACTTCAAAAACACTTAAGTTAGGACTTTAGATTAAGAAACCTCATCCTTGCTCATGTTTTGCATCATTTACAGATGCTTTTTTCTACTTCTTGAAGACTTTAAGATGACAGACACAAGACCATAACTTCATAAAACACCACAGACTTTCCACAGAAGAATATCAAGTTGTAGATGGTTACTTACAGTAGGCTAAACCGATGATCCCAGCCCAGAGCAGGAGGATCTTGAGACCACAGAGACGGGCCATGTCCAGGAGTTAGGGTGTGTGCGGCCACACACCATACAGTCTAGTCCTAGTAGGGACCAACAGCAGATATTCACACAACAAATTGAAGCTATATTTCCTTTCTTCACTGTATTCTAAGAGAGAAATATGTCAAAAACGTTGTCTTATTTTAAGCTACATACGTTTTCTGTCTTATCAGTTGACGCAGCTTCCTGGACTTGTTCCCCAAACCCTAAACCTCGCCTCTAGGTTTCGAGTCAAGCAAGAGGGAGTGATGTCACACCAAAAAGAGAGTGCCTTTACCTTAACGTTTAGTGACAGGAAGCTTCATATTCAGCTACGCCACTAAGTAAGAACAGGAAGTCTTCTCATCTATCATCTAATCCTCCTCTTGCTTTTTGCTCAAGTGTGAAAACATTCTGCCTCAGTGAGTGAAGTTTATTTTTAGGGTGGAGATTTTATTTATTTTAATTTTCTTTATCGATATATTAGACTTTGGATATATGCTTGAGTCACAACTGTTTTCAAACTCAGTTTAATTCCATATGAGCAGACATTGTAATGAAAAGAAGAGACATTTTGGTCATGTTAAGATGTGCAGGTTAGTCTTCTGAGTAGTTGGTAGAACTTCTGTTCAAAACCAGATTCTTCCTCAAAACTTTACATTTGAGACACGAGACAAACAGTAGTGAAACTTCTTAAGAGTTCATTTTCTTTTTCACTGACTCCTCCCTGCTCTTAAGCTTACAGGCCTACAGTACTGTAGCTTGGTCATGAAGTCAAAAAACACAAAAGGAGCCCACGATACAACGCCCAAGAAAAGCAATGCTGTCTTTCCTTTCTTAAACTCTGTTCTCTGTTTTTTTTCTAGCAGTCTAAAGAGAGAAAACATGTGGCCATTGGCTCCAGAAGTGAATTTCTTCATTTCTGCTGTTCCTTCTGTGAAATACATTCATAAAGGATGTTAGATCTCTTCAAAGTCATTGATCGTGCACAGTGTTTGATCATCATGCTCTGCCTTGGAGCCCAAAATGCTTTACTTCTGTTTACATACACAAGAAAATAGGGGATAAAAGGGGAAAGAAAGGAGTTGAGAAACTCTCCAGGGAGTGAGACTCACACACTGGGTGCTGATGTGAATCTGGATGAAACACAGTCAGTTACTTCATGCAGTTAAATGAAATAATACATGCAACTAAACAGACCCATTTCTTAGTTGATGCAGTGAGATACTGAGCTGATAGAGGCTCAAACTTTTACTTAACCCTACAGCAGTTGTACAGTAGGAAGCTGTAAGTCGATTGCCAAAATAATAGGTATCTCTCTACATAAATCAAATCAAACTTTTTAATTATGTTTGTATTCATTTTAAAGAGATGGAGGTGTTAACATTGGTTGCTTTCTTTCTACGCCATGTGATATTTATGCGGAAATAAGTTCAAACCTGAAAGTCAAATGGGAACATGCTCCGTTTCCGACGACCAGCATTTTTAGTATGGAGATCTAAATATGGATTTCCTCCTAAAACAGTGAAACATTTGGTATTAAGCTATTTCCACTTCTCGAGAGTATAGCTTCTTGTAATCAGGAAGTAGCTCTTAAGTAAGTAGCGTCATGTTCATGCAATCTGAGTGACACTTTATCCAGTGTGTTTTTTTGTCCTCTAAAGGCATGCAAGTGTTTTCGTTGAAGCTGTTGTCTCTTAATTCTGTTGGATATGACATCACTGAAATAAGTACAGATTAGCATGGCTATATACTTCTCTTGCTGAACTGTATGTGATTAGAAATGCCAGCGTCTTAACCTTTACAAGAGTCACATACATATTAAACCAAAAGTGGAGCACCAAGCACATTTTCTTTCATGCAGAGGAATCCACTGAACAGAGTTACTTACTTTTTTGCTGTTTGTTGTAAAAATATACAGCGTCTTAAGAAATGGGGAAATGAATTGCAGTACTGTTGCACCTATTGGTGGCTGCCTCTTTGAGTACATTTCAGTGGACTAAGGACAGCTGACCACTCCAGTGCAGAGGTTTGCTGGTCTAGAAACTTCAGTTGTATTATCCCAATGTGCTGATAACTACTGGAAACCAATACTTAATACTACAAATTTTAATCAGCTATGATTCTTATGTGCAGTGTCTTACATGGTGTTTGTCTCTGTCTTTGTGTACGTGTGTGACAGAGCTAGAGAGAAGCACAAAGGTGCACTTAAGGTCAGGACCTGTCCAATCAATTCTTTGTGTTTAGTCTGCAAACCAATCCAAGTCTGTCTTTAAAATATCTAACAGCCAGTCATGTCTAATCTGTGTCAGCATTGTCATACGTGTAGCAACATACAGTTAAACTTTTTTAGGTTGTCAGGTAACAACCTATGACCTCAACCTATGATACATTTTCCTGCGGTTTCCACTGAAATGAACAGCTGTAGTTCAGCAGTAAATGCCAGGATGGAACTGAAGTGAACAGAAACGTGCTGTTGACAAACAGAGGAAATGGTCATCACTCCATGACTCACTAGCCATGAATACCATTTATGTCTTTGTTTTGCATTTGTTAGATGACTATTCTCCATTATAGGTTGTAAGTTTATTAATGCAGTAACAGTATTTCATGAAATGGTATACAAACAAGATTTTAAGGTATAATTGATGTTTGTGCTTATTGTCTTCACAACAAACACAAACAAAAGTTGGTGGAGTGAGTGAAGGAGATTTTTCTTTGGTCTGATTCACCGGACAAAATGACACATCTGTGTTCATTTGGGTTTCCTACTACCTTTTTACAAACCACAAATTGAAAAGAGAAGTCGTATGGCCAGACTAATGACTCAGGCATTGGACAGGGTCTGCTGACCACTGGATTTCTTTGCAGAACTGTCATATTTTTTGGTTTTAGCTTAAATGAAAACTGAAAAGTGCAGCTTTAAGGCATTTGGCAAAAGAGCCACTAGAAACAAAATGACACAATCTATAGGCTCTCAGCCCCTACTCATGTATGTTCTTGGCGGTCTTGCTAGAAAGACAGATAATGGTACTTATAGTGCTGTACAACGTGCTTGAAACTCAACATGACACTAGTATCTACTTTATCAGGAACTGTCTCCTTGCATCACTTTAACACATTTATCAATACCATCAAACTTTTTTTCAAAATGTTTCCTCTCATCAATTACACTCACATGCAGCTATCCTGCATTATATGATGTTCATATGTAAATGGAAGTCTAAACATTGACTGCAAAACTTGTGGCTTGTGTTTGCATTCTGTTTCATACTGTTAGTCACTTTTGACATTTCTATTATTCAACCATGACCACATTCTTCCATATTCAGTAAAGGTTGTGGTTTTGCATTGATCGTTAACTTTCGAACTATAACCAAGTGTTTTTTTACTCCATTTTTCATGATCCTGGGGTGAACATGGGTGGGTGGGAAGTTGCTCAGTTTCGGTGACCAATAGTGATGATTTCTGTTAGAACAAAATCAGTTGAATCATTTTAATACTGAAATGTCATTTACCCACCATTATGGAAAGATACAAAAAAGAAAGCATGTATTTTTTTGCCAAAGAAGTAAGGCAGTGTTCCTATGAATAAAAAAGAGGCGTGAAACTGAAACTCAAACTTTACTCTGTAAATATGCAATGTCATTCAGCATAATTTGATTACTTATGAGTGAAGTGTATAAAACCACACTGTGGATTGGAGTATGTTCATGGTCACAACCAGAGACCAGAATCAGTTTAGGGGTTGAACACACGTAGAGTAGATTCATGTCATATGAACCTCTGCTGTATGAGTGTAACATAGACAAAGCCCCACATGGAACACAGTCAGGTAAATTAGTTGTTAATGAAGAAAGTCAATTACCAAACAAGACAAGAGTCAACAGATACAGTGAGCATATAGATAAATTTTGGGTCAGCAAGTGACAAGTACTATAATTGAGTTCTAGGATGCTTGCATTTGCTCTGTTTCTGATGAGTAAATAGTTTGTTTGCTATCATGTTACCCATTAAAATTAATAAGTTCAGATAGTATAGAGTAGCAAGGCTTGTTGCTGTAAGTTTGATTTATAGTCTCCTATAGTCATGAATAATTTAATGTAGGTTTAATGACACTAAAAGATGATAACAATTAGCCAGAGCTAAAACTTGATTAGTCAACAACAGAAAACTAATCTACAACTATAATCAATCAAGTATAATCAATTCATTGTTTGCTGGCTTTTCATATTTGAAGATGTGATGCTTTTCTTTGTCATAAATAGTAAACTAAATACACAAGATGTCTCCTACTTCACTGTAAACTCTGTTCTTAGTGTTTGTGCACTGGGGGCTTCAAATTTCCACATCAACTTGCATAAGTTGCATATTGGACCAGGAGTGACTTCCAAATTCTTGATGTCACAAATCATACTTGTACCTACAAACCTTAAACTCAAATTTTCGGCCAGCACAGAGAAACTTTCCACTTTGAGCAGACGAATGTGAGAGCATCCTCCTGGTGACTGCACAGTGAAGCTTAAACATCCAAGTGAAGGAACAATAAGCAAAACACGTTTTTATGTGGAGGAAGACTTTTACATTGGGCTATGGCAAAACATAATGTGTATTTTTTCACTATTTTCTGACATTTTATAGAAAAAATGATTAATGATCGATCAATCAAGAAAATAATACACAGATCACATGATAATAAAAGTAATAGTAAGTTGCAGTCCTACAATTACCATTTCTATCAAAGCCATATCTAGTTACCATATCATATCAAACCCTAACACTCATTAACTATTCAACAGTATCAAATATTCACTGTTCACTGACAGAAATTACTTACAGTGAGGTATACAATACTGTTGTGTATGTGTGGAGTATATTAATACATATGAAATGTACTTTATATTCACAAAACTCCTAAAACTATAATACAGTATGCTTCTGTTCAATAACTATGAGCAGAGTCTGTTGTGAAAACCAAGCATATCTATGATTTCAGGATACACCTATACAATGAACTTTATTTTCTTATTTAACCTTTATTAAGTTAGGCTCAGTGAGCTCTTTTTTAGCAGCTCCCTTTTTCACATCCATCAGAGAGAAACCTGTGAGGGAAACTAGATGATGTCTTTCCTCCCACATAACAGAACTTCCTTTGTTTGGTAAGATTTCAGGGGGAAATACTTATCTTAGACTATGTACATTCCCAATGCTATTATTAGTATGTGAAGAGCTGAAAAGCATCAATCTAAAAGTAACTGAAAGTTTTTGTTATCAATCAGCTAAATAAATGTCACAAGCAGAGGCAATTTTCATTGATTTCCAGCTACTGTGTGATGAGAATTAACATAGATGTTGGTGTTAACAGTAAGAGTATCTCTGGCCTCTATTTTAAGCGCTGGATATTTATGTAGGAGTTGAGGAAGGGGGAGTGGTTTGGATGAGAAACTGTGTCACAGCTTCCTTAATTTCATTTTTTCCCCCAAATTTCTAAAATCTTAGGTTATGACTCAAAAGTTGCATCTAGCTTCCTTTCTGGCTCCCTACCTTTGTGTCCTGTTCTTTCCTCTAATAATAATTGTTAATGTCGACAGCCCTTTACAATCGCAATGAGGAGAAATGGAGGAAGGAGTCCACAGACTATTGAATTTGCTGCAGTTAGTTCCTCTGTGCAGTCACAGCTGTGACCACAGGGAGGTGAGATAAAAATGCATTGCAGGCGATGCATGTGTATGACTGTGTGTGCACTACACCCAGATGCACGCAATTTTTTCTTCACTCTTTGCAGGCTGCACCTACACTTGCGTGGGTTAAGGGTTTCAAGACATTGTCAGGTCTGCAATTCATTGTATTCACCATCTGCCTGTTTTCTCAACAGAATTTTTTTCACATCTTAGGGTTTGGGTTTATGGACAAAACTCTGATATATAATAAAACACAACATATCAGACTTTGTCAGCTATAGGACGATGAAGTCCTGGTCTTATTTTCGTTGTTGTCATGTTTTCAAAGTCCATCATGATAAACATTGTTTAAAGGTGCTTTTATGGACAAAGAGGGCAGATATGATGCAAGTGTATGCAAAACATCAACAAAGAATTTATTCAGTGCTGTGAATCATTTATAATAAGTATTCTGTGAGCAAACCTTTCTTTGAAAAATAAATGAATTATTACATTTTAAGGTAAACATAAAAAAAGAGTTTAAATCTTTATTAAAGGGTTCCAAAGTCTTCAGAAAATGCAGACAAGAAAAAAGCTTATATTTCTCACTTCAGCCATGAAGTGAATTATCATTATTATATTTGCAACTGTTTGTTTTAGATAAAATTAGCATGAAAAAAACGTGAGATATGACATTTAGTTGAAGGATGATTAAAGTGCTGTGCATTTTAACATTTAGCTATAAAAATATCAAGCTGGTCGGCCCTGAAAGGCATCACATGTTAAATGTTTTGCACATGATATATGTGGTTACTCCTATCAGCAGCAATGTGTATATCCGGCTTTCTTTACCAATTCAAAAAAACACAGTACAAACACCAAGATGCACCAGCCCAGTTCAGCCTTAAGGACATGACTGAATGATAAAGATATAGAGAGGAACTAGTATTGTCAATTCTGAATGTGAGTCAACAACAATCAAAACCATCCACTTTAACATGCATTCATAAAAACAAAAAAAAACATCCACACACACACACACACATCTTTGATCTCTGCTTCTTTCCAGATTTCTTTCACAAACCAGTCAAACCAAAGGGATATATACAACTTGTATGTATCAGAAGGGTAGTGAGGAGTGTTAAGAGATTATAGCCAGAACAACCTCTTTTACACTTCTCCTTTTTCCTTCCTGTCTGCACTCTCATTGTCATTGCACACTGCAACACTGCAAGCTTTATTTATGTATCGACTGAGTAGATGCATAACACCAAGCCATACCTCTCAGTTTCCTTTAAGAAAATACTTCAAGTTCTTAAGTCTCCACAGTAAACTTGTTGGCTTCATGTTGTTTTACTCAATCAACAAAGGCACCTCCAGCACAACACATCTGTGAGTTAGAACTCGGTTGTGGCGGTGAAGCAACTGCAAACCACTGGAGGGCAGTGTGGGTTCATGTTACGCCACGGCACTTCTCCTTTTCACACAAACCTCTCTCCTCACTTGTTTTTGGGTATAGCCAAGTGGTTGAATGTATTTTATACTCACACAAACATGTGTACACACAAGCTCAGTGTTGCGATTTGGACTCCTTTTGGTTCCTCTCTGCCGATGACTGACAGGTTCTTAACGAGAGCAGCCTAGAGCGTTTGCCCTCCAGGCCTGTACATCAACCATCAACATACAATGCACGCACGCACGCACACACACACACACACACACACACACACACAAATGCAACACTCACTCCCATATTTATACCCACAGATATCACCCACACACATCTACTCTCTCTCCCTCTCTGCAGACATTCTCTGTCCCATTTCCCAGGCTCAATCAGTTTGTCCATTGCTCAGGGAGTGTTTGACAGTCACTGGGAGACGGTTCGGGTTTAGCAGCATTATTATGTTTCTATGAGGCAGCCTTATCCAACACAGAAGGAATGTCAGCTGCACCATTGTCCAGTAAGGCTGAATACAAGCACGTTACTGCAGCACATAATGCCACTAAGGGCTAGCTGAAGATTGTGTGTTGGTGTGTAGTTATTGTGCGGGCCACAATGATGAGACGGCATAGCTGGGGAGGTAAAGATGGAAACCCAGAGCAGCACGTTTTCTCCACCCCTTCATGATTCATCCCTCCTCTCACCTCTGTTCCCTCTCTTTTTCTGTTGAGAGAAAACCCAATTAAAATACTATGTGGATGGATACGATGAAGAAAGACATACCTTCTCCATGACATTCTCTCTACCCCCCGTGTAGTGACAGATCTGGTGCATTCAAACCGGGGTGAAAAAATGTGCAGGATCCCGCCTCCTGCTGCCATTAAATGTTGATGTATAATATCAAAAATATATATATACACACTGCATGAAGATGAATGTATAAATCAAGCTCTACCCCGGATTCATGCCACATACATACATAAGCTATATGCTTGATTCCCATATGCCAAACAAATACGTGATGCAGCAGGAGGCGGAGGATGCATCCATTTTTTACATTACACACACACAAACACATACACACACACACACACACACACACACACAGATAGATTCATGTCTTCCATGTATATCTCTCTCTTCTACCCCTCTTCTCTTCCTCCACTCTTGTTTTCCTCTCTTCCTGACCCAACATCCGGCCCTCCCAGGAGATCCTGCTTTCTGCTGCCAGACTGGACCTGTATAGCACATATGCATTCACACACACTCACTCACTGGTTCTCTCTCTCTCTCTCTCTCTGGACACATGATCTGCCAGTCAATCCAGCAGCAGCTCAGTACAGACCTCACTGTATCTCTGTTGTGGAGGTCAGGGGCTGGCGATAAGTGTGGGTGTGTAGAGACACAGGGTGAAAAGGCTAGAAGAGTGTGAGGACTCCTCTATTCGGGCCTAAACTAAACACTGTCTGTATGCCGTTGATATTTACCTCCTTCAATATTACAACAAAGCCCCTCAGGAGCGTGTGTGTGCGTGTGTACATCCCCAGCAGAAGGTGAAAAAAAAAAGACTCCACAGTTCGACTCTAATCTCAAGTCAACAGCACAGGTATACAAACATCCCTATTAAACATTTCCTCCCCTGTTAGTCTGAAGGCACAGTGAAGGGACTTGGTTAACTGCAGTAAACAGTGAGCCTTCGGTGAGAAAGTCCAGAGAGGCAGCGGTAACACCACACACACACAAAGATCCATTTCTGGGCTTTGAGTGGCCATTTAGAAATCTGGACGGCAGTTCACTGACCCAGCACTAACAAGGCAGCTAGCCCGGCCTATGAGGAGTAGCGCCTCTTATCTAGTGACCACACAGCTCTGGCTATCTCCTGACCGTGTTTGACCATTGGTTAAACTGATTAGCTTGTCGTCCAGTCAAGTTTATGTTACAGTTACAGTAAGCAGAGATACTCTGATGCACATGCAATACTTTTTTTGGCTCAGGATGCAATAAATTTGACTAATTGCGGAATGTGAAGTATCTTTTTGTGTATGCTTGCAGCAGGTCAAAAGTGCATGCTTGCTAGTATGATATGATAGCAGTGCAGAAATGTCATACTAGCAAAATAATAGCACAATTGCTCAAATACTATCTGTCCAGTTGAATTGGATGAATAGTCAGTGGTGGAGAGATGGCAGAGTGGACATGTGATGGCCAAAGTGTCAGGGACAGGGGATTCACCCATTTAATGAGAATCTATGGCCTGGTCTGATAAAGGGCCTGACTGAGAGGCTGTGACAAGTCCTAATGCTCACATGTATAAATGATGTGGGTGGGTGGAGGGACGAAGGAGGGGGGTGTCGTGGTAGGATGTGGCTGTGTGGAATCAATCCTCAGAGAGCATGGGTGGCGTTTAAGACCAGGCCAGACTGACAAATGGTCAGGGACAGAAAACCACATAATCCACTCTGAGAGAAGTGAGGAAGCAAAAAAGATAAACAAAGAAAGGGTAAGAAATGTTGAATTGTAAAAATAAAACATATAATTCTGCATTGAAATGAGTTAAACATTAAGTACAGAGTTGATTTCAAGGTGTAAAAATGAAGAGACAAGTGTGTAAAAATGTCAATTATGGTTTTATTTTGATTTGTGTTGATGGAAGTGGCACATTTGTTCTCCCCTGTGTGGCGGCAAAGGCACATCTTGAAACAACAACCTAAAAAGTACACACATACACATACACATACACACTCACACACCAGCCTTTGTTATGTTGAGAGCGTTTGTCTCTGTACGGCTCCAGCAGAGAGGGGTTAAAATCCGATTGAGTCGATATCACTGGAGAATAACACATTCAACATGAAGTCTGACTGTGTGTGCGGCTGTGTGTGTGTGTGTGTGTGTGTGTGTGTGTGTTTGTGTGTGTGAGCAACATGGAGCCTAGGGACTTCCTCCCTCTCTGTCTACAGCCCTCAGTTGAAATAGAATTGAATAGTCTGAATTCTCAATGGTAAATGTTCACAAAGTCAATACTAACTGTTAAGTCTCCCCTGCATTGGGGTTAAGGGCATTACCATTTCTGAGACTTGAGGAAAAAACACACACATACACACATACAGTAGACACACGCACATATATACACATACAGTAAAGGCATACTCACCAGATGCCCCATGAGATGATAAAATATTTTTGAGTCTTTTGCAAAATGCTTACTATACATTCTGCTTAAAAATTCCCTTGTACTATAACGCATTCATTGAAGCCTTGTTTCCAGTTTTGCTCACTAATCTCTGAACAATGATCCTGGTAGGCATGTGGCACTTTTAAAGTGACATAAGTGCCTGAGGGGACAGTGGTTAAACCGATCAGCAGCTAATTCACTTCAAAAATGTTTATGCACACAAAGACAGAAAAGAGATGTATTAATATTAACTGCATAAAATAAATGCTCACAAAAAGGAATTAAGATTTAATACAAAATATTGAAATATTTCAAAAGAATAAAACATTTTAACACATTTTGCAGAATTTTCAGGTTTTGTTAATAATGAAAGTTATGAATAGTTTGGAGAGTTAGAGAACAAAATGAATGCTCTGTGATGTCTGATATGATACAGTATTTTATTCTAATAATCCACTTGGTGCTTAAAAGACAAGTGTGCAATATTGTATATTTTTCTTATTGTTAACAAAGACCAAAACCTAAGTCCCAAGACCAAGACCAAAACCGACAGTGTTTTAGTCCGTCTCTCAATACTTACCATACCCTGTCTGTGGCTCTCAGGCCCATGCCCATTCATTCATACTGAAGATGTAAGTCTCTAAAATGGGCCCTACATATATACTTTTATTTTTTTTTTTTAAACAAAGGCCAAAGAGTTTCCAGTCGGGTACTAAAACAGTCGTGTACTGTGGCTTTTGTTACTCAAATGGGAGAAATTTGTATTATTGTAAGAGATTGTTTTTAGGCACAGCTTTGATTCTCTAGTGAGAAGTTCTTTAGTGCAGCAGGATGGTGTACAGTTATTGGGATTTATGTAAAAATTATTTACAGTGCCCGTGTTCATTGTGATGAAGGTATGTGTCATCCGATGTGGTTCATTGATGTGATTTTAATTGTTCTAAGACAACAATGGAAGTCAATTGCACAGCGGAATAAACTGCATCAGCCTTTGGCTGCATAAACAATACTTAGGATCAAGTCATTGTTAGTTTTGCTCTTTTTCTGGGATTTGTTGACCTAAAGAACAATAGAGAATATTACAGGATTTATATTGATTGGAGTGTTGCAATGTGATATGGAGCTTGGTTGACAGTCATGTACAATGGCTTTGTTAGGCAGACAAAAAATGTATTCATTTTTTCACAGGTTTTAGCAGATTTTCAGTTGATCTTTAGGTCAGGTCAGGTTCAGGTTCAGATTAGTACAGTATGTGTTAGTGTTCACACGGTCTTGCTGTGTAGAAACATGATAAGTTAGTTTGGGCAAATTTGCTACCCAGTGTGGTAGCTAGCTTTACGAGTGGTGCGGCCTCTAATACGTCCTGCTGGTCATTAACAGTAGGGGAACCTGGAAGTTTTACCGCGGCACAGTGTCTCATTTGAACAGCGAGCCATAAAACCCCAGGCTCTGTCACTCAGTGTCATTTAAACCAGGACTGATTGGAACTATCTCTGCCCTTTGCTTTCCCACCTTCCTCCCCGCTTGCGATCTTTCGGTTCGGTTCATGAATAATGAATGAGGATATATGCAGGCTGGAGCTCAGATATTAATGGAGCTGAAAAACAGAAGGAGAACCATCCATTGTGCTGCCAGCCATTTCTTCCCTACCCTGCTGAAGCTGCCCCTGTCCGGTCGCCCTCTTTTTACTTTCCCTATTCCCTCCTTATTCTTTCTTTCCTTCCTTCTGCTGCCTGTGGGCTGAGATGAGATAATGCTCAGCCTCTCTCTTTCTCTCTTGCCTAGAGATAGTCACTCCTTTCCTGGTTGTCACAGCAGGGGCAAAGGGTGGACAGTGACTTTGAAATGAGAGGGACTAACTTTCAAATTGTAAAAAAGCAGCCAAAACTAGGGAAGATAAATGAAAAGCTGACTTAGCTGGATATCCAAGGTGGCTATTGTCTGCTCTCTGTCATTCAAGGGCACAGCAGTGACCTTCCTCCTTTGTTTGCCCCCTTCCTGTCTTTCTTCCAGCCCTACCATGATCTGTCGACTCTGGCCAGAGAACTCCCTGGCCAAACTGTGGCAGTCAAGGGCGAGAGGTACAGTAGGGTGGAGGGCAGCTGAGTGAACACTGGCCTCAACACACAGTCCCACCTCAATATTTCATACTTTTAAAACTTTTTTCACATCAATGAATAAAAATTAGTCTGAGGTTTCAACAAAAAAACAACAACAAAAAACTCAATTGTATTGCATTCTATCAGACAGCTATGTTGAGACCAACCAACAAAGGCTTGCTAACACTGTACATGTGGCACGAGGGGGCTGGCAGTCAGTGAAGTCTGGCCCTGGGCTGGCAAATCGCTGCCCATCCTTGGATGACTTGCCCAACTAGGCCAGAGGGCACAGATAATGGGCAGAATCTTCTAACCCTTTATTTGTGCCAGAATGTCTCCACATTCAACATTGTTACATCCACACCTTATATGGGCAGACGGAGACAGACAATCCCTATTCTGTGGTCCAGAGAACTGTGAATTGGCTACGGATGGAGAGGTGTGGTGGACAGGCCAAGCTAGGCCGCCCTCAACCTCTGACCCAAAGCTTTATCATCTCCTATATCTCCTGTGGACCACCTCTAATCACCCTTTTATTTGAGTTTTTTAAATTATAAACTGGCTCATTGTGTTGATCATCTGCTGGAAGTTCCAACAAACGAAATCATTTTCAAGTAATAGCTGCATTTTTTTTAGAAAGTGGTACCTTGCAAAATGACTTGAGAGTATAATTAAACCCTTCATATGGCCCAAACTCTGCATAGATACAGTAGATTTGAACATTTCTTTCCTGCAGAGTCACTGAGGTTCTTTGTTGAACAAACAGTCAAAATAGCACCTAGAGCACACAATCTTAAACTGCGGTCAGTGGCTCCAATTACTCTTATCTGTCACTGTGTTAACATTTCATCAGTATTTATTCATATATTCTTACAGTCATGATTTTTTTTTCATGCACATACTTTGCACAATTTTAAGTTTGCCCAACTTGTTAATGGGGCTTGCGAGTTGGCAGCACTGTTTTGCTGTCCACGTACTCAAAGATTCAAATAAAATATATTTTCTACCATGAAGCAAGGTTTTGATCTTGGAAGTGAAGCAGAGTGTCAGTGAAATACCGTTAAAAAGGAGTATAGTTCAAAAAGTTTAAAATTTAACTTTTTGTGCTTGCTTGGGTGAGCGTTTCAGCTAATTACGCACAAATCCCTCACGCTCACAGCTCCAATCCACCGGCACCGCTGTCTCGGCAGAGGACAAAGAAAACAAAGGAGACTGACAAACAAACAGTGAGTGAAAAAAATATAAAAGAGAGGAAGCTTTCTTTCCATATAGCAGCTGAACTGAGGCGACAGTGGCGTTTAATCAGTTGGTTTTTCCAGAACCGTCAGCGTGAGCAGCCTCGGTGGTGCAGCCCTCTGATCAGTGCTGGGAGAGGAGCTCCCCGCCGAGCTGCTGCCGCCCCTGAACCACAGGTCAGTCCTTGGTGAGTAGGTTTCATTCTGCTGTCGCCTTCATAGTACCATCTCCTTCTCTCATTAAGATACAGCGTGTGTCTATGTACGTGTGTCTGTGTACGTGCACATTCAATATTTATGGTCTTGTGTTTGTTTCTGCATGTGTGTGGAGTAAATGCACCCCAGGACTAGCCTAAAGGGGTTGTGGATTCCTGGCCTCCGATGAGATCCGGCAGCACTACTAGGATTTCTACCAGTGGGGGGGTTGTGTGGGTGTGTGTGTATGTGTGTGCGTGTAAATGTGTGTTAGAGAGATAGATGCAAGACGCATCAAGTGACTCGGTGCCTCGGGGTCAGACACACACACATGCAGAGAAAGAGCTGGGGCTGCAGCGGGGTAAACAAGAGCAGACTGTTAGATCTCATCAGCCTCATCACACGCTTTATTATGCTGATTTGGGAGTATACTGTAAACTAATCAGGAATCCAGGAGTCACAGGGGGGCATTCGGCTTAAAGGTTATGCGTATAGAGAAAAGAAAACTTGCTCTGACTCTAAGTTCTTAACTTTTTTTCTTCTCTTATTTCCCTGTTTTTGCTTACCAAGGCCCCTCCACTGCCACAATACAGGAATAATCGGTGGCTAAAAGGTTATAACCTTTCACCCGGGTTTGAAAGATTCATTTCATGTCTGCCTCAGTTCATTTCAGAGGTGTAGGGTGATTGACTGGCACTAGAGAACCCAGTGTGGACCAAGGATTTTGAATGGAAGTCAGGACTCTGCCTGTCTGTCGCTATATGCTAATATTGGCCTTTAAACAAATTCACCAAACACACTTCTAGCCTCATGTTTGTTCACTTGCATAAATGCATATGATTCTTATTCTGCAGGGAACATCTACTCTGCTTTAGACAACAATGCGACAGAGGAATGTTATAAAGTTCACAACGTCTATTAATTTTGAGGCATCTGAATAACATCTCTGTGTTTATTAGACCTGGCGGCACGCTTCATAAATAATGAATAAAACAGTCCCCTCTCGCTTTATGGACGTGAGTTTTTAAACATTTGTGTTGAAAAGTCAGAGTTTCTTTTATAAAACACCACTATGTTACACCTTTTCTAAACCAGGTTGTGGAAAGAAATTTACACAGTTTTAATTTGGCTTTCTGTCCATTCATGTTCTCGACTCCTCAATGACAGCGCATTTAACAAGCACAGAGAATGAACACACACTAGAGCTATGCACTGTGGGTTCCCACAAAAACACGCAGCTGTGGCAGATGAGCAAGTTAGAGAACAAGTAGCAAACATGCAGGCAGACTAGAGAGAAAAGGCTTGTGAGAAAGAGATACACACAGGTTTTCCGGTCATGGTGCTGGAGCAGAGACAAGGGTGTTAATAACAGTTTGGGTAAATGCATGTCATGTGGTTTACAGTGCAATAGTACACAGGCGTGTAAATACATATTGCACAAAAACACATACATGGACTCCTAACTTCACCTGTGCCTCACCTCTAAATGAACTTCCTGGCCCTTTAATCACCCAGAGAGTGTTTGTGTTAACACATACAGCATGCCTACACTCTGCTCTGCAACCTCAGTGGTGATGTAGCCAGATGGAGAGAGCACCAGTTTTCATCTGCACCTGCGTGCAGCAGTGTGCCTTGATATAATAAGCTTGTCTTGAATGTGCTCATGGCTGTCATCCTAAGATTGTTTGAGTGTGTGTTAAACCCAAGCAGGATGACCAGATCCTCCACTCCCTTCCTCTGACACAGGAGACTCCAGTGGGGCCGTCTGTTGTTTAGGATTCATAAACAAGGTGCATGTTGAGAGTTGAAGGATCCTACTGCTTTGGTGTCTCCTCTGAGTTGTCTGAGAATACATAACTGTGCAAAGAGATGAGGAGAAGACTGAAAAAGATGGAAGGGGACAAGACAAAAGGAGACAAATCAAAAGAGTGAATGGCAGGAACAAGGAATCAAAACAAAGTAAAAAAGGAAGAGGAAGACAGAGGAGGAGAAGACTGAGGATAACGGGATGGGATGACAGAAAAGGATGGAAGAGGACACAATTGGAGAAAAGCTGACAAATCAGAAGAAGACAGGATAGTTCAAATGACTTTAAATTAAATAAAAAAAGACAGAAGAGAACAGGACAAGAACCAGGAGACAAAACAGATGTGGACAGGACAGAAGAGGACAAGATAAGACAAAAAGGACAGAAGAGAAAAAAATCAAATAGGGCATGAAGACATGAAACAGAAAAGGCTAGAGCGAAATAGGACAGAACAGGACAGTTGAAGACAACAGGTGATTGAACAGAATGCGGCAAAACAAAACAAACAGATAAAAGACAGGTGAGAACAAAACAAAAGTGGACAACACTGGCACAAGAGGATAAAAAGATAGGACAAAAGAAGTTAGAAAAAGAGAAAATAGAAAAAAATACATGGCCAGAACAAAAAGACAGCACAGAAGAACACAAAACTGAAAATGGCTAATTCAAACAGTAAAGGAGAGAGAGAGACAGTGAGAAAGGCGAAGGGGACATGACAGGACCAGGGAGATATAGAAGGAAATGACAAAAGACAAGGTAATGGGACAAACAAAATAACAAAAAAATAGGTAGAAGGTGGTAGAAGACAAAAAAAAACAATAAGGACATGAGAGGGACAGAGTCAAAACAGAACAGCACAGGACAGAACAACCAAACACAACCAAATCCAAAAAGAACAAGACAGAAGAAAACCAAAGAGAAGTAGACAAGACAAAATAAGACAAATTGAAGAGGGCATGATAGAAGACAACAAGACCCAAGGGGTCAAGACCAGAAAGAAGAAGACACATCACTAGAGACAAGACAAAAAAGGACAGAAGAGAACTAAACCAAATAAGAAGGAAATAAGAGGGTGAGACCGTTTAAGGCAGTGTGAGATATTGTGAAATAGATTAAGACAGCTTGAGACACTGTATGACAGTGTGAGACAATTTAAGACAGCATAAGACAGTATGAGACAGAGTAAGACAGTGTGAGAGAGGTTGAGACAGTGTGAGACTGTGTGAGAAAGTGTGAGACAGGTTGAGACAGTGGGAAATAAAGTAAGACAGTGTGAGACAGTCTAAGACAGCGTAGGACAGCTTGAGACAGTGTGAGACAGTGTAAGACAGCGTAGGACATGTTGAGACAGTGTAAGACAGCGTAGGACATGTTGAGACAGTGTGAGACAGAGTGAGACAGTGGGAAATAACATAAGACAGCGTAAGACAGTGTAGGACAGGTTGAGACTGAGTGAGACATTGCGAGACTGTGGGCAGCAGTATGTGTGATGACCTGCCAGCTGACAATACAACCTTATAGCTCCTCTCTCTGTGATTCCTATAAAAAGTGCTTTTGTTTTTGTGTGTGTGTTTGTGAAAAACATTTGGTTAGCCTACACACACACATTCACACACTCACACACACACACACACACACACACACACACACACACACACACACACACACACACACACACACACACACATACATACACACACACACACACACACACACACACACACACACACACTAGTCACCTGGAGGTGGTGGGTGGGAGTGGGAGGATGGGGTCTGTGTTTAGCTGTGGGCCCTGCAGACAGGGCGATCAAAGGCTCCTCAGTCTTTGTCTGCTAACGTTGAATAGACAATAGTAAAGAGGGCCCGCTTTGATTTCAGCTCACTTTTATTGATCACAGAAGAGCAGGGATTGAAATATGAGAGACAACCCTGAACTGGATTCTTCTTTAGCTATTGATTATATCCAGAACAGACGGCATTTCACGATGATCCAAGTTTTTATTTTATCCTCTTTTTTTTTACCATGAAAAAGTGTGTCTGGCTCCTTGCCTGTCTTTCAGGTGCAGCTAGTGATGCACTGACTACCTTTATTTTACCAGACAATGCCTCGTCTTAAGGCTCATTTTTAAGCTGCTTCTTAAAGTTGACGTCCAAAACTTATCTTGGATATGCTGACAGCAACCCTAACTCCCCGTGTGCTCTTTCATCCATCCTCAGCAACCTTTAAAGCTGAGTTTTAGGAGAACATTTTGTTTCATAATTTCAGAGGAGGTACAGTCAGTGTACTCAGGAGACGGGGGATAGGGCACAGGGGGCGGAGGGGTTGGCTGCAGCACAGAAAGGACCGTGGGAACGAGGAAACACAGCGTGGCCAGGTACTACAACCCCCTCTTTCCCCTCTCACAGCACACACACTCTCATACAAGCTTTTCTCCCCTGCGTACAGGGCCTCAGCTCATCTCACGAATGTCTTGGCTCCAGCAGCAGCTGTGCTTAAATCACTCCTGAGACGCAAACTGCATGGCCTAAATTTGAGACCAGCAACCAGTTTATTGTCCCGGGGTTTACTGTTATGAGGTGAGATGCAGAACTGCCTATGAGCTCAAGTTGTGTGCAAGTGTGTGATGGTTTAAATTTAACTTGGCCAGTAATAAAAGTCCAGTCAGTTCTAGTGCCATGGTAATTAGAGAGGAACTGCAGTATTACATAATATTGCATGAGTGTATGGTTTAACAACAATTAAAATATGGCAGATTGATTCAGAAAGTGCCTCAAACTGGTAGATTTTCTTGGGTCAAGAACAATTTGATTTTGAAAAAAAAATCCTTAAAAATATTTTTTATTTTGAGCATAAGCAGAGCAAGTGTACCCATTCAAACGACTTGAATGTTTCTCATGATATGTACTTTTCTTTATTTCATTTGTCTGACTGTCTATGGGCAGCCGGCGAGGTCCCTTCATCTTTAAAAGTGACTCTTTAGGGCCTGTTTAAGTTGAGCTGACAGATGTGGTTATTTGGGGACAGCTCATTGGCAAGTTTATGGCCAGAGTGCTTATTTTACTAGAGCCAAGCACATGTGCTTGTGACAGTGAGGGAAATCCTTTCGGAAGTCTGGCATACGGTTGAAATATAGGAGACTTAGGAGGACATAAAACCCCCTGATGTTTATCACCAAAAAGAAAAAAAAACTCAGACAGTTTTGTTGAAAAATGTGAGATGATAAAGTTTGACTGCCTTTATCTAAAAATAAAGCCCCATTTTAAGAATGCTGTCAACAGGATCTAAATATTTGATTTGCACTTAAATGATTAGATCCAATTTGCATTAACTGCAAATTAACTAACTCTCCTAGCACAGTCAGTATTAATGCATTAATTAATTTGCGGATACAATGGATTTTATTGAATTTTACTGGGAGCTGAGTGCCCTCCCCAATGCAACCCAAAGCTAATTTATCAATATGAAGCCATATCAAATTGTAATTTTAAGATAAACTGGTATTATCTTTACAGTGTTATGAACATGTGTGGCTACATATTTGTATACTGCATACATTAGACAGGAAATAAATATGTTCTGTTAATATAAATGTTGTGAATGCAAATAAATGTTCTCAAATACTCAGAGCAGACCTGACAATTTTTTCTATTTATGGGCTGCAGTCTGGTCAACATAGTGGGGAGGAAGAAGGTGACTAAAGTCTCATATAGGAAGCAAAAACAAGTAGTGGTGTGTGTGTGTGTGTGTGCGTTGGGGAGGGCTGTCTACATCTGACACACCCCCAGCCACCTGTAAAGCTTCTCTCGGAGGATCAGGTTTCTTTTGAACACATTTAAGACAGCATTTGTTTCCAATAGTTTACAGTTTGTGAAAATGCCCGTTCCGGAAGGCTGGACCGATGCTTCCGAGTTTAGTTTTGCTGGCTGGCATTTTATAAACCTCCTGTAGGGCTGCTGGACGGACGAGGGAGAAGCAGTGCGTGCCTTTTAAGAGCCCCTGACCGGTTTAGTGAGCCACTTGGCTTTTTATTTTGGCTCAGCTCACTGCAGGCTGCTTGTACTTTACTGTGCCCCCTCTGCGCTGGCCTGGTGGTTGCAGATTAAGGACATGCAGAGCAAGAGTCACTCATTACACCAGCGTATGTGTGTGTACATATGCTTATTATGTGTGGTGTTTAGTGTGCGTCTGTGTGTGTGTGTGTGTGTGTGTGTGTGTCTATCTTCACATATGTTAGTGTGTCAGGAACAGCGCTGACGAGTGACGCCAGTTGTGGCCTGCTGGGTGTAGCTACCAACTGATAAATGACTGCAGGGACAGTCTTTCTTTACCTGAACCTCAGAACATTTTCCCTGGAGAGAAGCTGCTGACAAATATTCTAACCTGAAAACCAAGCAAGCCTACAAGACAACTGTTTCATTCTAAATATGAGTTTAACCTGTTTAAAGTTACTCAAGTTCAAACAATAGCAGCTTTCAAATGATGAACAGGACTGCGCTGCTGTTCCCGGTTGTGTTTGGAGACTGTCCCTGGTGATTCTCCTCTCCCAGCAAACTAATATGTTTGAAGCTCAGGCTGCCATTGCCAAGCATGTGCCACAAGCTATTCCAAATGTGCAAAAAATATTGATATTCCAGGCTTCTAAAAACAAAACAAACAAACACACACACACACAAAAAAATCCAAGTCAATGTCCTCTGGAACGGCCCTATTTTTCTGCCTCAGAACACTCAGAGATCACCTGGGACAAATGATGAGCTGAGAGATTATTCTGCTTTCTTTCACTTATTTCTTTAACCATGCTTATAAAGTACCATAAAACACAAAACCTATTTTTTCTTACGAAGTGCAGGCCTTCCTCTTTTTCTGTATTCTTGTTCACACCCGCAAATTTACATAGACATACATGCTGTTTCTGCACTTTATACACTTTGGTTTCACATTTGAACTTGCAAGAATATTAGTTGCTTAGATAAAATATCTGTTCACAGCCTTGAAGATGCATTTTACCATATGTAAGCTAATATTTTTAAAAATAATTCTCATAATTAATATTGATATTTTTAATATACTTTAATTTTTGCATTGACATATTTAATCACATGGATAATAGGTTGGATACATTTAAAGAACGAAAAAAAGTTGTTTTTTTAATTTTAACTTCTTATAAAACTAAAAAAACAGTACATGTGAAATGACTCTTTCTTTAGTCATACATATTAATTTCCATTTCCATTAATTTCCTCTAAATATCTGTATGCATGAGCACTAGTGACCAAATGATTTGAGTGTATATATAACAAAGGTCCAATTTGCTACAGAACATATTTATATATATTAAAAGAACAAAAGTGCAGTGAAGACTTTTCACCACAAGATGGACTTAGGGATGCATGGATTTGGGATATGCTGTATGACAAAAACAGAGAAAACTGACTGCTGCCTAACTTTTTATAAAATGTTTTTTTACAATTACACTCAAAATGCAGAGCCAGTTTCTGGCAACATATAAATATCTCTATACTTTGAACCACATCAGTGCATGAGGGTGGAGCTATAGATGCTGGGAAGCGCCTAACAACTGGTGTATTAATTCCAGTTATTTACTTTTGTTTGTTTTCACTGTGTTCAGGGCTCCATGGGAGCAATTTTTGCTGTGATGAAACTGAAAAGCAGTCCCTGTGGAGTTCATTACAGGGAGAGAGCCAGTGCCCACCCCCACTGCTCCCCAGCCAACAGGGATTTGCAGGCCCAGAGGGATGGGTTAGTTTGGTGGGAGGAGAGGAGGGAACCTAAAGAACGGAGTGAGGTTGTGGCGGGAGGGGGGTACTCAGGGGAAGCAAGGAGGAAGGAGACCATAAACACTCAGCTAATGACCTCAAACAAACTAACAACACAGCAGAAATTAATGGCACAGCAAAAATGAAGAAATTCACTTCTGGAGAATATGGCAGAATGTTTTCTTTCTTTAGACTCAGAGAAAAAAATGGAGAAAAAAGTTTGCGAGAGTGTAATGTTTCTAATCTAAGCTGAAGAAACTTGAGTTCATCAAATATGAGTATGTATTAACTTTGCTGCCCTCTGGTGGTCGGAGGTATTAATAACTTCTGCACCAATATAACAAACTATGCATCTAGCAACTTCAAACTTCAAAACTTGTCAACCAAAAACATTAACGTGTGTTTTTTTAACAGCATAAACAAACATCAAAAAGTATTACATTAAAGTATTACAAGTGCAATACTTTTTCCCATTTTAATGTACAAGTGTCCATGTTGGTGTCAGTTTTTTATGTAAAGGATACAGCTCAGTTCTTTTGCTTTTGCTTACTTCCTCCACAACAGTGGCTCACTGTGTCATGTCTTGCCAGTCGTACTAAGCTTCTCAATGACTCAATGACTCATAGTTTGCTTTTTGTCTCCTTTGCAGATACTTTTGTTTCTGTTTCACCTCTTTGTGCTTCTTTTGTTCTGCAGTGCAAGGAAGCGTGGTGTGTACCCTATGTCCTATCAGAAGCTTAGCAGGAAACATGCCATGTCCAAGTGGTGAAGCTGCCCCAATGTGGATCCCCATAGCACGATGTCATCCACATATACATGTACCCTGTCAGTGCCTTCTGTGATGTGCTCCATGGTCTTGTGGAACACTTCGGGAGCAGAAGAGACTCCAAAACACATCCTTTGGAAAGAGTATTAACCAAACAGTGTATCGATTGTACTGTGCTATCTTCATGCAATTTCAGCTGCCAAAAGCCCTGGGATGCATACAAATTGTGGAATAACTTTGCACTGGCAATCTCACTTCTTATTTCATGTCTGTTTGGAATCTGGTAATGTTCCCTCTTTATGTTGGCATGCAGGTCTTGCAGATCCATGCATACACATAGGTCGCCAGTCTGTTTCTTCACACCACTGAATTCACCCATTCTGTGGGCTCCTCCACTTTCTTTATTCTTTACTCCCAATGACGTAATTTGGTCGAGTTCTTGCTTCAGCTTGTCTCGTAGCAGTGCTGGAACCCGCCTGGGAGCATGGACGATTGTATCATCTTTTAGTTGTATATTGTAGGTGAATGGTAAGACACCAAACCCTTTGAAGACACCTGGATACGGATCCACTTTTGACTCTGCGCTGTTCTGTGCATTGGTGTTGATGTGGTACACCCTCTTGACTATGCCTAGATTTTCACATGATTTGTCATCTAGCAGTGAGTCATGTCCCTCTGGAACTACTACAAACATGAGGTAGTCGTCTTTTCCTTTAACTCTCACTTTGACGCTCCATATGCCTTTGGTAGCTGTCCATTGTAGGTTTAGAGTGGAACAGAATTTCGATGAATGCCTTGCTTTACCTTTGTGGCTCTGATGTGGAGCTCATTCATCAAATTGGCTTTTGGTCCTGCATCCAACTTGAGAAGGACAGCTCCGTTTATATGTAATGGCACCGTCCACTTGTCCTGCTTTACTCTGTTCACACTTGACTGTTCAGTCCCTTTAGGCGTGAAGTCTTCCTGAACTACCATGCATGCCATACCACAGTATGCACACGTTCAAATTGGCTTTGTTTCCCTTTAAAAGCATTGTTTACGTACTGATTCTGTCCATTACAGTTGTTGCAGACTTTGCCAGAGGCTGGGCATTGTTTTGGTCCATGTCAAGTCTTTTTGCTGTTTCGCCTGCCATGCTGTTTGTGTGTCCTTCCAGACACTGTGGCTACTGCTGCAGTGCCTTTGTCACTGTCCCTCGCACCTTTATCGAATGTTCTAGCACGCTGCAGGGTTAAATCACTGGCGTGGTACATCTTCATAGCTCCAGCTACGTTAATTTCAGTCTCTTGTGGGTAGCTGTGGTTCAGGAGGTAGAATGGGTTGCCCACTAATAGGAAGATTGGTGGTTTGACTCTCAGCTCCTCTGTCGAAGTGTCCTTGGGCATGATAAAAGAGCTGGATACTGTGCTGAAAATGGTGCCCGTTCAGTCCAATAAGGGACTGTTCTCTTTTTATGAGAGGGAGGGGGGTGGTGCAAAATGGGGGAGACAAATTAAAATGGGGGAGGCATGTCAAATATTTTTTATGCCTCTAAATCATAGAGGCTGGCCAAATAATTAGAGAGCAAGTGAAAGAGAGTTCTATGCAGCGATCTCCCCACAGCTGTTTATCTCCATTCAGACACACTGTGCGCATTTATGCACAAGACATAGCAGCATAACTTCATTGATTATTTAAATCTCTGACATGCTGACAAGATCGGTCAGGATCTAATGTTCTGTGCTCTTCTACACATCCAACAGGTCAACTGTTACACATGCAGCCCAAGTTCATATTGTTTAGAGTAAAGCAGCCATCCTCCTGATAAATCCTGAGCTCATTATGTCGAGCAGTGCAGCAAAACAAAAAAATTGTAGTTATCATTTGACAGGACAGAGGAAAATATCCAGCAACATTTAGCCTCTGAAATATTTTTTTAGACAAACAAGCGAAAAATTAATAGTTTAATTTCTATTCTAATTGTCAATTTGAAGAGGAAAACCAGTTTGGGGAGTAAGAAAAATATGAAAAAAACAGGAGGTGGATTGCGTTTTTAATTCACATGAAAAACAAATTAATTTGTTTATCCTGTTATCAAACAAGTTGAACAGCTTTGGGCGGAGGGTCCTGTGCAGTTGAATAGGCAGTCCTTCAATGTGGCCCATGACGCATTGTGTTTACACTGCTAAAAGAATGTGGCCACATGTGGCCACATGTGTTCTGAGTGATCAGATCTTAATCAGGCCTCAATGCGTCTTGGGTATGTTTACACCTGTATTTAGAGCTGTCCACTTGTGATTGGATCACCTAAGACACATGTTAATACTAAGTGTTAACAGGGCCTACTGGATAGTTCTGGCATATCCGGCATATATGCCAAATCTGACACCAAATTTCAGCTGTGAGAGCGGCGTTTACATCATATTATGAATGTTACAGTGCATGCTGCAATTGCAAGATAGCGGTTAAAAATGGATAAACAAGCCAGGAGTAACCATGGCTAGTCAGGCATTATCCATGCGGGATAAGTTGTTAAAAGAGAAGTTCATGTTGAACTTCTCTTTTAACAACTTTTTAATGAAAAGTTGTCAATCTGCAAAGGAAGACCTACACCAGAGCTAATTTGGTGCAGAAAACCTAGACTTTTTTCAACTCCAGGATTTCGTTTTCAAGTAAGTTTCGTTAATGTGATCATCAAAGGGGAAGTTTTTAAAATCTAATAATGGCCACTGCACCAGCTGATATTATTCTGGCTGCTGCAGCCACTATTGTGTATGTTACTTTATTTAGAAAAACAGTCATTGGTATGTATATGTTGCTAATGTTGTGGCTGTGTGTGTGCTGTGATGTGTGTGTGTGTGGGTGTGTGTGTGTGTGTGTGTGATGTGTAGGCTTATTAAATGGAGGGTTGCTGTCATGCACCTTTATTCTGCTGAGGTGCATATAGCTTGTGTGATGATGTGATAATTTGCATTTTGCTCAAGAAATTATCTGTTTGTTTTGGTGATATCTCTCACTCCCTCTATGATGTTTGCAGTGGTTGGACTAAGTCAGCCTCTTATTTTTGTTTCAGAGCTGGAGTTGTCATAGATAACTTTTACATCACTATAGGAGAGAACATAGCAAGTTGGGCTGGTAGTTTACTTTTTTTTTGGACGAGGGAAGGGGGGTCAGAGGGCCAAGGCTTAAGAGTCACAGTTCGCTGTTAAATGTAATGGTTGGAAAAGCTCAGTCTTTGCTTTTTATTTTCTCCAATACTTCCTACCTTTGGTATGAATATAATAAAATATGGTTATTTATGGTGGTGGGAGGGTCATGCATTTCCCCCCTGTCATTCAGGGAGGCTCAAGGAAAAATATTTGTAGCTTCGGGGAGGGTCAAGATAAAAAAAAAAAAAAACAACAACACCAAATGAAGTCAGTGAGCAGTGTAGTGAGCATGTGTCTAAAAGCCTGATTATTCAAAAGTTACATCTGAAGATGAGGATACTTCACATTAAGGCTACAACTGTACCGTACTGTACCGGTGTCTTCTTTTTATCACTGCAAATTTTTAAGTGTTTTTTAGTGAGGTTTTAAGTTTTCACACAGAAAAGATAACAATGTGAGATTTTGATGAAACAACTTCTTGTTATTTAAGGGGAAGCTTTGAGGAAGGGGATATATTTTAAAGTTTGACTTAGTTTGTCTCCTATAGTACTTTAAAATGAGGAAGTATGACTTCTTTATTAGTGTGTGAATATCTTATCATGGTCAAGCCCCCAGGAAGTGTGCTGGGCCCATAGAGTCAGCTGGATCCAGCATCTGGTGGTCCTCGGTGGCATTGCACTTAAGATACTTCCTCGTTGGCTTCAGCCTTAAATGTACAATATGTAATTTTAGCCGCTAAGGGTCTCTCAATGAAACCAATGACAAAAGATGGAGTGTGTTGATGGTGTGAAGTAGCAAGGGATCATGGGAGTTGTTTTTGGTGTTGAACAACCAGCTTCACTGGGATAGGTTACTCCAGGATGTTTTTACCGGGAGTTGAATTACCCACAGAGGTCTCCTCCTCTACAAAAACAAACATACACGCAGATTAAAATTCTTAAAAATATTAATTAAAGCGGTTTCACCTAAAAATCTGTGTTTCTCCAACAATGTCCGGCGCCCACTGGATGTCCAGTATAGGCTGTTAGCTGAGCTGTTGCTAACACTTGTTCAGTTTATTTCTCTTATAACTTTAGATCCAGACATTGAGCAGGTTTATCCCGGGAGTCAAATTATCCGCCGAGGTCTCATCCTCTCCAAAACCAAACGAACACGCAGATTAAAATCATTCAAAATACTAATTAAAGCTGTTTCACCAAAAAAAATCAATGTTTTTCTTATGATCTTCCTGGGGAGGCTGTTGGCTGAGATGCTCCTAATGCTGCCAACATTTGCCCAGTTTATTTCTCTGATAACTTAAGATCCAGACGTCCAATGACAAAAATCCTTCATCCAGCTAAAAGATACAGTTAAAAACAGCTAAATATATCAGAGAGATGTGGCTTAAAACTGAATTAAAGTCAATTTATAACAGTTTCTGTTGAACAATCACAACACCGATGTATTATCTTGTAATGTGTGTAAGTTACTCTTTGGCAGACACCATTGTAGCGGACAAACACGGTGCCAATGCATGCATCTTGTGCACTATACTCTTTGGTAGAGGAGGTTTAATACCATTGACAGGTGACCAAATGAAACAGTCCATTACTTTTATTAAAATTACAGATTTCTCTGGGTTTGAAATTTGTTGGAAACATTGGAGATAATGTAAGTACACAACTCAACAAATTATATAACATAGGTCTAGTTGTTTTTAGACATTTTAATTTGGAATAATTACATATTATAGCTTTAACTTCTGGTAATTGATGTTTGGCTGGGCTTTGAAGTCAATTTGACATGGTGGCCAAACCATGTAATTGCAACTTCCTGGTCCAACACGTGATGCACACTGGCCCAATCATTATTATAATAGGAGTGACTTTAAAACACTAGATAAAATTTTTGAGTGTCTCAACCCCCACAAAATGACTTGTTTAACTATCAGAATTTGATCCATCTAGTCCAATAACATTTGGTAGGTCTAGAAGAGCTTAAATCAGAGGTGTGGAGTTTAGTAATTTAGTTTTAACATCAAAAATAAATGGAAAAAATGAAACGGATGCAGAAGAAGTACCCCTGGCTTTGTTTGTTCTGGTATTAAAAAGGCAACTTCCCACAGTTGTAATGTGAATAATTTATTTAATTGAATGTGGGAAGATTGTAGTTTCATTTTGACAGGAGGAAATGTTGTCACATGACTCCCTGTATATAGATGACACTGTAGTTGTGTACGTGCTCTTGATGATTTGGTTCCCCAACTCAAACATACATTTGCACACTGTAGCTTCTGGATATGGCAGGTCTTTATAGTATCAAGATCCTGCTCCTCTGGGCTGGGATCATCAGTGTAGCGGACTGTAAGTAACCTTGTTTATTATTTCAAATAAAATATAAGGTGCTGAAGGATAGGATAGATTAAGTAGTATTAGTAACAAAACCAATGCATTTTGTATTCTTCTAGGATATAAAAGTGTCTCTAAAATTATTCATATACATTAATACTTTTTAGTTAAGTGCATCCCAAATCCACAGTGTGAATATGTATTTTCAACAGAATATCCGTTTTATCATTACATATTTATAATATATAAAGCATATTTATAATGGTGTTTGGTATTTGGATTTCTCTCACTTTGTAAGAAATTCAATCGATGTAGACCTTGGTGACTGTTGAAGACTCACCAGCCTTTAATAAATGCACCCATTAAATCAGAAGTCAAGAGCCTGGATTTTATCCTAGACTCAGACTTAAATTTTAAATTCCACATAAAGAAGGTGACTAAAACAGCTTTCTTTCATTTAAGAAATATTGTAATGGTATGGCCATTCCTATCCCAACAAGATGCCAAAAAACTTGTTCATGGGTTTATTTCAAGTAGATTAGACACTCTTGACTGGTCTTAGTTGTGGATATTTTGAGTGATGGTCAGCATCTTCAGTGGAGAAAGAGCATGTGAGACTTTGATGTCTTAAAGCTGAAAATGTTTATTGAAGGCACTCAGAGCCAAGTGGAGAACCAAAACAGCAAACAGCAGATTGTTCTGCTGCGGCGCTATCTCTCTCCGATTCTGAGCCCTGAAAGCCCAAGCCTAGCCCTTAACCGATGCAGAGATATTAATCTAATTGGTTCATCAGTTTTAAATCATAGCTCTGTGACTTCTAGTTATGTTGTATCTCAAGTTTTTGTCTCATTTCGTCTAGCAATAGTCTGCATTCTGTCCTTGGTTTGCCAGTAAGGCTGCTGTTTATCAAAACAATGCATGCATTATCTTCTGTTTGAGAAAACAGGAGGTACAACTTGACCCTTTAGTTATGGAAGTATGGAGAACAATCCATTGATAAACTACAATTAATTTAGAACTCTGCTGCCAGACTTTTGACTAGAACAAAAAAGAGAGAGCATAACACCTCAGTTTAAGCTGACCTGCACTGGCTCTAGGATTTAGGATTGATTTTAAAGTTCTTTTACTTGTTTACAGGGCTCTTAATGGTTTGAGACCAGCCCACATTACATCCATTTTTTAAAAATGTCCCAGTGATCGTACATACAATCTTTCACACATACCAATAAAATGTGTTAACCACACACGCATATACTAGAGAAATGCTTTTACATACACAACTGAAACACTCATAAAACTATTTAAAAACTTTCACACATACTTATAAAATGTTTGTTTTATTTATATCATTGACATATTCTAATGTTCGAAGCAAACCTGTTCTTTCTATTAGCTGCCTCTTTTGTTTGCTATTCATTTGATTGATTGGTTTTATTGTGCAGTATTTGCACTTCTTTTAATTTGCTCGTTTTTATTTATTCTCTCGTTTCTTCACTTTATTGTAAAGCAATTTGAGCTACACTCCCTGCATTATTGTATGATTATGATTAATAATATATTCTGTCATTGAACATTTAAAAAAAAAAATTATGAAGGAACCAAATTTACTGTGCACTGTCAATCACTCATTCTCACTTTGACAATGTATTGACTCTCAGACATTCATCTGGGAAATGTTGATTGATTATTTTGGTCACAGTTTATGATCTGATGCCCATTCTAATGTTTATAATGTCTACTTCTACCATCAGCTGTGCTTTACCATGTGCTATACCTTCACTTCAGCCCCTCTTTACCTCAAGCTCACTTTTCACTGTCTCATTTCTTCATGTTCGTAGCAATACCAAAGTTATGACGGGCCGTTAGGGTCATTATTTAGTATTACCATGCATATACATGTACTTTTCCTCTCACATACACATGTGAAACCAAAATCATTCACATAGTACACTGAAATCAACACACGTAAACAAGTGAAATTCTTTTACATACACAACTGAAACACTCATAAAACTATTTAAAAGCTTTCACGCATACTAGTAAAACGTACTCGTACACGGTTAAAATGGTCTCATATAGTATTGGGAAATTCTTTTATATAAACTATTGAAGAGTGTTCACAGTTACTATTGAAAATATATCATTTTGTTTGATGACATTTCATTATGTCGTATGAGAGGATGTCAGTTAAAACGGAAAGCATTTCAGTTGAAGCACAAGGTGGCTGAGAAAGAGATCACATGTTTGTTCGTTAGTGACACTGATGTCTGTTATACAGCCTGTAAATAGCCTAATAGAAGCAGATAAAATGTTTTACTGATGTGTTTAAAAATATAGTTCACAATGGTGGATTTTCTAATTAAACTTAACAAGAAAATATCATTTAAAATGTTACACTGTTGATGTTTTGTTTGTTTTTATACACATTTATATGAATTATACTCTATATATAATAACTATACTAAAAATATGCAGTGTCTATGAGTATACGATGGGTGGTAATACATAGGTTATCTAAAATATAGCATTTAATTGTCACTAGAATGTTTAACATGCATCATTTTAATTATGCCACCAGCATGTACCATACTTTTACCTAAGCCTCCCACTATTTCATATTCCATTTTTACGGTCTCATCTTTTCATGACTATAGCAACGCCAAAGTCAGCATCTTCTAAAAAATGTCATTAGATGAGCATCATATTCAAATGGGAATATTGTGCTCTATGTTCAGTGCATTACAGAAAAATATGTTGTTAGTTACAGAGCAAACTACATTCAGAAACATAACGATTAAGCTACATGATAAACTGGTGAAAATTATGTGTATTTATGTGCTTTTCACACACTTTTATTCTTGTCTTACTGTAATTTATACCATAACATATTCACACAAAACAAGTCAAATTGTTTTTTTGTGCTCATTTCAGGAGATTTTTCTTTTCTAAAGTGGTATGACGCTTAAGTGTATCACAATCTTGCCTGTACAATTTTTATGTTCATATACAACTAAATGGAAAAAAACCCTACAGCATGTTTGTTTATTTGGCGCGAACCACATCCCCTGCTCTGTACTTCTTACACTTCTGCAGATATCGGCGCAAAGCTGCAGCCAGTTTAGATGGAAATGAATGTTTTAATGAAACAAAACAAAGAACCTATAAAATTCCCGTTTGTGATGTGTGTATATTTATGTTATTCTGCTTAGTAGTAATATACACCCCTTCATTATAAGTGTGTAAATCTCTTTCTTTTGTTATTCTAGGTCAAGCTCCAACAGGTGAGTGACTGAAACTAAATTCTCCCAATATATAACATTCAGTTGTAATTCTAATGTTTATAATGTCTACTTCTACCATCAGCTGTGCTTTACTGTAGTAGTTGCCTAAATTAAGTAAGGTTTAGCATTTTCAAAAAGAAAACAACCCCCAAAACATGTCTAACTACACACCAATAAAATTTAAGAAGAAAAAATTGCAATAGTTATTTTTATTCACTAGTAAAATTCAGTGCCAATTCATGAAGTAGTGTGATGTTCATGTAGTGCAAAGAAAAGAAACTGATTTCTTTTAATCTTTGTTTATTTTTTTTGAATTTCTTTCTGTCCTGATTTAAACTTCATTCAGTATTAATGATAATGAAATATATTCATATTTTGCTTTCTATCTAATTTGTCTGAAAGCTTGCAAAGCAAGTTATGAACAAAGTCAAATTTCTGATTTCTGAACTGATGACGTAATTTGCTCTGTTCAGGTACGATAGAATATCTCATTGCATCCTTGATCGGTATTTCTTATCATGTTAATTTGTTTTCACTGTTTAGTTTGGAGAATTTGAATTATGTGATTCAAAGATCACAGGATTTAGTTGTAATAATATCTACTTGTATTTATTTTTGTTTTGAACAATCTTTCACTCAAACAAAGGTCGTGTGGAGAATTTAAACGCAAAATTTATTCTTTAATAAGTTTGAATTTTGAACAGTCACATTTCATAAGGGCTGATAATAGCAGCTTTCTCCCTCACAGGAACTGATACCAGTCAAACAAATGCAGCGTTCCTTCTGATGTCTCATATCGTTTATTAGGGGAGGCGACAGATGCTACTGTAGATGACAGCAAAAGCAGAAGTTCAAAGAGGAAAGACCAACATGACAATATAGATCATTCTGCAGTATATTTTTAAATATATTTATGATCCTAAATAATTTCAGCAAAAACCCAGAAAAACATACTCATAGTGACATCAGAATATTTTTTGGTTTGATTACTGAGAGTTTGTGGCTTCTGCTAAATCGGTCATTATTGTTTGTTTTTTGTTTTTTATTTTGATTTCATTTGTTTTATGCATGTTTCAAAACAAGTTTATGAAATGGATGTTAAGTCTAAGTAGAAATAATATGTGTGTGTAAGAAGAATTGGCTCAATTGGCCATCTTGGTCGAACTTAGGCTGAATTATTTTATTATATAAATGGAAACACATTACAACTTAGGTCCAAACAAACAAGGAAGTGTTTTTTTTTTCTTTTTTAAAAACTAATACAAAACTAGTTTCACTATTCTACCTTCATAGTCCTACTTAACCCTCTCTTACCTCTTCTGCTCCTCAGGGCTACTGTTTTATTTTTGTTGTTTTTTTTAAAATCTTTTCTTATGCTTTTTAATTTAAGATAAATGTGCAGTTGACGTTAATGAGGAAGGTTAGACAAGAAGCAATAACACATTAAATAGTTTATCACTATGAGAAGCAAACTGCTACATGAAACATCTTCAGTGATGTAGGAGATGTTATTGTGATGTTGTGTCTGTCCTGATTTTTTGTATTCTTGGAATGCAGTTGCTCCAAGCTCCATACCTGCACGCACCACCACAAATTTGAGCACAACTACAGTAGTCAGCCCAACTTCCACCTCCTCAACTCCACGCACCACGGCAACTCCTGCCGTGTCTTCAAACACGCCAGCAGCTGCCTGCACCTTCACTCGACAAACCCTTCCTCAAGTGCCTCAAGTCAGGCACTCATTCCAACTACCACATCTGCTGGTAATGTATTTAGCCTCAGTTTACAGTTTAGTTTTGCCACATTAGTGTTGCATTTGGCATGATATTTTCCTGAAATGGAAGTTAGGCTTCATGTCAGGTAAGGCTGTTGCAAAATAGAGTATTTCTGCCAGAATGTGACCTCCATGATCTTTGTCCTCCAGTCAGTACCAATCCTGCAAGCACCTCGAATGAGACCACACCCACAACCACTTCAACCAGCAAACAAACAGACCCTCAAGCAATCAGCAATGTAACTCAGACCTCACCTGCAATCATCCAGTCCAACACCACAGTGACTCCTACCACTAAAGGTTGGAATTTTATCATTCAGATAGGATTGTAATAAGATTGTGTTGTGCATACTCTCGCGCTGTGGATAAAAGGGATACAAATACTCTATAAGTTAAAGGCACATGCTTTACCTTTAGTGTGTTATGGAAGTATTTTAAATTACTTGTGTTGTTTAACTAAATGTTCATGTTTTTTTGTGTGTTTTATTTATCTCTAATTTCATTTGAATGTGTCCTCCACCCTGCACCAGCCATGACACCTGCACCTCCACAGTGTGAGTATCACTTTAAAAGATAATACAACTAATGTTGTTTTAATGTTTGTATTTCTCTCTTACTTTACAATGAATATGTTGAAAGTGGAGTGTACAGAATGATCCTCGGCATACACAGGAACATTTTCAACATCTATATGAGGCAGGTTAAAATAAATGGCAGGTGGTTCATCTTACTAACAGGTTTTACTGTGTATTGTTTTTGCAGGTTCTTACACTGTTACACCCTTCAAGTCTGGCTTCCAGATCAACATTGTAAACTCTCCCACTGGTACCTACTCCATAAATGTGAAAGAAGAAGGCCAAAATGAGATTGTATACAAACAACCTGTTCAGCACTCCAATCCAAACTTAATATCACAACATGATATCACACACCTGAAGCCCTGTACTGTCTACGAGCATAAAGTGGCATTTGACTATGCTGGCAAGGAAATACCCTGTAACCACAGTGATAATAAAACAGTGATGACAGAGAACATGAGTGAGTAAAGTAATTCATACTCTTGTATTGTATTTCTCTTTTAACTTTAGAAATGAATGAAAATGGGAGAGACATTTGTGCATCACTTCTATATTTCAGCTAAAGATGACATTAAACTTGGCAGCTGTACCCCTGGATATCTTTGTTACCGGAGTGACTGGGACATCAGCTTTGTGAACATAACAGCAAATAAAACTGAAGCCATGCAATGCCCAAATGACGATAAAACATTCTGTATCAGACTTGATTACGATAAATTTTGCACAGATTTGAATACAGCTGTCACTTCAGAAAACTGTGCAGCATTTTCCTTTAACAGACACATCAGTGCTGGTATGTATAACACAGTCTACCTGTATTTTTAAATGCATGTTATGTAGATCTTCTTTCATCATGTTTTATATATATGTGCTTTTTTCTCTTTTTCAGCTGAATTTTTAAATCCAAGTATTATAAATCAGACTGCTCCCACTAAACTTCCTGCCAACATCAAACACACACATTTGCCTCCAAAATGCATCGATCTCACCATTGATTATATCTGTTCTGGTAAGTGGTCAGACTGAAAGTAGAGTGGTTTTGTTTGTCAGCAACATTATAAATGGATTTATATGGATAAATATGGTGATTCAAATATGCATTTCCATTGTTTTATACTCATAGTGTAAAAGAGATAAAGATGTAGAGTGGAGTAATTTTTGCAGGGGTAGAAAAACATATTTTTCTAATAACTGTAGTGACATAAATTGTGTCTTCTGGTATGAGAGGAAGGTGGTGGTGAGGTATCGCTTTGTGCACTCTGTGAATCAGTTTTGAATAGAACATCGATTTTTGTTTTGAATGTCTAAATGTAAACTGTTTATAACTAATTCTGAGGTACAAATATTAGTTGATGGAGAAATGTTGTCACCCTTCTGTCTCCTCAGATTCTCACAATAATCCCATACTGGAGTCTGAGCTTGAGCCTTTCACAGACTACACCTGTACTGGTCAGATCAAGGAAAAAACTGTCACCAACAATGTCACCAACTATGTCACCATTAAAAACACAACTGCTATCCATGTCAAGATTGACTGTGGTATGTTGTTGCAATGATAGTTTTAAATCTGAGATACTAAAGACCAGATTGCTCAGTTCAGTGTTAAAGATGTGTGATGTGTTCCAACAGATCTTGAAATAAAAACACAAAGCAGCTCAACTGATACCTCCATTGAGTTGAGCTGGACAACAACCAGTCAAAACTGTCAAGAGGTCCCCAAACATAAGGATCTTTCATACGAATGCAGTTGTGATCCTGTGGATTCGACACGGGACAAGAAACACAGTAATGAATGTAAGTAAAATTTTAAAAATCTTTTCCATTTTAGAATAACGTACATTTTGGAGTCTTGCAGATTAACTTGCTGGTCAGTTTATATGAAAAATCAGATATACAGTGTAAACATTTGAAACTTCCAGTGGCCTCAAGTTTATCATTTTTTCCTCTGTGCTCACATTTTAGCACATTGAGGGATAGTAGGTGTAAATAAACTGAGATGAAACAAAAAGTCACACTTTGGTATAAGTTAATAAAAAATGAAATCAATTAAATGTGACACAGAAATAATATTGAAATTGAAGTTATTGCCATTGAAAAAGATGGTGAGAAATTGTGATTACAGCTTAAATTGTTGCCCTTCATATAATTTGCTGGTTATATATTTGAAATAGTTTTGAGAAAGTGTGATATTAGTTGATTCTCTGTCTGCTGGCCATGTAGTACATAGTGTTTACAAAAGTTTTACCTTGCAGGACCAGTCAGTGATCTACAGTCACAGTGACTGTAGATGATTATTATTATTACTATTCATAGATGATTTTGATATCTATGTTCTTTTCAGTTAATGAGTAACTTGACAAATGTTTCTTAACTTTAGGTTCAGTCTTTTTTCATCTCTTTTTATGTTTCTGTTGTTATTAAATTGGACACCAAAAATTGCTAATGAAAACTTAACTGTTACAGCTACAGTTAACAAACAGCCACCAGGAGGAACATGTCAGTTTTCTGGACTGAAACCATTCACCGATTACACCTGTAAAGTCCAACCCACGTACAAAAACAAGAAAGTTCTCCAACCAACTGAACATAAAGTGAAAACTGAGGCTGGAGGTAAGTAAACAGCAAACTGTGTTAGGAAAATATTACAGTCAACACTTATAATTATATTTAGTTCAAAAGGGCTAAAAAGGCAATTCATGATATAATGTACATAGTTGAATATTAAGTCGGGATGACTATGTATCAGTAAAAGTAACAGTTTTAACAACAGCACAGAAACTGAGAATATTTGGGGAGAAAATTGATAACACATATTGAACTACAACTCCATTAATGTTTAATATGGTGTCTAAATTAATCGTGTCAGTTTTGGGCATTGACTCAACACAAAATTTACTGTAATGAATTGTTAAGGTATTATTTAACAAAAGGACAGTAATCATAATTCGAAATGCAATTTATCTTACATTTTATCATAAGAATAATGATAACTAGAAAATTCCTGCAGCAGAAATTTTGAGAGTGACACGGGCCGGTGCCGGTGGGTCATGTGTGAGGAGCCCCAGCAGCTGATGGGGAACACTTATCAGGGAGGAGCTGATGGTATTTGTGTCATTGATGCTCTGTTATGATTCCAGTGGGATGGCTGTTAATTATTAGTGCTGATCAATAATTACACTTAGTGTGTTTGAAACATGAAAATATATATAAACATATATATAATTCTAATAATACTATATATTACATTGACTTTTAAGTCATGATGTGGAGTCACAACATGTACATAATAAATATAATTTATGGGTTTTCTACATCATCAGGAGCACATCTGTACATTATGAATACATTTCTTAATACATTTCAAATATTGAAACAGAACACACCTTAGACCAACAGTTGTTTTTCATGTGTTTATTTATATGACAATCTGCCCTTTCACCCTCAAATGTGATTAGAGAAACTGCCCCATAAAAACCTTTTACATGGACAAAATGAAAGAAACTTTAGGAGGAGCAGCAGAAGTGGGATGTCTGTTATGGGACTGACAGAGGAGGGAAATTTGGCTGCAGGGTGATCGTCTTGCATGTTCTCTGAAAATACACAAAAACAAAGAAATCAGTAAGACAGACAACATTATGGTAGCATGAATTAACTCAAATTAAACTCATCCTCATGGATACATTTATAAATGCTCCTTACTTGTCTATATATTACTTGTCTATATACATACACACATATATATACATACATACATATATATATATATATACATACATGTATATATTCAACCAGCAAGTTTTTTCTTGATGTGAAATGACACAGGCATCTATCAGAAGATAATAAGAGGATGTAAAAGAGGCACCGTGTGGAAATAAATATTTCTCAGCTTTTATTTTCCAGTCAAAATAATATGCTTGAATAAAAGTAACTTTAAGACAAAATTCGCGCAAGGGGTATGAATCATTTCAGGCTTGACTGTATGTATATAGTCCAATAGATAGTATAATATAGATATGAAGCAATATATACGTAGTTCTCCTAAAAGAAGGTTTTTTTCTCATAGCGGACTTTTACTTGTAAGAAAATAATCTGAATACTTCTTCAACCAGCAGCATTACGTTACCACACTAACAGTATTTACGGCACGAAGGTCAGTTTTAATCTGTGATATCATCTACCTGTTTGGTCAGTGAGCCTCACTGCCGTTCAAATACACCAGACTCCTTTGACAGAAAGACTAAATTTACTTAGCAGAGCACAGATCTACCACACAGTCTCTTTTTTGGCATTAATGTGAGGTACTTTGCTTCACGAAGGGATCTGATAACTTCTTCAACCGCTGAAACTCACCCAGTCACACACACAGACTAAGCAGCTAGCTGCGCTACAGCAGCACCTCCCGTTACCTTACCATCTTAAATGTGTGTTTTTTTCAAAGGAGTCTGGCGCTGCTATATAGCGCGGCTATTTTCGCTTAACGTAAACAAAACGGACCTTACTTTTCAACAGAGACGGTCTATCTCAATACAAATCATATTAGTGATGTCCTCAAACACTTTTCACATCACTCTGAAAGTGACAGAAGCAAACTCAGCACTTTAATGGACGTTGACAGCACACTGAGTCACAGTTTAGCTATATGTATAGTGTTCTTGCTCAGCACCGACTGTATATTTTTTGTACATATTAATAATTTATTCCCAAAAATATGAGAGAATAATGTCTAGATTCAAGAATAATGTAGGCTAATGCTACTAAGATAACAAAGTTGAAGAGAAAAATATTCACTTACCTCAATCAGATGACTGTTGACTTTGTGGTTGGTGAAGCGCCCTCTAATTCAGGCAGATTAGCTAGCACACTTAGCTCCGTGCACATAGCTTCGCACACACCGGGACACTCACATGCACGCCCGCAGGCACGCCCACACGCAACCCCACACACATACATGGAGATTTACTCTGCTCCCCATGGCAACCCGTGCATGTGTGCGTCCTCGTACGCGTGCGTGTGTGTGTTGGTGTGTAAATTTGTCAAAGTAGCTAAAAATGTTAGCTCCGTGAGCCTGTCAAAAAAGGTTTTTTTGTGAAGGAACCGTAAATCCTATCAGAAATCTGAGCAGACCAGGACCACCACAAGATCTTTCTGCACAATACTGGTGATCTTCAAGTCCCTAGACTCAAAAATGTTGACAGGAGAGCGAGAGAAAAAAGGGTGTCAGTTCAGCTCTTCTCCTGAAATCTCCTCCTTAATTAATATGGGAGTCTATGGGACAGTTGGTCAGTAAACCCTTCACAAAAGGGCTGACAGTTCAAATTCTGTTTGTGTCTGAGCTACAGTTGGCGATTTAAATGACAGAGCACAAGCGTGCCTACTACTGTGGAAAAAATTATTTGTGTAGACCAAAATATGTGGCTGAAAGGACGATTTATCCAGAAATTTTTCAGAAAAATTTAAATAGCTTCTTCCACTCTAAGCAATGACATCACGCACTCTAGCACTGAACATTCCAGCAATACACACTAATGTTAAACTCAAAATTTATCTAAAATTGCACATGAAACTTTAAAAGTCACAGATCAAAAAGTATAAAATATACTCAAAAAGTTGAATACAAGTTTAATAGCGGACAACTTTGTGAACATTTTAAAGTTTGAATGAAGTCTGTAGCTCAAAGTATGGCGAAGTAGTTGAAGCTTGAAATTGGCCCTAAAATGTGGACATTTTTTGACCCCTCCCCATTCATTTCCTATGGGAAATTTCTCGCAGTTTTTCGCGACTTACGTCGCGAAAAATTTCAATATCCTCACCAAAAGTCATAGCACACCATTCCCGAATGAGCCGCACGTTTTGATGTATAATTCGCATGGGTTTTCTCAAAGCTGCGGGACAAGTTACGTGCCAAAATTTTGTACGGAAGAGGAATAATAAGAAGTGGAAGAAACATGACGAATACTACGCTCCATTGCTATTGCATAGCTATGGAGCGTAGTGACTCGTGCAATACCCCGTGTCACTAATAAGAAGTGGAAGAAACATGACGAACTAGAAAATTCCTGCAGCAGAAATTTTGAGAGTGACACGGGCTGGTGCCGGTGTGTCATGTGTGAAGGAGCCCAGCAGCTGATGGGGAACACTTATCAGGGAGGAGCTGATGGTGTCATTGATGCTCTGTTATGATTTCAGTGGTATGGCCGTTAATTATTAGTGCTGATCAATAATTACACTTAGTGTGTTTGAAACATGAAAATATATATAAACATATATATAATTCTAATAATACTATATATTACATTGACTTTTAAGTCATGATGTGGAGTTACAACATGTACATAATAAATATAATTTATGGGTTTTCTACATCATCAGGAGCACATCTGTACATTATGAATACATTTCTTAATACATTTCAAATATTGAAACAGAACACACCTTAGACCAACAGTTGTTTTACATGTGTTTATTTATATAACAATCTGCCCTTTCACCCTCAAATGTGATTAGAGAAACTGCCCCATAAAAACCTTTTACATGGACAAAATGAAAGAAACTTTAGGAGGAGCAGCAGAAGTGGGATGTCTCTTATGGGACAGACAGAGGAGGGATATTTGGCTGCAGGGTGATCGTCTTGCATGTTCTCTGAAAATACACAAAAACAAAGAAATCTGTAAGACAGACAACATTATGGTAGCATGAATTAACTCAAATTAAACTCATCAACATGGATACAACCAGCAAGCTTTTATTTTCCAGTCAAAATAATATGCTTGAATAAAAGTAACTATAAGACAAAATTCGCGCAAGGGGTATGAATCATTTCAGGCTTGACTGTATGTATAAAGTCCAATAGATAGTATAATATAGATATGAAACAACATATACGTAGTTCTCCGGGTGTGTAATTTTAAATCGGGTGTTTATATGAACAGTAAAAGAAGGTTGTTTTTTTATCTCACCGAAAAGGATTTCTCGCAGTGGGCATTTACTTGTAAGAAAATAATCTGAATACTTCTTCAACCAGCAGCATTATGTTACTACACTAACAGTATTTACAGCACGAAGGTCAGTTTTAATCTGTGATATCATCTACCTGTTTGGCCAGTGAGCCTCACTGCCGTTCAAATACACCAGACTCCTTTGACAGAAAGACTAAATTTACTTAGCAGAGCACAGATCTACCACACAGTCTCTTTTTTTGGCATTAATGTGAGGTACTTTGCTTCACGAAGGGATCTGATAACTTCTTCAACCGCTGAAACTCACCCAGTCACACACACAGACTAAGCAGCTAGCTGCGCTACAGCAGCACCTCCCTTTACCTTACCATCTTAAATGTGCGTTTTTTTAAAAGGAGTCTGGCGCTGCTATATAGCGCGGCTATTTTCGGTTAACGTAAACAAAACGGACCTTACTTTTCAACAGAGACGGTCTATCTCAATACAAATCATATTAATGATGTCCTCAAACACTTTTCACATCACTCTGAACGTGACAGAAGCAAACTCAGCACTTTAATGGACGTTGACAGCACACTGAGTCACAGTTTAGCTATATGTATAGTGTTCTTGCTCAGCACCGACTGTATATTTTTTGTACATATTAATAATTTATTCCCCAAAATATGAGAGAATAATGTCTAGACTCAAGAATAATGTACGCTAATGCTACTAAGATAACAAAGTTGAAGAGAAAAATATTCACTTACCTCAATCAGATGACTGTTGACTTTGTGGTTGGTAGCAGCGCCCTCTGATTCAGGCAGATTAGCTAGCACACTTAGCTCCGTGCACATAGCTTCGCACACACCGGGACACTCACACGCACGCCCGCAGGCACGCCCACACGCAACCCCACACACATACATGGAGATTTACTCTGCTCCCCATGGCAACCCGTGCATGTGTGCGTCCTCGTACGCGTGCGTGTGTGTGTTGGTGTGTAAATTTGTCAAAGTAGCTAAAAATGTTAGCTCCGTGAGCCTGTCAAAAAAGGCATTTTTGTGAAGGAACCGTAAATCCTATCAGAAATCTGAGCAGACCAGGACCACCACAAGATCTTTCTGCACAATACTGGTGATCTTCAAGTCCCTAGACTCAAAAATGTTGACAGGAGAGCGAGAGAAAAAAGGGTGTCGGTTCAACTCTCCTCCTGAAATCTCCTCCTTAATTAATATGGGAGTCTATGGGACAGTTGGCCGGTAAACCCTTCACAAAAGGGCTGACAGTTCAAATTCTGTTTGTGTCTGAGCTACGGTTGGTGATTTAAATGACAGAGCACAAGTGTGCCTACTACTGTGGAAAAAATTATTTGTGTAGACCAAAATATGTGGCTGCTAGGACGATTTATCCAGAAATTTTTCAGAAAAATTTAAATAGCTTCTTCCACTCTAAGCGATGACATCACGCACTCTAGCACTGAACATTCCAGCAATACACACTAATGTTAAACTCAAAATTTATCTAAAATTGCGCATGAAACTTTCAAAGTCACAGATCAAAAAGTATAAAATATACTCAAAAAGTTGAATACAAGTTTAATAGCGGACAACTTTGTGAACATTTTAAAGTTTGAATGAAGTCTGTAGCTCAAAGTATGGCGAAGTAGTTGAAGCTTGAAATTGGCCCTAAAATGTGGACATTTTTTGACCCCTCCCCATTCATTTCCTATGGGAAATTTCTCGCAGTTTTTCGCGACTTACGTCGCGAAAAATTTCAATATCCTCACCAAAAGTCATAGCACACCATTCCCGAATGAGCCGCACGTTTTGATGTATAATTCGCATGGGTTTTCTCAAAGCTGCGGGACAAGTTACGTGCCAAAATTTTGTACGGCTTTGCCCGAGTCACTACGCTCCATTGCTATTGCATAGCTATGGAGCGTAGTGACTCGTGCAATACCCCGTGTCACTAATAACAATAGTGACTCGGGCAAAGCTCCATTGCTATTGCATAGCTATGGAGCGTAGTGACTCGTGCAATACCCCGTGTCACTAATTAGGAACGATGTACTTTATAGTATTACTTGTCCTGTCTTATTTTAATTAAATGATGATAAATACTTGATCATAACTGAAATAGGAGCCATGTACAAAACATGTATCTACATGATGAAGTGCAGAAATTCCCAGTAAGGATAATTTTGCATCTGATCTACTGCATCAGTTTGACTGTAATATTGCCTCTGGTTGGTTTTACAATTGTAATGAGTGTTAATTTCCGGTGCAGGAGAAATATTGTTGTTGCAGCTGAACTCAATTCTTTAATACACAGTAATTATAGACCTCAAATTCCTACAACAAACAACAACAATGGTTATTCTCTGTTTTTTTTCACAATGAGCAGAAATCTACAAGCTTTAGTTAGTCATGAGCTGTTTATAAATTATAATAAAATTCTTCATTTAATTTATGATGCCAATCAACACAGTATCACTAATGAGCTTAATCAGTGTTAAAACTACTGGTATTTTAAACTCAACAATCACTTTAACTGTGAATAAGCATAAAGTGAAGGAAAATATGTTGGGTACCAGACAGTATTTCCGAGTTGGTGCAAAGTAATCCAGAGCATAATGTGATTAAAGTAACCTGTCCTCATGGGAACAATTTCCATGGGCCTGAGGAGATATACATTGCAACTCTTAGTTATGGTGATGTCATTCAGAAGATAGATAAACAAAACAAAATTTGAATTTGAATTAAAAAATTAAGCTACTCTACGACCTACAAAGTGTCAGATAGACCTCTGTATGTGTGGTCTTGATTAATGTCACAAATTCCTCAGATTAAACATTTCATTCAGATTTACCTTATGTATCAATTTCTGTTCATTTTAATCTTTCACATAAATGCCACCACTTTCATATTTTTTTGTCATAACCACAATTTTTCAGACCATTACAAAGTTGTCATTCGTATTGTGGTGTTCTTCATCATATGTGTGGTGCTGGTTGTGGTCGTCTACAAGATCTACATGATGAAGTGCAGAAATTCCCAGTAAGGATAATTTTGCATCTGATCTCCTGCATCAGTTTGACTGTAATATTGCCTCTGGTTGGTTTTACAATTGTAATGAGTGTTAATTTCCGGTGCAGGAGAAATATTGTTGTTGCAGCTGAACTCAATTCTTTAATCACATTGATAAAGACAGAGATGAAACATGAAATATTTGATTTATCCAGTCTGTATGTTGCAACATGAATATGCACTATATACAGCAGGATACAGCACTCGTACATACACACTATGTAATTCTCTGAAGCCAAACTTTACTACGTATTTTCTCCACAGGAATGTGAATGATGATATGATGCTTGAACCAACAGACAGTGAGTAAACTTTAGTTGTCCTGTTCTTCCTACATTATAGGTAGCAAACAGCAATTACTTTCAGCAGCTACAAATGATTGATGTTTTTTGAGCTGTTAGGTTATTAGATCCCTTGTTAATAGTAGAAAGATCACCAGTTAGAGGTTCTGTATTGTGTACAGTATTACAATAACTTTTAATATAACTTGTAGTGTTAAAGTCACTTAGATAAACCTTTTTATGTAATGTAAAGTTGCATTATTTCCTGTTTTTCTTATTTTCTGTTGTAGTTTATGAAAATGTGCCTAGATCTTAATGGCATCAGAACGAAGCTCATTCATGAACGCAGGCCTGACGGAGCTGCCTACCAAATCATCATTTACTCTTGCTGAGTTATTCAGTAAGTTCAATACTGAGGCCTTTTAACTTGTGAACAATGGAACTCAGTGCGCTTAAAGTTGATAATGGCTTGTTCAACTCTGTTCTGTTTGCCTTAACTGATTGTGTTTTTGTTCTCACTTTGTTGGATTATACAGATATTTTTTGTTGTTTTAATATGCATTTTGCATCAAGCTAAGACTAAGAAAATCATATTGCACAAATTATTATTAGATTCTTACCATACTGAAAGGCAGGCATCTTTGATCATCTCCTTAATCATTAACATTATCATTGTAACAGTTTCAACTATGCTGAAGTCAAAACTGGATCAAGCATTTGCTATTAATATTACCAGTGTTCAACTAGCAGATTATTAAAGTATTTTAAAATCACGCTTTTACCGCTTTCTACCTGTATAGAAATGCTTTTACATTATTTTAACTTGTGTTTTATTTCTCTGTTGTCATCATGTTGCCTATTAATATTTCAGTGACTAGTTTTATACATGCCAATCAACGCCACTTAAAGAAAAGTAAAGTAAAAGCAGCAGCATGTAGATTTCATCTCCAGGCAATAAATGTTACAGGTGGAGTTTGTATGTTGTGATGTATGTTATGTCTTATCATTTTTTTTACAAACAGATGCCATTTTTCTGTGTGTGTTTGTGAGCTACATATAACATTTTATATTTGTATGACCCTTATGAAAATGGAACATGATATCAAATAAGCCTCTGCTGTGTCTCTGCTAATATTATTAATAGTGCATTGCTGTTATCATAATTAACAATGCAGTAATTTGTTTAATGGTGCAATCAGGCAATCCTGACTGACATGTTCACATGGACATATCTGTAAATCATTGAGTGTCCTTATTGAGCAGGAAAAAGAGCCAATACTATGTGGCATGTGGAAAGGAATTTTTTCACATTATTTGTTGGGTCATATAATGATAAGTTAATGATCCCAGCATGTGGCCATTCCATCAAAGATGTATATTATATACACAGCCTTGTTTTCTAAAGCAGCCTCTTCCTTATAAAAGACACAACTGCTCAGAAGTTACAGGTCTGAAACTTCTGTCATGGTGTCTTTGGGCTTGATTTCTGGTGACATAGACATTACCAGGTGTGTGTTCTTTTTTATTACTGTATTTCTTGGCAAAGTGATGCCCTGAAGGGTACATGTACAATAAAAACATGTTGTGACTAAGATTTGTTTGAATAATTTGATGGGATGTGCATATTACCCATTAAAACCAGGTGAGAGCTCCAAGCACATGTCAAAAACAAATTTGAAAGCTTTATTGCATTTAGTTAGCATACAAGGCAATGACGATTTTACATGAAATGTTCAGAACAACCAATCAATTGTTCTGAAGCCAAGCCAATACAATTAACACAATTGCCTGTGTATTATTATTATTATTATTATTATATATAATAAACAATTCCAGGAGGTTCCCAGCAAAAAGTGGAATAATTTATGTTCACTATAATTCCATCCATAAGTAACACAATGACTATTTTGGTCATTGTGGGGCCCTGGGACCAGATCTTTTCAAATGGAGGTCCATGGTCTAATTTGTGTCAGTTTAGGGGTTCTTGACTTGAAAAAGTTTGAAAACCACTGCAGAGTGTTCAAAGTTCCACAATATGTGGCCGAGACAAACTCTATTCAAGCCTACTTTTAACGATTTTATTTAATTAAAATTTAAGACAAATTAACATAAATTATCGTGTTACACCAGTTTCTGAGGAATTTCCACACTTTGTGCTACGTGTACTAAACTTGAATCGAACCTTTGAGAATGACTATGCAAATAACCACAAACATCACAAAACTTAGGCAACCACCTCAAATTCTGAGGCAATACAGGAACTGTGTTCATGCATTTTGCAGAAATCATTTCATAACAAACTCAAAGAGTGATTAAAAAGAATATCACACTCTGATGTAAGTGACAAATGAAGAAAAGCTCACTATTTTGTGCGAAATGATTTTACAATCTATTCGGTCCAATAGCATTTGGTAAGCCCAGAAGAGCCATATGATTAAATCGTTTTATCCCCATTCAAGTGAGCAGAGAGTCAACCGGAAGTTAGTCGGCTCGGCCAGCAGAAGTCTCATGAACACATGCTCTATGGAACCAACAAAAAGGCACCGTGAAGAACATCTTTGTATTTTTTGTACAGCAGGAAGTCAATTTTTGGCTTCATGCACCACTGAGCAAATTTCATAGGACTGAGCTGGCACCATCTAGTCTGGTCTTCCAGTACTTACAATACATCCATGATCTTGTGAGGCACTTGTCTGCAGCAATATGGTAGGTGACAATCACAATGGTCAACCATGGTGATCAACCATATGTAGGAAGTCATGTGACAACATGTTACAGTGGTCAGCAATAGAGCTAAACATATTAAAATCTGTCATTAAAAGACTTGTTGAAAAGACATGTGAAACTGAGTTAATTTTTAAAATTTTTTGGGATGAAATGGAACAATGATTGTGAGCTGGGCTTATCACTCAACGTCAGTGGGAGCAAATCATTGCCGTCTGGTTTCAAAATCTGATGGAAAGACATATACCAGAGGTGTGGAGGCTGTTGTAGCAGCAGATTAATGTCCCTGGTATCACAACCATTGGTCACTGTCACATGTGGAGAAATGTTAGTTATCCACATACTTAGGCAGGGCATTTAGAGCTGCTGCCTAGTAAATAGGAGTGTTAATTAAAAAAAGGAGTATTAAGCAATAAATCTTTTGAGTTATACTGCAGGCCTATATGTTCTTGTATGGTCATTGGAAATATTGCAAATTTCACAAAATTGAATGTTAATATAATTTTGTATTAAACTAAATAATGTTTAATGATTTTTAAGTAAATACTTTTAAAAAATGTTTTAAGATGAAAAATGAATGAAAAAATGACAGGGATGCAAAAAAAGTACTTCTGGTTTTGTTCGTTCTGGTGAACTTAATTTAAATTTATATGCAATGATTGTAGTCTAGTTTTGAGGGGGGAAATGTCACAAGACTTCCTGTATCTGGTTGATCATTGTTGTTTAGAGCTTATTACTGCAACTAGATGCTTTTAATGACGTGGGTCCCCCACTCAAACGTACATTCACACACTGCAACTCCTGGATATGGCAGGTCTCTGCAGTATCAAGATGCTCCTCTGGGCTGGGGTCATTGTTGTAGCTGTCTGTAAGTAACTTTATTTATTATTTCAAATAAAATATAAAGTGCTGAAGGATATGATAGATTAAGTAGTATGAGTAACAAAATAGATTAATTTTGTATTCCTCTAACGTGTTGTAGAAGTGTCTCTAAAATTATTCATATAAATTAATCCTTTTTATTTAAGTGCATTTTCTTGTTCTCCCAAATCCACAGTGTGAATATATTTTTTCATCTATCTGTTTTAGCATTACATATTTATAATATATAAAACATATTTATAATGGTGTTTGGTATTTGGATTTCTCTCACTTGTAAGGAATGCAATCGATGAAGAATTAAATTTTAAATCCTACATAAAGAAGGTGAACAAAGCAGCTTTCTTTCAATTAAGGAATATTATAAAGGTACGGCCGTTCCTATCCCAACAAGATGCTGAAAATATTTCAAGTAGATCAGACAACTGTAATTCTCTTTTTACCGGTCTTCCAAAACAATCCATTGATAAACTTCTATTGTTCTCAGTATACCTGTTCTTACCATTTGCTGCCTCTTTTTGTTGCTATTCATTTGATTGATTGGTTGTATCACGCAGTATTTTAACTTATTCATTTTCTTGTTTTTTCACCCTATTGTAAAGCTACACCCCCGAGTGAAATATGCTATATAAATAATGTTTATTATCATGTTTATTATATTATTGAACATTGTTAAACTTTAAAAAAATGTTTTTATAAAGGAACCAAATTTACTGCACACTGTCAATCACTTATTCTCCCTTTGATAATGTATCAGCCCTCGGATGTTCATCAATTTTCTCAAGTGCAAGAATTTTGTGTTACCTGCAAGATTTTTTATTTTAATTAACAGACATTAGACTAGAACTGCAAAAGTAGCCGGGTTTATGACCATGACTGAAATCATCAAATTAAGTTGTTGACCCTGTGCTTTATACGCCCAACCAGGTTAAATAAACCATAACGAATCCAATAATGATTGATACCTTTCTCTTTTGTAATTCCAGGTTAAAAATGTTACCTATGCCTACTCATGCCTAATATATTAGATTTCATGATATTTGTGATGTTTATAATTTTACATTCTAATTACTAAATTAATCCGCTCACTTTTTGCTTTATACTGTTTTATTGCCACAGCAACACCAAAGCCAGCATGTACCGCAAAATGTCCTGAAATGATCACACTGTTTTCAGATAAAAAACAACAGTGTGCGCTGTGCTCAATGAGTCACAGACATATGTTGTCACACTTGTAAGTTTGTTTGACATTTAAATTGAATAATAGAGATTTAGAGTGTTTAGAGTGACCAGGATGTTCATATGAACACAAAAAACAATTCATATCCTCAACAAGCTAAACAAAGACTGGCTACAGAATCAACAGGTCAAAATCACGTTGAATTATTTCTATGAAATAATTACCAATACAGCAATGTAAAAAATACTCCATTACAAGAACATTATATGAAAAATCCTACTTTAGTAAAAGTACATAAGTTTTAGAAGCTAAATGTACTTTAAATATTGAAGTAAAAGTCATCTATCTGATTGATATCATTTCTATATGTGGCATTGTTAGATTATTAATACTGAAGCATCAGTGTGTAAGCAGCATGTTACTGTTATAGCAAGTTTCAACTACTTTATATACACTAGGCTAGTTTAGTTCAGTGGTTCCCAACCTAAGGAGGCCCGACCAAATGACTGCATGGTTAAAACTATATTGAATTATAAATATTAAACAGTATCCAATTTAGTTTGAAAAGAAAGTTTTGTTGAGCAGTATTTAAACCCCACATTTATGCAACTAATTTGCGATAGCTATTTTCATTCACTAGTGCCAATGCATGAAGTAGTGTGATGTTCATATAGTGCAAAAAAGGAGGATACACTACATAATGTTTCTGCACATTACATTTAGTTATATTGCTTCATTCTGTTTTCATCCAAGTGAAAAAATAGAGAAAAAACAACAACAGTATATCCCTGTCCTGTACCTCTTACACCTCTGCTGATATCAGCTACAGCCAGTTTTAATAAAACAAAACAAAGAACCTACAAAATCCCTGTTTATGATGTATGTATATTTTTGTTATTCTGCATAGTAGTAATATACACCCCTTCATTATAAGTGTGTAAATCTCTTTCTCTTTTGTAATTCCAGGTCAAAATTCATCAGGTGAGTGACTGCAAATAAATTCTCCTAATATATAAGATTCAGTTGTAATTCTAATGTTTATAATGTATATTTCTACCATCAGCTGTGCTTTACCATGTGTCATACCTTCACCTCAGCCTCTCTTTACCTCAAGCTCATTTTTCACTGTCTCAACTCTTCATGTTTGTAGCGTCAACAAAGCCAACATCTTGTCTAAAATTAGATTAAATTAACACAGCCTTTAAATGGATATTATGTACTCATAATTGGAAACCCAAAAAGTGGATACCCAAGTTCTAGGAAATTGTCATAGTTGCCAAAATTAAGTAATGTTTAACACAAAAAAACAAACAAACAAAAAAAAACCCACAACTAACTCCACCAACGACACACAAATAAACTATAGGAGAAAATATCACTACATGATAAACAGGTCAAAACTATACTGAATTATTATATGAAACATAGAATGTGCAATTTTATTTGAAAAGAAAATGTTTGCTCGGCTGTATGAAACTTAAAACTCTCCCATCACAATCAACCTCTTGCCAATATTTTTTTATATTTTTAAAAGTTTGGATTTTAAACTGTCACATTTAGGGATGCCAGCTTTCTCCCTCACAGGAAGAAGTAGATCAGTGGTAGTAATAGTAAGGAGGCAATTTGAGCATGATATTGTCAGGAAGGTATTATTTGATGCTTCTGGTTTTATGGAATTAAATGTGAGAGTTTATCATATAGTTTTCACAAGCAGGCCAAAAAAATTGAATGGGTCACAATTCTCCTATTGTTGGTAAACTGAGACTTCATCAGCTCTTTCTAGTATAAAATGTACAGTTCTGGCTGTCTAAAGTGTACTCTATAAAGCATTTAAGCTACTTATGCTATTGTGCATCTTGTTACACCTTTATCAATATAATGAGTCTCTGATACCAGTCAAACAAATGCAGTGTTCCCTCTGGTGTTCATCTCACATCACCTATTAGGGGAGGCGACAGATGCTACTGTAAATGACAACAAAAGCGGAAGTTCAACCAGGAAAGACCAACATGACAATATAGATCATCACACGGTATATTTTACATACTGTGATATATTTATGATGCTGAACAATTTAGCCAAAAACCAGCAAGACCTTCAATACTCAAAGTGAAATGATGGATGTTTAAGTCTATGGAGAAATAATATGTGTGTAAGAAGTTCTGGGCTGAATTGGCCATCTTGGTTAAATTTCTGCTGAATTATTTCATTATGCAAATGGAAACTGCATTACAGGGTAGGTCTAAAGAAAAAAGGAAGTGTTTTTTTTTCTTTAACAACTAATACAAAACTAAGTGCTAGTTCAAGCCATTCTAGTTTAGTCCTATTTAACTCTGTCTTACCTCCTCTGCTCATCAGAGCTACTGTTTTTTATTTTTCAATCTTTTCTTGTGCTTTTTATTCTTAAGACAAATGTGCACTTGACATTAATCCATCAACCATTTCCTCAAACAATTCAGACACCCTTCACAATTACTGCATCTGGTAATCTGGCTGATATTTAACCTCAGTTTTGCCACATTAGCGTTGCATTTGGTATGATATTTTCCTGAAATGGAAATTATTCATCATGTCAGGTAAGGCTGTTGTAATATAGAGTATTTCTGCATGAATGTGACCTCTGTGATCTCCGTCCTCCCACCATTACCAATCCTGCAAACACCTGAAATGAGACCCTAACCACAAACACTTCAACCAGCAACCAAACAGACCCTCAAGCAATCAGCAATGTAGCCCAGACCTCACCTCCAATCCCTGAGTCCAACACCACAGTGACTCCTACCACTAAAGATTGGAATTTTCTCATTTATATGGGATTGTAATAAGATTGTGTTGTGCATACACTCACACTGTGGATAAAAGGGTTACAACTACTCTATAAGTTAAAGGCGCATGCTTTACCTTTAGTGTGTTATGGAAGTATTTTAAATTACTTGTGTTGTTTAACTAAATGTTCATGTTTTTTGTGTGTTTTATTTATCCCTAATTTCATTTGAATATGTCCTCCACCCTGCACAAGCCAAGACACCTGCACCTCCACAGTGTGAGTATCACTTTAAAAGATAATACATCTAATGTTGTTTTAATGTTTGTATTTCTCTCTTACTTTACAATGAATACAGTGAAAGTGGAGTGTACAGAATGATCCTCGGCATACACAGGAACATTTTCAACATCTATATGAGGAAGGTTAAAATAAATGGCAGGTGGTTCATCTTACTAACAGGTTTTACTGTGTATTGTTTTTGCAGGTTCTTACACTGTTACACCCTTCAAGTTTGGCTTCCAGATCAACATTGTAAACTCTCCCACTGTTACCTACACCATAAATGTGAAAGAAGAAGGCCAAAATGAGATTGTATACAAACAACCTGTTCAGCACTCCAATCCAAACACGACATCACAACATGATATCACACACCTGAAGCCCTGTACTGTCTACGAGCATAATGTGGCATTTGACTATGCTGGCAAGGAAATACCCTGTAACCACAGTGATAATAAAACTACAGTGATGACAGGGAACATGAGTGAGTAAAATAATTCATACTGTTGTATTGTATTTCTCTTTTAACTTTAGAAATGAATGAAAATGAAAGAGGCATTTGTGCATCACTTCTATATTTCAGCTAAAGATGACATTAAACTTGGCAGCTGCATCCCTGGATATCTTTGTTACTGGAGTGACTGGGACATCAGCTCTGTGCAAATAACAGCAAATAATATTGAAGCCATGCGATGCCCAAATGACGATAAAACATTCTGTATCAGACTTGATTACGATAAAATTTGCACAGATTTGAATACAGCTGTCACTTCAGAAAAGTGTGCAGCATTTTCCTTTAACAGACACATCAGTGCTGGTATGTATAACACAGTCTACCTGTATTTTTAAATGCATGTTATGTAGATCTTCTTTCATCATGTTTTATATATATGTGCTTTTTTCTCTTTTTCAGCTGAATTTTTAAATGCAAATGAAATAAATCAAACTGCTCCCACTGAACTTCCTGCCAACATTACACACAGACATTTGCCTCCAAAATGCATCGATCTCACCATTGATTACATCTGTTCTGGTAAGTGGTCAGACTGAAAGTAGAGCGGTTTTGTTTGTCAGAAACATTATAAATGGATTTATATGGATAAATATGGTGATTCAAATATGCATTTCCATTGTTTTATACTCATAGTGTAAAAGAGATAAAGATGTAGAGTGGAGTAATTTTTGCAGGGGTAGAAAAACATATTTTTCTAATAACTGTAGTGACATAAATTGTGTCTTCTGGTATGAGAGGAAGGTGGTGGTGAGGTATTGCTTTGTGCACTCTGTGAATCAGTTTTGAATAGAATATTGATTTTTGCTTTAAATGTCCAAGTGTAAACTGTTTATAACTAATCTTAAATTGATGGAGAAATGTTGTCACCCTTCTGTCTCCTCAGATTCTCACAATAAAACCATGAATGTTTCTGATCTGGAGCCTTTCACAGACTACACCTGTACTGGTCAGATCAAGGAAAAAAATGTCACCAACAATGTTACCAACTATGTCACCATTAAAAACACAACTGCTATCCATGTCAAGATTGACTGTGGTGTGTTGTTGCAATGATAGCTTGTAATCTAAGATACTAAAGACCAGATTACTCAGTTCAGTGTTAAAGATGTGTGATGTGTTCCTACAGATCTTAACATAACAATACAAAACACCTCAACCAATACGTCCATTATGTTGAACTGGAAAACAACCAGTAAGAACTGTCAAGAGGTCCCCAAACATAAGGATCTTTCATACGAATGCAGTTGTGATCCTGTGGATTCGACACGGGACAAGAAACATGCAAAACGTAAGTAAATTTAACTTGCTGGTCAGTTTATATGAAAAGTATGATAAACAATGTAAACATTTGAAACTTCCAGTGGCCTCAAGTTTATCATTTTTTCTTCTGTGCTCACATTTTAGCACATTGAGGGATATTAGGTTTAAATAAACCGAGATGAAACAACAAGTCACACTTTGGTATAAGTTAATAAAAAATTAAATCAATTAAATGTGACACAGAAATAACATGAAATGACAGTGTTTAATAACCTTTTTGCCATTGAAAAAGATGGTGAAAAATTGTGATTACAACTAAAATTGTTGCCCTTCATATAATTTGCTGGTTATATATTTGAAATAGTTTTGAGAAAGTGTGATATTAGTTGATTCTCTGTCTGCTGGCCATGTAGTACATAGTATTTACAAAAGTGTTACCTTGCAGGATCAGTCAGTGATGTCACAGTGACATATTGATGATTTTGATATCTATGTTCTTGTCAGTTAATGGGTAACTTGACAAACGTTTCTCAACTTTAGGTTCAGTCTTTTTACATCTCTTTTTAAATGTTCCTGTTGTTAAATCTGACACGAAAAAACGCTAATGAAAACTAAACTGTTACAGCTACAGTTAACAAAGAGCCACCAGGAGGAACATGTCAGTTTTCTGGACTGAAACCATTCACCGATTACACCTGTAAAGTCCAACCCACCTACAAAATCAAGAATGTTGCCAAACCAACTGAACATAATGTGAAAACTAAGCCTGGAGGTAAGTAAACAGCAAACTGTGTTAGGAAAATATTACAGTCAACACTTATTAATGGTTATATTTAGTTCAAAAGGGCTAAAAAGGTTATGTATTATATTATGTACATAGTTGAATATTAAGTCAAGATGACCATGTGCCAGTAAAAGTAACAGTTTTAACAACAAACTGTGAATATTTGGGGCAATGGCGACTGGTGACTCAAAAAATTCGGGAGGACAGGAGGAAAACCAACATGAGATCTTACGAGCTGCATCAAACTATGTCATTGTTTCCCATCTGATGAAATTGGAGAGGTGGAAAAGAATTTTATATGCCAATAAAACAATTTGCTTTCAAAAACAAAAACCCCTGAGTGGTGAAAAGGCTGCTTCTTTATTTAGCATATACATATTGTTTTTAAACAAAGAAGAGCTCATTTTAACTGTGAAGAGGTTCAAATGTGTCATTTTACCAACAAAGTGAAATTCAAATTTATAGTACTGTTCTATTGTGACAGCAGATTTACTTTCTCATCAAAAATAGACAACATATCACATGATTTACATTCGTTTCCTGTGTATTTTCTTAGTATAGAAATATATAAAGTACCACAAAGCGTATAATGTGATACAGGAACAGATCAGTGCTGAATACCAGAAACAGCTGTATCTGACTCACAGTTTCTTCCTGTCATGGAGATGAAGTATTCATGTCATAACATCCATTTGTGGCTGTCGGTCATCTTGTTTGTTAGTTAACAGAACTTTATGGTTGCTGCTTAACCAGTCTGATATCATTAACAACAATGACAAACAAGCTAACTCTCCTGGTTGTTTCTCAGGTTGCTTCTCTCTCCAGCCTCCCTGCAGCGTCCTGCTGCTGCAACCCTGTCTCCTCAAAATTACGTTCCCCCACAACTAATTTGCATTCTCAATTACGTTTCTCAGAAAACGTATTTTGTCCGTGATTACGTTTGTTTGTAATGTATCACAAATACGTTTCTAATCAACATATGTTTGCTCTCCTACAATGCTATTAGCTATTTTAATTCGAACAACCTTTCTCTACTTTAACATACATATATTGGGGACAGGCCTACGCATTTTCTAAACAAACCTGGATTTGTCCTTTTTCAACGTGACGGTACTCATTTTAATCAAAGGATTGATTTATAATTGCTGTGTATCTTGTATCTCCACTGACATCTGATGATTTGCGCATTATGGCCAGTTTTTAAGTAACCACCTGCCATTGCTGTGGGGAATAAAATCAAAGTCAAAGTCTATGGGAAAAAGTCTTTTTGGGCCCAGTAGCGTCACGTGACATTGTCATACCACGGTTTGGCCGCTATGTCAAATTTGCATCACCGCTCGGCGCTATCCCTGGGGGCTTGGACCCGCCCCCCATGCCCGCCCCCTACAACGCCACCTTTTTTCCGCGTTACTTCGTCTTCTTCGTCGCTCTTTTGACAGACAGTGGATGGCTCAATGAACCAGGCAGACTAGCGACCCCACGTGTGTCTACATTGAAATGACATCTTCATTCTTGAAAACCCAAGGTTGCAAGCAAGACGAGTTGGTGGGTTTTCAGTCCGCCAAAAGAGCCCCGCATAATTCAAAAAATGTTGGCGCACGCACAAACACACACGCACGCACACACACACACACACACACACACACACACACACATATGTCTAAAATGAAGCAACATCTTTACTTTTTCTGAACATAGATCATCTAGATGCAGTGTTATTAGTCTAGTTGTTGTAAATATTTGATATATTCAGTAGTTATATTGTTTTATGAACCTATTTTACGACCCTACTTTACAAAACAGAAGAACTGCCATCCCAAAAACGCTGTTTATGAAACACTCACTAAAATATGTTAAACAAACCAACATCTTAACTTTTTGTTAATATAGATCAATTAGATGCAGTGTGATTATTAGTTGTGTATTAAATGTTTGATATATTCAACAGATAGATCTTTTCACGACCCTATCTTATTACCCCACTTTACAACCAGAAGAACTACTACTGTGGTGCTTATTTGTATCAAGAAGCATGGTGAGGCTCATGGGAATTGTAGTTTTAAAAACATATTAGCGTTTTTTTATATAATTGGAAGTTGTAAATACTAAATTGAGGGTACACTAGGGAGTTTAAGGGGACGATAAACACATTTGTGTAATCAGATTTTAAATATCTAATTGCTTTATGAGTGAAAATTAAATTTAACCATATTTTACCCATATCTGACAGTGTCCCCAGTTGTTGACTATATTCACATGATAGCTGAGGCCCAGAGCTCTCTATAACAGTTGGTCCCATGTCTGTACCCCCTTTTGTTGATGAATTATAAGCCTTCAAATGTGCACTGAGGTCAAGGTTCAAAGGTCAGTTTTTCAAAGCAGGAGTCATGTAGGATCTTTATACTTACATATGTTACTTTCCAAGCTGAGACCTTTACAAAAATGTAATTGGTGTAGCTCTATGACAAAGTTTTAATTTTCACATTTCATGGACACAAGCCGTCCCAGGCCTAGTTTCAGAGAGCACGAAGATGTCATTTCAATGTAGACACACGTGGGGTCGCTAGTCTGCCTGGTTCATTGAGCCATCCACTGTCTGTCAAAAGAGCGACGAAGAAGACGAAGTAATGCGGAAAAAAGGTGGCGTTGTAGGGGGCGGGCATGGGGGGCGGGGTCGGGGGCTTCATTTCGTGGGACATTACTACGCATGACGTCACTGGGAATTCCCTTTGACACGTTTAGGATTTCTTTCTTTTTTCAGTCCCTTCTTATGAGGTTAGACAACAATGGCCAGATAATTTGAGTTCGTCATGTCTTTCTTTGATTTTATTCCCCACAGCAATGGCAGGCGGTTACTTAAAAACCGGCCATAATGCACAAATCATCAGATGTCAGTGGAGATACAAGATACACAGCAATTATAAATCAATCCATTAATTAAAATGAGTACCGTCATGTTGAAAAAGGACAAATCCAGGTTTGTTTAGAAAATGCGTAGGCCTGTCCCCAATATATGTATGTTAAAGTAGAGAAAGGTTGTTCGAATTAAAATAGCTAATAGCATTGTAGGAAAGCAAACATATGTTGATTAGAAACGTATTTGTGATACATTACAAACAAACGTAATCGCGGACAAAATACGTTTTCTGAGAAACGTAATTGAGAATGCAAATTAGTTGTGGGGGAACGTAATTTTGAGGAGACAGGGTTGGCTGCTGCTACACAGTCCAGTTAATTTCGCTCCTTAGTTTAACAAAAGTCCTTCCGTGGATGTATAGAGTCCTTCAGGGCTGCTACAACATGCTAACTGTTGGCTAACGCAAGCAGCTATCCACTGCTTGATAAAAGAAATGAAACTTAATTTGTTCATATCTTACCATCTTCTCCTCAGTTACAGTTTTTCACACTTTTACTTCACAGTGGAGAGAATTGAAGATGAAATCTGGAAACTTTCATTGGACAATAATGCAGTCTGGTTGTTGATTGGTTATGGAGGACGTCCTCCCTTGGAGCTCATATTACGTGTCTTGGCAAATCATAGACTAGCATGAAAAAAAATGAAGTACATTAAATTGATGTAGGAGATCCCACACTGAGGAGGACAGCACGATCCAGTCCTCCTCTGTCCCCCACCACCATTTATCACACTGCTCTTTCTCCTCCCGCCCTGCAGGTGTCACTGCTGAAACATTTTAATCAGAATTTCAATCATGGATTTTTTCCAAAGAGAAAAAGAGTATTTTTTAAATGATACTGAGATTTGGTAATGGTTTATTCCAACCAAATATTCCTTTTTATATTTTGATTTCCCTCTTGCCTTTCAAAAGACAGGGGAGGAGCAACCTCCTCTGCCTCTATGGACGAGCCTCCACTGATTTGGGAAGAAAACTGACATCACTTGTTGAACTACAACTGCATTAAAATGTGTTTAATATGGTGTCTGAATGAATCATGTCAGTTTTGGGCATTGACTTGACACAAAATTTACTGTAATGAATTATTTAGTTATTATTTAAGAAAAGGACAGTAATCATAATTATAAATGCAATTTATCTTACTTTTTATCATAATAATGATAATTAGGAATGATGTACTTTATATCATTACCTGTCATCTCTTATTTTTAATTGAATTAATTAATTGAATGATGATTAAATATTGATAATCAGACAACATATCATTCCCTGATAGCAATATCAATACTAATAATACCAATATATAGTATACTGTATATTATATACAAAAATGTATTTTATACATCACACACATCCAAACCATTACAATTAACTTTATGTGAAAGAAGAAGGCCAAAATGAGATTGCATACAAACAACCTGTTCAGCACTCCAATCCAAACATAACATCACATCATGATATCACACACCTGAAGCCCTGTACTGTCTACAAGCATAATGTGGCATTTGACTATGCTGGCAAGGAAATACCCTGTGACCCCAGTGATAAAACTACAGTGATGACAGGGAACATGAGTGAGTAAAATAATTCATACTGTTGTATTGTATTTCTCTTTTAACTTTAGAAATGAATGAAAATGAAAGAGGCATTTGTGCATCACTTCTATATTTCAGCTAAAGATGACATTAAACTTGGCAGCTGCATCCCTGGATATCTTTGTTACCGGAGTGACTGGGACATCAGCTCTGTGCAAATAACAGCAAATAATATTGAAGCCATGCGATGCCCAAATGACGATAAAACATTCTGTATCAGACTTGATTACGATAAAATTTGCACAGATTTGAATACAGCTGTCACTTCAGAAAATAGGAATGATGTACTTTATATCATTACCTGTCATCTCTTATTTTAATTGAATGATGATTAAAGTACATTATGGATTCAACAACAGAGTTTCTTTCTATCAGCAGCACGCTAACCTTCATGTATTTGTATCTTCCTCTCCTCCTCCTCTCTCCGTCTTCTCTACTTTTCCTTCCTTCTTGGCTTCTGCCCTCTGACAGGCTCATATTAAGACTCACCTTCTTCACATTCGACAACCAGTCAGTAGGACAAATGACAACCTGTGACTGTGGCTCTGATTAACCAGACCCCTCTAACAGCTGCGGCCAACACATAACAGCTGTGTGAGATAAATGGAATAACAAAGAGAAAAATTTGAAAGCTGTTTTAAAATGATTTTGAGATTCCATTTTAAAATTCAGTTATGAAATAATTATTTCAAGGAAATACTGATGGCCAAGATAATCAATACAGTAACACTAATGAGCTTAAAACTGCTGGTATTTTAAACTTAACATCACTTTAACTGTGAATAAGCATAAAGTGTTGCATCTAAAAAATGTTGTTATTTTTTTCATTCTCTTACAGTACCTGACACAATTTCCAAGTTGGAGATAAATGTTCCAGAGAATAATGTGATTAAAGTGACCTGTCATGGGAACGATTTCCGTGGGCCTAAGAAGCTATACATTGCAACTCTTAGTTATGGTGATGTCATTCAGAGGATGGATAAACAAAACAAATGTGAATTTGTATTCAGAGATTTAAGCTACTCTATGACCTACGATGTGTCGGTTTGTATAATCCTAGTTTCTGATTTAACAATGTTGTTTAGTTTATTCTTCACACTTATATATATTCTTAAGTTAAAGTTATGTTCTGTCTTTTCAGGTGGTTGCTTTCAATGGACACCTATCCAGTAAACCCAAGAAAGTATCCATTGACACTCTCTGTAAGTGTGGTCGTAATTAATGTCACAAGTTGCTCAGATTTAATTCAGACAAACCATACATATCGATTTCTGCACATTTTAATATTTAATATACATAAATTCCACTCTTTTCACATGTTTCTATTATAACCATCATTTCACAGACAATGACAAAGCTGTTATTGGTTTTATGGTGTTCTTAATCATATGTGTGGTGCTGATTGTGGTCGTCTACAAGATCTACATCATGAAGTGCAGAAATTCCGAGTAAGGATAATTTTGCATCTTCTCTCCTGCATCAGTTTGACTGTAATGTTGCCTCTGGTTGGCTCCTGTTGTTGCAGCTGAACTCAATTCTTTAATCACATTGATAAAGACTAAGGTGAAACATGAAATATTTGATTCACCCAGTCTGTATGTTGCAACATGAATATGCACTATATACAGCAGGATACAGCACTCGTACATACACACTATGTAATTCTCTGAAGCCAAATTTCAATATGCATTTTCTCCACAGGAATGTGAATGAAGATATGATGCTTCAGTCAACAGCCAGTGAGTAAACTTTAGTTGTCCTGTTCTTCCTACATTAGTCTTAGAGTAGGTAGCAAACAGCAATTACTTTCAGCAACTACAAATGATTGAGGTTTTTTTGAGCTGAGTTTTTCTTTACTGTTAGGTTATTAGATCACTTGTTAATAGTAGAAAGATCATCAGTTAGGAGTTCTGTATTATGTACAGTATTACAATAACTTTTAATATAACTTGTGGTTTTAAAGTCACTTAGACAAAATCTTTTCATGGAGTAAGTCTAAAGTGATCTGCAGTTTGACAAGGTATGCACACTAAGTTGCAGTAATTCCTGTTTTCTTATTTTCTGTTGTAGTTTATGAAAATGTACCTCAATGGCATCAGAACAGGGCTCGTTGATGAATGTAGGTGTGACGGAGCTGCCTACCAAATCATCATTTACTCTTACTGAGTTCTTCAATAAGTTCAATATTGAGGCCTTTTAACTTGTGAACAATGGAACTCAGTGCGCTTAAAGTTGATATTGGCTTATTTAACTCTGTTCTGTTTGCCTTAACAGATTGTATTTTTTGTCCTTATTTTGTCAGATTATACAGATATTTTTTGTTGTTTTAATGTGTATTTTGCATCAACTGGAACAATTTTAATCCCAACAAATTTGGATAAGCTAAAGGAATCTTTGATCAACTCTTTTATCATTAACGTCTTGTAACAGCTTCAACTAAACTGGATCAAGCATTTTGTATGTTGTGGTGTATGATATGTCTTATTATTTTTTTACAATAATAATTTTTGTATGTGTGTTTGTGAGCTACATATAACATTTTATATTTGTATGACCCTTATGATCCAGTATAATAAAACTTGATAAAAATGGAACATGGTATCACACTAGCCTCTGTTGTGTCTCTGGTATGTAATTACTAGTTCATTGCTGTTATCATAATTAACAATTATTCAGTCATTTCTTTAATGGTGCATTCAGGAAATCCTTACTGACTTGTGAGAAAAAGAAATATCTGATGACAATATCATATTTATGAGGTATTTGTGTTCAGATGGACATCTGTCACAAGTGTTCCTGTTATTAGTCTAGATTATGTTCTTAGTAAAAGAATGACTGCATGTCCTGGTAGATAATGGTAAAGACACATGCTAGATAAATGCAACATCCGTGGTTTGATTCTGGCAGCAGATTGATGCATGTCACCTCCCCATCTCTCTCCCCCTTATTTCCTGTCTGCTCTAAATTGTTGCTACAACAAAGACTATAGACACTTTTTATATAGATACACTATTAAGCTGCTATAATTTGCTTGCGTGAAACATGGCATTCCTTTGCTCAAATTCAGGTAGTGTAAAACTTGTTTAACACTTGTACTTATAACCTTGTTGGTGCAAAGAGGCATCAGGGTTCTGGCTTTGAAGGCCCTGAGGCTCATGTGGAGGTCTCACCCTACTGCAAGATGCATCAAAACATCAAGGGGAGAGGTTGGGACAGGATGGAGATAAGGAGGGCGATAGCATCTGAAAGTGACCAAGTTACTAAACAGGAAAAAGAGTGGGTGATATAATGACCAGCATCTGGCCATTCCATCAAAGGTGTGTATTATATACACAGCCTGACTTTCTAAGGTGGTTTATTCCTTACAAAAGAAACAAATGGTCTGAAGCTACAGGTCTGAAACTGCTGTCATGGTGTCTCTATATTGATTGAACTTGGTTTCTGGTGCCTTTACTGTATTTCTTGGCATAGTAAGTGATGCCCTGTAGGGTACATTTACAATAAAAACATGTTGAGACTCAGATTTGTTTAAGTAATTGGATGTGAAATGCAAATTACTCATTAAAACCACCAGGTAAGAGGTTCAAGCACATCTTAAATAGCATTTTGAAAGCTTTATTGCATTTAGTTAGCATTCAAGCAATGATGATTTTACATGAAATGTTCAGAACAAATAATTGCTGCCAGATTTCAAAATCTGATGCAGGTGGAGGTGGAGGTGGTGATGGAGCTGATCTGGTGGAGGCTGTTAGAACAGCAGCTTAATGTCAATAGTATCACAATCATTGGTCACTGTTACATGTGGAGAAAATGTTTAGTTGTCCACATATTTTTGGTCAGGCAGGGCATTTAGAGCTGCTGCCTGGTAATCAGGAGTACTGTTACTTAAAAAGGAGTAATAAGGAATAAATCCTTTAGGTGATCTACTGTAGGTCTATATGTTCTTGTTCTTGGTCATTGAAAATACTGCAAATTTGACAAAATATAATAATACAGTACTTTTTAAAATTTCTAAAAGAAAACAACGTTGAATGTTTTTTAAGTAAATACTAAAAAACAACAATATTTAGTTTTAAGATTAAAATTGAAAAAATACTTCATTCTTTGTTCGTTCTGGTACTGAAAAGGCGACTTCACCATGAGAGTTGACTTTCCATAATTGTAAGGTGAGTAATGTCTTTAAAAATCATGTTATGTAGGCAGATTGTAATCTTGTTTTGAAAGGGGGAAATGTTGACACACAACCCTAACCCACCCTTCCTGTATATAGATGACAAATGTGGCTGTGTGCGTGTTGCTCAAACAGGTGCTCTTGATGATCTGGGTATCTACTCAAACATACATTCAAACACTGTAACTTCTGGATATGACGGGTCTCTGCAGTATCAAAATCCTGCTCCTCTGGGTTGGGATCATCAGTGTGGCCAACTGTAAGTAACCTTGTTTATTATGTCATATAAAATATAAGTGCTGAAGGATAGGATAGATTAAGTAGTATTAGTAACAAAACAGATGCACTTTGTATCCTACACGGTGTAAAATAGTCTCTAAAATTAATCATATATAATAATGCTTTTTTTTAAAGTGCATTTTCTTTTTCTCCCAAATCCACAGTGTGAATATATTTATCTGCAGAGTATCTATTTTATCATTACATATTAATAGTATGTAAAGCATATTTATATTGGTGTTTGGTTTTTGGATTGCTCTCACAAAGACGGAAACTGATGTAGACCTTGGTGACTGTTGAAGATTCAAGAGTAGGAAAAAAGTTTCACACACTCTGGCTACATATACATTTCTCTTTTATTCAGATAAGGCCTTCTTCAATATCAACAGTCATAGTAGCAAACAGGCACTGGTATGTTATATAAGCCATACCCTTACCCTAACATCTGATGGTAATTAGACTTCAGTGCATCAATATGAACTATAGCCAATCAATTCTCTTCGAATAAAGTAACAAAAACCGCTATGTTTCATACCACATATAGAGATTTAAATTTCACATTCCAATTTTTTTGGTTAGTATATTCAAATATATTCAAATATGTTAAAAATACATTCTTTTTTTGATATATTTCTAATATATATACAGAAAAAGTAAAACCTCAGCTTCGGATGAACTTCATAAACAACTTCATCTAAATATCCAATAAATAAAGCTACATTACAGAGACTTTTTTGTACTCTTAAGTCTACTTCCAGTGATCAGCATCTCACTACAACCCTTACTTACTTACCTTTCCCTTTTACACTGTTTATAACTCACCAGCCTTTAATAAATGCACTGACCCATTAAATCACAAGTCATGAGCCTGGACTTTATTCTAGACTCAGACTTAAATTTTAAATCCTACAAAAAAAGGGTGACCAAAACAGTTTTCTTTCATTTAAGAAATAAATACCAACAAGATGACGAAAAATTTCTTGGGTTTATTTCAGTCTTCCAAAACAATTTAATAATAAACTACAATTAATTTTGAACTCTGCTGCTGGGTTTTTAACTAGAACAAGTAAGAAAGAGTATATTACTCCAGTTTAAGCTAACCTGCTCTGGCTCCCAGTGTCTTTTAGGAGTGATTTTAAATTTCTTTTACTTGTTTATAAGGCTCTAAATGGTTTGGGACTGGCCTATGTGACTAATTCTTTGTTGTTTTATAATCCTTCATGGCAGCTAAACCTTTTTTTTTTTAACTATGTACCAAAACTATGGAATTCCCTACCAAAGGCTATAAGGGATGCAAACATTTTTAAAATGTATATATTCAACATTACTTTTAACTAAATGTTACTGTTCCTTTATTTTTCTTATCTTTTACACATTTTATTGTTCTTATGATTTACTTTGTTTTATTTTTTATCTTTCACATATTCTATTAGGTACTTAGCGTACCTATTCTTGCTATTTACTGCGTCCTTTGTTTGCCTTTCCCTTGATCGATTGGTTTATCGTGCAGTATTTTCACTTGTTTTTACATCTCCTGTAATATTATTATTATGTTATTGAACATTGAAAAATTCTTTTAAAAAAAAAACAAAAATGACTGTGTACTGTTTATTACTTGTATCGGCCCTCATACATTCATCAGGAAATGTTGACGATTGATTTTTTGGTCACAGTAATTGTAATATATTTCTTGGAATGTCTGCCTATTTTTTTCTGTCCTAATTTAACCAGTTAATTAAACTTTGACCTCCAAATTATGGGATGGTCCCAGTAAGGGTACAGTACATAATATTTCTGCACATTATATTTAGTTATATTGCTTCGTTCTGTATTCAGTCAAATGGAAAAGTAGATAAAAATCTACAGTATGCTTGCTTACTTCATGCGAACCACATCCCCTGTCCTGTACCTCATACACCTCTGTTGACATTGCTGCAAAGCCACAACCAGTTTGTGATGTGTGTGTATTTATATTTATATGTAAATATATATTTATTTATATATATTTATTATAGTTATTCTGCATAGTAGTAATAAACACCCCTTCATTATAAGTGTGTAAATCTCTTTTTCTTTTGTTATTCCAGGTGAAGATCTACCAGGTGAGTGACTGCAACTAAATTCTCCTAATATATAACATTCAGTTGTAATGCTAATATTTATAATGTCTATTTCTACCATCAGCTGTGCTTTACCATGTGCCATACTTTCATCTAAAGGGAGGCCTTTACCTCAAGCTTACTTTCACTGTCTTGTGTCTTCATGTTCATAGCAGCACAAAAGCCAACATCTTGTCTAAAATTGGATTAAATGAACTCAGCCTTTTAACAGAAATCAATTTCACTAATCTTGATATTAATAATAATAATAATAAGAAGAAGAAGAAGAACTTTATTTGTATAGACCTTCCATACAAAAAATGCAAGTAAAAGTGCTTTACAAAAAAAAGAAATTACATGCACCAAGTGCAAAGACATGAAAAAGACAATAAATATGAACATAAAAACATGTAGATGTACGTAATGTGGGAAATAAAACCCACTTGGTAATATTACTAAATATAAGATAAAATAAAGTGAAAATACAATATAAAGAACATTTACACATGTACTTCAGTGGTAGTAATTACTAGGCAAAAACTCAGAAGATGTTTCACCATTTTAACACAACCTGTAAATCAGTGCCTAGGTCTCTGAAGCCATAAGCATAACAGAACCTCTCTTTTCTCAATGGACATACACTCACCACCGGTCTTTATTAACCCTCCTGTTGTCTTCCTGTCAACCATGCAACTTTTGTCCTCCCAGGTCAAAACTGACCTGGTCTGGTTTGACTGTTCATAAAGCATATAATATGAATTATGTGTTACAAACATTTACCCAACTTCAATACAACTCAGTGCCACCAGTTTTACACTCATTTATGAAATTCATGGCCAATAGACCTCATTTACATGAAATTATACCTAAATTTTGAGTAAAAAATAAAAGGATAAAAGGGTTACAAATACTCTATAAGCTAAAGGCACATGCTTTACCTTTAGTAAAGGAAGTATTTTAAATTACTTGTGTTGTTTAACTAAATGTTAATGTCTTTTATGTATTATTTATATTATGTATATAATGTTATTTAATGTATTTTTTATTCCTTTCAAATCTCATTTGAATGTGTCCTCCACCCCTGCACCAGCTACAACACCTGCACCTTCACAATGTGAGTATCACTTTAAAAGATAATAATGTTGTTTTAATCTCTCTTACTTTACAATGAATATGTTGAAAGTGGAGCGTACAGAATGATCCTCAGCATACACAGGAACATTTTCAACATCTATATGAACAAGGTTAAAATAAATGGCAGGTGGTTCATCTTACTAACAGGTTTTACTGTGTATTGTTTGTGCAGGTTCTTACACTGTTACACCCTTCAAGTCTGGCTTCCAGATCAACATTGTAAACTCTCCCCTTGGTACCTACTCCATAAATGTGAAAGAAGAAGGCCAAAATGAGATTGTATACAAACAACCTGTTCAGCACTCCAATCCAAACGTAACATCACAACATGATATCACACACCTGAAGCCCTGTACTGTCTACGAGCATAAAGTGGCATTTGACAATGCTGGCAAGGAAATACCCTGTAACCACAGAGATAATAAACTTACAGTGATGACAATGGAAATGAGTGAGTAAAATAATTCATACTGTTGTATTGTTTTTCTTTTAACTTTAGAAATAAATGAAAATGGGAGAGACATTTGTGCATCACTTCTATATTTCAGCTGAAGATGACATTAAACTTAGCAGCTGCATCCCTGGATATCTTTGTTACCGGAGTGACTGGGACATCAGCTCTGTGAGAATAACAGCAAATAATATTGAAGCCATGCGATGCCCAAATGACGATAAAACATTCTGTATCAGACCTCATTACAATGACATTTGCACAGATTTAACTACAACCTTCACTCCAGAAAACTGTGCGGACTCTTCCTTTCGTCTCACGCAACACATCAGTGCTGGTATGTATAATACATTATATCTGTATTTTTAAATGCATGTCATCTTCTTTAATCATGTTTTATATATATGTGCTTTTTTTCTCTTTTTCAGCTGAATTTTTAACTTCAAATGAAATAAATCAGACTCCTCCCACTGCATTACCTGCAAAAATAGAAGCAGATTTACCTTTAAAATGCATCGATCTCACCATTGATTACATCTGTTCTGGTAAGTGGTCAGACTGAAAGTAGAGCAACTTTGTCATCAACATTATAAATAAAAATAAAAGTAATTTCTGCAGGGGTAGAAAAACATATTTTTCTAATAATTGTAGTGACATAAATTGTGTCTTCTGGTATGAGAGGAAGGTGGTGGTGAGGTATCACTTTGTGCACTCTGTGAATCAGTTTTGAATAGAACATCGATTTTTGCTTTGAATGTCTAAATGTAAACTGTTTATAACTAATCTTAAGTTCTGAGGTACAAATATTAGCTGATGGAGAAATGTTGTCACCCTTCTGTCTCCTCAGATTCTGACAATAATCCCATACTGGAGTCTGATCTGGAGCCTTTCACAGACTACACCTGTACTGGTCAGATCAAGGAAAACGATGTCACCATTAAAAACACAACTGCTATTAAGTTCAAGATTGACTGTGGTATGTTGTTGCAATGATAGTTTGTAATCTGAGATACTTAAGACCAGATTACTCAGTTCAGTGTTAAAGATGTGTGATGTGTTCCAACAGATCTTGACATAACAATAGAAAACACCTCAACCAATACGTCCATTGGGTTGAGCTGGAAAACAACCAGTAAGAACTGTCAAGAGGTCCCCAAACATAAGGATCTTTCATACGAATGCAGTTGTGATCCTGTGGAGTGGAGACGGGACAAGAAACGCAGTAATGAATGTAAGTAAAATTTTAAAAATCTTTTCCATTTTAGAATAATGTACATTTTGGAGTTTTGTAGATTAACTTGCTGGTCAGTTTATATGAAAAGTATGATAAACAATGTAAACATTTGAAACTTCCAGTGGCCTCAACTATATCATTTTTTCTTCTGTGCTCACATTTTAAGAATAGTAGGTGTAAATTAACTGAGATGAAAAGACATGGCACACTTTGGTATAAGTTAATAAAAAATAAAATCAATTAAAAAAATAATATTGAAATGATGGAGTTGAATTACCTTTTTAGAACATGATGAGAAATTTTGATTACAGCTTAAATTGTTGCCCTTCATATAATTTGCTGGTTATTTATTTGAAATAGTTTTGAGAAAGTGTGATATTAGTTGATTCTCTGTCTGCTGGTCATGTAGTACATAGTGTTTACAAAAGTTTTACCTTGCAGGACCAGTCAGTGATCTACAGTCGCAGTGACACATAGATGATTTTGATATCTATGTTCTTGTTAGTTAATGAGTAACTTGACAAATGTTTCATAACTTTAGGTTCAGTCTTTTTACATCACTTTAAATGTTCCTGTTGTTATTAAATCTGACACCAAAAACAGATAACGAAAACTAAACTGTTACAGTTACAGCTAACAAACAGCCACCAGGAGGAACATGTCAGTTTTCTGGACTGAAACCATTCACCGATTACACCTGTAAAGTCCAACCCACCTACAAAAACAACAAAGTTCTCCAACCAACTGAACATAAAGTGAAAACTGAGGCTGGAGGTAAGTAAACAGCAAACTGTGTTAGGAAAATATTACAGTCAACACTTATTAATGGTTATATTTAGTTCAAAAGGGCTAAAAAGGTTATGTATTATATTATGTACATAGTTGAGTATTAAGTCAAGATGACCATGTGCCAGTAAAAGTAACAGTTTTAACAACAAACTGTGAATATTTGGGGCAATGGCGACTGGTGACTCAGAAAATTCGGGAGGACAGGAGGAAAACCAACATGGCATCTTACGAACTGCGTCAAACTATGTCATTGTTCCCCATCTGATGAAATTGGAGAGGTGGGAAACAATTTTATATGCCAATAAAAAAAATTTGCTTTCAAAAACAGAAACCCCTGAGTGGTGAAAAGGCTGCCTCTTTATTTAGCTTATACATATTGTTTCTAAACAAAGAAGAGCTCATTTTAACTGTGAAGAGGTTCAAATGTGTCATTTTACCAACAAAGTGAAATTCAAATTTATAGTATTGTTCTATTGTGACAACAGATTTACTTTCTCATCAAAAATAGACAACATATCACATGATTTACATTCGTTTCCTGTGTATTTTCTTAGTATAGAAATATATAAAGTACCACAAAGCTTATAATGTGATACAGGAACAGATCAGTGCTGAATACTAGAAACATTCACAGATCTAAAAAAAAAAAAAAAAAAAAGTATTAATGCATGTATCAAATACATGACTTACACACACTTATCTATATAAAAATATAGTCTACAAAGCTGACATGTTAACACTTGTTATTCTACTTAATTTAAGGTTATTACTAATATACAGCTCAGCTTAAAAACAAATTAAAGAAACTGTCACAAGCAAGCAGCCAGACATCCTGCACACTCGTTCACTAATCACATCAACAGGTGACTCAACAACCACTCAATTAAAAACTGCATCAATTCAAATGAATGAATGAGTCCAGACAGCTACAGAGAAATTTAACCATCAGAGATGAAATTAGTGACCAAAGAGACACAGAGAGAGAAGCTGTATCTGACTCACAACTTCTTCCTGTCATGGAGATGAAGTATTCATGTCATAACATCCATTTGTAGCTGTTGGTCATCTTGTTTGTTAGTTAACAGAACTTTATTTCTGCTGCTTAACCAGTCTGATATCATTAGCAACAATGACAAACAAGCTAACTCTCCTGGTTGTTTCTCAGGTTGCTTCTCTCTCCAGCCTCCCTGCAGCGTCCTGCTGCTGCTGAACAGTCCAGTTAATTTCTCTCATTAGTTTAACAACAGTCCTTAAAAGTCCTTCCGTGGATGTAAAAAGAGTCCTTCAGGGCTGCTACAACAAGCTAACTGTTGGCTAATGCAAACAGCTAACTACTGCTCGATAAAAGATAAATCTCTTTATACACTCATGGATAACAGAAGTGAAACTTAATTTGTTCATATCTTACCATCTTCTTCTCAGTTACAGTTTGTCACACTTTTACTTCACAGTGGAGAGAATTGAAGATGAAATCTGGAAACTTTCATTGGACAATAATGCAGTCTGGTTGTTGATTGCTTATGGAGGAAGTCCTCCCTTGGAGCTCATTTTACGCGTCTTGGCCAATCATAGACTAGCATGAAAAAAGTACATTAAATTGATGTAGGAGATCCTACCCTGAGGAGGACAGCAGGATCCAGTCCTCCTCTGTCCCCCACCACCACCAGGAGCAACCTCCTCTGCCTCTATGGACGAGCCTCCACTGATTCGGGAAGAAAACTGACATCACTTGTTGAACTACAACTGCATTAAAATGTGTTTAATATGGTGTCTGAATGAATCATGTCAGTTTTGGGCATTGACTTGACACAAAATTTACTGTAATGAATTATTTAGTTATTATTTAAGAAAATGACAGTAATCATAACTATAAATGCAATTTATCTTACTTTTTATCATAATAATGATAATTAGGAATGATGTACATTATATTGTTACTTGTCCTGTCTTATTTTAATTTAATGATGATTAAATATTGATAATCAGACAACATATCATTCCCTGAATGCAGTATCAATTCTAATAATACCAATATATAGTATACTGTATATTATATACAAAAATGTATTTTATACATCACACACACATCCAAACCACTACAATTAACTTTATAATGTTACTCTGATCATAGGAGCCATGTACAAAACATGTATCACAGTAATTATAGACCTCAAATTCTAACAACAACAATGGTTATTCTCTATGTTTTTTCACAATGAGCAGAAATTGCAAGCTTTGTTTAGTACTGAGCTGTTTATAAATGAAACACAGGTTCTGTAGTGTACAGTAGTAATGATAATTTTTTTCAGTGTTAAATTATAATCAAATGATGAATTTAAAGAAACCTCAGAGAAAAATATAAAAATATACATTTGCCAAATAGTAACATTTTCCCTTGTATTGTCTTTCTATAGACAATATTTAATTAATTCAGTTAATTTAAATTAAATAATAGATGCGTTTCAAAATGGAGCCAAAAACTTAACTTAAAGGCTTTTAAAATGTGTTTATTATTCCATCTGCTTATGTGTCTGTGAAACTGTACAGGTACTTCTGTATATAATATGTTAAATCTAGGTGATCTAAGAACCACTGAGCCTTACGATTGTACCAACTACTAACAGTTCACAGCATATATTGAATTCCTTTGGTTGACAGCAAACAAGAAAGGATGCAGGTCTTACCTTGCTTCCTGCAGCATCAACTCACTGGACTCAATGTTTGGAGTCGGCCTGGTGTCCTCCAACTGTGCCCTGAGCTCAGTGTTGGGTTCATGGCTGACCAAAATACATAAATGATGAAGGCTATTATTCACTGTACATCATGATTTCAACAATAGAGTTTTGTGCTATCAGAAGCACGCTAACCTTCATGTATTTGTATCTCCTTCCTCCTCTCTCCGTCTTCTCTACATTTCCTCCCTTTTTGGCTTCTGCCCTCTGAAAGGGTCATATTAAGACTCACCTTCTTCACATTCAACAACCAGTCAGTAGGACAAATGACAAGCTGTGACTGTGACTCTGATTAACCAGACCCCTCACACAGCTCCGGCCAACACATAACAGCTGTGTGGCATAAATGGAATAACAAAGAGAAAAATTTGAAAGCTGTTTCAAAATGATTTTGAGATTCCATTTTAAAATTCAGTTATGAAATAATTATTTCAAGGAAATACTGATGCCCAAGATAATCAACACAGTAACACTAATGAGCTTAATAAGTGTTAAAAACTGATGGTATTTTAAACTCAACAATCAATTAAACTGTTAATAAATATAAAGTGCTGCATCTTAAGGAGAATATGTTGTTGTTTTCACTCTCTTACAGTACCAGACCAAGTTTCCAATTTGAAGGCAAATGTTCAAGGGCATAATGCGATTAAAGTGACCTGTGATGAGGGGAAAGGTTTCCGTGGGCCTGACAAGTTTTACAGTGCAACTCTTAATGGTGCTGGTGTCACTATGAAGATGGATAAACAAAAAAATTGTAAATTTGTATTTGTAGATCTAAGCTACTCTACGACCTACAATGTATCGGTTTGTATAATCCTACTTTTTGATTTAACAATATTATTCAGTTTATTCTTCACACTTATATGAGTTCCATAATTCTTAAGTTAAAGTTATGTTCTGTCTTTTCAGGTGGTTGCTTTCAATGGACACCTCTCCAGTAAACCCAAGAAAGTATCCATTGACACTCTCTGTAAGTGTGGTCGTAATTAATGTCACAAGTTGCTCGGATAAAACATTTAATTCAGACATATCATACATGTCGATTTCTGCACATTTTAATCTTAAAATAAATGCCATTCCTTTCACATTTCCATCATTTTACAGACGGTGACAAATTTGTCATTCGTTGCCTGGTATTCCTCATCATGTTTGCATCTCTGGCTGTGGTTTGGGTTGTGTACAAGATCTACATGATGAAGTGCATAAATTCCCAGTAAGGATAATTTTGCATCTTATCTCCTGCATCAGTTTAACTGTAATGTTGCCTCTAGTTGGTTTTACAATTGTAGTGAATGTTAATTTCCTGCACAGGAGAAATATTGTTGTTGCAGCTGAACTCAATTCTTTAATCACATTGATAAAGACAGAGGTGAAACGTGAAATATTTGATTTATCTAGTCTGTATGTTGCAACATGAATATGCACTATATACAGCAGGATACAGCACTCGTACATACACACTATGTAATTCTCTGAAGGCAAACTTCAATATGCATTTTCTCCACAGGGATGTGAATGAAGATATGATGCTTGAACCAACAGCCAGTGAGTAAACTTTAGTTGTCCTGTTCTTCCTACATTAGTCTTAGAGTAGGTAGCAAACAGCAATTACTTTGAGCAGCTACAAATGATTGATGTTTTTTAGCTGTTAGGTTATTAGATCCCTTGTTAATAGTAGAAAGATCACCAGTTAGGGGTTCTGTATTGTGTACAGTATTACAATAACTTTTAATATAACTTGTAGTTTTAAAGTTACTTAGACAAAATCTTTTTATGTAATAAGTCTGTCAGTATTTCCTGTTTTTCTTATTTTCTGTTGTAGCTTATGAAAATGTATCTCAATTGCATCAAAACGAAGCTCGTTGATGAACACATGCCTGACGGAGCTGCCTACCAAATCATCATCTACTCTGAGTTCTTCAGTAAGTTCAATATTGAGGCCTTTTAAGCTGTGAACAGTGGACCTCAGTGCGCTTAGAGTTGATAATGGCTTGCTTAACCCTATTCAATTTGCGCTAACTGATTGTGATTTTTGTTCTCATTTTGTTGATTTATACAGAGATTTTTTTATTGTTTTAATGTGATTTTGCAACAACTGCAACAGTCATATTCTAATTTTAATGCCATCAAATTTGAAAAATTAATTAAAGGTTAAACAAGCTAAAACTAATAAAATCCTATTACATGAAGTATTAGATCCTGACCATACTTAAAGGCATCTTTGATCATTAACATCTTGTAATAGCTTCAACTATGCTTAAGTCAGACTGGACCAAACATTTGCTATTAACATTACCAGTGTTCAAATGTAAGATTAAACAATTATTAAAAAATCACATTTTTAAATCTACTTGGATAGCATGGCTTTTACATTATTTTAACTTGTACTTAAGTTTCTGTTTTATTTCTGTTGTGATCATGTTGCCTATTAATATTTCAATTACTAGTTTAATACATGCCAACCAACACCACCTAAAGAAAAGTAAAGTAAAAGATTTCACCTCCAGGCAATGGAAATTACAAGTGGAGTTTACAGGTGTATATTGTGGCATATGTTATGTCTTTTTAAAAATATTTCAAACAAATGTTATTTTTTGTATGTGTGAGCTATAACATTTTATGTTTGTATGACTCTTATGAACCATTATAATAAAAATTGATGAAAATGGAACATGGTATCACACTAGCCTCTGTTGGATACTTGATGAAAAATAATTTAGCTTGTAACTGTAAAACAAAATGTTATCATTTGTTTTTCTTTATAAACACCTTTAGTCTGGGCTCAATGTGCAGTCTCTTCATGCACTTGACCACCATACAAGTGACGCCAAGTTTTAACTGTTTGGAGAAATACGGACTTGTTCAGAGATTACTATTCTAACAATAAATGCTAAATATGTAGGTTCCTCCACCCCAATGACACCCAAACTTATAATTCAGATATTACAAGATCTGTCTCAGTTCTCCTGAACCTGTAGATCTGCCTTTTCCTCCAAAACCTGGAGAACACTGTTTATTCTTTGTAGTCACTGGTATCCCCATAATTAACAGTAACACGTCATTTATTTAATGGTGCATTCAGACAATCCGTACTGACTTGTAAAGTAAGTAAATATCAGATGACAATATCATATTTATGAGGTATTTGTTCAGATGGACATATCTGTATGTCAACAAGTGTTCCCGTTATTAGTTTGGATTATGTTCTCAATAAAAGAGTGACAGCGTGACCTGGTAGTTTACAAGTTAAGATGCACACTAGATAACTGAAACATCAGTGGTTTGATTCTGGCAGCAGATTGATGCATGTCACCTCCCCATCTCTCTCCCCCTCGTTTCCTGTCTGCTCTATGCTGTTGCTATAATAAAGACTTAAAAATGCACTCTAAAATTATTTTTTAAAAGAAATGTGTATATAGGGATACTTACCATTAAGCTGCTATAATTTGCAAGTTTTCCATTAACTGCCAAAGTGAAACGTTCCACCTTTGCTGACATTCAAGTAGTGTGAAACTTGTTTAACACTGGTATTTACATCTTTGCAAAGACACACAAACACAGCCTGGCTTTCGAAAGTGGCTTCTTCTTTACAAAACACACAACTGGTCTGAAACTGCGGGTCTGAAACTGCTGCGGTGTCTCTACTGATTGGGCTTGGTTTCTGTTGCCTCGCATAAATGTTACCACGTGTGTGTTCTTTTGTATTACTGACTTCTTGGCAAAGCAAGTGATACTCTGAAGGGTACGTGAACAATAAAAACACATTGTGACTTATATTTGTTTAAATAATTTGATAGAAGGTGCAAATTACCCATTAAAACCAGGTGAGAGCTCCAAGCACATGTCAAAAAGAAATTTGAAAGCTTTATTGTATTTAGTTAGCATACAAGGCATTGACGATTTTACATGAAATGTTCAGAACAACCAAACTGCCAATACAATAAATACCAATTGCCTATAGTGACTACTAATTTTACTGTTAGGAAAACTCCTGGACTCTTCAATAACAACTTCAGAGGGCCTTTGGAAAAGTAAACTGAATGAGGTAAAAGAATTAGACACAGTAGGTCAGTGTTTCTCAAAATGGGGTCCAGGGACCCCCAGGGGTCCTTGAAGGGAATTCCAGAAGATTCCCTGGCAAAAATGGGAATAATTAATTTTCACCATAATTCCATCCATAAGTAACACAATAACAGAATGTATGACTATTTTGGTCAAGGGTTTCATACACTTTCTGTGATTTCTGTACATAAACAGAAAATGTAACTATCCATTGCAGTGTTCAATGTACTAGTCTTTAGCTTATCTTTAAATTCAGTACAAAAGCATCAGTTGCTTTAGTTGTATATGCTTAAAAGTACATTTGAAACTTCAGAGGTTATTTGACCTTAAACATTGGAAAATCTATTTTTGGTATTTTGCTGTTAAATACTACCAATTTATTGAGAGACTTCTGATTCGCATCAAAAATAAAGTGCCTAAAAAAGTGCTTAATAGCAATAGCTTCAACTGAAGTCATACAGACAAGTTCTTTCTTCAACTTGTCTTGTAGAGGCTCTGGAACCAAACTCGGAACATGGACGACTGGCTGCACATCATCTTTTATTTGTATCTTGTATGTGAATGGTAAAACAATGGATGTCTGAAGAGAATTGGATACAGTATTGAAGGCAATGCCCCATTCATTCCTATGAAAGTTTCTAAGTGGTGCCAAAAAAGTTCAACTTATTCCGCATTGCTAATGCATCTGTGGGGTCCGTAGAGCAAGCACACCAGTGACTTTCTCTGACCCAGCCATCTACTTCCAGTTTAGCCCTCCAGTTAACTTGAATGGGGATAAAACAATTCAACCATATTGCTCTTCTAGACTTACGAAATGTAATCGGACCGATGGATCAAATTCTAATAGTGACATGAGTCATTTCGCTGTGATTCTCAAAAAAAAATTATCTGCTGATTTACAGCCACTATGTCAAATTGGCTTCACATCCCAGCACTGTTCTTGGGGGCTTGAGTAAGACATCAAACCGTCCTGCTCATCTCCTCCTGTTCACACTTCACTGTTCAGTCCCTTTAGGCATGAAGTCTACCTACACTACCATGCCCACGGAGAAGAAATCACTGGAAGCAGTTTCGACCACAGTATGCACACGTTCACATCTGCTTTGTTTCCCCTTCGACAAGTGTTGCTTTGTGTATTGATTCTGTCCTTTATAGTTGGTGCAGACTTTGTCATAGGCTGGGTATTATTTTGGTGCCTCAGACACACTGAGCAGCAAACACTTGGGCTAACATACTTTACTTTACTACTTACTTCAGTGAAGTTATGCTAACATTGTCTGTATCATTATCAAGTAATATAAAACTTTATGAAATATTGCAACTATAGTCCAACTCATTGCAATTCTCAGAGCTGGTGAAAGCAGCATGTAAGCCAACTGTCAATCAATACCTACATGACAGACATCAAAGCTACTATATGTCTTCAAATATTATTAATGGAACAATAATTTCCAAAAGGACCACCAGTATACTTAGCATTTGAGACCATTAGGACTCATTGAGAAAATAATTGCCTTAGTATTTTAAAAGAGAAGTTGGCACTTTTTGAATCTGGGAATCAGCTCAGCCAGCAGAAGTCTTTAGTGCACATGCTCTATGGACCCAACAAGGGGAAGAGCGAGCAACATCTGGGTAATTTCTTTACAGCAGAAAGCCAATTTTGTGACGCTAAGCATATTTCATTGGACTGAGCAGGCGCCATCTAGTCTTAAGTCCAGTTCTTATATTACATTCATGATCTTGAGAGGCACCTGAGCAACATGGTGGATGACAATCACAACAGTCAACCATGATGAATAACCGTATGCAGGAAGTCATGTAACAACATGTTACCGTGGACACCAATAAAGCTCAAAATAAAGTAAAGCTCAGGGCGAGCTTCAGTATTGAGAAGCCATGTAATATGTTTGCTGTTGTATAAGAGAAATAAAGTCTCTGTTCCTGCAACATCACAACGGCTCTCCTGCTATTCTTCATTGCAAAGTTGGTCCAGACTATTACAAAGCTAGTTACCAGCCACGAGCCAGGCTAATGTGAAGGAAATGAGACTAGAACCAGAGGTTTCTGATCTACGGTTTGGAGCTGCATATCTGGAAAGGTCAAAGTTCATGTTTTTGTTAAAAATTGTAACATAAATTAATGTATCAAAAGAATGAATACAAGTTGATTTGTGACCTAATGATGCATGGAAAAAGTGTGTGATTTAATTCCTTGTGCTTTTCAGGTAACAATCAGAATTCTGGAGGGCAGTGAGGGCTTCAGCAGGTTCTCTGCAGAAAAGGCCATACAATTGGGAATCAGGCCATATTAAAATCTGCAATTAAAAGACTTGTTGAAATGATATGTGAAATGATATGTGAACATCAGTGAATTAAAAATCTCTGGGATGCAATGGAGCAATGATTGTGAGCTGGGCTTATCACTCAGTGGGAGCAAATCATTGCTGCCATGTTTCAAAACCTGATGGGAAGACTTAAACCAGAGGCGTGGAGGCTGTTGTAGCAGCAGATTAATGTCACTGGTATCACAATCACTGGTCACTATCACATGTGGAGAAATGTAAGTTGTCCACATACTTTTGGTTTGGCATTTAGAGCATTTAGCTGCTGCCTGGCAAATAGGAGTAATGTTACTTTAAAAGGAGTTGTATGCAATAAATCTATACTTATACTGTAGGCATGTATGCTCTTGTATGGTCATTGGAAACATTGCAAATTTGACAAAATCGAAAATTTAAGTAATTTTGTAAAAGTTCCTTACTAAAAGGAAATAATGTTTAATGATTTTTAAGTAACCCCTAAGTTTATTTAGTTTAAAGATGCAAAATAAATGAAACAATGACAAGGATGCAGAATAAGTAATCCTGGTTTGTTCTGGTACTGAAAAGAAGGCAACTTCACTGTGAGAGACAACTTTCTGAAGTTGTAAGGTAAGCAATGTATTTAAGTTTGTATGCGATGATTGTAGTCTAGTTTTGAAAGGGGCTAATATCACATGATTTCCTGTATATGGTGTATTATTGTGGTTGTGTGCTTATTGCTGCAACCAGGTGCACCTAATGACCTGGGTCCCCCACTCAAACATATATTCACACACTGCAACTCCTGGATATGGCGGGTCTCTGCAGTATCAAGATCCTGCTCCTCTGGGCTGGGGTCATTGGTGTAGCTGACTGTAAGTAACTTTATTTATTATTTCAAATAAAATATAAGGTGCTGAAGGATAAGATAGATTAAGTAGTATTAGTAACAAAACAGATTAGTAGTATTCTTCTAAAATGTTGTAAAAGTGTCTCTAAAATGATTCATATACATTAATACTTTTTAGTTAAGTGCATTTTCTTGTTCTACCAAATCCACAGTGTGAATATATATTTTCAACAGAATATCTGTTTTATCATTACATATTTATAATGGTGTTTGGTATTTGGATTTCTCTCACTTCATACGGAATGCAGTCGATGTAGACCTTGGTGACTGATTACTCATCAGCTTCAAATAAATACACTGACCCATTAAATCAAAAGTCAAGAGCCTGGACTTTATCCTGGACTCAGGCTTAAATTTTAAATTCCACATAAAGAAGGTGACCAAAGCAGCTTTCTTTCATTTAAGAAATATTGTAAAGGTATGACTGTTCCTATCCCAACAAGATGCTGAAAAACTTCGTTCATGGGTTTATTTCAAGTGGATTAGACTACTGTAATGGTCTTTTGACCGGTCTTCCAAAACAATTTGTTGATAAATGACTGAAATTAATTTAGAACTCTGCTGCTGGGCTTTTAACTAGAACAAGTAAGAGAGAGCATATCACCCCAGTTTTAGCTAACCTGTGCTTGTCGTTTTATAATCCTTAATCCTTCAAGTCTTCTTAGATTCTCTGCTGCCGTTTTTTTTTTTTTTAAATACAAACTATTACACAAATAGGAAAATCGGCAGCTCAGCTTTTTTTAATTACACATCAAAACTATCAATTCCCTGCTAAAGGATGTAAGAGATCCAAACTCTTTGAAAACTTATTTATTCAACTCTGTCACTCTTTTTTATTCTCATTTTTACATAGGTTATTGTTCATATGATTTCCTTTTGTTTTATTTCTATTGGTCATATCTATCTAAGCAAACCTATTCTTGCTTATTTTATCAAGCAGTATTTGCATTATTTATTTTCTTGTTTCTTAACTCTATTGTAAAGCAATTTCAGCTACACCCCCTGTATCATCATCATCATCATCATTATTATCATTATTATTATTATTATTATTATTATTATTATTATTATTATTATTATTATTATTATTTACATTCTGTTATTGAACACTGTTAAACGTTAAAAATACATTTTTTATGAAGGAACCAAAAATAACTGTGCACTGTCGATCGCTTGTTCTCCATTTTGACAATTTATCGGTCTTCAAACCCTCATCAGGAGATGTTGACAATTGATTTTTAGGTCACAGTTTATGATCTGATGCAACTGCCCACAAAATGTTTCTCAACTGCAAGAATTTTGTGTTACTTGCAAGATTTTTTTTAATCAACAGACATCAGACTACAACTGCTGGGTTTATGACAATAACATCCAATGAAGTTGTCAGCCCTGTGCTTTATACGCCCAACAAAGATTAATAAAACATTAATCAAACAAATGCAATAAGGATTTATACTTTTGTAATTCCAGGTTAAAATGTCACCTACATTGTTACATTGTATTTGTGATGTTCATAATTTTACATTACAATTTCTCAATTATTCTGTTCACTTTTTGCTTTATACGGTTTCATTGTACTGCATGTACCGCATGTACTGCAAAATGTCCCAGTGATCATACATACGCACATAATGTTTCTGCACATTATATTTAGTTATATTGCTTCATTCTGTATTCATTCAAATGGAAGAATAGAAATATATATATATAATGGAAGTATTTTAAATTACATTCTGTTGTTCAATGATATATTAATGTTTCTTGTATTTTCTATTCTTTTCTAAATTTCAATTGAATGTGTCCTCCACTCCTACACCAGCACCTCCACCTCCGCAGTGTGAGTATCACTTTAAAGGATAACACATCTAATGTTATTTTAATGTTAGTATTTCTCTCTTACTTTACTATGAATATGTTGAAAGTGGCATGTACAGAATGATCCTCGGCATACACAGGAACATTTCCAACATCTATATGAGGAAGGTTAAAATAAATGGCAGGTGGTTCATCTTACTAACAGGTTTTACTGTGTATTGTTTGTGCAGGTTCGTACACTGTTACATCCTTCAAGTCTGGCTTCCAGATCAACTTCATTAACTCTCCCCTTGGTACCTACACCATAAATGTGAAAGAAGAAGGCCAAAATGAGAATGTATACAAACAACCTGTTCAGCACTCCAATCCAAACGTAATATCACAACATGATATCACACACCTGAAGCCCTGTACTGTCTATGAGTATAAAGTGGCATTTGACAATGCTGGCACAGAAATACCCTGTAACCACAGAGATAATAAACTTACAGTGATGACAATGGAAATGAGTGAGTAAAATAATTCTTACTGTGGTACTGTATTTTTCTTTTAACTTTATAAATGAATGAAAATGGGAGAGACATTTGTGCATCACTTCTGTATTTCAGCTAAAGAAGACATTAAACTCGGCAGCTGCATCCCTGGATATCTTTGTTACTGGAGTGACTGGGACATCAGCTCTGTGAGAATAACAGCAAATAATATTGAAGCCATGCGATGCCCAAATGACGATAAAACATTCTGTATCAGACTTGATTACGATAAAATTTGCACAGATTTGAATACAGCTGTCACTTCAGAAAAGTGTGCAGCGTTTTCCTTTAACAGACACATCAGTGCTGGTATGTATAACACAGTCTACCTGTATTTTTAAATGCATGTTATGTAGATCTTCTTTCATCATGTTTTATATATATATATATATGTATATATATATATGCTTTTTTCTCTTTTTCAGCTGAATTTTTAAATCCAAGTGATATAAATCAGATTGCTCCCACTAAACTTCCTGCCAACATTAAACACACACATTTGCCTCCAAAATGCATCGATCTCACCATTGATTACATCTGTTCTGGTAAGTGGTCTGACTGAAAGTAGAGCAGTTTTGTTTGTCAGCAACATTATAAATGGATTTACACGGATAAACATGGTGATTCAAATCTGCATTTCCATTGTTTTATACTCATAGTGTAAAAGAGATGAAGATGTAGAGTGGAGTAATTTTTGCAGGGGTAGAAAAACATATTTTTCTAATAACTGTAGTGACATAAATTGTGTCTTCTGGTATGAGAGGAAAGTGGTGGTGAGGTATCGCTTTGTGCACTCTGTGAATCAGTTTTGAATAGAATATTGTTTTTTGCTTTGAATGTCTAAATGTAAACTGTTTATAACTAATCTTAAGTTCTGAGGTACAAATATTATCTGATGGAGAAATGTTGTCTCCCTTCTGTCTCCTCAGATTCTGACAATAATCCCATACTGGAGTCTGATCTGGAGCCTTTCACAGACTACACCTGTACTGGTCAGATCAAGGAAAAAAATGTCACCATTAAAAACACAACTGCTATTAAGTTCAAGATTGACTGTGGTATGTTGTTGCAATGATAGCTTGTAATCTAAGATACTAAAGACCAGATTACTCAGTTCAGTGTTAAAGATGTGTGATGTGTTCCAACAGATCTTGAAATAAAAATACAAAACACCTCATCCAATATGTCCATTACGTTGAACTGGAATACAACCAGTCAAAACTGTCAAGAGGTCCCCAAACATAAGGATCTTTCATACGAATGCAGTTGTGATCCTGTGGATTCGACACGGGACAAGAAACACAGTAATGAATGTAAGTAAAATTTTAAAAAATCTTTTCCATTTTAGAATAATGTACATTTTGGAGTTTTGCAGATTAACTTGCTGGTCAGTTTATATGAAAAGTATGATAAACAATGTAAACATTTGAAACTTCCAGTGGCCTCAAGTTTATCATTTTTTCTTCTGTGCTCACATTTTAAGAATAGTAGGTGTAAATAAACTGAGATGAAAAGACACGGCACACTTTGGTATAAGTTAATAAAAAAAAATAAAATAAAATAATAATAAAAATAATATTGAAATTATGGAGTTTAATTACCTTTTTAGAACATGGTGAGAAATTTTGATTACAGTTTAAATTGTTGCCCTTCATATGATTTGCTGGTTATTTATTTGAAATACTTTTTAGAAAGTGTGATATTAGTTGATTCTCTGTCTGCTGGCCATGTAGTACATAGTGTTTTCAAAAGTCTTACCTTGCAGGACCAGTCAGTGATCTACAGTCGCAGTGACACATTGATGATTTTGATATCTATGTTCTTGTCAGTTAATGATTAACTTGACAAATGTTTCTTAACTTTAGGTTCAGTCTTTTTACATCACTTTAAATGTTCCTGTTGTTATTAAATCTGACACCAAAAACAGATAACGAAAACTAAACTGTTACAGCTACAGCTAACAAACAGCCACCAGGAGGAACATGTCAGTTTTCTGGACTGAAACCATTTACCGATTACACCTGTAAAGTCCAACCCACCTACAAAAACAAGAATGTTGCCAAACCAACTGAACATAAAGTGAAAACTGAGGCTGGAGGTAAGTAAACAGCAAACTGTGTTAGGAAAATATTACAATCAACACTTATTAATGGTTATATTTAGTTCAAAAGGGCTAAAAAGGTTATTTATTATATTATGTACATAGCTGAATATTAAGTCAAGATGACCATGTGCCAGTAAAATTAAGAGTTTTAACAACAAACTGTGAATATTTGGGGCAATGGCGACTGGTGACTCAAAAAATTGGGGAGGACAGGAGGAAAACTAACATGGCATCTTACGAACTGCATCAAACTATGTCATTGTCCCCCAACTGATGAAATCGGAGAGGTGGAAAACAATTTTATGTGCCAATAAGAAACCCCTGAGTGGTGAAAAGGCTGCTTCTTTATTTAGCTTATACATATTGTTTCTAAACAAAGAAGAGCTCATTTTAACTGTGAAGAGGTTAAAATGTGCCATTTTACCAACAAAGTGAAATTCAAATTTATAGTATTGTTCTATTGTGACAACAGATTTACTTTCTCATCAAAAATAGACAAAATATCACATGATTTACATGCATTTCCTGTGTATTTTCTTAGTATACAGAAATATATAAAGTACCACAAAGCTTATAATGTGATACAGAAACAGATCAGTGCTGAATACTAGAAACATTCACAGATCTAAAAAAAAAAAAAAAAAAAAAAAAAGTATAAATGCACGTATCAAATACATGACTTACACACACTTATTTATATAAAAATGACTCGTTTCACTGTCGGAATTCGATCCGTTCAGTCCGATCACATTTCAAAAGCCTAAAAGAGCCGCACGATTGAATTGTTATATCCCTATTCAAGTTAGCTGGAGGTCTAAACTGGAAGTAGCCGACTCAGCCGGCGGAAGTTACCAGTGCGCATGTTCCATGGGCCCAGTGATCCCGGATAATCCATGGATGTATTAAGAGAAATCCAGGTACACTCATACCCGGAAGTCGATTTTTTTGGTATCATGCGCCACTGAGCAACTTTCATAGGAATGAACGAGGCCCCGCCTCCGACGCTGTATCCAGTTCTCTTAATACATCCATGGATCCCACACTGAGGAGGACAGCAGGATCCAGTCCTCCTCTGCCCAACCCCACCATCACTTATCACACTGCTCTTTCTCCTCCTGCCCTGCAGGTGTTACTGCTGAAACATTTTAATCAGAATTTCAATTTTTCCCAAATAGAGAAAAAGTATTTTATAAATAATACTGATATTCTGTAATGGATTATTTCAACCAAATAGTCTTTTTTATATTTTGATTTCCCTCTTGCCTTTCAAAAGTTAGAGGGGCAACTTCCTCTGCCTCTATGGACCAGCCTCCACTGATTTGGGGAGAAAACTGATATCATGTATTGAACTACGGCTGCATTAAAATGTGTTTGATATGGTGTCTAAATGAATCGTCAGTTTTGGCCATTGACTTGACACAAGATTTACTGTAATGAATTGTTAAGGTTTTATTTAGGTTTCTAAATGAAGCACAGGTGCTGTAGTGTACAGTAGTAATTATAAACTTTTTAGTGTTGAATTATAATCAAATGATACATTTAAAAAAAAAAAAAAAGTTATTGTCTTTCAATAGACAATACTTAATTCAATTAATTTAATTTAAATAATAGATACATTTCAAAATGAAGCCAAAAACTTAACTGAAAGGCTTTTAAAATGTGTTTATTATTCCATCTGCTTATGTGTTGTGTGTCTGTACAGGTACTTTTGGATATAATATGTTAAATCTAGGTGATCTAAGTACCATTGAGCCTTACGATTGTACCAACTACTAACAGGCCACAACATATATTGAATGCCTTTTGTTGCCAACGGAGAAGAAAGGATGCAGGTTTTACCTTGCTTCCTGCAGCATCAACTCACTGGACTCAATGTTTGGAGTCAGGCCTGGTGTCCTCCAACTGTGCCCTGAGCTCAGTGTTGGCTTCATGGCTGACCAAAATACATAAATGATGAAGGCTATCATTCACTGTACATCATGGTTTCAACAATAAGTGTTTCTTGCAAAACCAGCATCACACTAACCTTCATGCATTTGTATCTCCTTTCTCCTCCTCTCTCCGTCTTCTCTACTGTTCCTCCCTTTTTGGCTTCTGCCCTCTGACAGGCTCATATTAAGACTCACCTTCTTCACATTCAACAACCAGTCAGTAGGACAAATGACAACCTGTGACCGTGACAGTCTGACAACTCCACTGAGTTTCAGGCACTCTGATTAACCAGACCCCTCACACAGCTCTGGCCAACACATAACAGCTGTGTGAGATAAATGGAATAACAAAGAGAAAAATTTGAAAGCTGTTTTAAAATTCAGTTATTAATTAATTATTTAAAGGAAATACTGATGCCCAAGATAATCAACACAGTAACACTAATGAGCTTAAAACTGCTGGTATTTTAAACTTAACAATCACTTTAACTGTGAATAAGCATAAAGTGTTGCATCTAAAAAATATATGTTGTTATTTTTTTCATTCTCTTACAGTACCAGACAGAGTTTCCAAGTTGGAGATAAATGTTCCAGAGCATAATGTGATTAAAGTGACCTGTCATGGGAACGATTTCCGTGGGCCTAAGAAGCTATACATTGCAACTCTTAGTTATAATGGTGATGTCATTCAGAAGACAGATAAACAAAACAAATGTGAATTTGAATTCAAGGATTTAAGCTACTCTACGACCTACAATGTGTCGGTTTGTATAATCTTACTGTTTGTTTAACAGTCTTGTTCAGTTTATTCCTCTTACTTATATGAGTTCCATAATTACTCAGTTAAAGTTATGTTCTGTTTTTCAGGTGGTTGCTTTCAATGGACATCATTACAGTGAAGCCACAACAGTATCTGTTGACACTCTCTGTAAGTGTGTAATTAATGTCATAAATTGCTCAGATAAAACATTTAATTCAGACAAACCATACATGTCAATTTCTGCACATTTTAATGTTTGATATAATTGTCACACCTTTGATATCTATGTAACCATTATTTTGTAGACAATGACAAAGCTCTCATTGGCTTTCTCGTCTTCCTTATCATCATGTCTGTGGCCGTGCTTTGGGTCGTCTACAAGATCTACACGATAAAGCTGAGAAATTCCCAGTAAGGATAATTTTGCATCTTATCTCAGGCAATAGTTTGATTGTCACGTTGCTCTGGTCATTTTCAGTTGTAATTGGTTTTAAGTTCCTCTACAATAGAGTTATTGTTGTTGCAGCTGAACTTAATTCTTTAATCACATTGATAAAGACAGTGGTGAAACTTGAAATATATCGTTCACCCGTGCTGTATGTTGCAACATGAATATGCACTATATACAGCAGAATACAGCACTCTAAGTAATTCTCTGAAGCTAAACTTAAAAGATTCAAGATTTAGTTTATTGTCATTATCTTGTTTATGTATTTGTGCATACACAAAAGACCAAATCCTCTTCTTCCCAGCCCATAGCAGAGCACCAATGGGTGACTGAAATAATCCATTTTACTGTCCAGAGAACATTAGGCAGCATTATTATTGGAACTGCCAGTTTGTGTGGGTTAACAGTCAGTCTAGCTTTCCCAACTTCTGCATCCTGTCAAACTGCTTTCGATGTTTCCTCTCTGGTGCAGCTCCAGGAAGGGCCGTGGTTTCTTTGGGCCAATTGGGCCTAGCAGACCAAGCACAGCTCAGTTGATTTAGCTCCAAGACAGTATTTCTCATATTTCCCTTACACTCCATACCACGACACATATGTAGACGTAGACACGGACAAAGACCCTGCCTAGTAAGAACTAGGACAGGCCGCTGCAAACGTCGGCCACACCGCCGTCACATAAGTTCATAGAGAGAGAGAGAGAGAGAGAGAGAGAGAGAGAGAGAGAGAGAGAGAGAGAGAGAGAGAGAGAGAGAGAGAGAGAGAGAGAGAGAGAGAATACCACCAATAAGGGCCCCTTCATTTCTCTTCTTATCTTTACAATTATCTTTACAATTTATCTTTACGATTATTTGAAGGTTATTTTACAAAATGTCCCACTTTTTAGGTCCAACTTTGAGATGAATTCAGGAGTACATCTCGGGTGCAGACACTGTCTCTCATTCCGGAGTGATACTATGAATTTTCCCCAGAGGGATGTCAATGAAGATGTGATGACAACAGCCAGTGAGTAAACTTTAGCTGTCCTGTTCTTCCTACATTAGTCTTAGAGTAGGTAGCAAACAGAAATTACTTTCAGCAGCTGCAAATGATTAATGTTTTTCTTTACTGTTAGGTTATTAGATCACTTGTTAATAATAGAGAGATCATCAATTGGGAGTTCTGTATTATGTACAGTATTACAATAACTTTTAATGTAACTTGTAGTTTTAAAGTCACTTAGACAATACCTTTTTATGTAGTAAGTATGAAGTGCAATGCAGTTTGACAAGTACCCCCACTAAGTTGCAGTATTTCCTTTTTTTCTTATTTTCTATTGTAGTTTATGAAAATGTACCTTAATGGCATTGGAAAGAAAGAAGATGAACGCAGGCCTGACGGAGCTGCCTACCCACTCATCATTTACTCTTAACTGAGTTGTTCAATATTCGGCCTTTTAAGCTATGAGCAATAGAACTCAGTGCGCTTAGAGTTGATAATGGCTTGCTTAACTCTGTTCTGTTCTGTTTGCCTTATCCGGTGGTATTTTTGTTCTCATTTTGTTGAATTGTACAGATAATTTTTATTGTTTTAATGTACATTTCCATCAACTGGAACAATCCTATTCTCATTGACATTTTAATCCCATCAAATTTGGACAATAAAATCATATTACATGAAGTAATCTAACAATCTAATAAAATCATATTACATGAAGTATTAGATCCTGACCATACTTAAAGGCGTCTTTGATCAACTCTTTGATCATTAATGTCATGCAACAGCTTCAACTATGCTAAAGTCAAAACTGGATCAAGAATTTGTATTTACATTACCAATGTTCAACTAGCAATTTAAACAAGTATTATAAAATCATGTTGCTACCTATATAGCACGGCTTTTTCATTATTTTATTGTTCTGTAGTGATTGTGTTGCCTATTAATATTTCAATGTAGATTTCACCTCCAGGCAATGGACGTTACAAGTAGAATTTGCAGGTGTATGTTATATCTTTTTTTTTAATATTTTAAACAGATGTCATTTTTTTGTATGTGTGAGCTATAACATTTTATGTTTGTATGATTCTTAAGAACCATTATAATAAAAACCAATGAAAATTGAATATGGTATCACACTAGCCTCTGCTGGATACTAATTTAGCTTGTAACTGTAAAACAAAATGTTATCATTTGTTTTTCTTTATAAACACCTTTAGTCTTGGCTCAATGTGCAGTCTCTTCATGCACTTAACCACCAAACAAGTGACGCCAAGTTTTAACTCATTTCCTGTCTGCTCTAAACTGTTGCTATAATAAAGGCTTAAAAATGCACTCTAAAATTATTTTTTTAAATAAATGTGTATATAGGGATACTTACCATTAAGCTGCTACAATTTGCAAGTTTTCCATTAACTGCCAAAGTGAAATGTTCCACCATTGCTGAAATTCAAGTAGTGTGAAACTTGTTTAACACTGGTATTTACATCTTTGCAAAGACACACAAATACAGCCTGGCTTTCGAAAGTGGCTTCTTCTTTACAAAAGACACAACTGGTCTGAAGCTGCAGGTCTGAAACTGCTGCGGTGTCTCTACTGATTGGGCTTGGTTTTTGGTACCTCACATAAATGTTACCACGTGTGTGTTCTTTTGTATTACTGTACTTCTTGGCAAAGCAAGTGATACTCTGAAGGGTACGTGAACAATAAAAACACATTGTGACTTAGATTTGTTTGAATAATTTGATAGGAGGTGCAAATTACCCATTAAAACCAGGTGAGAGCTCCAAGCACATGTCAAAAAGAAATTTGAAAGCTTTATTGTATTTAGTTAGCATACAAGGCAATGATGATTTTACATGAAATGTTCAGAACAACCAAACTGCCGATACAATAAATACCAATTGCCTATAGTGCCTACTAATTTTACTGTTAGGAAAACCCCTGGACTCTTCAATAACAACTTCAGAGGGCCTTTGGAAAAGTAAACTGAACGAGGTAAAAGAATTAGACACAGTAGGTCAGTGGTTCTCAAAGTGGGGTCCAGGGACCCCCAGAGGTCCTTGAGGGGTTTCTAGGGGGTCCCCAGCAGAAAGGGGAATAATTTATGTTCACTATAATTCCATCCATAAGTAACACAATGATAGAATATATGACTATTTTGGTCAAGGGTTTCATACACTTTCCGTAATAAAACATCTAAAAGCAAAAATCCTATCAGATGGGGGTCCATGGTCTCTAATTTGTGTCAGTTTAGAGGTTCTTGATGAGAGGTTTGAGAACCACTGCAGTAGAGCACTGTGATTTGTTGGATGAAGACAAAGAACAATCCTATAAAGGAATGACCATACTGTATTTCTTAGCAGTGTATATGATAAACAACCCCCTAGTGAAGAATAAAAAGAACCTTTTCTGCACATAAACAGAAAATTAACTATCCATAACAGTGTTATGGATAGTTATATCTTTGTTCAGGAAATTCATGTTTTTAGTCAACAAATTCTTAACCAACAAGGGGAAAAAGCTGGATATATGCAAGACAATATATTCCATTCAACTACAATGTCTTCTGACATCTTCTCATAACAAAAAACCTCAAAAACTATTAAACATCAATTACATCTTTGCTGGGAGGTCAGAACTAACAATGGTAATCTGACATTGTGAAAGGGGATCAATTCAGTACAAAAGCATCAGTTGCTTTAGTTGTATATGCTTTAAAGTACATTTGAAACTTCAGAGGTTATTTGCCCCTAAACATTGGAGAATCTATTTTTGGTATTTTGCTGTTAAATACTACCAATTTCTTGAGGGAGTTCTGTTTTGCATCAAAACTAAAATACCTAAAAAAAAAAGTGCTTAATAGCAATAGCTCCCTTGTTATTACAACAAAATACTGAAAGTTTTGGTGCAATACAAATGCTCCTGTTTAGAGAGCGTCAAGATAGAAGGTAAACATCACTGTGGGTGAACATGATAAATAATTAAGATAATCACTGAAATGGAAAAAATAAAAGTTTTACTGTGGTGGGAGACAAAAGTGATGTGAATGAACAAAATCTAGGACAAGAAGTACAATTGCAAACAAAAATTGCAAACACTGTATTTGCAAGTCTCAGACAAATAACTACTACAAACACACTATCAAAATATTCTGTTAACCATAACAAAATAACTTACATTTTCTTTCACCTTTAAGCTTTGAATTTGCATATAACAAATATTAAAGAGTATTAAATGTTAAAAAAAAACAAAAAAAAAAACATGAAAAACATGGGCATAAATGAACAATAATTCCAATGAACGGTTAACAGGCTATTTGATAATGTTAAAAGAGGATTCATAAGACACTGAAATAAAGCGTTATCAATCATTGTTTACTTACTATACCTTCCATGCGGTATCATTGTCATTATGTAAACCAGTGGTAGTCAGTGCTGGTCATTTGCGACACACTGGTGTAAACCTATTCACTGTAAAAAATATATATATATATATTACCAAAGAGTCACTAAAACCCTACAGTATTAAAACTATAGGAACTTCTTTGCTATGTACAGTAAAACAAAATGAGTCCCATTAGAGCTTGTTTTTTTTGTTTGTTTTTTTCATAACAAGTCATTGATATACTTTACATAAAAGATACCTTAACACATATATATAAACTGCTCTGCTCTCTTTTTGTCTGACTTTTCTCTTTGGTATCTCAACTGAGGACAGAAGTTAGGTAGGCACGCTGTGATTTTCACATGACGTGGACAGCAACACAAGGCAAGGATCTGCTATCTCTTCAACATATTTGTTACTTAAGACACATACACTGCAAACTTCCACAGCAACATTAACAATCACACAATTTCCTCAAAATAGACTAACTCTCTGGTGGGTCAAATGCATCCACTGGATCAGTGGTTCCCAACCTAGGGGTCAGGACCCCCACAAGGGGTCGCTGGATTAATCAAAGGGGTCAGGAGATGAGGCTTTTGCTTTATTTCTTGTTATTTATTTATTTAGCCTCTAAAACAAAATAAGTCCTCTTTATAGAGCTGCATTGTTAGTCAATTAATCTATGACTCCATCAACAAAAAGATTAATCAGCAACTATTTTTATAATTGAATAATCGTTTTAGTCATTTTTTTCAGCAAAAGCTGGTTTCAGCTTCTCAAATGTAATGATATTTTTCACTATTTTCTGACATTTTGTGAACAAAATGATAAACGATGAATCAAAACAATAATTGGTAACTTAAATGGTAGACAATGTAACATGTGACAAGGGGTCGCAGTCCAAAAAGGTTGGGAACCACTGCACTGAACCATGATGGAGAACTAAGTGTTCTGACTTTTTTCCATATCTTCATTGTGATTTACTGTCACAAATAATGAAACAGGACAAATCTCACACTCTAATAGAAATATATGTTGTTCAAATTGAACCAAAGAGGAAACATTTTGGTATCAGTGACTAACGTAAACAGCAGATTTAAAACTGCTTTTGTAATAGTTTCTACCACTCCTTCTAGGCTGGCAAAAAAGAGGCGTTCTGAAATTTTCAAAGACAATACATAGGTGTCAAAATGACTTACATTCAAAGTGTTGTGGAGACATGTGCCCATGTTCTCCTCCCAGCACGTCTCTAGTCTACCGTCTAAATGATCCTTCCTTTCCTAATACATTCATTAGACATGATCACCCTGCCAGCCTTCCAGTACCAGGGTAAAAAGTGCAACACAACAACACTTCAACCATCAATAACACTCTGTTACACCTCTCAGTTTTCTGCCATTGAGTGAAAATCTCTACACTCAAATTTTTGCAATTGCTTTCAAAGTTTCCATCGTCTTTTTTGCACCGTTTGCTGGCTACAGGTCTCCTGAGACCCACTAAAAGCCTACAAAATAATTTTTAAGAATATTTGCATTGATTAACTGTTTTGAGAATTGGAGATGACATATAACATTTTTTTTTTGGGGGGGGGGGGGGGGGGGGGGGTAATTTTACAGATTTCCAGTACATCTGCTTTAAATAGCATCTGCGAGTAGCAGCAGCTGATGAACTGAGGAAATGTGTTTCAAAGCAATAGACACTGATTTTCAGTGCTGTACCATTACTGAAGTCTAGGGGATGGGGGGTCCATCTGACAAAAAAAAGGGGTAATCTCTTTAATCTTTCTCCTAGGGCAGAAAAGATTTTGGCTTTCAGTTATATTATATACTGTACCACCACCTTGGAAAAAATCTGTTACATGTACAGTACTACTTATCACAAGGAGCTCTGGAGTAAGTTATTATATAAAAGCTGATAGATGTGTATGAGTCCAGCATGAAAAGCAAGGGAGGAGGTGGGGAGGTGTTCTGCAAGCTATAGTGTGTGTAACTCTGGGCTTAGCTGCCCTGTGTCATGTTCTGCATGTGTTTGGCAATGTCGTACACGTAGGTGATGTCCGGCCTCTTCTCCGGGTCGGGGTTGATGCACATATCTACCAATTTCCTTAGCTGGTGAGGAGGGAGGGGGGTGGGGGGTTGGGAGTAAAGAGAGAAATAATACAATCAATGACACAGTAGTGAGGTTGCAATGAAAATTTGAAATGAGCAGCTCGAGAGAAATGAACAATCCACTGGTAACAGAGACCTGCTCGTCTTTTAATGCCCTCTAAATGGGCTCTTTCCATAATAGCAGCAAAAAGGCAACAGGTAACCAAGCTGAGACAAAGACTGGGTTAACACACTAATCGCTTTTTGGTCTGCTGAATCCACTTTTACCCAAGCCTTACACATGCACACTCACCCGCATGCGTATGTGCATGCACACAAGTGCATGCACTCACACTCACACACACACTGCTGCCACTCCATTGCCATCCGGAGACAGCACTTACACTTGAAGCCGAGCGAAGCGGCTGATTGGAGCAGATAGATAGACAGGCTCGCAGGCGGAACAGCCACCGCCATCATTAAAAAAAAAAAAGAAGAGAATAAAAGATGGAGAGGAAAGAAAAAAAAAACATCTACGCAAGGTCGCTATGGTAACCGTCTGCCGACTTCCTGGCCGCTGTTGCGTGGCACCAGCTTGGACGAGTTCTCGTCAGCCGTTGTGTATATGTGTGTATGTGTGTGTCTGAGTGAGAGAGAAAGTGAGAGAAAGATGTAAATTCAGACAGTCTGAGAATTAGTCCCACAGAATGGAGATATTGGTGGAGGAAAGTGGGGAGGAAGGTGGAGAGGGAGGGAGGGAGGGGGTATGCCAAAGAGATGCAGATATGTAAAATATTCATACGCTTCTTTGCATGGGGAGTGGGGTGGGGGAGTGGAGGGGAGTGTCAGGTGGAGGGAGGGGGGGAGCAGGAGCTAGTGAAGGGAGGCGTGGGGGGGAGCATAGACGGAGATGGTTAAATGACACAACAAAGATGAGCAGCTGACAGTTTGCTGCCGATCCTTCAGGAGCATTGTTTACATCCAGACAGGCGCTTCAGGCACCCCCCTCATCTCCATCTCTCCATCACCCTGTCTCTCGCTCTATCATTCCCTCTCTCTTTCGCTTTGTCTTCCTTTCTCCTGGATGGGGGTGACATGTGGGGCAATGCAGCTCAGTGTGGTGTGTGTGTGTATGTATGTGTGTGTGGAAAGGGATCTCTTGTAACAAATAATATACACTTGCACAGTAGCTCATGCAAATACAAAAACACACAGAGGCTTAAAACACTTAGCAATTAGCCTTTATCAACCTAATGAAGTTAATACCACAGTATAATGAACCCTCTGTGCAGGGTTTAGTATTGGTTTAAGGACGCATGATAAGTAGAGCAACTTAAAACCAGCTACTGTGTAATAGAAGACATGGAGGTTAAAAAAGGTTAGGTGCTTTTTGCTTAATGGACCATTGAATTCATTTTTGTATGGCATTAAAACCTATAAAACAATGTATGTTTAATAAAAATGAATGCAGAGCTGATGTTCACGATGATGGTTTCTACAACTCAAGCAAGTTTTAATAGTCTGCTAACAGGTCATATTACAGTTCAGAAAAGAACAAAAATAAATAATGTGTTAAAAAAAAAAAAAAACGGATGCCTGAAACATGAACGACTTCCTGACTATTACTGCTCCTCCCAAAGAAATAGTTTGGCATAAAACCTCATGTAAAATAGCTAATTGTTATTTTTACACTTTCATTTTTGTATAGATTAAACAAATAAGGTTTAACATGTTAATTAGTGAGCTTTAGAGGTGCTGGTAGGAAGTTTTTTGTTATCTTCAGACAGAGACAGACTCGCTGTTTCCTTCTGTTTACAGTGTTTGTGCTACACTAAGTGGTAAGTAAAGCCTTATATTGACTGGACAGAGATAAGAGAGTGATATTGATCCTATATAACTCTCCACCAGAAGGCAAATAAGTCTGTTTCCCCAAAATGTCAAACTATTCCTTTCCTTTCTAAAATCCAGCATTGTGGTTTTCAAAAAGGCTAGATGTGATGTTTAATATGTAATTTAGAGTTGAAAAATGCATTGAAAAACATTTTGATTATTGATTAATCTTTTAGTGAAAAATGTCATGTAAGTTGCCTCCTTAAAAGGGGTTAAAGCACACAAACCATTGGTATTGGTATAAACTAAACATGAGGTTACACTTCCAGCATTTTAACTATCTAGCAGTTAGATTTGGCTCATGCAGGGACTCTGTGTGGTAATTGTTAACTACCAAACAAATATGATAACTTACAAAGCTTTAGAACAGACTACCTGTAATACATATACATATGTGCCTATGAATCAGTGTATGAGTTTTTGCGTGTGTCTACACTTGGATATTATTTTTTTTTTTTTTAAGAGAAAAGGACAGAAATGTTAGAAAAAAATGCCACCCATACAAAGAGGGTATTGCAGACACAAAGCCATGCACATTCATACACACGTCACCGGCAATCAGCAGCAAGCCAATCGTTAACCGCAGCCCGACTACATTACATTTTTGTGCACGAATAAGTCTACACAGAATTACAGCAGATGATTTAACATTTAGTTAGGGAAACATGACACTCTAGCCCATTTCGTTTCACCCCACTCTGTAGCATGGCCAGATGCTTTTGATATGTGCGTTTAATTTTCAAACGGTTAAAAATCATAGCCTTTCTTTTGATCACAGAGTAATATCATACCGTACTGTAGCTCAGACAGTTGGCTGGATTTCACTTACATGTAAAAAATTAACTATAATAGTCAATGCAAGTAAAAATCTGCGATCTGGCAAAGAAAAGGAGAAGCTGGCCACCGCTGTTTAAAATAGTAGTTCGTTTAAACGATATTAAGAATCTTTCTTTTAAAAGGTGTTCAGGAGTCCAGACTATCATGAGTCCTTTTAAAACACTCAGCAGGTCTCTGTCTACTTTGTGCCACAGCAGTAAAAGGCAACTGATACAGTACTTACCTCCTCTGAGTAGTGATCTGAGGGAAGAGGGGGGTAGTCGCACTGTTCTATCTTCTTACAAAGGGAGTAAAGGTTCATCTTATCCCCGTAAAACGGACTCTGTAGGGCTGCCATCTGAAATATAGAGATATAAAGAAACAGGAAAAGGACATATAGAGAAAAAAGGGGGGAAAGACAAGAGGAAAGGGTGTGAGAGAGCAAAATTAAAACTTGAAACAGCCAATTAAATTCTCAATAGATGCTACACAGAACACGGCCATTGAAGTATATGACTTATTAAGAGAGACAAATAAAGCCAGACTAGAAGTAAATAGGTCTAAAATTTTGTGAAAATATATCAGTACAAGCTTATATTATTATATATTTTGTGGTGTGGACTGAGTGGTGGTCTAAAATTCAAGTGAACCTAAACAGAAAAATCTGTTAAAGCTTTCCTCAGCTTATGTGTTTTCCTGTTAGTTTGTTGGCCCTTTCTGCTACACTGCTTCGAAAACTTAGTGAAGAGAACGAGAGGAAACAAACAGCTGAGAAAGGAAAAGAAGCATGAGAGAGGTGCAGGGATATGAGCAGAGAGAATTTTTCAGTTTGCTGGAGCAGCAAGAAAAACTGTATCCTCTAGAAAACAAATGCAAGCAAGCACGGAAGAGGAAAGGCAGGTGGGAAAGGTAACGAAGAGTGGAAAGGATAAGGAGACCTTCGCTGGTGGGTGGAAATAGGTGAAGAATCCCTCTAGTCTTTCTAAGAATAGAAAACCATACTGTTTTTCCTACTCGCTTCCTATAGTTTATATATGCATTCACAAGGTAAAGCCGGGAGCACACTTGCATAACAAACACATCTATATTCCTTTTTTCTGATTCAGACCTTTTCAAAATACTGTGTTAGGCCAAATTGTATAACTAATAATAAATAAGCGTGCTTGGCCTAGCTGTCAGTGTTGATGATGATGAGAGCCGCTCAGATTCAAAGATGTTGGAGCTTGTTCGCTTATTTTCCATTTATTTAAATGAGAATGTTACATAGGAGGTGTTGTGCAGGGAGTATATAACATTGGCAGAAAGGGCCTTGTCCAATTTCATGCCTTGCACTTGTTTTAACACAGAGGGCATTGCTCATCACTTTGGAAATGTGGCTGCACATCTCAATGACTTTCAGAAGAAAAAAACTATCTTCTGGACCAAAGTGAAAACAGGATCCAAGGCCATTTATAGACAGTCATTGCTCAAAGCTTTTTCTTTTAATGATTTTCTTCACAGGTTCTATCTGCAGTCTGGCATATCTAGGCTTGCCTTGGTTTGTTTCATTATGAAAAGTGTGAGGCTAGGATGTGATCTTGATGACTCTTTTTACATTTTTGATGTGGTAACAGTTGCTGAGGAATAATAAAAAAATTGGAACAAAGAGTGTGCATTGCTATACAAAGACAAAATAAAGAAAAACAACAACACACGTTTATCGTTTTGGGCAAAATACATTTTTTAAAATATTATATTAATTAATTTGAACTTTTTTCAAGTGTCCCTGCACTATAATTGGGGAATGCACGTGTTTGACAGCCTGCTAATTGGTAGTGTGAAAGTAGATGAGAACGACTTCTCCACATATGGATCCAAATGGAATCAGTCCATACAGAATACAGCAGGTTAGTGTGAATGTGCCTCTCAAGCATGATAGAGACACGTTATGTCTGTGTAAATAGGAGTGTAATAGAAAAAACAGCAGCATAATAGAGACAGCCTTTTACTTAGAACAGGGACAATCAAGTAGGGCTGTAGTCTGTTGGTCGACTAGTCGATTAATTGGTCGATACTCTCTCATCCGACTAAATTCTCATTGGTCGGCTAATCTCCTTGTATCTCTATCTCTACTTTCATAAGGAGAAAAGTGCTACATCAGCAGCTTTCTGGGATTAATCCATTATTTTCCTGCAGCGGGGGGACAAACCAACAAACTACCTTTTGAAAACGGGGGTGTATTCAAAACACCCCCGCTGTTTACACAACTTTGGACTCTTCCAAACTCCGGAGGTCTAACTCCGTTACTGAGCGTTTATTAAAGAACTTTTCAGTGTTTCTCCTACGATTATATTAACAAGAACCCCCGCCAGGCCAAAAAATATTTTTTTAATACTAGAATTAACGCCAAATATCCACTCATTCAGAAATATTTAGCGTTTGGGAGTCTGTGCAGCGCGTGAGTCAACCGCTGTGTTGTTGCCTGGGAAACGAGCAACTGTGTTATACGTCACTGCGTAGCATGTTAGCGTAGCGAGTTGGACGCAGAGAAAGTGTCGGTGGATACGAGTGGAGCAGAGGAAAAGGTTAGTGGTAAGTTGTCAGTCTGGCAGTAAATGTACAGCACAGACTACAATGTGTCAGCTAAATGATGAAAAGTCACGTCTGTTGTTTCTCCAAGTGCTGGAAAAGTGAAGGTTAGCTCCAAAGTTAGCAACGATGGATTAGCCTAGCCTGAAGACGCTAAACAGAGAAATACAGAAATACAGAATTCACTGTGCCCCCCCCCCCCCCCCCCCCCGCGACTAATCGATTAGTCGCAGATTATTTACAATTTTAGTCGACCAAGATTTTCTTTGGTTGACTACAGCCCTACAATCAAGCATGTGCCATGTAGTACTGAGCATATGAACATTTTTACTGCACCACGTACAACACCAGGTAATTTCTTTAGGAAATGGTTTTCTACCTCTGAGTCATAGAAACAAACTCATTAGACAATTTAAGGCTACTCCTTGTAAAATACCAAAAAGATGTAAATTAATTAATCGGTCTCTTTGTCATGCTAAGCTATAAAGCCACAGGAACCTCTCTAAAATACCAAAATAAAAAAATATTTCAGAGAGCAAACTGTCTCACTTGAACTGTAACCCACTGACATCGCCCAAAAACATATCACAAACTTGTAGGCGGCTTCTTCATGGTTTTCACTGAAAGATGTGTCAAACACAGATGTTGCGGAGACAGAAAAGTTCTTGTTCCCTATAGGGCAGACTTTGACAGAGTCTCTATCACAGCTTCCAGTGGGAAGTCAAAATGGCGGCAGCAGCAGAATCTCAGTGGGCCATCTCTCCTCTGGACATACAGTACTATTCACTCATTCACATTACATTATATCCTCACAAAAACACATGGGAACACTAAGTAAAGAGGATCTCCTTCCTCTCTCTCTCGCTCTCTCTCTCTCTGCTTGGACACCTCTCTCCCTCTGCTCCAACAATTACTACTGAGGCTGGCACAGCAGGCAGTTGACAGTGATGAGATGTGTGAGGAAATGCGTATTCCTGTGTGTGTCAGCAATGATGCACTTCCATTAGTATTTGGAGCTTTGTATCTGTAGCATAAGATGCGTTGACAAATGCACATGCAGCAAAGCTTAAGCACAGGGGAACATCCTCAAATATGCATACTCACTGGAGTTAACACAGATGGCATTTCATGGTGTTCAGAGACAACTTCAGGCAAAGCAGTCACGGTCCTCAAATAACTACTGTGCCACTAAATACATAACAGCTTTGTAATGAATGAAAAACTAATGTTATCATGTAAAGTAATAATTTCTAAAAAAAAAAAAAAAAAACATTTTTATGTTCATAGTCAGCAGGGTCTTGGTAAATTGAAGTATAAAATGTATATTTGCAGAAATAAAAATTCTTCCCATTGACTCAATTACTAAAAAAAAATTCTAAAAAAAAAGCACATCAAGATACAATTATCTAAGCCTAAGAGGTGAGCTCATATAATCAATCCACTATCAATATCCATGATCGACCTTCAAACAATATCAACATCACAATTAAAATTAAATTAGACTGTCGAATTATGGATCACATTAAATCGAATCAATTAAATCACCACCTAATTTACCATTCGCTGCAGCTTATAAACACATTGTCAGTCCAGTGAAGCCGGAAAACTTCACATTTTATTATGAGAGATTTAGCACTGAGGTCAAAGGACATCTTGCAGTTTCATTTTAGAAACTAATCATTTTCCCACAAACAAACTGAGAGCTCTACAAATGCAGAAACTAGAGGGCAGTGCCAGCCGGACTCAAGGAGAGAGCAAACTCAGAAGGGTATGGGTCTGTTTGAAGCAGCCATGTTTGCACAAAAGATGCTGACGACTTGTTGTAAGAGTTTACTTCAATTATTTGGAAAGAACCATGTGGGGAAACACTCTTAATTGATTCATAACAAATATACATACTGTACTGCCATCTGAGGTGTTTGTGTGTAAGGGCTAGTGAAAGCTTCTGAAAAACATCGATTTCACAGTAAGTGAAAGGGGGGAAGAAAAAAAAGAGACGGAGAGAGAAAAAAAAACAGACACCAGGAGGCAAAGGGTTAAACAAGACCCCGTCGTATTTTCATGCATCTTCTGCTTTTGACAGATGAAAAATGTCAACTGTCCTGTTTGTATTTGGGAGTTTTTGCACTATTCATCTGCTTCATTAGTGCCTGCTGCTCCTAGCCCCTGACAGCTGCCAGCCCCCTGCTCTCAGCGCGCGCATACACACACACACACACACACACACACACACACACACACACACACATACATACACACAAAAAAGGTGCATGCCCACACACACACACACACACACACACTTACTCATTTTTTCAGACTGTGTCGTCGCAACGGGTTAGATGATTGACTCACTCTCTGACCTCTGAGGCCCTGGTGTGTGTGTGTGTGTGTGTGTGTGTGTGTGTGTGTGTGTGTGTGTATGGTTCATTGATATTCGAGAGACATACAATGCACACGCATGCCTGCTGTCTGTCTAAGGGGCGTGAGCTGCTGGTGGCAGAACACACGCACACCCTTGCGAACGCACACACACACTCCCTTCTTTGTTCCTCTGCTCTTTTTCAGCTGGCCAGGTTGTGCTCTCTCCAGCCCAGGCATGTAAAGCCAGTATCCCTGTCCGTGTAAAAGGTCTGGGTAGGGCCTTCCAGTTTAATTAACACTGATCCTGCTCTCTCTCTCTCTCTCTCTGTCTCTCCAGCTTCTCTCCCTGTACGCCAATTAAAAGGAGCTGTGAGAGGCTTCCGTCTTTTCCCTCCACCCCCCTTTATCCCTGGAGCCTTTACAGCCTGGGACCGAAGGGCTACTCACACATTCACACTTACTCATTTATAAAAACACACAAACATACAATTATAGGCACATGCTACATCAAAATAAATACACCTAAATGTTAACACATATGTACATGCTAAATATATATATATATATATAAATATATTTGTATATATTCTCTCTGCCTAACACACACACATATACATATATAGATGTACATGTGAGGAAAGCATGACTTTTTTATGTCCTCATTGGTCCTTCATGCGGCTTTATGATGATATATTAATCAATGCAATAAGTCACAGTGTAGGGACAGTCATTAAAAATATACCTACACCCAGTGGAGTCATCACTCCTCTACTTCAATACACTAAAAAGGAAGGACGATGAGAAGAAGAAGAATAGTTGGATGAATTAAAAGTGCCAGATCGTTCCAGTGGGTTGAACTTTTGAGGAAAACTGATTAAGAATCTGTTCTTATGTCTCCATTTCACTAAAGCCCATGCTGAGCGTTGAAATTTGAATTGTGAAATTTAAAAAGGAATTGTTCAACATTTTGGGAAATACGCTCAATCGCTTGTAGAGAGTTAAATGAGAAGATTGATGCCACTCTCATCTCTCTCCATGAAATTTTAAGCTATAACCTGGAGACAGTTAGCTTAGTTTAGCATATACAGGAAACAGTGAGAAACAGGCAACCAAACCCTCCTACCAGCCCCTCTTGAGCTCACTAATTAACATGTTATTACTCTTTTGTTTAACATGTGCAAAAACTAAAGTGTAAAAATGTGAATTTGTGGTTTTAAGGGTGGTTATTAAGTTAATATTTAACAGAAAGTCCTCTGTTGTGAAATGGGTCATAAGGTAAAACAGAGTTGAAAGTTCTGTTCCCAAATGTTTTATGTTGAAATCAGAGGTAGGAAGGACAGCATGGATATTAAGGCAGGTTAGGGATGAACAAATAGATAGAAATAGAACAATAAACAAGCCTGAGATACTGTACACAAATGAGTTAAGTAGCTTCTTAGATTTTAGCACAGCCAGATACTGACAACCAATAAAAAGAAATACACAAACTGTATGAAAAGGTTAAAGGATACCCAGGCTTTGTTTGTAAAATCCCCACTTTCAAAAACATATAGAGAACTAGCCACAGGGCAGTTCATCACATGCAAACGCCAGCTGCTGAGAAACCAAGCATTTTGGGCCTCATAAAACCAACATCAATACAAGAGGGGAGGGAGTGGAATGAGGCAGGAGGCATGAGACATGGGCACAGTCAGAGGTATGGATGGCTGAGCTCCATACAGGAAGGAGACACATTCCATTAAAGCTTTTCAAGATATTCTCCTCCTCTACTAACCTTTATACAAAACACGGCAACCACAACACATCCGTACAAGCGGGAAACCTAGAGCGTGTGTGTGTGTGTGTGTGTGTGTGTAAAATGCATCTCCTTAACAGAGAACAGACTCAGCAAGCGCGTGAGAGTTACTAATACAAGTATGAGGCGGTTTTGACTGTGAGCAAGAGGAGAGCGCGCTAGGAGACTGCAATCTCATCGACTGGCATGTGACCAAACTGCCCTCCTTACCTTTCCGGTCGCCCTGGGAGACAACCCTGACGACTGCTGTTACCACAGTGTTGCGGGTTTGGGTTAAGGGCACAGGGCAGGGTCAGGTGATGTAATGAGGTTGGACACGGGGAGAAAGGGATCAAACAGAATGGAAGATGAAGATAGACGCAGATACAATGACCAAGTATTGACGGACGGACCCTTCGGACCCTAACCCTACCCCCCCAGGCACAAGAATGAAAAATGCAGGCTCTCTCAAATGAAGCCGTTTCACACATAAGGAACCAAACTCCCTGGGACACACAAACACACACACTCACACAAACATAACCCAGCACAAGTCTCAGCCCCTACAATGTTCAGAGTGAAATCAATGAGTACCAAAGGGATCAAGCCTGGATTTCTATGTGAATTCCTTATGCCTGAAGGTTAAGTAAGGAAAAGGGAGGCGTACAGAGGGGAACTTAGCAGAGGGGAGGAGAAAAGAGCAGAGAGGAAAGAGGGAGAGAGAGTTGGAGAGAAAGAGGTAAGTTTCCTGACACTGTGAATGCACTGCGGAGCCCTCTTACCAAGAAGAGTGGAAAGCAAGGGTCTGTTCTTCAAAGAGAATATGCATGGTGTGGTGAGCACTGCTCTAGTAACAATAAGGTTGTAAAATCTTTATCTCCACAGGCTCCTTGCATGGCTCACCTTGACCTGTTGGCTTAAGTTCTGTGTCTCCTCTTGTACCTACAGAACTTTCTCTCTGAATGAGCGCCCCCCACCCCCATCTTGCTCTTCTCTCCAGCAATCCATAACCCTGCTCTCACAATTTGTTATTTTCTTCATCCACTTCTTCCCCCCTCTACTCTTTCTGTTGCTTCTAACCTTCTATCTACCTCTTTCTTTTCATTCTCTCTTAGGATTTGTACTCCCTCCACCATTCTTTATATTGCTCTTATATGCATTCCTTAACTTTTTTTCACGTTACATCTTTATCCCCTTCAATTTCACTTCCTGAGGGAGTAACAAGTAACCCTCTTTTTTTTCCTCTAGCTCTCTCCTCATCTCTGGCCTTACTCGCCCTGTCCCAATGTTTAGTCCAGGCTGTGACCCCTAGCTGTTGTCTAAGGGTGAAAGGCATAAAATATCCAGACTGTGTCCCATCTGAAAGTGTGAAACAATCAATGCTCAGGCTACACATGCAATACTATAACTATGAACAGCTTCTTCAAAAAAACATTTTAAAAATTTCAGAAAAAGCCACAATGGACAGAATCTTCAACCTTCAATCACACCGATTTAAGTTTGGTTTTTAAATATTCGACTCTTGAGCATGTAGAGATTGTGTCAGTGTAAGAACAGTGTCCAAATGCATGCCACTTGATATCACAATTCCTTTTTAACTGATCCCAAATCAAAAAAATCTAAATCAGACTGAGTGAAAACTAAACCAAACTCATCCTAACAAAATGAACCCATCAAAATTAGCTTAATCAAACAACACTGTGCAGCACTGGTGTGGTTATGCAATCATGATACCTGCAGAAACTATGCAACAAGAGTAATATAAACCAGAGCAATCTGGTTGTTATTACCAGTAAAAGTAGCATCCATGTAAACACACACATACACATATAAAAAGTACAAAAACAAATGTGACCTACAGCACCCACTGCTTTCAGCCAACCACAGCTCATTGTCGCAGTGCATTGTGGGGAGCAAATTAGCATGAAGGACTGTGGTCTCTGAGCAGCTATGACCTGCAAGCTGAGCAGGCAGAGCAGTGAGGGAGGAGAAGAGGAAAATGTGGGTGTTTCCTTGGCTGACAGTCCCTGGAAAAGTGTGTGTATGTATTCAGTGTATGCTAAGGTTGGCAAAGTGAAACATCAGATTGACTGCTATCATCCGTGTCTATCACTGTTCTGCTTCTTTCTCTTTCCTCTTTGTTCCCTCTGCTGCGTGCTCCTCCCGGGCTTGTCTCCACTCATGTGGTCTACAGCGGAGTCCTGTGGTGTTTTGCTCCTGACTAATCAAACTAGTCAGTGTCACTGGGCGGCCTTATCTAAAACACATGGCCATGTCAGTTCCCCTCATTCCCCAGCTTTTCAACGTTCAACAGGTTTCCAAGCTAAAGAACTTTAACTCAAAGTGTCTTAAAACTCCAGTTCAGCCAGGACTCAAGGAAAAACAGCAGGGATACAAGATAAAAACATATGACATACCATTTAAATATATAATTAATCTGTTACAAACTGTGTGCATTGTTTTATTTTTACACATTATGACATGTAAGAGGCTATACGTAGTATAAATGTATGCAGATGAAATGCAGATGCTCCATGTATGTATATTTTTATATAAGTACTCTTGTTATATGTGGTATTGAGGATGATTTGTTTGTTTTTGTGTGTGTCTGAGCCAATGTGTTCACACGTCACTCCTACAGTTGACTGCGGGGTGACAGTGTGTGCACATGTTCCCATAGTTTACCTCGTAGAGCAGGCATCCTAGCGACCAGATGTCAGATTTGAAGTTGTATCCGTTTTCATGTATCCTCTCTGGTGACATGTAGTAAGGAGTACCCACTGGAACACAGACGGTGGGAGGGAGAGAGAAAGAGAGAGAGAGAGAGAGAGAGGGAGAGGAGAAAAGGACAGAGAGAGAGAGAGAGAGAGAGAGAGACATACACAGGCAGAAAAGGAGAACAAGACAAAGAGAGAGCATTACCATTTTGCATTGCAAACACATGCTTTCCCCAGTTCATCAACATCACTGACACAGCTCACACAGTACAGGAAAGCAGGTGAGGAATGAACGTGTCATCTCTAAATGTGACAAGTTCAAAGGTTGGAATACTCACCATTTTACAGTAAAAAAAAAGAAAACTAGAGTGATTCATTAAAGTGTATTTCCCCTATTAATTCTAAGTGGACTCAAGTAATGTGATATTTAATAAGGTTATCTTCATGCACATCCATAGAGTGCATGCAATTGTAAAAGTACTACAAAGTGAAGTGTGTATATGTACAGCAGACATCCTTGCACACACAAAATATACATAAATCAGTTTTGATTAGTGGGGTTTGGTAATGATCTGAAACAGTAGTCAGTGAATATGCCCAGGGAACAGTGGTGGAGCCTTAAAAGTTGGCCCGTATCTGGTTCTGGTTTTGAAACTCAAGAATCCCAAACTGCCTTGGCGACTGGCAGAGCTCCAGAGAATCAGACCTTCACCCAACTGGACACAAAGAGGAACCACAGCTCAACATCACATCCATAACACACTGCAGGACGCTTTGGAGATTTGCTGCATTCTTAGCCGAGTTTGACTGGCTGTTTTTTTTCATTTGCTTTCTGTTTACTGTGATTTCCCATGTAAAAGTCTATCAAGCACAACCAGCAGAAGTTTTATATTAAATCACATATGGTTAAAGGATGGAAATTTTACCAGCGTGCTATCCTGTGCTGAGCAGTTCTCAGCCTGTGCTCATTCCTCATCCTCTCTAGAAAACATGTGAATGGAGGCCTAGTGAAATAAGATGACAGCTACACAGGCTTTGCTGAGTGGGTGAATGGTGTCCATCAGTACCATCCCTCCACATGACAATGTTTGTAGGCTCCACAATGGATAAGGTAGGCTGCTGGTTTATTCATGTCAAAATAATAATCTTCATAAATCTTACTGATTAATTACCTAAGAATGCACTTAGACTTAGATTACTAATTTAGTTCCTCATATTTCAACTGTTTAAGTGACACAATTTGAATTCAATGTTGATTACAATATGAGATAGTTGACTTAACACTGCCCTTTTTTTATAATTTGTCTTCTGTACAACACCACAGACATGCACATTCAGTCCCACCAGCTCATTTCAGTTCCTTCGTCCATAGCTGAGGTTGTGCACGTTTATGAAATTAGCTTGTGTACTAATTACTGGAATTCTGTATTTAAATCTCACTTGGGGATCCTTTATCATAATTCGGGTGTACATGTTCAAAAAGCACAATTTGTTTCTTTAATTCTCTGAAAATACAAGAATTTCTAAAAAGGCAAGTTTTTTTTTTTTTTTTTTTTTAAATAACCCAAACACGGTCTTCCCCCTCATCTAAATACAAAATGTGCAGTGGGAAACGGGTAGATAGAGCGAGGAGGAAGAGAATTTTTGCAGGGCAACTGGTAGTTGTTGAGTTAACAATACACACAAACAGTTGAAGCGAGCTGGGTAGGTGAGAACAGCTCTCAAGTGGAAAGAACTCAGGAGAAAAGTCTGCTTGCTGGAAAATTGTAGGAAAAAGTCGTAACTGCACTCACTCGCAGTACTCGCATGTGTGCACACACACACACACAAAATCTCCAGAGCCATTCTGCACATTAACAGGTCGGAGGAAACTCAACTAATGTAAATGCAATTAATAAAACTATTACAGCGGGGGCTATTAGATTTGAAGTCTATGGGAACTGAAATGAAAGCTAGCACTTTTAATTTTGGTGCAGATCTAATTGGGTTGAGAAAACACGCTTTTATCTTAAATGTGCGGTTTTGAATAATGAAGTGTTACCTGTCATTCCAAAAATAATCAGCATCTGCGCAGGCAGAGGAGAAGCAAGAGAGAGCAAGTGGAAGAATAAACAGGGGACTGGGGATTGCTGTTTTAATTGGTCATCAGGTTGGTATTGTGGTTTGTCTGTGTGTGTGTGTGTGTGTGTGTGTGGGAGTGGGTGGGTATGTGTGTGCGTGTGAGCAGTGAGGTCTCATGGTGCGGTCTGAACAAGCTCCCCTAACATTCATTATTAGTTAATTAAAAAGAATCAGCCTCTCTTATGCTAATACTTGCATTAAAAAGGCAGCAGCGCCGGGCTCAGGCTCCTTCAGCATGCTAAATTAAGGGCACATTACTTATTCATGCAAATAAATTGAAAGTCATGTTGGGATTGATTTCCATTATTGTGAATGGCTATGACAACACTGTATCTTTCGCAAAACAGGGTAAGCATTGTTGTATAGGAGGTGAGATGCCATCCAGTATAAAGAATTATTCAAATCTCACACTTCTAAACCCCAGCTGAATGTACTGTTGAATGAAGCGAAATGGGTAAAGTTCTAAATACATTTATTGATTTGATTGCACAGACTTACTGGAATATCTTTAGTAGCACTTTAAACCTAAAGCTTTTACATGCCCATTTAAACACTGTGAAGTATTTCATAGGGAGTTCACATTAATAGTGCAAGTCTTCTCTAATCTGCATTCTGTTAACAGTTTTGCATGACTTTATTTTGTGCAGAAAGTGTTATTCTGCTAGAATCTCAAATACCATGATTGAATTTCTCATTCAGGCCAAGGGCAGGAGTTTAGAAATCTTCTCTGCTCTATGATGTTTTAACAAATAAGATGTAAAGTTCTATATAGCAGCACAGCCAGAATGGACTCATCGTCATAAGACGTTCCATGATTTGCCTTATGATTGTGATTATATATATATATATATATATATATATATTTTATTATTATTATTATTATCTGATAGTATTTTCAGAAATTCCCATTCTCCCCTTGTTCTATTTAATACAATTTAATACAGTCCTTACCCCTGCTGGTACTGCCTGCCCTGTGCCAACCACAGCCACAAGTAAAATTGATTACATCCAATCTGCTATTTCACCTCCTGCCTTCTTGCTCTGTTGTCCGAAGTAAGTTTGAGCCTGTGGTCCTTGCTCATATTAGACATAGTCTCACACACTCAGCCAACTACTTGCCCTCTGGACATTGTTCCTACGTGCCTGTTGAAGGAAGTGTTCGACACTGTAGGTCCTACAATTTCACTCATCCTTAACAGTAGTCAAGCTAATGGTTTTGTTCCCTCTTGCTTTAAACATGTGGTAGTTCATCTCATTAGTAAAAAGCCTAACCTTGATGCAACTGTTCTAAATCATTTCTGGCCTATTTCCAAATTGCCTTTTTTAATCTTAAGTCATGGAGAAAAAAATGTCTATTCTGTCCTTTTTAGAAAATAACAATAATATGGAGAAATTTCAGTCAGGCTTCAGGGCACATCACAGCACAGAGTCAGCTCTACTTAAAGTCTTCAACAATCTACTACTGTCTCTTGACTCCGGTAAATGTGCCATACTAATTGTACTAGACCTTAGTTCTGCTTTCAATACAGTTGACCATACTATTCTCCTGAACTGTCTCGCACACCAGGTCAGTATCCATCTACCTAACAGAGTTGTTTTTTTTTTTTTTGTTAAATTGGAAAGCTCCTCTACTTGTCTGCTCTTATCACCTGTGCAGTACCTCAAGGCTCCATTTTAGGGCCCATATTATTTGCCTTACACATGCTCCCTTTAGGCTCCATCCTTCAAAAAGTACAATATCTCCTACCATATCTATGTAGATGACACTCAGCTATACCTCTCATCAGAACCTCATTATGATAACAACAACACAGTCAGGTCCCTCCTTTACTGCGTCTAGGATGTGAAATACTGGATGGCAAAAAACTGTCTCCAATTAAATTACAGTAAGACTGAACTTGTCTTATTTGGGCCCTCCAACTCCACTGGGGATTCAACTAATCACAGAAATCTTGATGTCATCTTCTATCCAGCTTTAACATTTGACAAACAAATTAACACTGTTGTGAAACGTTGCTTTTACCAGTTAATACGTACCGCCAATCTCAAACTGTTCCTCTCATTTAATGACCTGCAGATTACCACAAATGTTTTAATTTCCTCTCGGCTGGATTACCACAGTGCTCTTTATTTGGGAATTAGCCAGTCATCCTTGTCTCACTTGTGGTGGTGCAGCTGGTGCAGAATGCTGCTGCTAGACTACTAACTGGTACCATGAAGAGAGACAGCATCACAACCTGTACTGGCGTCCCTGCATTGGCTACTGGTCAAGTATAGGAATGAGTTTAAGGACTATTATTTGTTGCCTGGCCCCCCAGTACATCTCTGAGCTCCTCCGCCCCCTCTCCAACTCCAGATCTCTCAGATCCTCAGACCAGCTGCTCCTGGATGTCGCTCAATTGAGGCTAAGGGGTAAGGGCGATCGTGCTTCTGCAGTAGCCGCCCTGAAGCTTTGGAACAGTTTACCATTTTCCATTAAGTGTTTCCCTTCTGTAGACACTTTTAAGGCTAAACTTAAGACCCACATGTTTTCTCAGGCCTTTGAGTGTCCTTAAGTTTTTACGTTTCATTTGTTACTCTATGTTTTCCAACTGTTCCTTTACTTATTTATTTGTGTATGCTCATGGGATAGTATTGTTATGTTATCACTACTGCTTTTTTGTGGTTACCATGTTATGTTTTTTGTTATTTGTTATTTTATTGTACAGCACTTTGGTCAACTCTGGATGTTTTTAAATGTGTTTTATCAATAAACTTGACCTGATTTGATTTGCTTTATGTTTTTCTTGGTTTTCTATATGCTCACCCCCACTTTGGCTCATCGCCTACCTCTCTCTGTTTCTTGACTTGCTTGCTTGCCTTTAAATGATAACCAACTCTTTATATATACATGTTGAAATCATCAATTATTTCTAACATCAGCCTCCCTGAAGTCTTTCTACTTCCATCTTGTTCTACTCCCTCCTCTCTTTATTTCCTCCTCCCCTAGTTCTCATCGTTAACACCTTTCTCATTACAGGTGTTAATTGCAGGTATATTATACTACTTATTACTGCCAATTGGCTAGCATCTCATTCCTTTAATGATTGCATCAGCTTTTCTCTTACTACCGTTCATTTGTTCTTTTTCACTTTCATCCAACACTTGCCACAACCCTACATATTCATCTTCAGTACTGAAAAGCTGAAAACATGTAGTGGGTGTCTTTTGTATGTTTGTGAGTGGTTTGTCAGTCTTATGTCCCAGAGCGTGGATGCATATATGTCAGTAAGTCTGTTGTGTCTGTTGGTGTACATGTATGTTGCAAATCTATGTGACTGTGCATGATTATCTGCTGTTGCATGTCTGTGTGCATGCATTCATGCCCATATACATGTAGATGTGCATGTGCAACTTTATGCATACATACATCTGTATAGGAGACAAAGAGTCTGTGTGACTCACAGTATGTGCAAGAGTATGTTAGAGACAAAACAAACTGTGTGTGTATGTGTGTGTGTGTGTGTGCATGTGTGTGTGTGTGTGTGTGTGAGGGAGGGAGAGAGACAGAGAGAGAGAGACTGCGGGCTGCTGAGCGGCTGAGTTGAAAGCCTGGGAGCTGACAGGCTGTATGCCTGGACCTCCATCTCAGCTCCACCACCCTGCTCTACTGTTCAGTTGGGTGGCTGGGCTCATTACAGACTCACGCTGGCACGCAATTGTGCACACGCACACACACACACACAGCTCTTCCTCACATTCTTGCTTTCTATCTCTCTCTCTTGCTCGCTCGCTTTCCTTTTTCTCCTCTGTTTTTTCTGTCACATTGTCATATTCTCCTCTTACTCTGCTCTTTCTAACTTTTTTCTTTCACTCCGTTTTCTTTTTTCCTCTTTTTTTTCTGTGTCACTCTGTCACATTCTCTTTTCTCACACCCGGCACATTCCACCTTTCTTTTTCTGTTTCTTTGTCACTCTTTTTCTATTTCTTATGCTCCTTTCTTTTTCTGACATATTGCTTTCCCCTTTCTCTCTCTCTGTTCACTCTTCCTCACTTTGCCCTTTCTTCCTTTCTCCAGTTCTAGTTTTCACACACCTTCGTTCTCAGCCCCCGCCTTCACCCCCACCTTCGTTGTTCTCTCTGACTAAAAGTCAAGGCACCAGAGGGACAGAGGGAAGGAGAAGTGAGGACAAGTAAGAAAGACATAGAACGGGAAAGAAGGAGAGGTGACAAAAAAAGGACAAAGAGGAGATCTGCTATTTGAAACAAACTACCAAAGATGTCAAGAGGAAAGTCAGGGACAGAGGGGGAAAGGATGTCCCTTGTGTCAACAGATCATGCTAACCTACAAGGGCTGGAAGTAACAGATAGCATTTCCTCTAGCTGTTTTAACAAAACTGTTCTTTTGTGTACTTATTTATTTGTTTTAAACTACTTTTACTAAAATATTTTTGTTATTTATTTCAAGTTGCCACTCAGCTGACATGCTGTTCTAAATGTATATGTTCACCTGCGGGGTGCCGAGGGTGCGAGGGCAGTCGCACCTGGGCCATTTGTGAATTGTACAAAAAATGACAATGCAATAAAATTACATATGAAGTCATTATGGGTTACGGTGAGCATTGCTGTACATTGTTGTTACTCCACCCAGAAAACACAGTAAGTGACCCCAATCAAATACACCCACAATGATGCATGACCAACAGGTGCATGCTGGGTTTACTAAAAATGGTTATAGTGGAAATTAATGGGTTTTTTTTTAATGTAACAGTAACATTTGTAACATTTACTCAGAATACACTTTAACTGTCTTTTACTTTTATTTCAGTACATTTTACACAAGTAATTTTACTTTTACTTGAGTAAAACATTCATCCCTGCTAGTGATCATGTACTGTAGAATCATCTGATTCTTCAGTTCAACACTATCAGCTGAATACATCCTTATATGGTTAGGAACAGGCTTATTAATTACCGTCGTCACAGGCATGAAAATGTATCATTACAAACAACTTATATAGATGCTTATTTATGGTGAGCAAATGTTATGATCTTTGTATCAATTTACATGTTCTAAATCAAATGTATCTATGTAAAAGAAAAAAATAAATGTAAATATATGACTGGCATTTACTTTGCATTGGAATAAATATTACACTGTGATTTGTGTGGTTTACTGGAAATGATCATGAGGAATTAATCTTGATTGCTTCAGATTAATGATAAGAGTATTCAACTTAACCCCTCTACTAGTTTGGCTGCCTATCCTTTGTCAGCCTAAAGAGGGTGCTGTGGACTCAACGTTTAATGAGCAATCACAGACGTTTTCACCCCTATCTCCTGACACTGCAGGCTGCTTAGTTGATAGGGCTTCTGTTGAGTTGATCATGTAATTCACACTTTTGCAAAAGGCTGTGCTGCTACTGTACAGGGGCTGAGAATAGCACGCTGTTTGTGGTAAGAACAGTTTGATATAAGAAAGTGAGACAGTGCAAATGACAGTGTTTTTTTATTTTTCTATGCAACTACTTTTTCTACATTTTCCAATCTAAGTAGCAGCTGAAATTGTCTAACGGATGTTGGATAGCATCTTCATGTACTTTAATAAGCCAAGTTGAACACAGTGTAATCATCTCCACTGCAATGATTTGTGCCACAACTTACTGTATAACATTGGGCATTATTATACATACTGGTGAAACCAAAAGATTTGTTTTTACACTATTTTTAACACTATAAATACAGAATAACAAACAATAAAGACACAGAAAGAGAGGCTGACTTCAAATGATGTGAATTTTTACAAAAAGATATGCAACTTCGTAGTTTGCAGTTGTTTGTGTGGTTTTTATATTTGTAGTTTGTAGTTTTTGTGTTTGTGCTGTCATTAAATGAGTTTAAACAAACAAAATTCAAGATTCTGCTTATGATTTGTGCTCTTTGTTTACCTTTAAATCTCCACAATTCTACTGTTCAGGAATATGTTTCTATTAGACTTGAAATGTATTCGGTGTTTGAAGAGAATACATACATACAGAAAGAAAAGTGCACTTGTGTGGTGACATTTTTCACTGTAATACTGTTGTTAAGGACAATCGTCAGGATCACTCCCACATTCATCATGTCCCTTCTACGCAATGACCAGAACAAATTATTTTCTGACACCCTCGATTCAATTATCTCTAGAGAGGTTTTAGTGTTTTTACTAATAATAACTGGTAGCACTCTCAGTTTTAAAAATACATTCATCGTGCCCTGACTTTTTCACGGCTTTACAGCATATGCATTGTGATGCTAAGAAACAAAAAGGAGTAGAGAGACTTTAACAATAGGGCACAGTGATGAAGGCTGGTAGGTACATGCAGTTAACAAATTGTTAAGAGGTAGGCTTGTGTTTTAAACACTAGGACACCTTTGATGTAAGGTAGGTGTGTAAACGTGTGTCTGTGTGTGTGTTAAACCCCATATCTCCTTTTAAGTGAAGCAAGCTACACTGCAAGTTTTCGATGACAGGACTAAGCTTGAAGTAGTACAAATGTCTTGGTGTATTCCTTTGGAAATTAATTCTCACTTAAATGTTGTTTCGCTCTCAAGTTATGGGCTTGACTCATAAAGATTTACAGTATGTGGCTCACAGTCATTAAACATCTGATGCATTAAAGAGGAATACATTTGAACATGTGGTACCATTCTGTCAGTTTGTCTCAGGTTTAGCACACCTATTTTTTGTGTAAAGTCTTAAACTAAGCCAAATGGACAAGTCCTAATTATTGCGGCAATTCTAGGCTTCAATTCTCACTTCTTTGGAAAAAAAAATTGTGTTATATGATTTTATTTCCTACAAGTGACAAACACACCCATCAATGCCAATAACAACCATGATTGTAAAGTTAGCCGGCTTGTTTTATGGCACACGGTCACAATCAGAGCTGTGTGTCAAATGCCTCTGCCCAGTACTCATCTGTGTAAGGGTGAAAGGTCAAGGCAACAGGAAGTGGCTAAGTGGCCTATGAAGGCGCTAGGCACAGCCTTGGCCAGGCAGCATGACTACATGACACATGGCTCTGGTCTCACCAGGCCTAATGAAACACATCCAACTGCAGGTGATTACTGGGGGCCGCTTTTTGTGACTGTCTGTGTGCGCATTAGTGTGTTCATAATTGTAGAGTGTGTGTTTCAGTGTACATTTCCAAGTATTTATAGACTACTGTGAATTACCTAGAGAGTGAGCAGCGGTGGTTTTGGAGCTGAAGAATCGTCCCAGTCCCAAGTCTCCTAGTTTCACTACTCCTGTAGCTGTGATGAATACATTGGCTGGCTTGATATCTGGAGAGAGGAAGTGAGGAGAAAAGGAGAGGGGGAGGAATATATATCAAACTGTCCACTTTAATATTGAAACAGACATTATTAGTGACAGAAAATTTGACCCGCAACATGGCATGTGGCGCACATATATGATCATAACAAAAACATTATGTCCTTCATGATGTAGTTTAATTCAGGGAAAATTTGGTCTTTGGTCAGTAAACATGACTGTATTACATGCATAAATTATCGAAAATATCAATTTCAGTTAATGTGGGCGTTAGCAAACCATTTCTGTTGCCATTTCTAAAGTCATGTTAATGTGACCCGCATCAAGCCTTTGAAATTTACTGCTCCCGTATAATTGTAAGCGGCTTTTGAATAGGCGGTCTCTGTTAAGTGGTCGTTAAAGCTCAGAGCTCAAGGTTCATTAGTGTCCCTGTGCCCTAATCAGAGTCAGTCCAACGGAAGTGCATCACCTGTAGCTGTGTGTGTGTGTGTGTGCGCGTGCAAGACAGAGAGTGAGAGTGCAGCAGCCGATGCACATGAATCCAGGGTTGATTTGACTGGGTCCTATTGAAAGCATGTGGGGCCATAAACACTGTGTTTTCTGGTCTATGTGTTGTTTAACACCTACAGTTAAGCCTTCTGTCATATTCACATTCACACTCAAGAAAACAGACTCACTGACTTTTATTTTTAGGACTGATGAGGACCATACTAAAAAGGTACTGTGTGTTTTATTCTGTTAAATAAGAAATGTGTGTAATCTAAATTACAGCAAAACATTTTCCAAGTATACTGAAACTATACTGAAATTTCCCATCTTCAAGACATCCATTGGTTTCAGTTTAATTTAGTATGCTATGAAAATTAACTTGCTGAGACTTTAAACTGATTTGAGACAAATAATTCATCACAGTGAACCACTGATCACTTTTTTATCAAAGATTTGCTATTATTGCGGAAACACATCTCATTTCATCATGAGGCCAAGCGCCCACTAGACAATGAGACACGTCCCAGACGAGCTGCAGGAAGATCAATACACACTTTTTCTGAGATATATATATTTTCACACATGCATGATATTTTCTTGTTGTTGGGAGAGGCCAGTGTGCTACCCAGAACAATGATACCTCTTTGAGTGTACACACTGCTCTGACGTCTTGAGAAAAATTACTCTGTGAACATAATTCTGGCAAAACTTTGTCCACAGTAGACAATTCCAAAAAGGTTCTGCTCTTTAAAAGTTATTTTTAAAAAAGAAATCACTACTGCGTAATATGCTTCTGCGTGATTTTCTTGACACAGCATTCACATCACAAGTCTCTCCAAACAGTGTATATCATTCATTAGTACTCTTGAACTTTTCCAAAACTCCATGATGACTAAATTTACCGGTCCAGAGTAAAGACAGTAGAGTAAATTCTCATACATGTATAATGAATGAATAAGCCAACCAATTCTTTGTATTACTATTTTGGTGTATGTTTATGTAATGTACTGTGTATGTGTGTGCTACCTCTGTGCATGACTCTCCGGGAGTGCATGTGTTCAAGCGCACTGCAGAGCTGGACAAAGTACTTCCACACTGTTCTCTCTGGGATAAGCCTCCTCTGCTTCTTAAAGTGCTGTAAAGGAAATGCAAGCATGCACACACACACAAACACACACACACACATACCAAACAAACAAACATTAGCATACCTCAAAAGAGGGATCAAATAAAATATTTTAATAGGAATAGAAAAGGGTCTTGTGCAGCACGCAACACAATGTTAAAATGGTAGCAAAGTGTTTAGGTCTGTGTGTGCTTATACAGCATTCATCCCCAGCTTCGGTCCCCAGCTCTGTGACTCCACTTTTAATGGAACCCAGACCACTCTCCTCTCGTTCTCTCCCTTGCCTAACCGAGCCTCGTCTCATTTTCTCTATGGCCTTCAATGGAAAGCACATGCATTCTCAGGAACAAAGAGAAGAAATTTGTGGTACCTTTCAAAACTCTCCCATCTGGCACACAGCTCTTTTGTTAAGTACAGCTTCCAGTGGCACAACGGTTCCAATTGTTTTTTAGTTTATTTATTTTGGAGGGCTGAGTGAGTTGATCTGGATCATCAAGTCTGTGGTGCTTCACAAGAAAAACCGCAGTGATGACAGAGCTTTAGCTTAGACATGAAGGTTTACTGATCCGCATTGACGAGAATCAACAGCTGATGATATAGTCGTCCTCAAGTAGCAATGAGTAAAAACTGAGAAGTTGTGAGAAGTTTGGATACCAGTAGGATTTTATGAGGTGTCGTGGCTCCATTTGCGAGAAAAGACGACCTATGACTAAAGCCGACATCCGGCACAACACAATTAAATGTTAACATTTAGCATACTTTCTTATTATTGACAATAAGACCTATAAAACCAATATGTGCTGCAATATTTATTTACTAAAGGAAGAACATCACTGAGGATAGTTTAAAATGTGTTTTTGATATCTTGACTGGCTACGTATGTACATACTGTGTGTGTATATGCACATATATGAATGTATAGGTGGTGGACAAAGCAATAGGCCGATAATCTATTAAAACAGGTTGTCTTGACTGCTGGTGCATCAGTCACAAAGACTGCAGAATTGTGATAACGTGAGATATTTGCTAGTTAACACTACATATTACACCCTCAAACCTGTCTATCACGATGAGTCAAAACCTCTGATGGTCTCAACAAGAGAATTAATAGTAACAACAAATTATTTAGTATTTACTACACAGTAACTTCATTGTATTGTAAGGTGTTCATATTATTTTGTCTACCATAGATTCATGTGTCAATTTTTTAAGATTTATTTAGACACAACTACTGCTGTGCTGAAGGTATGTTCATGATTGGGAGATGTGCAGGGTCTTCCTGTGGTTGGTTAGGATGCAACCCTGAATTTTGTAAGAGGACTCTCCTTTCTACTTCCTGTTTCAAACTATCCTGCCTCTCTCCAATGTGTACTCTTATGAGGCTGCAATATTTACTGCATTACATTAGGGTTAAGTACATCTAGTAGGTACTATTGTGATGGAAAAAAACTTTCTGTATCCAGTGAGGACAGAGGTCAAGGAGGAGAAAGGACTGGACTGTTGGATAGGTTTACTGCACAAAGTGAGAGAGAGAGAGTCAAAGTGAAGGAATGAGAGAAAACAGAGAGAGACAGAGAGAGATAGACAGGGAGACGGCAAACAGTGCGGGAGTGAAGGGGAAGTGACGGAAGAATGTAGTTGATGATAAGAGACAGAGAAAACGGAGAAAAAGTGTGAGAAGAAGAAAGAATGATAGAGGTAGACGGAGATGGAGAGAGGGAGGGATAGACCTTGGCCTACATCCAAACAAAGCCTCAGTGAGGAGCCATTCTTCCCTTGCCCTCCCATTTCCATATCAGAGGACTGTTTGATGTCAATGGGGGAGCACAAACACCACCACCACCACCACCACCACCACCCTCTTCTCCATGCCTTTAACAGCAAACACTGCACATGCAATATTCTGTAAGTGCATGCAAATCAAGGACCATTTGATTTCATTTGAATTCTGAGATGGTCAGGGAGAGAGTAATAGAGAATGAGGGAGGGAGAGAGAAAGGAAGAGAGCAGTGTGGAGGATGAGAAATCAAAAAGAATAAAAAATGTTAAATTCATGCATCGGGGGTTCTGTTTTACATATGGGCACTGTACCAATGTGTTTACTTCACATTACAGCCCGGGGGGGTGTGTGGAAGGGGGGGATGGGGGCTATGCCCTAGCACACACCTCTGGACTGCCACTGTTTTATTAGGAAAACAAATCATTTAGATCGGTGTAGGAGACAAATGGTGCAGAGGAGAGGCATGTGCTTGTGCCTATGAGTGTGTGTTGTTGTCAGCAGCCATAAGGATATGACACAGTCTGAATGCTCCCAGCATCCTTGGTAGCTTAGCTTAGCAGTGACGCTCAATGGTTTGTTATCTTACCTCTTACCAGGCTGCCATGTTGCGTCTTTGTAAAGTGCATCTCTGAACATTTGCGTGAGTGTGTGTGTGTTTCCCCGGTTGTGTCTGCATATTCTTTGCTTACACAGTACACCATATGTATGTATTCAGTCTGTGTGAGTGTGTGTGTGCTGCATATATAACAGTATGTGTATGTGTGTGTGCTCAGCCTGCCATGTTCACTCTCTTGTACCGCTAATCCTCGCCTCTCCTAATTTGCTGTGTTGAACTGTACGGATGTGGAGCTGCTGAGTATGACTGCAAACAGCTTGTCGAGCTGTGCCGATACAACACTGCAGCATCATTTATGCATGGGAGAAGACCAGGCTTTTTACATGCACACCACTAATTTGCTATACTGGCAGGTTTTATAATAACTGAGGGTTTGGTCTAACTCAAAGACGAATAACAGGGTGAGCCTTGGATGTAATTGCTACTACGTTTGAATAACCATGTTCCTTTTTTTGCACCAATTTCAACAACAATGTCCCCGGACTAAAGAGCCAGTAGGTCGAGGTTAAGACATGGTCAGCTAGACATGTCGCTTTATTCTAATGTAGACTCGGTTATATTTTTACTCAGTGTTGACTTTAATAGTTAAAACTATAGTAATAAAGAATTCTCCTTTCTGAGAGAGATCAAGCCCAGATGAAATGCTGCCCAGATTTTTTTATTTTAATTTTTTTTTTTTTTTTTTTTGATTGGCATGTGGCCAGTTTTTGATGCAAACAAAATAATAATGTACATGAGCAAAAAGACAATTCAGAACCTTAAATTCTCCTGAATTTCTCATTAAAATATCACTGCAAACTAACATCTATCTCACATTTATTTACTCAGATTTGTCATGTAAAAGATATGAGGACAACACGTGATTAAAGATTAAATTTATGCACAGCATTTGTTCAGTACCCTGAATGTACAGACATCACGTGGAACTTTATGACCATTAATCATCATTTTATTATTAGCAACTTCCTTTTTACAGTCAAAGCAGCTGTCAGCACAGACTACTGGGATTAAATAAGGTTGCAGGAAGCTTTATAATATTTGGCTTTTGGTTTCAGTGTGGAATGTGTGATTTAGATTGACTCAGTGTCCAGGTAGTCAAAACCCTGCGTCGACCACAAACCACAGACCTCCTGCCTCCAGTTCTTCAGTTATATAAGGCCACATCAGCAGTTTGTTGTTTCCAAACCAGCATTCCTTTTGACACCCAGTGTGAGATACTGTGCTGGACTGACTATTATTTTTGCCAGATATCATCCCTCAAGGCCTGAGCATCTGTCTAAAAATAGTAATCTATTTATTTGATGTAGTATCAAAGTACTTTAAACTGAAGAAACTTAACTTTATATTTTTTTCATGACTAAATCTGACTGGACATTAAGTTAAGTGGTGTAAAGAGTGAACAATAACAACTGCAGAAATTACTTTTTTCAACATATATTATTTTCTGTCATGTTTGTCTTTATTTAATAGTTGACAGTACGGAGAAAGACATGAACCATGAGTGCAGGGAGAGAGAGAGGTGTGACTGCACGAGATGGAATCGAGCCAGGGATGTTTTGGTTATTAGTGTGTACCTCAAGTTAACCATTAGGCTACCAGGACTTCCCATAAATTACACTATTCAAATAGATGATTTCCATTCAGTCAATATCTGGGGTCTAACTGATTTTCATTTATGCTGATAATATTAAAAACATTACAACAGCACAGAGAGTACGTTAAAACTAAAGTAAAGAGTATCAAAGGTGATATCAAACATTCCATGATAACAAAATAAACCAACAGTTATTTTAGGTTATTTGATATCCCAAGATATAGTCCTATTTATGTCTCATGTCCTTTAAAGACACAGAAAAATAAAAAACACATTTTACTAGTTTTAATCCTGTGTCCCTCTTTTCAAATGCCAAATACATGTCAAAAACAAATCATTTTTGGAGTATTTTTATTTTTAAAAATTGCCTGTCTTTTCTGTTCCTGTAAAATGTTTTCAAACATTTGATGACTCATCTTGAACTCATACTTAAATCTATCCAAACAAATGTGATTTTTGGGTGACTAGCTAACAGCAAACATCATATAAAACCACTTGGGGTCGTAGTAGCTAGCAGAGCAATATCATAGGGAGAGGTGTGTGTGTCTGGCAATTAGTGGGCAAAACTTTTGCTTTCATTTCCAAGGAAATGTGGATGAGGTCTGATTTAATCATTTCTCGCTCATCCTCCTCTTGCTGATCTTACAACACAGTGAGAGTTGTTTTCAAACAACTCAATCAAATCTGAAGGATTTGATACAAATCCCTCTTGTAGTTACACACCATCCACTTATTCCATTTAATACGTCACATTAAAGTAGCTAAAGACTCTAACTTCCGTTTCACTGCGACTTTAAGCCTCTCGTTGCATTTTACGATGACATGAACTACTCATGAAATGCTCTTCCTCCAGAAACCTGGGTGAGCTAGCACAGCTGCTGTTGTGTGACGTCCCTTACCTTGATCATACGAGAGAGGTCCCCAGCATCTGCTAGCTCCAGTACAATGTTCAGCTCATTGTCCTCAATAAAAGATGCATGGTACTTTATCACATTGGGGTGGTTCAATTGCTGAGGAAGAAAAAAAGAAAGGTCAACAGAAGTCTTGTCGGTGACAGTGTTGTCGCATTAAGAGCATTCTTGGTCACACTACCTACGCAGAGTATAAATCTTTCCTCGTAAAAGCAACAGACTGGTATTTTCCTGCAAACATGTTATACAATTTATATGAAAAAAACAAACCTATCATCTTTGCAGCTGATAAAAAACAGTGTTTAATGTCATGGTTTGTACAATGCACTGCACTTTCACCAGCCAATACCAATTAAAGCAAAACAGTTGAATCCATATTTGGGATCCATATTTGGTAAGTGTGGACCTAATGAGACGGTTTTGTCCTCAAGTGTGACAAAGCTGGGTGACATGTCACAACAACCCCTCTGTCTGTGATGACAACAACCCATGTGTGAGACACACACAAACACACACACACACGCGTGCGCCTGACAGGCTGACATGGCTGGCAGTCAGAAAAACAAGCATCCCGGGCTCATCTCTGGCTGAGATTCCTTCCTGTTGGCTGGTCAATAAGGCAGGAACAGCATTCCCTGTAGTAAACAAAAAGTCTCTATCCATCCAGAGCAAGAGCAGAGAAGGGAAATGGGGTAGGTGCGATGAAGGGAAAGAAACAAATGACACAGTGACACAGACAAGTAAAAGGAATGATGGAGACAGGGCGGGGTGAAAAGGTAGGGAAAGAGAACAAAGGTGAAGAAGAAAAAAGAAAAAAAAAGAGCAGCAGAAGCATAAGGTGAGCAGACTTAGTGTTAGGGGGAGGGAGAAGGGAAGAGAAAAGCAGAGATATGTGGAGAGCTGGAGACATGGAGCTGTGTGGCGTGGCGATGTCAAGGGGGGGGCTGTGATGCGAGCAGACGGAGCGGTGTGACACGCGTCCTCCACTCGGCTCGGCTCTGCTTTCTCTGCTGTGATTAAAGAAATGTTCATGCTCCGGATGATGCCGAGAAGAGGGGAAAGGAGAGCACAGTACAGTACACTACGCTACACTACACTCTCCACTCCATCTCTGCATCCCTCCGCAATCCTCTTCCTCACTCGTTCTCTCTTTCCCTTCCTTGTGTCTCCATCTTTCCTTCTCCCTCCCTTGCCCTCTCTCTCTCTTGCCAGATGTATTTTTGGCTCAGAGTGGCAGTTCTACACGACTCCACACTGTAGCACAGCCAGGGAGTGATGACAAGTCCCCCCCCAACCACCCACCCACCCACCCACCCCTCCACTCTCCCCCTCTCCCCCAGCCCACTCCTCTTCCACAACTTGAACCTCAGGCGAAGGATACAGAGAAATGTAGAGATGTGTTCACATGCAGATGTTTATGTAAATGATGGATGGAAGCCGACTGCAATACAACAATCATTCACTGAGAAATATCACATAGAGGTTTGCATGATTATGTAATTACACACACTGGGTGAGACCCACAAGCGTGTGTAATTACTTAATCATGCAAGACTCTATGTGATATATTTGGTGAGCTGGTGATGTGTTTCAAAGAAGAAAAAGATAGTGACTAATGCAATCTGACGGTGCAAAATTAACCACTGTTATAAATTAGGTTATGGTATATTTATAAATGGAATAACATGCTTACAGGAATACAGTTGGTAGCAAGCTGAACATTAATGGCTGCTATATTCTAGTGTACTTTTGCTGAGGAAGCTGAAGTAAAAAAAAAAAAAAAAAAACATCACAAGTAGAAATTACACCTTTTGTTACACAACATCTTGATATTTTTTAACTCACTGAATGTGAAAACGAGTACAATTTTTGGTTGTTTGTCCATTAGAGCAAAAACGAAATATATTCTGTACTTATAAAATATATATATATATTGCTCATAAAAGAGATAAACCTAAAGATTAAAGTGAATTCATTGTATATATGTGTGTGTGTGTGTGTGTGTATCAGGTTAAATGAAGCTGGTTGCTGCCAGTTCTCTGTCTTGTCAGTAAACCACTGGTATGATCTAATCAGATGCAGAACACAGACACGGATCCACACACACACACACATTTACCGAAACGCACAACACACAAAAGAAGCAAACACACAGACATCATTACGGCTTTTCACTGCTGATTAGGGCAGATCATTAGTCTTCAGAATACAATCCAAGCTTGATAGTAACCACAAGCGAGGGGAATACACAGCTGTGGGATTTCAAGAATTGTGAAACTAACAGACTGGCAGAGAGCAGGCTATTTCTGCAACCAACATTCCCTATCGGCGAGGATTTAGACAAAAGGACGGAGTGAGAAATGAGATTCTCAAGTTGAAATCATCATGCCAAAACAGGAAAATACAGATGAATGAGCAGACACAAACACAGACAGACAAACAAACAAATAGGCAGACTGTTGAGAGCCAGTAAGTGAGTGTGCGCACGTATGTGTGCGTGTGTGTGTTCGTGCACGAGTATGTGTGTCATTCCAGTCGGTCCATGCCAGTGTGCCTCTCATTATTCTGATTTGGCTGTGCCTCCTGTTGGCCTGTCTAGCGGGGGGTAAGGCAGAAGGACTGTCTCTCTCTCACACTCAGCCCTTTATTATCAGGCTGGCTGGGCAGCGTAGGGCCGGGCATAACTTCCATGTTCACTAGCAATCAGCTTACAGGATGAAAAGATGGGAACAAAAAGCTCTGAGGGGGGGGAGAAGACAAGGCGAGGAGAGGAGGAAGGAGGAGTGATGTAGGGAAAGACATGGCAACTGTGCAATAGACAGAATATAGACAGAATAGATAGGAACAAGAAGAAAAAGACAGAAAAGTGGAACGGAGGAAGAGGAGCCATATAATGAGAGAGCGAGCGATAAAAAAAAAAAAAAAAACAGAAAGAGAAATAAAGGAAATGTGAGACGCATAAAGGAAATAAGAAATGTAGTCACCCAGTAGAGTGTGACATTTAACCCTGCCCTGACCCCTCTTATGAGGTCAGAGATACAGATCCAGGCAAACCCTGCTGTCTCGTGCCGTCAAGTCAATGATCTTCGACTCAGATTACAGCTCTCTACAGGGTCTCGCCTGCATCTAAGTATTGTTGTCTTTGATTGGCCCAAAGAGCCCCGGGAGCTTCACTGAAGTGTTTGAGTGGCACAAACTAATTGGTTTTGTTTTCTTGTTCTGCCTAATGTGAACGTGTGAGCGTGCGTACGCGCACAAACTGCCTGCAGTGCGCACACATGCGGGGAAGGCTGCGTATAAGAAATGGAAACATCATGAGGAATACATGAACGCACATACACGTGCAAACAAACCACAAACACACATACACAACTTTGACACACATCTAGGATACTGCAGACAGGGGGAGTTATTGAAGATGTCATTAGTTTGTTCATCAGGATTTGAGAGGAGCCTGGCTGACACATGTTTAAGGTAGTTTGATAAATGAAACCACTTCATTGGAAAAGAAACTGAAACAAGAATGAGGAGCGGGAGGGGGTAAAACATGAAGAGACACATGAGGGAGGTTGCTAAATTTCCATGCTGGTGCACTATTGCCCAGCTCTAAGCATTACAAAAAGATAAAAAGACAATAGTTTTGGTATTAAAAAAAGAGTCAATGTGAGCCTGGAGGGATGTAACACAGGCGCATTCATGTGTGCTCACACACACACACACACACACAAAAAAAAAAAAAAAAAAAAATCACACACTCTCGCTCAGAGACATAAGGAGACAGTAATACACATGTACTGTACAGTCACACACACATATACTCATTCACATTCTCACTTGTGTGCACAAATACTCAAAACACCCTTCTGCATTCATAACCATGCATGAAGACGCACACACACACACACGCAATGTGCCCACAAACACAACGCACAAATCCGAGCCGTCTGGTGCAGATCAATTGTTTTCCTTTGGTGGAAGGTCTCAGCTGAGGCACCTTAAGAGAACAGAGCGCAGCGCATGACGCCGTCTCCCTCTTCTCTTGGTTCTTTACCTTTAGGAGATCTATCTCTTTGATGCAATCTTGCCGAGCTTTGGCATCCATCAAGTCGAATATCTATCAAGAGATCAAAAGGGGAGAGAGAGAGAGAGACAGGACAGAGAGGGGTGTTATGACATATTCAAGAAATGGTAAGATGGAGAGATGGAGAGGAAAATAAGAAAAAAAACACTAAACAGAAAACATGGTTGCTGTTATCTAGAGGGTGGCGTTGCAGTGTCTACAGGTGTTTCACATCTGAGTAACACACACGTATTCCTGTGTAAGGTGTGTGTGAGTTGTGGGTATGTGTGTACATGCTCAACCAAAGCAGCATATCCTCCTGGTGGTGTGTTTGTGTGTATAACTTCACCAAGAGAACTGCAGTGTCATATTTTAGATAGCAGATTAACCTTCGCACAGTCATATTGCACTTTTCTACACAACAAAAAATGATAATTCACATTTCTTAGCATTTCTTTCTGATTTTTGTCATGCTTTGTTGAGTTTTTCCATTTTGTGTTTGTGTATCAACAGTATCAGTGTGTGGATTCATGACTTTCTGTTTCTGTTGTTCCAGACTGAGGCTGTAAAGCTGTTAGTGACACATTTACTGTGTTCTCACCTGGACTTTCTTCAGGGCCACTGACGTGTTGTCTAGCAGGTACGTCGCCCGGTAAACCTCACTGAACTGGCCGCGACCGATCTTCTTCTCAATCTGGAAGTTAGCCAGTGAATTATGGCCCATATCTGGCTGCAATGGTTTCTGAAAGACAAAAAAAAACTATTAACGATTGTGCACACATTAGAGAAAAAAAAAAAAAAAAAACAAATGATACAGACGTTTTGCATTAACCGCATATTTGCCTCTGAAGTCGAATTGTCTTCACATTACTGAAAGAGGAAGAGATGAGGGCTGAAGGATGTTGGGGAGACTATGGCAAAGCCCAGCGTCTGTAGTTTGTTTTGCTGAGAGGCTGCTCTAGGCTGCTGATGATTTGACTGGCATTAGGCTGATGTGTCATGCTGTGAAAGGTCTTGAGGAATGTGCACAGCACACACTTAACAGGAGCGAAACATAACTTCACTAAGCCTATAGACTGTTCTGTTATTTATATAGCTATCCAGATAACACCTACTTACACTTACTGAGTGGTTGTTACCTGATCTGACTTTTGACAGGCAGCCTGTCAGAAATCCTTTGTTACCACAGTTAGTAATAAGTTTTTTTTGTATTTGGATTAATAATTGTAATTAGTTAAATCTTGAAATTCTATCTTGCATCTGCTCGGGAGGCCAATGAATCACCCATAGCTCCACGGGTGCTGTTCTGGAGCTTAACAGCACTCTGACCTCTCTGTAGAGGAAAAGTGAAAAAACTCTGCCTACAGGGGTAAATAAAATATTCTATTACACAAATACAGGCATCTAATCATTCTATCTAACTTGTTTTTTGAGTTCACTAGGATCCAGAGTACTCTCCCTTCCTTTGTCTGCCAAGTCATATCTCTGACAGTCTGGCACCGTGCCACAGACTACAAACCTCCTCGTCTCTCCTCGCCACAGGAATGACTGTGCAGGCTGAGACACTCACCTTCCACAATTAAAAAACACTCAAAAATAAACCAGAATGAGCCCCTTGGATATGATGTGTGAAAAAAAGCAGAGAGCAGGCTGCGTGACCTTTCCAGCTTTTGGTAAACTTGTACAAGGCGTCGGCGGGAGCAAACAGAAGGTGACAGATATCAGAATGCCACATGTCACCAGCGCTTCTGCCAATGTGGCCGTGGGAGCAGCTCGGGGGCAAGCGACTTAGGACAGAGGGAAGGAAAACAGAGAGGGGGAGAAGGTCAAATATTAATCTCCCTAGCACTAAAACACACAAGCAGGGAGTGTCATCACACTTGTTCACTTCACTTGCTTTAAGCAGTTTGACAGAGTTACCATGAGCAAAAACCAGAGGCTATACAGGATTACCTTAACTGCCTCGTCACTACAAAGAGAGACTGGGAGCCTTTTATTCTGCAGTAAACTCAACTTAAATACAGAAAAAGGAAAAAAACTGTAGTTTATAAGGCTGCGACTAACAATATTTTTTTGTTATTGACCAATCTGATGATTTTTTTTCCCCAATTAATATTCTAAACTGTTAGAAAACTCTTAAATTTCACATCAGACTTTCCAAGAGCCCAAGGTGAAATCTTCGAACTGCTTGTTATGCGGATTCAACGGGACTAAACTCAAAAACATTACATTTATAATGATATAAAACTGAGAAAGCAGAAAATTCTTACAATTAAGCAGTTGGAACCAGCAAATATTTGCTATATTTGCTTTTTGAATCAACTTATTCATAATCATTAAAAAAAATGATTTGATTTCTGTCGACTGACAGAAAATGTATTGTTTCTGCACTAGTGGTGACCTATAAGATCACACCTAATAATATATTTATGACAGTTAGAGCTTATACATTTAATGCTGCCAATGCTCAAGAGAAGTGCTGTCACTGCTTAGTCAATTGTCTGTACACTGACAGGACTATCCACTCAAAGACTGCATAATATAAAATATATCATCAGATGCACACACACACACACACACACACACACACACTGAGGGGAGGCACGACTTGAAAACAGAATTGTTCACATATGTTTGGAGGGCTGGAGGGGGGAGGGGGGAAACCGATTTGAGCATTTCATTGTTTTTTAAAGTTGACAGCCAAAGGAGGAAGCGTGAGCCAATGAGATGCCTTGTCCAATTAACACTACCGAGGTGTGTGCGTTTTTTTTTCCAGCATGACAACGCCATCATCCCGAGCTGTCTGAGAGTCACTCTGACAGCGAGCATGACACACTGCTCCCTAACTTATTGTTCAGCATTACGGCAGCTCTACAAGAAGCTCTGAACTGCTACAGTGCTCCACTAATAGCTACGACTAAATGCTGGAACTAAAATAGCATACTGTTCCACTTGGTGACTTAACATATAAATTAAACTTGCATAGAGGAGAGGCAAAATGTGAAGACCTACGAGGTTTGTCCTACTGAAAAAGTGGCAATATTTGTGCAATGACTTTTCATAATGGTGACAGAAGCATTTGTGCAACGATGCAGGATGGACAGTTCGAGGTACAGAGATTCAGAGAGAGAGAGAGAGAGAGAGAGAGAGAGAGAGAGAGAGAGAGAGAGAGAGAGAGAGAGAGAGAGAGAGAGAGAGCGAGCGGAGGGAGAGAGAGCGAGCGGAGAGGACAAGAGGGCATTGCTTTCATTCGCTGCGTGGTAGCTTGACAAATGTTAGCATGAGCCTCTAAAGCGCTGTGACAACCGCCTGCTGAGAGCACAGTCTCGCTAATGTGTCCTGGCATGCCAGCCCCGTAATCACACATTTACATATGCAATGACCTACATTTGCATGTCAGATCGCACACTGTCCGGCATGATTAACAGTGGGCACCTCCCCATGTGGAGTCGCCCTGGGTGGCAGCAGAGGCCGTGCGAGGGCGGAGGAGAGGGCTGGAGGGAGGGCGGCTTTTTTGGCAGCCAAGGGGCCGGGCTGCCAGGCAGGATTATGTCAGCCAGTGGCCCCGGCATTAGACACTTCATTAGAGCTAATCTGTTTAGCAGTGGGCAGTGTATGTAAACTTCACAGGCCATTTGCGGCACCTCTTCGCCCCCTGGCCTGGCCTTCAAAGGGCAGCCAGGCCACAGCTGACTGACAGGCCGTCTCATCTGCCGCACACGGGTGTCACACAATCAGGAGCTCCCAGCTGAAACACAAGGCCCCAACAAAACACACTCACACTCACACACACACACACACACACATATAAGGGGAAGTCACAGAGGAGTGACCCTGAATGACGCAGGGGTCAGTGTCTGAACAAAGCTGGGAGGAGAAAGGTTACACAGACTACTGCTCGTAAGGATCTAAACTTGATTGTGTAGAGGAAGAGTTTCCTAGTTGGACTTGAACAAGTCTTGAGTGCTGTGTGTATCTGATGGGTAAAACAGGGCACAAACTAAAGGTTACCTGTTTGATCCTTTCTTGGGAATATAAAATAGGGCATTTTGGATAAAGGCAGCTATTAAAAAATTAAGGATGATACTTCAGAAGACTTTAAATCAATTAACCGCATGTTTCTTTCATATCTATTCATCACTATTCTCTCCTCTATATGTTGAGACAGAAGAATAAAAACTAGTCATGTCATAATTGGCATATGACTATCAATGCAGGGTCACATGTCAGATGTCAGACATGATCACTTACTCCAGGCCTATACTATAAATATAGGCTGAGACAAAGAAACAATCAGTGTTTGGTACTTTGATGATCACCATCTTTTTCCAAATTTTGATCTTCATAGTACAGATTTTTGTTTTTTTTTTCTTTTTTTGACGTGCATTTCATGGCTGTACCATGTGGAGTGCCAGCTCTGCTTATTCTTTGCACTCATGTCATTCTGGTTGGTGATGGGGACAAGCTGCAGGGGATGGAGATTAAGCGGCAGCCGTGCAAGGCATTATGGGTAACGTGTGTGAGGGACAGCGTGTCTTGGGTATAAAGGTGACACTCAACCACCATGGGCAACTCACTAGCAGGGGGATTCAAAAAGAAAGAAAGAGAGAGAGAGAGAGACAGAGAGTGAGAGACAGACAGAGAGAGAGAAAGGGAGAGAGAGAGAGAGACAGAGACAGAGAGAGAGAGAGAGAGAGCAGACTGACAGCTCATCGGAGGAAGTGTGATACGGGCTGCCCAATAATGACACCATTGCCAAGCACAACTGACAAGACACATGGAGAGTGGAAGAGGGAATGCAGAAGATAGAGAGAGAGGGAGATGGGGTGAGAGAGAGGTGGAGGAGGGGGGTGTGAGGGGGGGGAGAGACAAGCAGCAGAGGGCAGAGGGTGTGATGTGACAGCCCAGCAGTGCCAACGGCTGCCACAGGAAGTCCAGCGGCGGCAGAGAGGTGCCGTCTCCCGTGGTGAGAGACAGGGAGAAGGAGGCAAGAACAGAAAGAGAGACACACTCAGTACGTCCACACCAAGTCGGCTAAATCTGAAAAAGCATCTTTTTTTTTCTTTTTTGGCACATCGTTCACACTGAAATAGTGTTTTAGTCACCTCAAAATCACGTTGGTTTTTGTTTGTGTATCCATCTGGATGAGAAAATTGTAATATTTAGAGGTAACGATGACATAAGCTTATCTCAAAAAACAATCTTCTGTCACAGTAACCCTGTCTTTGAATTTAAAATGTAAATATAAACAATCACACAATAAAGGTGTTGTCATTAAAGCTTAAAATTAAAATTAACCAGCAACTATTTTGATAATCAAATAATCATTTTATCAAGCAAAAATGCCAAACATTTGCTGGTTGCAGCCTATTAAATGTGATGATTTGATGCTTTTTTGTGTCATACATGCTAGTAAACTAAATATCTTTGGATGAAGTGTTGATAAGACAAAGCATTTAAAGATGTCACCATGGGCTCTAAAAATTATAATAGGCAATTTTTTAAAAATTTGTGACATTTTATAGAAAAAATGATGAAAATAATGGGGAGATGAATCAATAAGTTGCAGCCTTGGTTGTCATTAAGTTGTACTTCTGTTTATTTTGTCAAACCACACTGGGACAGTGACCAACGTTCAGCGCAGCAGCACATGAAGATTAAATCACTGTTTACTACTTTTTTGATTGTTGAACAACAGAATAAAATATATACAAATGTGAACAATTAAATCTTGAGCTTGGCTGTATCGAAAAAACCAAAACAGAGGTTTAACCAGCTGAGACAAAGCAAAAGAAACCGTTTGTCTTTTCCTACTGCTGACCAGATGTTGGCTGAGATACAGAGTTTTGATGTTTGACAGCCAAAATAGAGTGGAGAAGAAGAGATTTCAGGTGTTTTGATGTTTTGGTGTGGACGGCGATCTTGACAAAAACTATCTTGAATATTTTGTGTGGACGAATGCCGTTTCACAAATAATCAGTGTGCAAAAAATTAGTCCGATCAGTAGTCTACATACTCTCCAAGAAAGGGAGGGCTACAGAGAGAGACAGACAGAGAAAGACAGCGACTGGCAGGCAGGGAGGCCCACAACTCCCACCCTCACCAGTCACCAGCCCCCTTGAGCATGGCACCATGCAATATTCATCCTCAGCCAGTCAGCCAGTGAGCCAGCCAGGCAGTCAAAGCGCAAGGATTCACCCCAAAGGTGCTTCTCCTTCTTCTCCTCTCAATCTGCTCCACAACCGCACCACCTTGTCTCAGCGCTTACAGACAGATCCATGTCTGTCAAACTCTGCAGTGACGATCAAAATCTGATCTGAGGGGCCTCCTCACCAACCCTCCCACTCACTCAAAGAGCAAATGCGCCATTAAAAATGCACATCTTACCAGCTCATCTCGTTTACCTAATGCATATGCATCATACCTCCGGGACCAAGAGAAATTATATTGCAAGCGATACAGAATATCCTTCATCGCATATACAATTCAGATTTCTTCAGGAGGCTGTTGGGTTTTTTTTTTTTCCCCCTGTGCTGCCAAGCAGACTGAACCTTGGGAAAGTGTGAAACAGATACAGGACTTGTTGAAAGACACCCATCTGGATGCAGGTTAGACAGCAATCTACATACTGTACTCTAACTGACTCGCTCTCTCCATCTCCCAGTAAATGTGAAATCAGTTCAGACGAGCTCTATGTGAGTGGAAAAAACATGATGCAACGTAGAAAACTCACTGTGCTACCAATAACATTGGCACAAAACGTGGGCCTGGAATTAACACTGATGAAAACTGCTAGAAATAGATTGAAAAACAGTGAAAAAAAATCATTAAGCCTGAACAATAACACATAATCAACTGCTGGGAGATCAGTAGATCTAGTGTTTGTGTGTGGATGTGTAGGGGGTGTTGCTTAAAGTCAAATTAATCATTAGAGCTTTTATCTGACTTTCTTCTGTGTGCAACCCAATTATCCTTAATTTTGCAATTACAAATCTTAGAATAAATTAACTCCCTTGGTAATTCCAGTGTTAATGTTGCAGTGCCCTTGCATACACAAGGAAAACAACAACAGGCCTATTTTTAGTGTTGTTTCTTTCTCAACAAAAAAAAAAAAAAAAAAAACATAAAATCCACATTTACTCTAGGGCATATGGATGATCCTCCTTGTTTAAAGTTTATTCAATAGTTATGGAGGCAAAAACATCCTTCTGGAAAGAAATCAATGGGCCTGATGTTGGAGGGCGGTATTAAAATCCAACAGTGACCAGATCTGCACAGAGCAAACCTGAGTTGTATCGAACCAAAAGAGGCATGCAGGGAGGCCAGGCTCTGCCAGCCTCCAGAGCTCTGATCAATAGAAACAACTCAACATTCATCCACTGCTGTCGATCTCGCACACAGGCTACAGTGGTCTGAAGGATGCTTGGACTGAAAGGCGAAACTTGATTGACGAAGAAGGAAAAAAAAAAAAAAAAGGTAATATAGAATATTTACAGTTCAAAATGTGAAGGAGGGAGGATACAATCCTTGAAATGAACGGATGAAACACTTCCCCATTGTAAATGAACCTACAGGGAAACAGTTTGCAAGACCACATTCCTTGTTTAACTACATTATTCACTGTATGATGACATAAAACATGATAGGACTTGAGAATAAAGGATTTTCTAGCATAGAAACCCTTCGCAACGAGGGCGGGCAATGTCAGGATTTGTAATTTTATAACACAATGTGGATCATGATAAAGTACATCTGCTAAGAATTCGACTGAGAAACTGTTTAGAGCTAAAATAGCCTGACTGTACCAATTTAAATATCAAATAAAATCAAGGTACTTTGTTACCATTATTGTCAGATTTTTATATTTAACAATTAAATCGAAAGTAATTTTCATATGACAACATATCGCTAATTAGTGTTTGCAGTTTGTGTGTGTGTGTGTGTGTGTGTGGAGTCTACCTGGGGTTGAAACACTGGCACGGCTGCTTGCTGTCCTTGTGGCTGCGTGTCCATATCCATGGTGTCAGGAGCTGGATCCTTTACACCTCTGAGAATTAAATCCACAAAAACAGAACTTCTGGTTAACCGTACTCAACATAGATCATTAGACAAACACTCAGCAGTGATTTTCTTTAAAAAAAAAAAAAAAAAAAAGAATACCACAAAAATGTACAATAAATCCCCCCCTGCAGAAAACAATAACCTCAATCAACTGGACAAATGTTCTGTGTTGTTCAGCACCAAACTATCAACTAACTGCTGGTTGCTGCCACAGTTTGGTTGGTGTCCAGTTTCAGCAGAACTGGATCCCACGTCATGCCTGCGGATTTGACACTCTTTGTCTGGGTGAGTCTCAAGTTGCAGCATGGATGAGCTACAGCAGGCAGCGATGTTAATCTGGACAAAGCAGAGATAATGCCACTCTATATTTCCTTGGCATTCCTCCAAGTAACGTCTCATTGGAATTCCTGGATATACCGACATCTAAGTAGTTCCACTTCATTTTCTGTTTTCTGAGGAAATAGGTCACACAGAGGTGAGCGTGTTGAATATGGGTGTATGACACGGTGCTGTATAATTGCACGTTCTGGCACGTAGCCTAGAAGCAAGCTAATTGCATAAGATACTCCACCACCGGTTGCTTGGCTTATCACCGCACTTAAAACAAACGGTGCCATAATATGAAATGTTACCTGAATGAATAATTTACACAAATCTTTGGGAAAAAAAAAGTATGATGCAAAAATTATATTCACTCATGCAATTAGCTTGTGATTACAGAGTCTCTACTCAACTCATGTATGTGGGAAGCACTCAAATTTTGACAGATGCTCCAGGATCAATTCCCATGCACCCAACATGGTAACATAGTGTAACAATTAACACCAATTTACTCATAATTTACGCAGGACAGAGTGCATGAATAACAACAACTGTGTGTCATACACAAGTAAACACATATATGAGGGGTTTGCATGTACTGAACATACAAAATTAAGCTAAAGAAACATGAGCACACATTTGCTGTGCTGTTTGAGTGTGTGCACATGAAATAGTGAATGCTAGAAAGTGTTAATGACAAAAGCTATTGACAGGCAGAGAGGGGAGGGGGGGGGGGGTAAAAACGTCCAGATTTTTATTCAGTTCTCAGAAATGGAAAAAAGGAAATGGCCATGATGATATGGTTGGTCTACAGATCCAGATTCTAGTGCTGGATTTATTATTCTACCACAATCAGTTGTCTATTTGTCTAAAAAAAATGTCTTATTTACATGAAAACAGTACACGCATGCAAACACAAATGAACTCACGCACATTAAACTTCCACTGAAAGGGAAATGGAGACAACACACTTCACAGGAGGACATTTGCATGTTTTTCCACCAGAGTGAAAGCAGTCTGTCTGCAGATCTGTCAGTCTGTCATTTGTGTATTACGAACTGTCTCTCGTCTCTGTCCCCTCTGACGAACAGACAGCAAGACCTCGAACCTCCCTGGCCAATTAAAAATCCCCTGGTACATTGAAGAGGAAAATGGCACTGAGGAGCTGTCTCCCCGCTGATGTCGTCAGTCCCATTCACTAAAGGTTAATAATGCTAATTAGACCTCTAGATATCTGCAAGGCACTAAGGGCACATTTGTGTATGTGTGTGTGTGTGTGTGTGTGTCCGCATGTATGTAAGGAGGCATGTGTATGTGTGCATGTGAGCTAACGAGAACTTTACCAATTCAATGGTTGTTTATTTTAGATTAGTTCGGCTTTTCTTTCCTGGGGTTCGCTGGCCTTCATGTGAGCTTTGAAGATCATAAAAATAAGTGTTTGCACAACACTTTTTCTCCTGGGATTGCAATGACTACGCTGGGAATATTTTTACTGAAATTTACATTAAAAGCTTGTTTCAAACAAGTTTAAATCAATTCAAAGGTAAAGATGGTTTACAAATTGTAAGGATTTAAAAGCACCCGCTGCTTGAGGCAAAAAGGCAAAAATAGAAAAGGATTGTTAAATGTTCAATCCTGAATCTTTTGGTTTATATTTTTAAGTAGAGGGGAAAATAAGACTTTAATGTTTATAAAGAAATTCTTCTGCCAGACAGGAAAATATTTTTACAAGGCATATCCAGAAAAATGTGCTCATTATATGAGCAGGTACAGTGTGCACAGACATAAAAAAGTGGTAGAAAATGTTTAAATGTTACTGTAAGCTGTTTTAATGTCTGAGTGAACCACACATCTTAAAATGTGGAACAAAATATATAATTATTATAATCATAATACAACATTACCTAGATCGTTCCCATGTCAACCCAAAACAAGTTGATGATATAGCTGCAAGCAGCAGTAATCAGTGGTCCAAGCAAATTGCGAAAAATCACAAAATTTGACATTTTTAGAGCAGAAGACCAGATGCAGATGAATTGAGAAACTGAAATGATGAAAGAATTTTCACTCTGTGCCAGGTCATTTTCGAGATAATCGTGAAAACGTGAACTCGACTATTACAGTGTCACCTTGAGGTCAGTGAGTGTCATATGTGCCTGAGTTGTGGTTGGAATTTGTAACCCACCTGCCAAATTCTGGTTTTTCTAGGTCTTACGGTTTTTGCTGTACAAACACTTTTAGCAGAGAATAACAATAATAAAAAGAAACCATCCTGCCAGATATTTTATGACATGTCTATTTTGGTACAAACATTTATCCGCCAGTGTGGCGGATAGCCTTCCGACATTTACTCGCCAAAAGGAAAATCTACCCGCATTTGGTGTTTGGAAGGTCCCTCCATGGTTTCCACACAATTTCTCACAACTTGAGGCAATGACATCACATGTGCAAAACTGGGGTATTTTTGTCTATTTGAATTTAAAATGCTTACAACAGTGAAAATGTTGGTGATAAAATGCTGAACAAAATAGGTTTACTGTCAAATACTTTGATGAAGTTTAATCAAACATTTGGTAAAACAGACACTTCACTTCACTGCAGACTCGCCGTTTGACCGATCTGAACACAATTTGAAAAACTTGCTATCTGGTATCCAAATGTCAATTTTGGTATAATATGAATGAAAACTTGTGGAGAGATATATGTTAATTAATTTTGCATATTTTGAAAAATATAGAATGATGGACTTTTGAATTGACCTTAAGTTATAGTGAGGCAAACTTTAATCACAGTGGATGTGCTGAAAACATTTCAGGTCTGTAGGACGTACGGGTGATTTATTTTGAAGTTTGGAATGTGAAATGTCTAGAAATGTAGATTGCTGTAATAAGCCACGCCAACTTTAATAAATCAATACCAAATTTTATGTGTTGACTGAGTCATGAAAACCGAATTTCATACAAATCCAGGTAACCAATTACGATATATTAACTTTTCACATTTGTGGCGCCCCCTCGTGGCAGAATATCACAAGACTGTGTAGCGTAGCTTTGACCTAGCATCTAAACTTGTGCACCAAGTTTGATTACAATAGCTTAAATCAATTTTGATTTATGAGCATTTATGTAAAATTTAACTTAAAGACACAGGTCTAAAAATGTATAATTGAAATGTCCATGATAACTGTAAGCAAAGTCCGTATATGATCCTAAGAACGTTTTGGGTCGACCAGCCCAACAGTTTCTGCCAAGTTGTTTTATTAAAACTGAGAAAAAGTCACAAAATTTCACACTTTTAGAGCTGAAGACCATTGGAGCAAATACACAGATGAATTAAGACAGCTGTTTGAGATGACTGCAAAAACGTATACTTAATTATTACAGCGCCACCTTGAGGTCAGTGCGTGTTTTTTTAGGTGCCTGAGTAGTGGGTGGACTTTGCAACCCACCTGCCAATTTTGCTGACTCTTGGTCTTATGGTTTTCGTTGCACATACACGTTTAGCCGCGAAAAATAGGAAAAAGGAAAGAAAAAACTCAGAAGCCACATGTTTCTCCATTCTTTATTTCTCTGTTAATCATCTTCAAGTTAAGCTAACACATTGTTGCTAACTTTGGCGCTAATCCCCTCCACTTTTCCTGCAGTTAGGGAAACAACAGATGTGACTTTTCTTTGTCTTGACAAGCTGCTGCATTTTTTAAACTGACATGTTATAACCTTCACTGTATATTTACTGCCTTATTGACAACTTACTGTTAACCTTTTCCTCGGCTCCGCTCGCATTCACCGTCATTTCTCTGCCACTCGCTCTATTGCTCAGCTGTTACGCACACATATTATACACTGCCCTATTCCTTAATAGGAGATCCGCTACCAAGACTTTCCCCGGCAATGACACAGCGGTTTACTCATGTTTCAGTACAGCTCTCCCAAACGCTATTTATTTCCCAATGAATGGATATTTGGCAAGAATATTTTTTTGGTCTGTTGGTGGTTCTCATTGGCGTGGTGGTTCACCAGGCCTGTACAATTACAGGGGAAACACTGCAGTTCATAAAAATATTGTCTTTCAGATATTTATATCAGCATATTTATTTTCACATTAGATGGGTGGTTGATACTTTAATGCATAACGGGGGAACAATAATGTTAAGAAGTTCCTCATTAATATGCAAAAAAAAAAGTGTTCTACAATTTAATCAATTATTATGTTAAAGAGAAAATTTTATAATGTGTTGGTCTTGAATTAGACCAACTACCAGAAACACCAGTCAACATCATTACCACATACTGACCTATTGTGTATAATGATGACAGGATCATTTTCAATAATTATGATTTTGTTCATTTTTAAAGCCTATTATTAAGAAGCCAATGATGATGATTAAATATTTATAATACAAATCAAATCAAATTAAGATTGTGAAAAACATTTATTATTTGTACCTGTGTTTTAATTTGGCTTCAGGCCCTATTAAGACAATCTGGGAAAATCCTGGCTCTGCATGGGGCTTTTAATGCAAGGTGAAAATACAGCTTATTAGAGCCAGCCTGACTGGATGGCTGGTTGCCTGACTAGCTTGATGTCGTGGCATTTTGATTTCGGTGTCACAGGGGACTTACGAGTCATCCACCCGGTTGGCTCTCCTGCCTCTCCTTGTGATTCTTTGCACTTCAGCTTTGTGTTTTGTTAGATTGGGGCTGGCACCCTTACTCCTCTCTCTAACCCTCTTGTGTTTCTAACTGTCTACGTGTCAAAATAACCAGGGGGCATCTGAGCTCCCTGACGTTCTTTCGCCTCCCACATCCCACGTTAACAAGATCAATTAAGACTGCCATGTTAGATTAATGCACACCATGAAACAGCACAATTAATGAAGCTAACTCAATCAAGAAGAGTTAACGAGGCGAGGTCACACACTTAAGGCTCCCACTCGCACATAGTTCAAACAAGGTGCAACCAATCAAAAGCCAAGATCTAGAGACTGGACAAATCAAACATAAGATTAAAGACTCAGATTGACTTAAGCTTTCATCATGTTAACCTTAACTCTACTAAATCCCTCTCTCCACAAACCCTGCTCCACTGTTTCCACAGTTTCTCTCATAGTTCCACAAAAAGTCCTGCTCTCATCGCAGGAAAGAATTTCTGACTTCCAAAACATTTGGTGGTCACAAACAGCAGTGGAAACTCAAGGTACAAGTCTGCCTGCCTTTCTGTCATGTGGCCAAGAAATGGTGGCTGGCTGGCTAGAATTTTGGCAGCAATAGGGCAGCAGCAGCTAAAAGCTAAATCCCTTAACTATTCATAGATGCATGCCAGAGCCCAGTTCAGAGCTCTGGTCTGAGACAGCTGCAAATATACAACAGGATAGAACTTTTGGTGTGCTGTAGGGAGAATCAATACAGGGTAAATATGTGGATATGCTACAAATGTGTGCCTAAAATCCTAATAAATATATTTAAAACCTCAAGTTTTACCGTCAAGACTCGTGCTTTAGTTGCCTTTGGTAAGACACGATTAAAACGTGTGTGTTTATCAATTTCCTTCAGTTATAAACAAGTTCAATGCTAGTTTGAAAAAAGGCAAAGAGTGAAGAGACCAGACCCATATATTTCAGGAAGGGAGGGCCTCACAGATTACACTTCAAATGTTTCTACAAATGATCAATAACGGTACTGGATGAGTATATAGAGGTGAGTGAGTGAGCAAAAACTCTATTTATCTCTCTGAGAAACTGATGGTTGTTTTTTTCTGAGGAAATGGGGGAAAAAAAAAAAGTTCCCCATCCAGACCACCAACCACGCAGTGTAAACAACCGCTGTTTTCTGACTATTTTCCATCTAAACTGAGACCCGACCCGACAAGCCCAACATTCCCACAGCAGGCCCAGTCACACATAGCTACGTAGATATATGATAGAAGAAAAGAGAAACACAGTGATGAAGCACAAGAGGAGGGAAGAAAATGATATTAAAACTATTGAGTTATATTCTGTCTTCTCTTCTTGTCTTACACTTCCAGCACACACCTGATTTGTTAACTGCACAGGAGCCAACAAATCAGGTGTGCGCGCTACACAGGACACCTTATTTCTGAATACGGGCAAAAAATATGAGCTTTTCACAACTATTCTCACATCCCGCCTTCCACCACTGCCTGTGTTATTTGCTCAACAACACCATTCTCCTCTGTGTTGGCACCGGCATGACGCAGTGTGCCTTTAGAAAAGACACAGGAGGGCTGTGACTGAAATCGAGACCGAGTTTCCAGAACAAATATGCACCAATAGACAGATTCTTCCTACATTAGACTCACAGTATCCATCAAACATTCACCGGGAAATGATGCTGCTAACTGTGCTCTATCTGCAAATGCAATATTTTATGTTCTGTAGCTTGTTTATTGACCTCTTGTGCAAAATAATACTTTCACTTTATCATTTCCTCCATCATTTTGACAACCAGCTTCTTGCCCAACTTTAAAGACGTGCTCTATAAAAAGTATGTCTATAAGTTGGCTTTTGCAACGTGGTGAACAACAAGTCATTCAACCGTAATATGAAAGAGCATATCTTCAGTCAACTAGAGCAAAACTGAATGGGGGAACGTAAAAGCCAGCAGGGCACAGCGGGGATGGAGTAGGACAGAGTGGGACAGATGCAGAACTGAGAAAAATGTCGGTAGAGAAAAAAAAAAAAAGAAGCTTGTTAGCCCTGATGTGTTCATGGTCCTGTGAGAGACGGTGTGTGGAGCCGTGCACCACAGAAGTTGGCAGTGGCTTTAGGTCCTCTTTAATCCCTATTTCCTCCTCTCTGCATTATTCATTTCAAACAGGAGAAGAGGAAAAACAAAGAGGGAACCGATTATAAAAAGGTGGATCAAGGCAAACTGGCAGGGAGGGGGGATGAATTAGGAAGTGAGGGGGGGTGGTGAGGAGGGAAGGGTCCTGGAAGGAAGCGGTCCCAAAGAGAAGAGTGCTAAATCAGCTCTCGATCCGAGGACAATAAATATGAACACAGACTGATGAGCTTGGGCCTAAGAAGGGAGAGAAAAGAGAAGGGCAAGAAAAGGGGGTGAAGAGCAGGGTTGGGGTGGATAGTTAAAAAAGGAAAAGAGGAAAAATATAATGTGACACTATCCGGCCCGGGTGTAGGATGTGAAGGAATCAAAGGCACCTTTGAGGAGCCAGAAGACGACAGTGAAAGTGCTGGAAGAGTGGTGTCCATGATTACAAGAAGTGGAGAAAACCTTTGAGTCTGTGCTCATGAAAGCCCACCCCAGGCCTCGTCTGAAACCCCTGCTTGACTAACACTGATGATACAGAAAAAGAAAAAGAGGAAAAGAGAGAAAGAGAGCCACTAATGATGGAGGGGTCCGGATACTACAGAAGCAGCGTACTCTCCAATTCATTTTAATCACTATTCAAAATCATTAGCCCAAATGTGCGAGCACTCGTGTACGTTGGACCGTGAGCGGGGAGAGAGACAGAGAGTAGGAGAGGACCAATTACACCTCAGCGTGTGAGTCGGTCTTTGAGGTCTTTGAGTAAGATCGTCCAAGACTTGGTGGAATACAAAATGAAGAGAGGAAACTTTATTGTCTCTCAATCTAAAATAAAAAAAAAATAACAGCATGAAGATAAAGGAGAAACCTTTAAAACTACGCTTTGCAAAGCCTGCCAAAGACACTACAGAGTCAAATCATTTAGACTTTCCAGTTACCCAAAACTGGCTACAAAAGCATTAAGTTAATCAGGGAGCAGCTCAGCATGAATCTCAACCAATCACACAGAGGAACCAAACAATAACACTGACATCAAACGGGATTCATTTTTCAGCAGTCACAACATGGCTGGATTAATGGCTAAGTCTCTTTCAGACTGTACAAAGTGTGTGCATGTCTCATCTCTTAGTGTGTTGGGAGCGTACAGATCAATGTGTCTGATCAAACTCAATGTGATTTTTCAGGCTCTTCAAATTCAGTGTGAAGGTGTGTGTTTAATGTGTTTGGAAGTCATGTTTGACATGCAGGTCTGCAGGCTGATGTTAAAAAAAAACACACACGATAAAAATAAAGTATAATATACACATATATGTGTATGTGAATGTGTAATATCCTTGTACAACTCAGACCTTCACCCTCTCCCTCATGGAGGGAGCACAGTGAAATGATGAAAAAGGGAATTAAGACAAAGAAAACTGCTGAGGTCCATTGGGACGCTACAAGGCCGGTGATCCATAATGCTGCTTGCTAACTATTTATAGCCTTCTTTACATTTTTCACTTTCAGATTTTTATAGGCTAATGATTATTTCACTGCAGAAGTAAATAGCACAGCACAAACAGCCTGGGCTTCATGTGAGGCCTAAATTGATTTATTCCCTAACCATCCAAACAAACTAGCACAGTGCTCTGCTTCAGTACATTTCACCTACTGCAGCCTCTATGAAACACATCTGCACTATCACCTGACCTTTCATGAGCCAGTAATCCCATTAACAACACTAGACTCTCCTCTGTCTTCATCTGTGTGTGTGTGTGTGTGTGTGTCTGCAGGCGCGTGTACACCTGCACATTTGTATTCCCTCCTATCTCAGTTTCCCTTTCGTATCCTCAGCCACTATGTATGGTAAAGATGTCCGCCATTGAAAAAAGGGACTCAAGCACATGCAGGTGTCAGCCACTCTCCTCCCCTTTCTCCTTCTCGCTTGCTCTTGTCCTCTCCACCTCCTCCCCCTTTTGTGCTCCTCTGTGCTCTGTTGCTCCAGTGTGTTGTTGACACGAGCTGGCACGTGGCTAAAAGCCCAGGCCACCTCTCTGTTCTATTGTCCTGCCCACTCCACAGCAGCAATGACGACTCTCTCATAGCGAGAGGCCCTTTGTTGCCAGCCTGTCACTTCAGCAGGTGCCTTACAGCGAAAGGCAGGAGCCAGCCAGCCAGCCAACCAACCAACCAGCCAACCAGCCAGCCAGCCAGCCCCGCTTCGTTAGTGCGGAGCGCCGTTTGATGTGCTCATTTCATGAGCCGGCGACGGCAGCCAAGGAGGATGCTAATAATCACTTGAAAAACAAAAACATTCCACTCAAGCTTGTAAAAGATAAACTCCAATTTCAATGATAAAAGAAGAGTGATAGACAGCCATGGTACCAGTTGGAAAAAAAAAAAAAAAAAGACCACCGACCACACTACCCCTCTCGCTCTTTTCCCTCATCACTCCCCTTTTTCCAAGGTAAAACCAATTCATACTGTCAATCAATGAGGATAGACAAGGTATATTGACAAATTGCTGACTGTGTAAGGAAAGCAAAATTGTGTGGGCAAAGTATGCGAAAACAGAGCTGCATTTAAGACAGCTGTGTGATCCCTCAGAAACCAGCTTGGTGTGTGAAGGAGCAGGCTGTGTGAAGGAGAGAACCCCCCCAGGCGTTCAGGAGAGGGGACCCTAGGGGTTTGGGCTATGCTTGCACACCCTCACTACATTCACAGCCCTTCAAAATGCCATATCACCATCACACCTCAGTTAAAATAGAAACTGAATGCATAATATGTGAAAATCAAGAGCACTTAATTTTGGCAGGCTGATCTAACTGCAAGTGATGCCATAACTTTTTAGGATGTTCAAGGGAATGAATAGGCAGGACATCTAATACATTTTGAATGTATCTTCGCTCCCCCCCATCCCATATCTAAGGCATGTGTTTGAAGCATAGATGTGTTTCCAACTCCTGGCTAAAATTGGTCCGAGAACAGAATTATAACTTTGAGGGTGCCACACAAAGTTAAATGTGCTATTATAGAGGAAATCTTTGAGACTATTAACATAATGTCCAGGCTGACACTGAGACAATTAAAAGGTACATGGAAGTACAAAAAGTGTCTGATTTAGGGTTGCAATTTTAATTATTAATCCACTGATTGACTTTTTTTTATTAGCTCATTAACAGTTTGGTCTATAATACATCAGAAAAAGTGAAAAATGCCCATCATAATACCCAAACACCCGATGTGACATCATCAAATGTCTTTTTTTGTCCAACCAACAATCAAAAACCCCAAAATATTTAATTTATTATAATGTAAGACAAAGAAAAGCTTTTAAGTCTTGTATTTAAGAACGTAAAACTATATTTGCAACTAATTATCATTTTCATTATGAATTAATCTGTCAATTATTTTCGCAATTAATTAATTGATTAGTCCTTTGGTTTATAAAATGTCCAAAGATGGTGAAAAATGTAGATCAATGTTTCCCATTGAACCCAGATGAGAACCAAAGTCCAGAACCCAAAAAACCCATATTTAGTTAGTTTAGAAGATGGAATCAGAGAATTTGGACATTTCCTCTTGAAAAATGAGGAAAAGCATTTCAAAAGCATTAATCGACTGTCAAAATAGGTGGTGATTAATTTTCTGTTGATCAAATAATCAATTATTTGACTAACTGTTGCAGCTCTACATAAAACCATCAAATCATTGCCAGCTCTAGCCTGATTTTGTTTTTCTAGGAGAAAGCAGTGCTGTCATTGTGGAGGCTGTTCAAATGAGGAGCTTTAATGTAAAAACCCCTTAATATGTTAATATATTTTAAATTAATATATTCAGGTTGAGCTTAGTCTATTATACGCTATTTAAACTTTTCTACATTGAGCTATCTTTACACTAAAGTCACCAGCTAAACAAAAGCAGCAAAATAAAGCTAAAGTCTATGATAATTTAGTTATTAAAGCAGAAATGTAGGTATTTTCTTAAGAGAACACCTCTCAATTCATTTGAACCCAGATTTACACACCGCAGCATAACGAAGATCCCAAGGCTTTAGGTTGCGTTATTGCCCCGTGGCATTCACGATGCAAAACAGACCATTGCGTAGCAGAGCAGAGCTTCCAGTGCTGCAGGACCAATAAGGGCTTTGTTTGTTAGCCATGTCACTGACTGACCACCAAATTAGCTTCATCACCTCTGGCACCAGGATATCAGATGTGACATTCTGTACCACAGGGCGGGGGCCCAGTTTGTCTGCGAGGCTAGAGGGCTTATAGTTTAAAAAAAAAAAAAAAAAAAAAAAAAAAAAGAAAAGAAAGAAAGAAAAATGGGGACAAATGAGGAAATTTAATAAAAAATAAAATGAGGGAATGCCTCACGCAGTTTTCTGCTCTGTTCTAAATAAAGGATTGTTTTACACAGCATTTCGACCAAGGGTCTGGTCTTCATCAAAACAGCTGTGTTTTCTGAAGCCTAACCTCGTGATCATGTTAACAGGAGTCAACACACGAGAGCATCATCTTCCAGGCAGCATTCAGACCCTGAAATTACATTCACCCTCCTTTGTCCTCTAGTAATTTCAATAAAGGAGGAGATGAAGCTGCAAACACGGAGAAGACAGCTTAACGTGGGCCATTTGAACTAGAAATTGCACAATACAAACAAGTGACAAACTGATACTGGGAAACCTGTAGCTGCTGTGGTTTCACATGCAACAAACGCCCGTTAAATCCATTTTTATTCCATATCAGAAATACTGTTTTCTACCCTGCATGTAGGACAGGAGTGACAAAGCAACAACTGCTGATCCGTCCCTGTGTTGTTTGGAGACGATGAGGCCTGTCATTTGAGTTTCTCATCTATGAAACAACCATTAAAAAAAAAAAAAAAAAACATCTGGTGAATGAGAGACCAGCAGTCTCTCATACTCAAGCAGGTTTTTTCCCCCTTCTCCCTGGATAGTTCGAAGCAGTTACCCAGCGTCAGCATCGAAGTTTGTCTAGGAGGAAATGACAAAAGCAAGATGTCCAAATCATTAGTAATGTGAGAGGAGCAGTTCCCAGGCATGTCTCGTTACATAGCTGAGTGCTAACGTGAGGGCTAAGGGCTCGTGTTGGGGCTTTACTGGGCTCAAGCCTTCTCATATGCTCCGAGGTGGGGGGACAGAGGGGGGACGGGGGAATACGACCACAGCACTTCAGCATCTTCGTCGTCAGTAATGGAAACATCTAAGACTCTGAACCTAAAAGAACTGTATCTCAACTCCGTCACGTAAAAGGGGGGGGGGGGGGGGGGGGGAGCAATACGAAGTGCGGCCTACATATTAATATAATACAACATGCACCCGAACAGATGCGAAACTCACACAGAAATAAATGTCAAACTGGATGCATACACTGAATACATACTAATAGTGGGCCCATGAGAACATGGCTCCACAAAAATCAAGCTTGGTCTGGCCCTGGTTCGGTTTCAGCCTGCTGTGGCTTCTGCGGTGGGCCTCGCTGGCTGCCGCACACACACGCACACACAATCTCCTAACCAGATCCAGAGCACTACTACTCTATCGGAGGTCAAATGCAGTGCTGTCTCCGCATACGAGTGTCGGTGTCACACTGCCAAGAAGGACAACTCCCTAGTATGAAACAGTCAATAACGCAAATCTTTCAGTTGATTCCAGTAGCACAGTTCATCCTGGCTTAGGATCAAATCACATTGAAATGATTTGATTTGTCCGCATTATGTAAATCTAGAAAGCAAAGCCAAATCAACAGCCCAAGGTTTTCTTCAGGTTTCCTTCAAGATTTTTTTTTTCCCCATTCTGCTGAAATTGAAATTTGAAAAACAAAAACAGTACGACGGTTAATAACAGTGATGCAGGCGGGGATGCATTGTTCATTTCTAGACATATGGCTCTGTCTTGAAGAGGAGACGAGCCTTTGAGGAAAACTTGGACTGAAAATAAATCAGGAATAATGCGACTATATAAAAGACAGTCAACATGTTTTGAAATGGGTACTTGAGAAAACAAAATCTGCTGGCTCCTATTTCTTCACTTGCAACATCTCTATTACACATCAGTAGCGTAGGGAAAGAAAATATATGCTTTGTCTATTTTCGGTGCACAATAATGAAGTGAGAAATGAAGCTTATTTCTGTTGTTTCTAGTGAGCTTAAGCCAAGAGTGCAAACCAAATACCTCAAAAATGTACATTTGGACACAAATAATTATCGAAACATAACCCCACATACCTGTGAAGCACAACACATGCATAGGCAGACACACAAATGCACACAGAAGAAGTTCAACGTTTATTTTTATTCCTCAGGCACTCATCCTTCTTTGCATGAGCGCATCACCCGGCACACCGACAGAGCATCCGAGAATGTGTGCGAGTGTGTGTGTAAGCAGCTGACGATCAGAGAATAACGTTACCCCTAAGGGGTCGCACTTCTCTCCATCCTCGCCCTCCACCCCTATCCCTCCTCTCTACTTTGTGCCTGCAGGGATTTCCCTTTTCAGTTCAGGAGAGATGTCAGACCTGTTCCACCATCCCTCACACACAGAGGCTGGACTCTGCCCTCCGTTCACCCAACATCTGTAAAACTCCACAAATCAGCCTTATTTCTAGATATCAGGGCCAACTGAGGCTTAACAAGGCCGCAACTCAACATCAAACGCTCCATTTGTTTATTTTAAACCTAATTCCCGTTGGGATGTTAATCTCTGCTGGACTCATATGAATTCAAAAGACATGGAGCAAATGATGAGGAATCCCAAACTCTGTTTGACCGCTTAGCTGAACACTGGGCCCCTTAAAATGTGACTAGCCTGAAATTACAGAGTTCGAGTTCCAAAATCACACAAGACCTCTCACAAATACGCAGAGATGGGAAGAGAGCCTGGAAAAGCAGGAAATAATCATGTCACAATCTTGTAAATAGATATCCTTGTCCAGCTCATAATAGCAAATAAAGTCTTAACCACTATCTTAATCCTGTCATCAGATCCGTCTCACTCCACTCCAAATATCATAGAATCAATTCTTTCCTTTCCTCTGTCCCGTCCATCCCTTTCCAATCACACAACCGCGCTTACACTTCGTCACTCTTGCCACATCTTCACTCTGTCATCAGAAACAGCACAAATAATGAGAACCTCCTCATCTAAACTGTTCACAGAGCACAGAGGAGCAATCACACAAACTGCTGTCCTCAATTATACTTGACAGGAGCAGTTTGCCTTTTCAAAAAAAGGCAGAGGTTTACTTTTATACTCATCAAATTATAAACACTAATCCAAAATAATACAGGAAGATTATGGTCCCCACACAAACCAAAATTAAATTATAACATCTCCAAAGGCTGATTCACACCCTCAAAATGCCACCTAATATTCTGAGTTGTGTGTTACAGCCGGAATGAGCAATAGATATGTTTGGTAATGCTTCACATTCAACATTTTACATGTTCATTAAATAGAATATTTTCACCCAAAGAGTCCTGTAAGAATACAAGTGTAGGCTTATCTATATCACAACAGAGATTTTCAGAAAATGAAAATGCCAGTTACTGAAACAGCAGAAAAAGACAGAAGGGAAGAAAGAGAGCAAGAAAGATAGAAAAAAAAAAGAGAGTAAAGCTCCACAACAGGGGATGAAAGCAGCTAAACCAGAGAGGTCTTCCCTGCCTCCTTCACACATTAGAATATTAATATTAATGAGACTTCCTGTTTTTTCCCCCCTCTGTTTTTCCCCCTCAGTCGATTTGAACATGAAAAACTTAAAAAGCGCAAATTCCAGTAGTTGCGTATCACAGTTTGACCCGGAGCCACACACCAGACACCAACCATGACAGACTCGCTGTTCAAAGCAAGCGGGAGCTGCTTTCATCAGGGGATCCTGGTGTGTTTTTTTTTTTTCGTTTTTTTTTTTTTTACAGTGTGTGACACCACCAGCCCATGCCATCTGCCTTTTTTACTAAAATCAGAACTTCAAGATGTGCTTCCTGCTTGTGCATTGTTTTGTTTTTTTTTTTAGGTGGGCTTCACAACCAAGGCCCAGTGTCAGACAGGCCTTTGCTGCTATGCTGCTTGCTGACTGCTGTTTACAGCCAAGCCCCGCAGTGTGGCGCAATGTTAAATATTCACTGTTAAACTGTCAAGCCAGAACTGGTTGGGCGCCCAGCCAGGCACTCACAGTACAGTAGCGTCGGATTCTCCCCCTCTTCAAACGCAATCCAACCAAATGTATCACTTCTAAATCAGTCCAGCCTAGTTCCCTCCTCCCACCACACACCCACTTCCTAAAATGCCTCGACTGTTGAAAACCGCTTTATTAAACCCTTTCTCCTCCATGCATTGTTCTTAACTTACATTTTCTTCATCATAAATACAGTGCAAAAAAAATACATTAACACACCATCGTTTGCACTTAAAAGACACCTCTGCTCTAGGCCTTAGTAAGCCGCTGCTGACTCTTGATGCCTGCCTTCAGACATCTGTAAAATATTTTTATTCGGTGCCCCAATACCGCACTGGCAAAGGTCTCTCATCCTTGGCTTGGCAGGACTTCTGACAGAGTCAGCCGGCAGCGCCATACAGGCCTAACCCCTGCTGCTGCAGCTTCCTGCTGCTCTGAGGGAGTCAGGCTGCCTGCCTCCCATTGACTGTGGGCCAGGCTGGGCAAGGAGGAGGAGGCTGAGAGGAGGCCCCGGGTAGAGAGGACCCCCAGGAGAGGAGGGCAGAGGCAAGAATGGCAGGACAGACTGAGAGTCATAGAGGTTGAGTGTAGGAAGAGGGAAGAAGTGGGGAAATTAATCAGGGGAAGGAGGGGGAAGAGAGGCAGTAACAGAGGAAGAGGGGAAAAGATGGGTGGCACGGAAGTGGAGAGGGAGGGAGACAAAGGGCCTTGAGGGCAGACTGGGCAGCAGGAGTTGAGGGGAGCTTCTCATTATGACTCTTCTTCCTTCTTCATGCCCCTAGGCCTTGACCACAACCTCAAAGCCCCAGGCCAAACCGAGAGACCAGGGAGACCGTGTGGAAGACTGCTGTGAGTCAGGGTACAAACACAGAGGGAGGAGAGGGAGGAGGGAGGAGAGATGTCCCCCGCACCCAAACGGACAGCGAGAAACAAAGAGAGACTGAAGAGAAAAAGAATATGGATTTCTCAATTAAGGTTTTCTGCCCATGATGAGACTATCTATAGATTTTTCCTACATAACACAGAAGCAGCATTTACATTAAAACCAGTAAAGCCAATTCAATTTTGAACAGCTGAATAGCTCCGCATTAAGAAAACACAGACTGCATGACACTCTTTCTTTTAATAGTTTCCTCGTGGAACTGTGTACGTAGACGGGATTTGGACAGTCTGGATTTTTACATTGCGGGCATGAAGAAAAGCAGCACATACTAGCGTGTTGCATATGAAAAATGATGGTTGTAACACATTAACCTTTTTTTTTTTTTAAACCGAGTTTAAAAGCAACAGCCGACACACAAGGACAATGTGAAGATCATTAATTTAAACTGTTTACTGTTTGTTTGTTTTGCAGTTCACTTACATGCAACATCTGAATACAATAGAATAATAGAATAAGGTTTCCATTGTTTTAACAGAGCTGGTGTATCCAGAATGCAATGGGTTAAAGGTTACTGACCAATTAAAACTAAAATGCATTAAGGCTGATTTATGGTAGGTCGCTTGACAGAAATGACTTATTTTCGACGGGAAAAAGTGCCGCTCGACACTTTCCTTTCATGTCACACACCTGGAGAATTTTGCTCCGTCGCGAACACAGTCGTATTGTGTCACGCAGTGTGATTGGGTAGTGTTAACATCACCATGGTGATTGTAGTTTTCACTGAACTTCCTTATTGATATTTTGTTCTGTTACCTTAGATAACTTGTAACACCCTTGTTTAATTAGTCCCAGTCGGGATGATATAACTAAACAAGCCAGCTGGAGGATAGCAGCGTCTGGTTACCGTGGAGACCACTGAAACCTTTCGCCAAAGCATACATTGAAAACCTTGCATGACTCTTTCATTTCTGTTGAGCCACGCTTATCAAAAGTGTCGAGCAACCTACCATAAATAAGCTTTTGCTGTGCCCTGATCCTTTTCTGGCAAATCAACCTGTGACATCACACTTAAAAAAAAAAAAAAGAAAGAAAGTGAAAGAAAAACAGTGCGCAAGACAGAAAAAAAAATGTCCCTGGCTTTTCACACTAGAAAGGGGGAGGGTAAAACAGACAGTCTGTCAAAACAAGATGCTCTCATACAAATTTGCTCTCTTCTGCAGCAAATCCCATGTGAAACATTAAGGCTCATTTGTGGTGAGGCTGGAACAAACGCCCATAGCACAGTAAGCAAGCAACACACACACACACACACACACACACACAAACACAAACACAAAAAAAAAAAAAAGAAAATCATCCTCTCTCTCATTCTGTTCATGAGAGCAAATTCATATTGCTTTTGTCTCATCTCATGACAAATGCATACTGTCACTGTCACTGATGTGGTGTTTACAGTGGCATATAGCATCTTGTAATTATTCTGTGAAAGTGAATTTGTATCCTGAGGGATTCGTATTTTTGCATGTGGATAATCAAAAGAGAAAGAGAGGGAGAAGGGACAATTGGAGAGTGATCTTGAATAAAAAATAAATACATTTTTTTTAAAAATAGTGCTTGAGAGGCGTCTTTCCAGGACAGTTCCCAATATGCCAACATGGCTTTAGTAGCTTTGTTTAGATAACAACATACAGCTGCATATTCCTCAACAGGCTGTAACCTGCAGGCACATTTCTGATACTAGATATTAGATATCTACAACATAATGCATGTGAAGTTAGTCCACAAATAGCCTGAATAAATAGTTTTTATGTAGGCGGCCACTGTATTAAAAAGTACTGACACACAAATACAAGAACCACTGAGCACAACAAACGCATCAGTGTATTTAACAAATGAGTATTTCAGCTATATTACACAGTTATACTGGTCAACTGGCTCCATCTCCAACTATCTAAAAGAGCAGACAGCACTTCTGTCAATATTTGTATTGAAATATCTACCTATTTTCCACGTGGATTAATATTATTTCGAAGTAGGCCTTCTTTGATCCTCTCCAGGGTGTATTTTAGCAAGGCAGGCATGACAAAGCTGTTTATTACTTTCTCTTTGTTCAATACATTTTTTTTTCTGCTAAAAAGGCTCTTGTGAAAAAAAGCCTTCTTTGTTATTTATTTAATGAATCCATTATTTTAATATGTTCATTACTGCATTACATGTAAATAGAGTTGTTTCATATAGAGGATTTCACAGCTGAAGACAAGAGCATGACTGTATATATTAAAAAAAAAAAAAAAAAAAACAGCAAAACAGCCTTTGCAGTAAAATAAATCACTGATATTGTGTGGTCGTGGCATAAGTTGACCCGGGGTCACTGGAAGCGTTTCATAAACTTTAAACGGGGTCCTAGGTCAGTCATTTTTGTGTTTGCATGTATTTGTTGTCTGCTCCCCACCCCAGAGCACTGTAGAGCCCAGTGAGAAAAAGCATCAATGCCACAGTGAAATTGAGAACTTTCACGTGACATGAGGAGCCGCAAGGCATCCTCTAAGGATATTTGAATGCTTGAAACATCAGTGACCCTTCATAAGATAGAAAGGAGATGGATATGAAAAATATTGACAGGCAGGCTATTTGAGGGGAGTGTAAGAAGCTGCTTAGACAGCCCACTCTCATTGCCAAAGACCTTACTATAAACTCTACCAAACTAAGCCTGGAAAGGAAAGACTCAATTCGAAATTCTTCTGGGGAAAGCAACAAGCTTCTATTTTCTTTTTCTGTTTTTTTTTAATATTTGATATTAACAAAAAAATTGCAAGGCCAGAACACCAAAGGAGCCTATATCCTAAGCAGTGATCTACTACCTTTGCCAGCATTTTTTCTGTACAATTCTTGGCCAAGGTCTTTGAAATCATGCAAAAGACAGTGTTTAATGTAGCTCAAAAATGGCCTTAGGAAGCATCTTTCTTCAAATATGCTTTGCGAAAGAAAAAAAAAAAAAAAAAGGCGCTAACATTTTTTTTGTTCTTTGTGTAAACCCAAAGGCAAGATGACTGTTAAAGTGGTCAGATGACAAATGTCTCATCTGATCTTTAATCCAGTAAAGGGGCCAGCTCCAGGGTCTAAAACAGGAAACTCTCACAGGACAGAGCGATCTGGTAAATTCCACTGCGCTAAATCACTGCTTTGGGTGCAGCAGATTTCTCCACACCGATGAGTGATAATTTAGGTCTAACTCTGAATGTCTCAATAGGAGAAAGTCTAGCTGCCAATAAGACTACACTGACATTGGCCAATATTTATGTCCGTGAATGTGTGAAAACAGGGATATGCCGGTATTTCTTCTTTCTTATGAAATAATGGCGCCTCCATCAATAATCAAGCATTATGCAGGGAACGGGTCAAGTGTTTTGATGACAAAGCTCCTTTTTCTATGTGTCTTTTTTATTCCAGGGATTATCAGTCAAAGAGCTTAAACACACCACTATCACAACTTTCTAATCTGGCTACCCTTATTAAATTCAAACGATAGAATAAAGCAAAATAATGAAGTTTTGCTAACGTCTGTCTGAAACAATCCACCTCTCATTTGCTGAAATTCAAAGTGGGATAAACTGGCACAAATCCCTAACCACAGACACTGATGCAAACATTTGGCAGCCATTTGCTGATCATCCGGTTCATGACACATTCCTTGATAGTCAACTTCACAGAGCCAGCCGGTGTTCATCTCCCATCACCTGATGACGCTGGCAGACTCGAGCCTGTTGTCTTTTGACGATGATCGAATGTGGCGACATAGAAGTGAGTAATAATTGGGTCAACAAGGTATGTCAGCTCCAACTAACGCTCGTCTGAATCATCTCTCTGCAGCGTAGCCAAATATGATAGTGTGACGCCTGAAATATTTGGCTATGATAGGTAGCGACAGCAACATGGCATGAGTTAATGTTTTCAACCTACGTGTGACCCCCCCCCCCCACAACGGTTCGGCCCAGGCTGCCTACATACTTGTAAATAGTTCATCTGTGGGGTTTCATTTTAGTTGGGTTACTTTTTCTGTTTTACGTCTTGTCAGGTTTATTATTATTATTGTTATGCTGATTGTAATTATTATTGTTACTATTATTATTATTAACATTATTATAATATGAAAGATGGGCTATTACAAAGCTGTCCACTCAAGTCTGGACAGAGCTTTGGATGCAATCAGCATTTCATGGTTTTGCAATAACCATTCTGACTCGTAAGAAAAGCAATGAGTCACACAAGTTACTCCCCCCCCCCCCAAAGAAGACTTCTTGATTTATTTTTCATTCAAATAAACTCTTTACAACAACCAGTAGCTCTCTTCTAAATAAACCCCACCTTCCAGGCAATAACTCTTGTGTTAACAGAAACAGAAAGCTAGGAGCAGCACTACAGCCTTCAAGTCTTTCCAGTCAGAGATGTTTCAGCATATAATACACACTTTGACTATATGGTTTACAAAAGCATACCCACGACATTTCTGCTGAAAACAACTCAATGGCTTTAAAGTATTTGTTTCAACAACTTGGTTCAGACGAAATACTTAAGTGGTGTTGTGTTTGAATTTCTGCATAATACCGTGATTGCCATGAATAGTGTGTGCGTGTGTGTGTGTGTGTGTGTGTGTGTGTTAAATAGTTTGGTTGTAGTCCAAACACATGAGGGTCGGAAATAACAAATAGATAAAAGCATTTACTTGCTCTTAAGCTTTAACTTGATTTGATTAAGACATCATTTGATTACAAGATACCCTGACTTGTTATTGTTGATTAAACAATTTAAGTAATCTATCAATTACCATTTGCATTAGTGTCAGCACTTATTTTTTAATACTTGCACTACCTGATGTCCAGCTGGGCTATATGCATCAATATTATATAAATATTGTGATATAGACTAGATATTAGCTTAGATTTCGTATATCAAATATTGTGATATGGCACAAGTGTCTTTCCCTGGTTTTAAAGGCTGTATTACAGTAAAGTGATGTTATTTTCTGAACCTACCAGACAGTTCTAGCTGTTCTATTATTTGCCTTTATCCACAAACTTACTACAATGCCATTATGGATGATTATCTATCAAAAATCTCATTGGATAAAGATTTTGTATAAGTACCAATAGTCATCCCTACAATCAGGGCACAACATTAGCACCAGCCACCAGCTAAATGCTGGGAAAATATGCAAGTGGCTGGTAGGTTTGCTTCTCTCAATAGCCAAAAACACAATGGTAATCTATTGAGAGGCTTTCAACATTCACCGGTCATTTGCCTACAATATTGTTACTTATTGCCCAGCCTCGGCCGATGTATCAAAACCCCACAACAATCTGCTGGACTCTCCACTTGCATGATGTCTTGCTTCCAAACTGATGTTACCTCCACAAATAACAATTACTTGAACACCACTCGCCTCGGTGAGCTGACAAGCAACTTACTGACAGACAAAGTCATTTATTTCCATTTCATCACTTGCTGCTGGCATGTAGCCATTTAAATCTATCCTGCCTCTTTGCATGTGTTTATGCTTCTTTGCTACCTACCGTTCATGGATCAAGTTTCAGCGGGTTACCTTTGCCTCATCAGACATCTATCACCTAAATATTACTTCCATTAGCTCCGTTTTTCATTTTTAGCTCGCCCCTTCATACACATAAACAGGGCCCTATAAATAAATTGTCAATGAGTGTGGCTGGACAGCTGGACGAGCACTGGTATTCAGTTGAAGCTGCCAGCTAAGCTTAACCTAAGCAGATAAAATGTAGCTATGCAGATTGCTTATTTAGCCAGGTATCTACTCTCCACCTGAGAGCATGTAAAGTGTGCACATGTAGTCTGCCACCTTGGTAGTGCATTAAGTTCATAGGATGCAAATGACACATGCAATTTCATAACAAAACAGGCACATGAAAGAGAGTATCTACCTAATAATTCTCTTTGACTTGGAAACACTCACTTTCCCTTTAAAGATTGAATAGATACACAAAGTCAGATAATCATAAACAAAACATAAACATCCCTTCACTGCAAACACATCACACACAAACATGAATCAGTGTATCTTAGCGTAACAATACAGAAAAAAAGACAGACGTGATCTACGTTGTCACAAAAACTCAGTCTCATGTTTAAGAGCAGAAGTTAAAGGCCTTATGAGGAAGTAATTGTGCCTCATGTGTACTGTATCATCATTGTGACACTCATAGTAGCATGGCATTAATAAGTGGCTAATCTATTTGGCTACTGTCTTGTTTCCATCACATATTTATCTAAAATCTTTGTTACTATGCGTAGAAAGCTTAGTTGTCATTTCGCACTCTGTAATAACGCCACAGTGTCATTATTAACTTTAAATGACAGCGGCGACTTTGTAAATTCAAGGTAGTGAAAGTTAGCAATACAGCATGCTAACAGCCTGAGACAGGCTAAGCTAGCTAGCGAACTTCGTAGAAACTTTTTCCAAGTGATTGTCAAGGTCGCATCTGAACAACAACAAGTGACTATTATGAACTTTCTATAACTGTCAAATCCCAATCAAGTCAAAAATAGAGCGAGGAAACAGTTTACAAGTGGCTCATTAGCCGTCCACTGTAGTACAGTTTCGTAAAATCACTGTCAGCTGTCTCAGTTCTTACCAGGAAGTGGGACTCTGTTGCTAAGCTGTTCCTTCTTCACGTTGAGAGCTTCTCCTGATGGTTATGGCGGTCGTCTTTGTTTTGACTTTCCCTTTTCTTTCCAAGGGCGCTTCAAAAAAAAAAGTCGACTCGTCGGGCCCTCTCTTCCTGCGTGGCACTGTTGCTTGAGCGCTGTAAAGTTTTGTTTTTTAAAAGAGAGGGGGAGAGAGAGAGAGAAAGAGAGAGAGAGAGCCTCTACTGCGGCGGCTGCTGCTGCAGAGCCAGTCGAGATGTGTACGTGTTTTCAGACAGTCTCTCTCCACTAGGCCCCCCTCATCACACCGCACTCCTGACCCGTGTGCCAGTAATGTAAACAACCCAGCATTCCCGGAGCGCAGAGGAGGGGCAAGTGTCAAAGAGTGGAGGGAAGCTGTCAAATACCGCGAGATTCAACAGAGAAACTCAAACTCAAACCCACCCTTCTCATTTTACTCCACGTTTTTTTGTTTTTTTGTTTTTATTCCCATCAAACGTGATTACTTCCTTGATATTTACTGAGAGAGAGAAAAATGAGTTAGTGAGTGTGGAAGTTCATTTTTGTTACCTTTGGAAAAAGTAAGGGGAGAAAAGCAATCTTAACTCAAGGGTTAGGGTTACTGGGCTATTTGACTACACTAAGACTCCGTTCTAAATTCTTCCGGGGAAGGAAACCAGCTTATATTTTCTTTTTCTGGCTTTTTATTACTTGATAATAATATTAAAAAAATTCAAGGCCGGAACACCAAAGGACACTACATCCTAAGCAGTAATCTGTTACCTTTGCCAGCATCATTTCAGTACAATTCTTGGCCAAGGTCTTTGACATCATGCAAAAGAAAGTGTTTAACGTAGCTCAGAAATGGCCTTAGGAAGCATCTTCCTTCAAATATGCTTTGTGAAAGATAACAACAAAAAAAAAAAACAGCTAACATTTTTCTTGTTCTTTGTGAGAACCCAAAGGCAAGATGACTGTTAAAATGGTCAGATGACTTTTCTGAAGCTTTCATTCAGCATCTTAAAGTCTTCCTCAGCGGATATAAGCAATGGGATGGTGGATTTGTTACTGTGTGTGTGCATGTGTGTGTGTGTGTGTGTGTGTGTGTAGGTAGGTAATGGGGGGAGGGGAGTAAGTAACTTTACCACAATTATATGCAATAGAGACTTTTAATCCATAATCTATATCACACCATATGATCAAATCTCACATTTTTAGAGCAAATTTTATATCAAATGTAAGCAATTGAACAATAACTGAATCCAAACATTCATAGCACAAGGTAAACTGGAGGGAGCCTCTCACCAGATGAAATCAAAGCAGGAAAAATAATTTATAATATGTACAGTATGTCTCTCCAATAGCTTGAGGGGAAAGCCTTGATAACTGAAAGGACGTGGATGAGAAATCCTCGTTTTATTCCAGCGCTTGCACTGTATTGAGTTAGGAAATCCAAAGATGCGTAACATTTAAATGTTATGGCTTGTTGAGGTGATGCAAATTTAACCACTGTTTGGTAGTTTCATCTATAAATATCATCATATGTTTATAAGATGATCATATGTTCTGTATGGGAAAATCTTGGTCTTCAAATGTAACTGTCTGTCAGTTGTCAGTCCAGATGGGAAGTAGTAAAAAGTACAATGTTTCCCCCCTGAAATGTAGTAAAAAAGTGTAAGTACAAGTACCTCCCAATTGTATTTAAATGTGCTTCTACCAAATTCTCGTAAAGGGGTCACAAAGTTGGTCATTCTAACTTTACTTAGACAAGGCCTGATGATTCGTTGAGCGTGTGTCAGTAAGTGTGTGTGGGTGCAAGAGAGAGACAGCAGAGGCAGCCTAGGCTTAATGGATTCTCCTGCACACACACAGTCATAAGCACACATATCGACACGCACTCTTGTTCGTTAACATCACACACTTGCATGCAGAATACCCACACATCCCATGAAACACACACACACACACACATATGTAGTCTGTAATTGGGAATATCATGAGAATTTATTGACAAAAATGGTATTGCAGATTGACTCGCATGGACAGCGAGAGCATCTGGAATTGATCAGCTTACACCGCTTTGATAAAAGCTTCGGTGCTGATTTCAGACTGACAATTCAAACACTGCTGATACACAGGAAACACATCTGTCTTCCCATCCCCATTGTTAATAATCAACAAGTTAGGTGGGGTTGTGTTTTTTCTCCCAACTTCAATAGCCTTTTTTGTTAACCTCACTGCAAATATGGAAAAGGGAGAAGATGCCTGGAGTGTAGGATTTTTTCCCCTTTTTCTTCAACAACAGTTGAAGATTAAAAGAAACGTCTCAGAAATCTGTCAATTCTGTATGTGAATAATGCTGTGTGGAATTTAATGGCATGAGTTATATTGGGTTTCCTCTACACCCACATTTTCTTTCAATAAGATCAATGGCGCTCAGTGACAGATAGGGACGGTCTTTTGTATCTTCAAATTTCAGGTTTCTGAGGGAATAATTAGATGGATGGATGAAAAGTAATGCATCAGTCTGCGAGGGGAGCTGCACCCAGAGATCCTCTAGTTCAACACGCATGCCTCCACGTCTGTTTGGTAGAAAACTGTTTAATAATCGTGTTGAATTTCCATTGTTCTAAAAGTGGCTCTCTGCACTGATCTGCTGCTTTAAACCAATAGCAAACTTTTTGTGTTCTTTTTGCTTATATTGTTTATTTAACAGAGCGGATTTCCTTTTGATTTGGGGATTTCTCTTAGCATGAAGGGAATATTGTCATCTATTCCGCTCTCCTCCCCTTCAAACTTTCTGGTGTCGCTTGCAGGTAATTTACAGGAATTTGTCCGCTAATGTCTTTTGCTTTTTAATATTAACACCACGAGAGAACATGTGGAAACACTTTAGGCCAAAATAAATCTCTGTTAAACATAATGAAAATGGCTTATCTCAGATCATTTGAAAAACAGTGAGTTTCACTGAATATAACCGTTATATATCGTGAATAAGGCCTGTGAAATTCTCACAACACGTTCATACTCGTTCAGTTTTTTGTTTTCTTCAACATACACACTCCTGTGGAATTCTACCTGGGTTTTTCATTGCTAAATATGCAGAAATTTTGCACCCAGAGGCTGAAAGCACATTTTAAACACTTAAAAAGAAAAAAATGTTGATGTTTTCACTCATGTCTTTTTTATTTTCCTCTGTGTTGTTGATCTGGCTCAGGGGTTAGGTATGACTGCAGTGTGGTAGAGACAGAAGCTGCAGTCAAAGCTCCTGTGATCGGGTGCAGACTTCATAGAGACCAGCAGATGGAGGGGAGAGGAGCTGCGTGCATCCTGAAGGTTTAGCAAGAACTGAGAGGTTACACTCCACCAGTACAAAGATGACCTGTCACACATTGAAACATGCCGTATCAATGCAGACGAGCTTCCTGTTTATGTACCTCACAGAGCACAGCTATCAGAGGAAGGGATTACAGATGGAAATATGTATGAAATGTTGCCTCTCTCTTCATATACCCAGGCGAACTTGGAGGCAGCCTGCATGTGATGCCTGCATTTCCATTTTATTTGCTAATTAATGTTGTTTTGTCTTCAAAGTGCAATTGCAACCCATAGTTATCAGCCTTGATCGCAGCATTTTCAAGGTTGTCTAGATGTGAGCCGTCACATAACAAATACGTGTAAATATAGAATAACAGCACAACAGAGAAATAAAGGATTTATGCCGCATGGAGAGCAATGCGCAAATGAGACACAGGAGAGATAGTCTGTGATAATGTGAAGGACAAAACTGGCATATTATTTCTGCCTAGATCACTCTACAAAAAATTCAATGCCGGCTTTTGTGTGTCTGTATGAGTTTTGGTGAGTGTGCGTACCTAAATATGCACAATTGTATCAATGTAATGTTGTTGCAGTCCTTCTCTTGGCAAACACCCAGTACAGTGGATCTCTCCACCTGCTCTGCATCAACCAGCAGGGCAGGCCTCAGCCTCACACACACACACGTAAAGTGAATACACACAAACACACACGCACACACACACTCACACATAGCAGTTGAGCTGTGTCTCATTCACATCGTCACCCCTCTGACATCTGCCTGTGTGTATGTGTGTGTGTGTGTCTGTGTCCCGTTGCCGGTGTGTATTTGTGTTAGCAGGGTGGTTGGTGTGCGAGGTGAGGTTAAATAGGCGCCTAGCAATGAGAAGAGGGAACTGAGGCGGAACTGGCAGAATATCACACACATACGCAGACACACACAGAGCTGTGACAACAGAAACAACACTATCAGAGCAACATGTAAACTGCAGGTGTGGCCCATGCCTCAGTGATCATTCCATACTTTGTTTTGGCCCTGTCGCCTGTCACCGAGTGTGTATAATGTGGGTAATGTATGTGTGACCATGTATGCCTGCAGAAACACACACACACACACTCATTCTCCATTTAGTTGTCAATGGTAGTGTGGATTCTAGGTTGCCAACCAGTGAGCACAACTTTGATCTGTGGTATCCTGAAGATATCCACACACACTGTGCTTTGTAGAGTTCACTATCCACACCCTCTTGCATGTTGAGAACAGCATTGATACCTACAAAGTGTTGAACACAGCTTGATAAGACTATATTGCTGATTTGGTTTCTGTATTGTCACAGTTACACATGTGTGCAAACTCTCATTAGAGTTCTCCTAGATTAGACTTTTTTGAGTCAAGTAAGTAACGTTTCTCATTTGACCTTTATGAAACAGGCAGAATTGACCAAATATCAAACCTCAGCTGCATTTGTCATTGGTCTGAGCAGGTATTCATTTTATCCACATGCATCTGGTTAGTTGCATGCATCTGGACCAAAACCTTATTAGATTGCACGAGTATCCAAACCTCTGGGAAAATCGTACCCCTGCAGCAATAGGTGGTTGGTCTACAGCTAAAATTATAATAGTTTTCTGTTTGTTTGTTGTTGTTTTTTTTACCTTAAATGTTAACAAACCATGTTGAGCAATGTTTGAACCCTCTTGTGAGTCTAACTTACTTTGCACTTGTAGATAAGGTAAGACTTTACTTTGAGTTTCCCTATTTAGTGTTTATAAGCAGTATATAATAAAGATTCAATACATTTTTTAACACACTATAATGCAGTTATAAGTAGATATAAGGAGGATGTCCTTATATCTACTAAGTGTTTATTAATGCAGAGTATATTTGTGAACAAATATTATTGTGACGACAATTAGACAAGATATGATTAAAGCTGTGTTTTCCTATATTGTCATTCATTATCTGTTTATGAACCAGCCTCCACTTCTGGATGACCACAGGAAGCTGTTTGTTGTTGATAAATACATCAATTATATCTGCTTATAACTATGTTATAGTATGTTTAAAACCATTTACAAATCATCAACTATTTATATACTACTTATAAATGCTAAAATAGAGGGGATTAAAGTAAAGTGTTAGCATAGATACATTTAAAATGTTGAAAACATCTTTACATTTACCTTTTACAAACTAGCAGCCTTGAGTGACCATCCATTCATCTGTTTTGGTGTCATCTATAAATGGTTTATATCTTTCGGTATTGGCCCACTTTTATTTGGATATTTGTACTGGATTTTATATTTTTCTTTGAGTCATATATATCTCACTCACCCAAGCTTTATGAACAAACTGTGTGACAGCAACTCCTCAGTATCATCAGCATTGTTTTTGTACAGTTATAGTACACAGGGGTTGTCATTTAACAGGAAGAAGAGATAAGGATGTCAGTTGGCAGGAGCCCTCCTTTCTTACCTGCTGAGGAGGTCTCTGCACAGACAGGTGACGTTATACTATCTTTTTACATTTATAGAAAAAGTAAGCAACTGAGGTTGAAATTAGGATTATCTCACTAGATGTGAAGTAGATTACATGCACAATTGTAGAACTGCTAGCTTCTGTACTAAACTATTTGCTGATATAAAAGTTAACAGACCAAAATAACATTTGGTTCTCAAATGTTTGAATGCTATATAGTCACAAGAGAGCACTTTTTACTGCCAGTGTTTTTACATGTAACTGTTCTTTCTTCATACATGAATATCTTAGGAAATAAAACATAAAATACCTTGACTAGGGTGAAGCAATCCCATTGGTGAGGAGGAGGCTGATCAGGCATTGCTTGTTATACAAATACATACACACACACACACACACTCGTGCACACTCAAATGTTAACGATAAGATACATTCCAGTCACCAGCAGCCCAACAGCAAACCCCTGAAATTCTTGTCAACACAGGGCCATGACGTTGTCCAGAATTTTCATCCTCCAGCTCCGAAGCTGAGCAAGGCTTGCTGTGTTTGTTTGTGTTTCTGCTATAGCCCTGCTTCCTGTAGTTCTGTGGTGTCAACCCGCCCACCGTCCTCCCATCAGACCCGGGGAACACAGCCCTGCTGCCACAGCGCACAGGCACCCCAGTGACTGAGGTTTCCTCTTGGACTGACTGAAGTGTTTGCTGTTTCCCACATTGTTGGAATTCAACACCAGCCTGTTTACTGGTCCCCATGTGGCTTCAGTCTCTCTCTCTCTCTCTCTCTCTCTCTCTCTCTCTCTCACCCTGCCTGTTTCTTTCTTTTTTTTTCCTCAACACACCTTCTTTACATGGCATACACACCCAACATTCATACTAAGTAATGAGACAGTACACCGCCAATGATAAAGAAATCATGTTCTTGCCTATATCACTGTTTGAATATTACATTGTTCATCCATATTTTCTACATATATGTCAGATATAACTCAAATCAAACTAACCAATAAATGTTGCTTGAATTGATTTGAGCTGTTTTTACAAAAACGGTTACGTGTGCAAGTGTGTGACCATACTTTTAAATCACTTTTTGAGTTTGAACGGAATTAAACCTAAAAAAATGATTGTTCGCTATAAATAGCAAAAAATGCCAGATGAAATATAATCTATACAAGCGTGAATCTTAGGTGTAGAAGCCAAATGTTTAGGAATGTTGTGAGGTGCAGTAGAGCTACTGCTTTCACGTACATCCACAGTAATGAAGTAATAAAACCAATACCCTCTACAGTAAGCTGAATGTCAAGTAGAAATAAGCTTGAAGCATTACTATCCATGTCCTCGCTGTGACATTTGTTTTTTTTCCACTATATGGGCATCAGGGACATCATTTTCATATGCTTTATTTTGCAGCTGACAATGAATCATACAATGAATCAAAGGAAATAATATACATCTCAAGGAAAATGTTAAGATGATGAGGCGCATGCAAAATGAGAATCTCTTCTTTATCTGCTTTGTTTTTTCACTTCCTTCCCTCGGTACAGCCAGATGGCAAAGCTCCAGCTCTGCAGTCCTCTTCATACACTCATCATATTTGATGGGCATCCTGCTGCCGAGTTTCAAGGAGGCCATGTGTTTACGAAATGACACTTGTGACAAAAGAAAACTTCTATTTAGCAAGCTGATTCTTGGGTGGGGTGCAAGGGGGCAGCAGCGTGTGTGTGTGTGTGTTCATCTGTGTTTTTTGTGTGCGTGTGTGTGTGTGTGAAACAGTGTGTATGGTGGAGAAGAAGGATTGCGGGAATGTACAGTATATATTGTGCTTACATAGGAGCAAGGCAGTGGGAAAAAGGTTGCGTGTCATTGTGTGTGTGTGTGTATGTGTGTGTGTGTGTGTGTTTGTGTGTGTGCTCGTACCAGTAACATCCATACTGTCTCTTGTTTCACACTGTGGTCATGTTGGATGCCTTCTGTCTTTTAACCACATCCTGTGCCTTTCTGTGAGTTTTTTTTTCTTTTTTTTTTACTATGTTACAATACATTTTATTTTCATTTTTGTGCATGTGCCATTCCAATACAGACATTTTTTTTTCACATTGATATCATAAATATCATACATAGTGGTGTCTCCTCCGTTGATGGATTCAAACATTCAGGACAAACTTTTGTTTAGAAAAAATCATCTGTTGTACATTTGCAGCTGAAACAGATTTTATGTTGTTTATTTGTTCTCAATATTCTATCATCTTATCCTAATATTGTCTTTGTCTTCAATGGTGAGGAATTCCCATCAAAGTTTTCCCCTTCTGTTAATACTTTAGGGAATTTTCAAACGTCGGGATGTATGGCTGTAATGCCCCAAGATTTGTTCTCCCTGAAAGAAATGATAGAGTAAGAATATATTAACTACAGAGCAACCTGGCTTTACGGGGTCTGCATTTACTCTTAATTCATTTTAGGTTTACCAATATGTTATGCATAAATATATACTGCATATGTATATAGATATATATCAATATATGCTTTGCAGCATTCCTTTGATTTAAATTTTAAAGCCATGTTCATGCATTAAAAAGCAATTTCATATTTTTGACTGCAGGGTTTAGATGCAAATCCATGGGGCATTACGTTAAAAACCATAAACATCATAAAATAGGAAATAGAAATTAAAAATGGAAGCAAAAATGAGGAACGACGTTTAACTGGTCATTAATAACTGAATGCTTTCTCTTTTGTTGATGTGAGAAACGAAAATTGTATTCAAGAAAGAACACAAAAATGGCGAGTGTAATGAAAAATAAAACCCATTTAAAGCAAAGTATTTTTTATTCACACAAATTTAATAAGATATATAACAACCGTTTGGTCCATAAATATTTAGGGGGAAATAGTTTCTATACACCATCTTTATCAAGAAACAGGGAAACATGGACAATCTTGATAGAACACTTACTGTACTCAACTATTAACACGAAGATCAATATATAAGGTTCTTGGATTACCCAACTATATCTGAAAGAGTGCACAAATGCTTTCTGTGACATCGCTGCCCCCTTTTTAACAGGATACACCATAAAAAGATCTTCGAAAATAAGATGCAAAACAGTACAAAACTAGTGAGGCGTCAAAAGGATGTGAATCAGTTAACAAAGAACACATATATCCTGAATTTCACAAACTTTCTCCCAAGTTATAGCATAAGGCACATAGTAGAACTGAGTTAGGCATCTACTTCATTAAGTAGATCTAGAGTACCACTTTGTTCTACAATAGAACAAATTGTGACGCTCACAATGAAATGTATCAACTCCATTGAAGATTTTGCTCTCTTTCTCTTTCTTTTATCTCTATCTTTCAGCCAGAAGAAACATGTTTTTGGTCTGTTCAGTGGCAAGTGTCATTAAAGAAAGTATAAATATGGCCAAAAAGGAGAACACATGGACAATGATTTCCCACTGGCTGCCTCTTACGACTCCACCTATCTGAGGTCATTTGAATGTTCATGTCAGCTCTACAAATCTAGTCTGCAATGTTGCAACCACTTAATTTCTCACCCCTACTCCTTTTCCCTTTTAAAATCACATCGTTACCCTGAGCAACATGATAAAAACTATAATGCACTTTTCACCGGGCAGTATATTGTCACTGTGCAATTGAGTTTATCTGTGGATCTATGGATATGTTTGCTAGTATCCATTTGACTACGGCTAATCTATGAGGCCAACAAATCCGAAAAAAAGTGCTCTGTCATGAAAACAATGGATTACAACAGTGCCCATAAACTGCTCTCCAATCGGAATTTCTCTTGCTGATCTCTAATTATCAAACCATTTCTGTCAATGTGACTGCATTACATGTTGAACAGTTACCACTGTACAGATTGTGGGATTTGCTTCTTTCTCTGTATCACAGTAGAGTTTTGAATCAAGACAAAACGTTATGTTGTGGTTTCAGCATCTACCTGCCATGTAAGCTGCAATGGTTAGGTGCTTAGGAAATCCAATTTAGATGTTTAACATGTAGCTCTGTGAGATATCCCAATGTCTGATTCCATCCAACTCAGTCTAAAGACTGAAACATTCGGAAATAATTAAAGCCTGTTTTCTGGAGTTACCCATATACAGAACATTCTACAAGTTTATTTCCCAAATTATTCCAAAACAGAAAAAAAAAAAATCTTTAAATTGGATAGTGCGAACACAGTGCATACATATACAGGTTTCTGAGGGCAAAATAGTCATTATTTTAAAATTACCAATTAACCATAAATTAGGAAGGGCTCATTTTATCATAATTCAAAACAAATGTACAAATAAAGTCAAATCAAGTAAAAAAGAATTCTAGTTTTCCAAACAAGCTTCGAGTTAAGTTATTTTTTCCAGTGAATTGTGGAATCCATGACAATTTTCTAATGCTTTCAACTTCAAAATGTCCCATCCAGAATCAATCTCTGCATACTGTAAGTCAACTACAGACACGGCTGCCATGCGGTTTCAAATGCTACACATTAAAATGATTTTCTTGTGTTTTAATGTGGTCGCTGCTGTTCTTGCTCTTGTTGTTCTTGTTTGTGTACACAGTACAGCACTTTCTGTTCCAAGGAGCTGTCTCTGGTTGATTTAAAGGTGTCACTTAAAAAAATAAAATGTAAATTGAGGAAAGAAAATTAAAAAAAAAAAAAAAAAATCAAAAAACAAAACCAAACAAAAAAAATCAGAAAAAATAAAAATCAGTCTGCTAGAGATAGCTTGTTAGAAAAGGTTTGTCAAGGTAGTTTGCGAAGGGCTCCCCGAATCATGGCTGTCCAAACTAGAGGTGACGGAGGTCACTACAGTGATAGAGGGGTTTGTCAGGTCTGTTAGTGTGGCCGCGCTGGAGGGGGGGGTCAGGGCCCCACTCTCGGATGAGGGTGGAGGGAGTGAGGTGCCATCAGCCTTATCAACACCTCCATTCTCCTGTCGCAAAACGTTCCTTCTGAATTTGGCTCTTGCGTTTTGGAACCAAACCTGCAAACCAATCCCAGTGTGGCTTTTACTTTTTGTGTTTAAGTAGGAATTATTTTTTAAAAAAGAAAGTATCAAATCATTTCTCTCCATGAATATACAGTAGTTTACATTACATCACAGCTATTACTGTATCAAGTTGCCTCATGTATATCAATCTTTATATCTCAATTGTCATACATTATTTTGAGCTTTAGGGGCAGATAACAATGAACCAGTTAGCACCTGAACACTGAATACAAGAGTGTGGATTTTAATAGCAATCAAAAGTATCCCATTATTTTAAATATTTTATCTGTGAGAGTTTACTTCAGTTCCACAGATAAAAAGGACATGTGCACTCTCATTATAAATAATATTATCTACAGTTTAACACTTAGCTTTCTACGCTTCTAGGAACTACTTTTCTCCTTTCTTTCCCAAAAAAATAACATTTAAAGATCTACAAAATTTCAGATAAAAAACCCCTGGATATACATCTAATGACTAAATGGACCAATCAAACAAACAAAAACAAAAAGATGACTCTAGTGATAATTTGGATGTGAAATGAGAGGGAAATGGAGGAGGAGTGGGGTGCAGACACATATGGGGGTGATCAGATCAGTAAGAAGAATGGCTCTCTGCTTACCTGTAGAACTCTCTTAGTGAGGCCTGTTTTCTGGGCCAGCTGCTTTAAGTCCTTGGCATCTGGGTTGTGGTTGATGGCAAAGTAGGATTTCATTGTCCGCAGCTGATGGTGCTTGAAGGAGGTCCGCATGCGTTTGGTCTTCTGTGTTGGAGGGTAGGACTGCTGGTCCCGGTCCAAATGATCGGTGTCGTTCTCGTTACAGCCTGAGAGGGCAAAGAGCAGAGCACAGGGGCGGCTGAATGTCTGAAAGGACTACAAAAACTGTAAATAAAAATTAAACTCAGCAAGGGATTTAGTTTAATTTACGTGAACGTTTTCTTCAAATTTCTTTTTACTCCGCTCAAGGATTTTCTTGAGACAAGTGATAGACGACTGAGTGGTAATAAAGCAGATTACTCCAGGATCAAGTGAATGTTATTCAAATCCAGAAGCTGCTTAAATCAAATTATTTGCACCGGTGACTAATGAGATGTTAAACTAGTTTTACAACCAAATATTTAATTTAAAATATTGTTGCATGTCAGTTTTAGCAGAGAGAGAAATGACAGACAGAAATAATGTTATCACACATTAAGCCAACTGTAATTTCATCAATTTCCATTAACTTATTATGTTATAATTGTTATACTGCGTATCATTAAATGAGGGTTTAGTGTATTTAAATGTAATAAAAATATGTGAATCAGCAACAGTCAAAAAACTGAATGAACAGATAAAAATGAAATTAATTTGTGCTCTTTACATGTGTATAATTAGATATTTTGGTTATTGTGGCTTTAACATAAAGTGCACTTGTAGATTTCAAACAAAGCAAATGGATGTATTTTAAACATACACTGGGACTGGGATAAATTATTTCCGCTGGTGTTAGCAAAGATTAATAGGCCTAATGGGCCTCATTTGTCAATAGCTTAGTATGTGTAAAATACTTAAAGATAGTGCAAAAAAAACCGGATACACTAAATTAAATGCGTGCACGGCTAAACAGTGCTGGTGGCACATTTATCACTGCATTAAGAAAAAAAATTCTTAACACACAACTTAAGTGGGATATTTTTTTTTTTTATATAAATGCAATCTCTGCTAAATCCCATGCTGTTGCGCCAGTGAAAATCCAAGCGCCACATAAATACTTGTAAGTAAAATGAGGAAATGAGTGACTGTAAATACACAGCGGAAATACTTTCAATCATAACTGATACTTTATTGATTTTTATTTCACTATAGAATCTAGTTTCCATGTAAGAGCAGGTGTTATAAGATCTCGTTTCTTACTGCACTGAAAATGCAAAGAAAAAGTAGCCAACAAACAATAAGCATAGGATTTCTAAATTATATAGTAGGTTGTATTGATTTCCTTGTCTTCTTGTAACCGAAATGCTGACCAGTTGTTTTTCTCAGTGGCTGAAAAAATCTCAAATGAATTATGCCAAAACTTTATCATGAGGATGCAGTGCAAACACTTTCCCACACATCAATTACTGGGTCATGGAAAATAACAGATCAGTTTAAATAAAGCAGGTACAGATTTACTATTCTACATGGCGATATGTGTTATGGTCCATGTTACAATAGTGTGAGTGATGTTTTTTGTTATATGAGACTTCTTCTGACATCTATACACACCATTAATATGACAATCATTGACATCTATGCTCTTCTGTTCCAGCCTTCACTGGATTGTGTTTCACTTGATATTACCCACTAGGGGTCTCTATATCCAAACAAGACCAAACTTTACTGAGTGGTGTTGGAATACACAGTAGACCCACACCTTTCCCTGGTGGAAACAAACATGAACGTGCTCGCTACAGAAGAAACAAAACCTCAAACAAAACCTCATCCTATTTGTCATGAATATGAGTTTCCTGATCTGCAGAATGATATATTAACCTACCAAACAGTGTGAGACTGAAAAGAGAGAGGTGTGTATGTGTGTGTGTGTGTGTGTGTGTGTGTGTGTGTGTGTGTGTGTGTGTGTGTGTGTGTGTGTTTGGGATATTATATCCCAGCACAGAAAAAAAGAGCAGTTTGGAAAGGAGAAAATAAAGACTAAATCTTGCGGTTGTTTCCGATCTAAATTAATCTAATTTTTTGATTTTTTTTTAATTCTATTTTTTTATATCCAAGTTAGTGGTTAATTTGAATCTTTATATGGTGGTCAAAAATCCATCACATAATTATAACATTTACAACATTTTAAAAAACAAACCAAAAAAGGCACTCAAGCATAAAAAGCCATTAAGCTTCTTTTAAAATATGAATATGTTCTATTCTATTCTATTCTATTCTATTCTATTCTATTCTATTCTATTCTACTCTATCCTTCTTCCACACATTTAAATATCCCAAATGAAAAATATAATATTCCCACTGGGACATTACTATGTCTGTGCAGCTTAATAATGACTTCACAGGGACATTATCTCACTGTATTTTATTTTATGTCTTTTTCCATTACTATGGGATTTTCTTCTGTGCTTTTCTGTTTTGTTTTTTTGTTTTTTTACCTGTTGTAGTTGCTGTTTTAAAGCTTTTCTGTGGTTGGCATGTCGTCCTATTAAAGAAAAATCACAGCACTACTATAGCTATTTCCTATTAAATCATCCATGAGAACTTTAGGATTTGCATAATCTCTTGGAATTGTGTTTACGAATAACAAACCAAAGCCCTTTCAACCGGAGCCGCTGACTGTACAGTGCTGTGTTTTCAGCCCCTGGCCTCTCCCTGCAGCAGGCCCCTCTGCACGGCGCTGCTGTGTCCCTGAGAACTGTGTTGACCGCCGCACAGGAGGCCAGGGATTCCAACGTCACCTCCAATTAACGAAGAACAATTAACGCGCAGATTACCCTTATTCCTCCCTATTCAGCAGGAACAGAGGAAACTTGGCGCACAATGACAAACTTCCTCAACCGCACACTAATTCGCAGAAAGCGACAACAAAATGGGGACGCTGCAGGGGGGGGTGTGGGGGGTCGGGTTATAACATTCAGCGATTCAATGCAAGATCTGAGATGAAACCTATTTAACAGTAGCTTCATGTAAACTGCGATGTTTTTTCTACCCCCCAACAGAAGTCAAAGACAGACAAAACATTATTTTTATTTGGCCACAAGTGTTTGTTTTTTTTTACGCAAACTTAATTTACACCCCTCAAAACCTTTCTATTCATCTATTTTGACCCAAAATAAGCCTTAATGATAAAAGTCGATGCGCAAGTTGACGGCGGGGTCAGATTTCGATCATTCCCGGTGCAACACACGCCAAAGTTGCAAACACAGAAACGGTGCGTGAAAGGACGCGTGGACAGAAAGCTGCAGATCAATTAGCCCACGGCTGCAGAAGCCGTTACACGTAGGCAATGTTCACTTATATTTTCATAACCTACAGGACATATGTATTCATTTCAGAAATGGAAGGCAGAGCTACAGCTGGAGCATTCAGGAACTTTGTGGATTGAAAAGCGAGGGTCTTTGTGCGTAATGGAAACAAAACCTACCCAAAAAATTAAGATGGAAAAAAACTGTTAATGTAGTCATATTAATGTAGTAACTTCTTTATGTGGTTATTTATTTACGCATACGTGTGTGTCATTTTGACTTAATTTTCCTAGTGTCGTATTTGTCAGCAGTCATTTGATTTTAATGAAGAATATATAAACCACAATATAGCAAATATAGTAAAGATCACTCATTCAGTAACTTCTGGAGGCGTGTAGGCTACTTAAGAAATAATCAATGTTTACATTCACAGTAATTTCGGTGTTTTTTACTGCAGTTTTCACCGTTCCAGTTTTACGCTATAGGCCAATTCTGCACTCAACTTATCCATGACCCCCTCTTGCAAACTGACTGTAAATTGTGTTCTAAAGTGTGTTTGTCCATACTGGACGTAAGGCCCTGGTCTGAGCAGCATGCTGTCTCACCTGTGTTATAGCTGGGTATATCTATCCCCATAGCCGGACTCTTCCTCTTGCGCGGCCTTCCCTTCTGTGCCGTGCCGGTGCCGTTAAAGTAAGGGAGGGTGAGGCCGCCGCCCTTGGCTGCCAGCTCGGCGAAGTTGAGCTGGGGGTGATAGTCCGGTCCCTGCACCAGCGTCTCGAAGTGGAGCCGGCAGTACACCAGACTGTCCTTCATGCCGAAGTGGTCGCCTGTAGTCAGCGTCTTGTTGCAAGTGGTGCACGTGAAGCAGCTCAGGTGGTACACGGAGTCGCGCGCTCTCATCACCATCTCAGAGGCCGATATCCCGAGGTGGCAGCGCGCGCACCTCTGCACGGAGAACCTTCTGGAACAGACAAATCGTCAAAACACCTCGACCAAATGGGACAAACACACAGACAGAAGCTCTGGGCAGGTTAACCTAAACATAACCTGCATATGCCTGCAACATATGCCTTTGAGGGATGTGTATATCTGTCACTGTTTTACTGTACATGGCCCTACTATAACAGGCCTATACATTGACATTACAATAAGAGCTAACAGCCACATCTGGCCTGCAACTGAGTTACGGCTTTTTGGATGGGCAACATTTTGTTTTGTGTATGTGAATTAAAGAATAGTTTTCGCTTTTAAAAGTTCAGCTACAGCCTCAGTGACAAAATATACAATTGCTAGCTGACATTAAACACTAAAGGCTACTGATAGTCAAAATGCTAGTAATGGTGAGACAGCTAACACTTTTGGCCTTGGCATTTAACGGCCTCACTTTTCTTTCATAGGTTATTTTAATATAATAGTGCATTGAAAGCTACATAACGTTTTGGCCTCTGCATTGTTGCTTATAACCCCGTGTTACAATCAGGAATAACAAATATGACTCACAATTGCATTTTTAATGGGTTATTTTCCATATAGCCGCTGTACATGCTGACAAAAGACACAAAGGAGGCTGAAAACGCACAAACACAAATGCACAACAATGTGCTCTTTTGTTTCTAATGGGGTGACACATATAGATTCAGAGATGCAGTTTACAGTCAGAGCTTTAGAAACTATGAGCTCCATCTGAATCACAAATAAATAAAAATACAAATTCACATTCCCACGTCACACTCTGCAGGACCCTCGGGAGATTGTTTTCGATACAATTATATTTTATTCACACACGATTGGGACCTAATTGGGCCAAAAATCTTCAGCAGAAATTCAGGTGAACAACCACAGCCTGTTGAATCAGGGCTAATAGTGGCTCTTAAATGTTTTTTCCCCTTAAAATAATCGTTGTTTGTTTATTTAAGAGTTTAAAAAGCATTTTCCTTATAAAGCCAGTAGCGTACAGTAAACGGCCCGCTGCGTGCAAAGCTGGGTGTGCGCGCGTGCGTGCGTGCCATACTGGCAGAAAAAGAGGGACAACATTTTTTTTTTTTTTTAGACTTGTGGGGGAAAATTTATAAAATGCTTAACCTTAATTTTTCTTACCTGTAGTAATCCTCCTTGCAATAGATACTCCCATCCTTGGCAAAACACGTTAGCTCCGATTCCAGCGCTAGTTTACATTCACAGCATTTGAGACACCGCAGGTGCCACTGTTTGTCCACGGCCAGGAGGTAGTATCTATCCGAAATCTTGCCGCCACAGCCGGCACACAGAGCAGGCTTCTCCGGGCTCATAGAAGGCATGGTCTGGGTCAGAGAGAAAGAAGAAAGCTGATGGCCACTACTTTCTTCAACAGACTGGTAGGAAAATCTTATGCAACTTAAATTATTCCACAAAAAAGTAACAACAGGATTACAGTGCCTTTTTTGGCGATGATACTTTTTTTTTCTGTATTTCCAGTATAAAACGGCCTTTTGAAGACCAAACTAAACTCGATGTTAGCAAATACAGGCTTGGTGTGACAACAGGCCCCCCGAAGGAAGAAAGACCATTTATGAATCCACTGATTGTGTGAAATTAAGTGAATATAGATAAGTTTGAATAAAATTTGCATTGCTAACATAACATTTCATTAGTTTAATCGATATTTTCTTCGTAGGCAAATTCAAAACGAATTCACTTTAACAGTTTTGGCCAGAAACACATTTGAAAATATGAATAACTATTCTTTTCAGTGAAAAGCAAAAGGAACAAATATAATAATATTAATTACCATCACAATAATAAATTAGCAGATTTTTGCCAACAGTTATTTGTAGACATGTAACTGCCACAACTGAAATTGCTAAATTAGTTGTCAACAAACAAAACAATACAGCTCAATAGGCTTAGACATTATTAATGATGACAAGGGTGATACTGTATGTCTGAAATATGTTTGCAGAGAACAACATGTCAAGTTGTGGCCTGTTAATGTTTTTACTAATTCTTTTGTGCAGCTAATTGAGGAACAATTAGGACATTTAAACTATCCAAGTGCAATTCACGCAATTCACAATCCAAAAGAAAATGCATTGTGGGATAAAGATTAAGAACAAATTATTTTTATCTGCACTGAACAAAAAGACGTAGGTGGACATTTCTATCTGGTCTCCTTCCTACTCCCAAAAACAACTGCATGTTTCCTTGCACGTCGACGGTGCCACGGTCGTGGTTAACGCAGCAGCAACAGCAGCAGCGTGAGGGTTTTTTTCTTTTCTTTTCTTTTTTTTTTTAAAGAGTTTTATATTAATTCAAACACAGGTCGAGCTAGCTCTTACCGACTCCCTCCCGTTGAGCTGCATGCCCTTCGCCAGGCGCGACTCCGTTTTCGACCTTCTCTCCATCTCCTCCATGATCCCTTGGATGTGATCCCCGGAGATCCCGTGGAAAAGCATGGCTCCCGGTCCTGGACGCAACGTGCAACTGCCTGCCTCTGTCTTGCAGCCCACAACTTCCATATACTGTACTGTACTGCAGCGCTGCGCCCCGCTCTCTCAGCGCATCCAAATGGGCTCTGAGGCTCTGAGAGAGGCACACAAAACAACACAACCCCAAAAGATTCAGATCACCTCCTCGCTTGAGTGCAAAGGCAACTGGAAGAAAAGAAAAGAAAAGAAAAGGAAGAAAAAAAAACCCGAAGAAACTACAACATGGGTGGGACAGGAGGAGTGGTGGTGGTAGTGGCGGTGGTGGTGGTGGTGGTGCACCAGCTTTTTCCTTCTTCCGTGAATGTCTCTCCTCCAGGAAAAATATATAGTCCAACTGATGCGACAAACCGGTGTGGAAGTGGTAGTGGTGATGGGGAGGGAGGAGGAGGGGAGGGAGGGGGGGCTACAGTGTAAACACTCGCCAAAAATAAAGACACAAAGTTTTTGTTGTTTCTTTTTTAGTGATTTCTCTCTCTCTCTCTCTCTCTCTCTCTCTCTCTCTCTCTCTCTCTCTCTCTGTGTCTCTCTCTCGCTCTCTCTCTCTCACTCTCTCTCTCCCGATTTCTCAGTCAGGGGTTCCTCGGTGCTTGGAGGTCAGGTTGGGACTGCCTGGATTTGAGAACCGTGTCCTATTTGTGAAGAGAGCAAAGCCTGCCCAGTCTGAATAATTTGGTAGGAGGAGTTCCCCTCTCTCTCTCTCTCTCTCTCTCCCTCCTCTCTCTCTCTGTCTCTCTCTCACTCACTCACTCACTCTCTCTCTCTCCTCTCTCTCCATCGCCACTGATTTCTATTCAGCAACAAAGAGCTGTCACTCTTCCCTCAAAAACTCCCGATTCTGGCTGCGCGAAGGACCACTACTTTATGGTATTGACATTTTCATTACTTTTATTCCCCCATTTACAGGAGAGGAAGGTGGAAGTGTAGTCCTAAGTTGCATAAAACTGAAATTGACTTTTTTTTTTTCAAGTGTAAATATGTCATTTGTTTAACATGCCTTAAACAAATAATACGCATATAAAGTATCATGAAAAAGTGTTATTAAAAGGGTCAGAAATAGACATCAATGAGTATAGATGGCGTGCTCTTTGAAGATAGTTCATTTGATTTGATTATGAGACTGATTTTTATTATTATATTATATTATTTTGAAAAAGAAAAATCACAGTTTAATTTGTCCTTAATCAGGTGGTTTGGTTGTCCCAAAATAACATTATCAGTGTGTGTCTGTGTGGTATATGTTGTTTGGGGCGGGGCAGTGATCAGTGATAGGCTAGAGGGCGGGGACAGATTGTATTAAACAATTTGAAAGAGACATTTAATATAACACAAATGAATGAGATTTTTTTGGTTAAAAAGAATTTTTTTTTTTTACGCCATAACAACCTCTTCACTCAAATAAGATAACCACACACCAGCTTGTTTTTTTGTTTTTTCCAAGCACTTAAGTATGTGATGCTTCATGTATAATAAGCTTAATTTGTTGTGGCGACGAAGCAAACTCCTCTTTTATATAAATATAAGCGAGTGTTTGCTGTGCGGGATCAATTTTGGTCTCCATTTAAACGCTCATTTGAAACAGGATTTATTCAGTGGCCGAGCGTTCATTAACACGGCTCTTGTCTCTGTCTCTTGAAATAGACCAGAACCGTGTTACATATACAGGAGAGTTGATTTTATGATAGAAACACGACTGTAACTGTAAACATATTTAATTCATCTTACAGGATATGCAACAGGAAGCATGTAGAGAGATTAAATGTAAAAGAAAAAGAAAAAAAAACACCTCCAGTCAATGGTCACCACATGGAAATCCCCTCTAGTTATTGCATATTTTCAGAAAATGTTTTACAAATCTCTTTTTTATAACTGACGTGATATAATCTACGTTATGCAGGCGGCTGTGAAGCTGCACTATAAAGATCTATCTATGTCAGTTTTAAAGGGTGTGAAAACTCTGTAACGCATTTTCTTTTCAAAAGAAAGCCAGACTGAATGGTTTTACCGTCCTGTAGTGGGCTATACAGGCTAAATATGATGACAACAAACCCAAATGAAGCAGCTCAAGGTCTGTTGTTTTTTTGTTTTGTTTTTGACAAACACAACACAGGCCTTAGCAGCTGAAATCTTGGACAACGAGGCAAGGTCGATGACTGAAGATTTTTTTTTTTTTGCCATAAAACAATACACCCTGGCTCAATCTGTGACTCGGCTTTGGTCCCATTAATAGATTTACTGAGGCTCAGGGGGGTTTGCAGGTGTGGATGCTTCATCTCAAGACGTGTTACATTATCTCATGTGCAACCCCCCCCTCCCTCCCTCTCCGCCTTACACACACACACACACACACACACACACACACACACACACACATACACACATACACACCATGAAGTTGTGTTGGCTTTAATTGGAGGCCCCTTGATAACAGCGCTATAAGACAAGGCTGTAACCCTCCTGGACGGGCTGGACCTGCAGCTGTGCGCTCTGTCAGTGTCTCAGCACCAGCGAGAGAGCGGTGAAAAGGACACACGGATTTCATTTCACCTGGACAAAGACACCCTGAGAGGAATGATCAACTCAACTCTGTGTGATATTTAATCTGGCTGCTGTTTTTGTCCCCCCCTACCACACACACACACACACACCCCTTTCCACTTAAATCTTCTCCGGAAATAAAAAAAAAGAGAGAGAGAGAAAGACAGCGACTGATTTCTTCCAAAACTGGACACATATTACAACGCGTACATGTTCGAGTTTTTTTTTTTAAATATTTTTTATGAAGACATCTATCATACAGTTAATGTCGATAAAGAATACTGATTTGACCCGTTGCCTCCAGCAGTGACATTTCATTTGACTGAAGAGGGTTTAACAATGTGTCAGTGAACACAAGGGGCTGAGGGAATAATGTCTTTTTGTTGTCGTGTTGTTTTGTTTCCTTTTCTTTGCATCTAATTGGGGATGTTACTAAATAGGAGGCAAGGTACTAATGACTTGTTTTGCTTTCTATAATCATTTCATAATGTCACAGTTTTCTACAGAGATACAATACATGAAATCACCCTTTTCTCAAAACTAAGTGCCTGATTTGGAAACAATAATTCTGTTTTTTATGTAATGTTTTCTAAATCTATTTCTTTAATTTATCCATCTAGTTAATGTATGTTACCCATCAAGTGTCGTTACTGGCTTAAAATAAATGGAAGTAAGTTAATCTGGGCGATGTTGTGTCATTTTTCGTTTAGTTAATGAGAATGATTTGCCCTAATTTTAGATTTGTGATCTTGTTTGACCAAATTAAGGTTTTTGTTTTTTGTTTTTTTTAAAAAACGCATAATAGTTGCTGATTATTCTTGTATGTTGCCGTGCTTCGTTTCAAACCTGGACGCCTTTAAAATAAAAAAACAAAGAAAAAAACAAAGGAAAAAGTGAAATTAAAAGAGTATTAACAACCATGTTTACAATGGCGTGTACATCCATGACGACTCAGTGGGCCACGGACTTTTACCATTTAAAAATTAAAAAAAAAAAATCCTATATCTCAGCTATTAAAACAAAATTACTTAGGCTATATTTTCGGGAAAGCGTCACATTATATTTTCCCCTGTACCGTCTATGTTAAATACTTTAATACTACGTGCAAATGTCTATTTTATACTTTTATATCATTAAGATTTATGTCAGCCTAAAAATATTTCTTTACAAAATTCCACAAATAAAAATAAAGCATAAGAAGATTGAGTTTAGGTGGACTCACCTTCCTTCACATCCCTGAGAACATGTCACTGTATTTATTTATCATGCATTAGATCAGTCGCGCATTGCTTCACACGCTTTCCCCCCGTCGTCTTTATTTTCATTTTTTTGTTAATAAATCTCTTATTTTTCCTAAGAAGACATATAGCTACTATAAAGAAGCTCTTACCTGAGGCTGTGCTGCGTGAGATCCCTGTGCAGAGTGCAGGCTGAGGAGCTCCGGACTGTCTGCAGCGTGCAAAGGAGACAGAGGAGACGCTGCCGGTAGATGGGGGCTGTTCCTCGTTTCTGAGCTACAGTTCTAGTTCGAGCGTCAATTAAAACACAAGACATTTAAATATTCCTCTGTCATATGCAGGCAGCCCCTCAACGCACCACAGCACGCGCGCAAATGCACAGAAAAATGTGCAGCCATGAGCCAATGGCCTACTCAGCATGTAGGTTATAATGTGTGATGGAGCCAAAGATTACAGAAGGATAAACTAACATGATATGGAACCGATAATCGCCACATGGCAAAGAAACATCATTATATATTACACGATTTAAGAATATTTTAGGGGTATTTTTCAATTTAAATGCTGTTATAACTATAATGCAGCTATTAATTCAGACTCTAAAGTTTTATTTTAGAGCCAAAGGATGAGAACATTTTACAGTCAGTATTAGGGAGGTTCAAGTATATAAACATACAGCCATAATGAATTTAATAACCACAAAATGTATAATTGCTTATCTCTTATACGTTACTGTATGAGATCCAAATCAAATGAGTATAACAGCTCTAATTACAGTGGTTGGAGAACAGAGGTTTGTGTGGATAAATCATTAGATAAGTCTATAGTCAAACGAGATCAATCAATCTGACAAAGATAAGGAGCACAACAAAACAAGCCTGCAGGGAAAAGAAGAAAATGGACTGACAACACCAAATGACAAAATACGAAATCATTTTCGACATGAAAGTGCTAAATATTTTAACGGTTTAACTCGTTTTTATTGTGTGGACTTGGTTTTAAATGTGGGAGAGTAACTTAAACCAAACAGTGGTAGCCTAATGATTACAGAATACTTTCTTTCTTTTTTTTATGGCAGACGATCATTAATTTCAACGTCATCAAAACAGTACAGGTGTAAATAATACATTAAAGAAGAATTTTGATGGGAATTGTATAACCGAGCTCATCCTCTGCATTATATTGTCCACTGGTTACATTGAATGAATTCTCCAAAAATAGCAACAATATTCAAATAATTTTATTCTGGGGTTAATATTTCGTTTCCTGTGAACTGTGACGTAAGCTATGCATCTCCATCTATCCCCACCTGGTGAATCGTGCTGACAAACTTCATATAAATTCAATGCAATATTGATTGTTATTTCTCATTCGACACACAGTTGGCCTCATATTGCAACATCTAATGAATAAACACATTTTGATGATGAAAAATTCACCACTACTTAATAATGTCAAGTTTTAAGCAGCCTAAATATTAATATTGTTTATGTTTTGAAGATGTTCTGGTTGTACTTGACCTCTAATGAGACAATATAACGTTCCTTTTTTTTCAATGCATTGGATTATTATTCACCTGATAGGCTGAACAAAATGACAACCAGCCACTGAATAATAATAACACTCGTAAGAAAATGTAGAACACTTTTAAATGCATGGTATTGAATTGCATATTTACTGTTAACATGACAAAGGGAGGTCATCCAGAAGACAGGGTGACCTAAAGCTACTCACACTGGCCACTTGGAGGACAAAACACTGAGGTATAGATGGACTGATTTCAATTGACAACAAGTGAATAGAATAATATGTGAGTGAGCACTGGGGCTGAGAGCGAAGGGTGACAATTAATTAAACCTCTGTACTGCTTGCATAAATGATCATGTGGCATACTGCTAACAGTCATTTTGCTTCGCTCCTTCCGCCTGGTTTGACATCACAATGTATCTCATCAATAATGCAATGGCACTGAGATCCATTTCACTGTGTACCACGACGCGTACGGAGCACACAGCGTTTTCCGAGAATGATACCCAGACAGGCTCTGCAGCATGCTTGGTTCAACGGTGAAACCACAGATACACAGCACCAACCCGGGATGCCTGACTGCCTGCCTGCCTGCCTTCCTCTCTGCCTGCCTGCCTGCCTGCTTGCTTGCCTGGCTCCTCTCTGCTGTAGGGCATGGTGGTTAGATTACCACACATCCAGGGTTCATCTGGCGTTATCATTTCTGGGTCACCTCAAGTGACACTCAGCTCTCAGTCACTCCCAAAGCATGGCCAGAAAAGCAACGGAGGAAGAGAGGCAGGGAGGAGGAGAGGAAGGAGGAGGAGGCGGGAAGGCTCTCCCAGGATCCACTGTGGTGCAGGGAACCACAGGCTAAACACTGACAGAATGAAGGAGAGGAGTGGGAAGGGAAGGGAAGGGAAGAGAAGGGAAGGGAAGGGAAGGGAAGGGAAGGGGGGGTTTGAGGAGGAGGAACAGAGGGAGGAGTGAAGCACTGTAAAGCTGTATCCCAGTCACATGTATCCCAGTCACATGAACCTGGTGGGTGGGTGAGAGGATGGTGAGACATCCTGGAAATATTTACAAACACACAGTGGACATGGCTTCATAATTATTGGAGGAAAGGAAATATCAAAATGCACAAGCAGTGATGAAATACAGCCAGAGAACTGTTTTTTTATTGCTGATACCCAGAATTAAAATGTCTAACAGTGATTCAGAAAAATAAGGATAGACAAGAATAATCCTATAAATAGATTTTTGAGGCGTCTCAATCCCCATGTATCCTGTTTTTCATTTCCACCCCTTATTTTCTCTCTCCAGGTCTTTCTCCCTCACTTTTTCCCCTCCTCCTCCAGCTCCCCCGCTTCTTCCACTTTCTCTTTTCTGTCTCTTCCAACCACGCTCCCTCCCCCCTCCCTTCACCCCCTCACGCCCCCCCCCCTCCAACCCCCCACTTCCCTCCACCCCTCCTTCGATCTCCTCCCTGCTCTGCTCTGCTGGAGCTCAAATCACAACCCCGGTCCCTGGCAGATGGAGGATAGGAGAGAGAAGCTCTTAACTAGCCAGCCTGAGCCTCTACTCTCTGCACACCAACTGCTGCCTGCCTCCCCTCCCTGCCTCCAGAACAGCTCCAATAGCACACCGCCACCTCCACACACACACACCCCTGCATCTCCTCTGGGGACAGAGTATCCTCCAGGGGAATGGTGCACGTATTAGTCCATATCTGGCCACACTAGAAAGGACATGGAAACATAATAGATGGATGTTCTTTATCGCTATAATATAACCTTCGGGGCAAAGCAGCTTCTCTGAGTAGACACACTGGTTTACATGATGCTTGCATATGGCGTTGTCGAACAAGCTACGTCTTTCCACTTCAACCATTCATTTAAGACGGAGTCAGAGGAAATGTAGTGTGACATATTTTAGAGGTTACATTTTAAAAGCAATAAAAAAGAGAGCCATTACATCACTTGTCTTGTAAATGTAGACAAGAAATCACAGATATGACTGCACCAATAAATAAAGAGGCCAAAGTGCTTCTTGGACACTTAGGTGTCTGTGACTGCACCCTGACTCTCCTTTTTATCAGGGCTCATCTGGCGGCCGCGACTTGGCCTGGCATGAGCCTGACCACCAGTTGCGGTCTGAGGGAGAAACTGCTCCTCTGTGCTATTTGCAGCCCTGTCTGTCCAAAGGAATCTGGTGCGCTGACTGTCACTCAGTGGCCATGTGTGTTTTTTATCACTAATTCTACCACAGGGATCTGGTTGTCCATATGACCACTGCGGAGGCTGCTGCCCCGAGGCAAGCTGACATTTTCTGTGTACAACGACCAGACGTTGATGTAGGGGCTGCTCAAATGCTGCTTGAATATCAAGACACATGTGCACGCGTCAAAAACACGCGCACGCACGTACACAAACGTACAAAGCAGTGCCCGGCCAATTGCTGGGACTGATGTTCCTTTCAGCCATCATAAGGCTGACACTCAAGTTTTTTTTTTTTCCCCCCGCCAACCCTGTGTCAGTTTCTGGCTGGTCTGGCCAGCAATGATGGAGACACTGTAACTGACTGTGGTTGGGGCCATTGGCCGCAGGGCTGCTGTGCCTGTTTGAGATAGAAAGGAGGAGGAGGAGAGGGGGGGTTGAAGGAGGAGGGGGCTGCTTGGCCTGTCAACTGGTTGTGACTACAGCCTGTCTGGTCACAGTTCCAAACTGGACAGCTCTCTTTTTCTCTGCGGCTAGTGCCATCGTCCTGTAGAAAGGCACACGATATGTAGCTGCCACTCTGCTCCAGCACAGCATATGCTTCAGCTGAAGGTCAGAGATGTTCAGTCCAAAATGCCTGAAATAAACACCTCACATGTCTAGTTGGCTGTTGTAACTTGGGAGCATCTGCACTGAAGGGATACCACTGTCTGTGCTTATGTGTGTGTATATATTTGCCTATATACTGAGAAATAAAACTTTACAAAAATAAAAAAAAGAATGAAAGAAGGGTTTTTAGGGGGTTGCATAATACAGCCAAAATCAACAGCACAAAGTCATTCATGAATAAGGCAGGTTAAGGTCTTCCAGAGTAATAAAATTTATGCTATAAACTTGTCAAATACATTAAATTAGCTATAATTAATTAAAGGCTTGGTAGGCCCATTATTTAAAAACACCTCAGAGCAGCAAGTAAGAAAGAAATGGATGTTCCCATTCTTTTTCAGTGAATGCTTTAACATAATCAGTCATTAGGGGGGTGATTAAAGAAAAAAAAACAAAACACAATTCAACGTTTTTAAACTTAAATATGATGATTGACCAGCCTGGTTGTAGAGCAAATAGATGATTTTCAAAGCTTTCTGCAAGTAAGTTTCTCCATAAATCTGTCGAAGGTATTGTTGTGCTGTTTGTGTCTCAGTCACCAACTGCTAAGCTAGAACATGATGATGGAAAAAAAAAAAAAAAAAAAAACATTTCAAACTGTGCCATCACTGGATTGGGTAGACGTGGAGGGATGAGGCAGACATGAAAGTTGGCCTATTTCATGGTCAGGCTGCGGGACCGCCGAGGCCCCTGAATGGCAACGCATCTACTTTAATGTGACAGACAAGTCCCTAGGCAAAACCCGCAGAGCCGCGGCAGGCAAGCGGGCCCAGGTACTTGATGAGTGTGACACCTTCACCGTCCCGCTGTAGAAATGTTGCTGCCGCACGCTCCGCTGCCTCAGTTTAGAATAACACCAAATAAATTCGCCTCTCATCCCGCCTGACGACGCGTCCCCAAGAACCTGTCCTCCCCAGCACTGTTGGGATCATGAATCTCCTTGTAGCCGCTCACAGGGCTTTGCTCCGATCACTAAGCACTTGCCTTTGGGACCCACCTGCCGTGGAAAACTGTGGCCGCGCCAGTAGGCGGCAGCGACAGAATTCCGCGGCAGACACATCCTCTCATCCCGACGCTGTTTGCCCAATCAGGCGGAGACAGGCGAGTGTGTGTGGCAGGTTCAGAGCCAGCGCCTGAAGGCATCGCGCTGCCTGCCCACATGCACTCACAAATCAAGTCGCGCATCTTTCCTCAACATCTCTAGCACGCACAGGTAGATGCAGTATGAGCGCTTGACCTTACGTTGTACTATACTGTGGGCTACAAAGTGTGCAGTTTAGTACAACCTTTATTCTATATTGGCCTATTATAAGCCACAGGGTGTTGTGATGGAGTAAGCCTGCTTATGCATGTGTGCTTCTATGCATGCTCTTGAACATGAGCTGATCTATTGCAGGGCTGGGATAAGAGGGCCCAGGAGTTCATTAGGCTGCAGCTCAGGAGAGCAGCCGCAGGGCGCTGTGCTGTAGCCAAGTGTTGCCAGGAGGCTGAGCTGTGAGTCCGGTGGGGAGGGCTGCTGTTGATGTCCATGGCATGTTTGTTAACAGCCTGATTCCATCAAGTGGTGTAAAAGCAGCACAAGTGTGAGGGCCGACCCTTGGCCCCTGCCTATTTTTAACAACACAGTAGCCTATTTCAGTCAAAGGTAGACAGTTTAGTCGAGCAATTGTGGAGTGTAAATTATGCTAATATTCATGCAGTCGTACATTTGGGAGAAAGAAAAATAAGAAGAGATGCAAAGCAAAAGAGCACAAGATTCCATCTGAGTATCTGCAGTTACTTTTGCTTATATGCCCTTTATCTTGAGGGCGAAGATCTAAAATGCACTTTCAGTCTTCATCTCTACACTCCCACAACCCTTGTAAATGCATCAGAGCAGAGCAGAATACCACAAAACATTAAATACTCATAAAGAGAGATGAAAAATGAAGCTCAAGGCATTTCATTGGACATTCAAGAAAAAAATATCTGAAAAATATAACACAACAAAAATGTGATAAAAGACTATTTTACATGAATTTCTAGTGAACAAATCCTTTCTCCTCCTTCTCTATCTTGTGAGAATGGAAAAAAAAAAATTCTGAAGAATTGTAATTCATAGGAGGTAGGTATTGCACAGACACTACCCATATTTCATCATTTAGTACACTGATAAAAAATGACTCTCAAAGTAGTCCAAATAACGACAGGCAGAAGACAAGCAACATGTGGTGGGCTCCATTCTAAACAGTATCTAGCATATTACCTTTTGGTTTGTTAGGCTTATACATAAAATAGAGAATTAAACTGTTTCTTCATCGCGGGGTCCTTCACGTTGACTTGGCCATATGGACACTGGAGGAGAGAATGAAATAATTAAATGCTGTCGAACGGCTTCATGTGGAGTAGACTTTAAGTCACACAGAGAACAAGACGTGGACATGTGCAAAGAACAACACACAACAGAGGAAAGGATGGGATGAGACAGGACAGAAAGAGAAGACCAGGTTGGATGGGATGAAACGCAACGGGGACCAAAGAGACCAGAAGAAGACTCACTGGGACAGAACAGAACGGCAGTGAGGAGACCAGGGCCCTGTTAACTATTAACATTAATATTACTATATTTTGAGGCTAAGGTGATCATGAAAACCATCATGTATCTATATTTATGTGCTTCTTATCACAGCCTGTTTATAAAAAAACAGCTGTAAGATGTAAAAACTAAGGAGTGTTTCCTGTCAACTTGTAGTAAAATGCTGCATCTAAAAAAGTGCAAACACCTGTAGAAGTAACTATGAATTATCTCTTTCATTTCATTTTTTTTGTTTAGCCAGTATCATAACCAGTAATGCTTTCTGTGAATAAAAGTTGTGTTTGGTTTTACACAGGTTTGACCTATAACACAAACAATAAACAAACTATTTTAGCTTTTTATATGTTAAACTGGTGATGTCTGAAAAGGTGAAACCACAAGAGGGGGAAAAAAGAGATTTTCTTCAATAAAATGTTGATTTGCTTCAAACATGGTGTGCAGCCTTTGTCACTATCCTCTTCTTCTTGATCATGTAAAGGCGTCATTGCAAAGGCAGCAATGATGTAAAGCACAGTCATCGACTGGAATTAACTGGCAATGTAGTCTTATACTTTAATTTTACCATTATCTGGAGTGTTCTCTTTAAATAAACAAGATGGATTTTTGCCTGTACTTCTTCCAACATTATATTAGCCATCATGTTTGGGCAATATTTGGCCAGTTAGCATACTTTCTACTTTTAGTTTGTCCTATTGTGTTGTATTTTGCTTTGTTAGAAATTATGTGAAACAAAGAAAAGTAACAATTTTGCTTAACAGAGTCTGGTATAGGAAGGTTAATTTAATGACAGAATGACAACACCTGCATTCATACTGCTCCTATTCAGGAAGCTATTTCTTAATTTATGCTTAAGGGCAATGCAAAGTGAAATGATTCAAAACATACACAATGTGTCTTTTGTTCTTGTACTTGTGTTGTGTTGCACTTGAATTAATTAATCTTTTTCAGCAACATGGACAGCTGATGTTAAAATGCTCTTAACAGCCATGCACACACACTTGTTCTTAATGAGCATTTGTAGGAACATTGTTAACGTCCAAGTAGAATTATTACTGGAAAACAGGGCCCAGAGCGGAAAAGAAAAGAACAGGGTGGGACAGGACAGAATAGAACTGCACTAAACTAAACAGCAGAAGGAGTGAAATAGAGGAACACACATCATGGCAAAACAGAAAACAAAGAGCTCACATGTCTGCATGCGCTGCCGCAGCATTTCCCTCTCTGAAGGTGGGCATACTCTGTGAACACCTTGTACCCACTGGAAGGGTCGACATACATCTGCTTCTTCGCCTGAACATAATGAAGATATTATTATTTAATTAGTACGACATACAAACACGTATGCTGGTGTGTGACCCCTGCATGCATAACCACATACAGTACATATACATTACACACTCGAATACAAAGGCATAATACTGAATATGAACATATACAATGAGACAGATTGCTTTGGGTCAATGAGAAGAGAGAATAGATGACCCCCCATGCATAGAAACAGATGTAAGACAGTCTATGTCTTATGATATTACTAATTAATTAGCGCTGTCCTTTTGTATACAATTCAGTAGGTGATAATCTGCAATGATTATTATTATTATTGACTGGTAGCTCCATAATAAGTTTGCTTTTATTCACTTCAGCTTTCCAGGATGCTTAAAAATATTCTAGACACAATCATCCTTTCTTTGTAACCAACCATTCATAGACACACAACCACCTTCTGCAAGTGAAGAACACTGAACTCCTCTGCCATCCCTTAGGAAGTTAGAAAATGTCATCTCTCAGTCTGTTTCAAACTGAGAGCCCACTAGTTGGTGAGCTTTGACAGGCCACAAAGGGAAAAAGGCCCCAGGCCTTTTGGTGACACGGCCTGTCATTTCACATGGCTTTGCAGAGCCACATAGTGAAGTTGGCATAGCTGGGCCCCCTCTGTATTGTGCTTTTCCCACCCAGGCCCTACCACTCTCCTCAGGTCGCGGCCAACTTGCCTCAACTTCATCCACACTCAGAAGCACAATATTTACAACAGATAAGCCTAAAGGCATGCAGATGACACCTATTCACTACTGTCACCACCACACAGCTCACTGGCTCTGTTTGATGGAAGAGCAGCTACGATTTGGTGAATATGATGGATCTGACAAAGAAAATTATCATCATTACTTAGACTCATATGACATGTATGTAGGTATGCTTGTGGTAAAATTACTACAAAAGTGTTTAAAAAAAACTTTAATCTTTTTGCAATATCAAATAAATTGAATAATTACATATATTTACTTACTTTACTTACTGTAAATTCAGGTTTTGATTTGGCAGGATTTTGCATCACATATGCCCAATCTAGCCACACATTCTTTGTGCTGAAAATAATAATTTATACTATATATTGTAATACATTTCATAGTTAAGGAGGTAAGAATGAAAAGACTGAAGCAATGAGTCAAAAATAAACCTTTATAGTCACTTTTAGTAACAAAAATGATAATAATATTAATTTTTTCATTGACTCATGGGGCACTGGGGGCTCTAGAGATGCACCACAGCTGACATATTATCATATTATCATACTATCATACTATACTGAATTTAAGTTTAAATAAACAGAAGCCTTATTGGTCAAATTTTATTTATATTGATGATACTTGGTTTATTATGGAAATGACATATGGGTTTGTTGTTTCATGTCACTTACTAGTAACTATAAATATGGTGGTGTTTTTTTTAAAAATAACTTAATTATGTCACAGTAGTTTAAGAAGCTTCACCTGTTGTGCACTGAGACACTTAAACAACATGCATATCAGGGAGAACTGCTGGTAAATATGGTTGAGAAAATACTGACTTTTGGAACAAGCGCCGGAAAATCTTCAAACAGACATCTCATATTTTAAATTTGCAAACAGATTCAAGCTGTTTAGATCAAAAGAACTGGATTATATTTTTACCATAGCAATTTTTTTCACTGATTTTTCTTTCTAGGATACACCAAGCAAAGTGAGGAATACTTGAATTTGTCTGTAATCTATTCAGATATAACAGAAGGCATCCACATAATTTTATTCACTTGATTTTAGTTTAGGAAATAACTTACATACATTTTCTCAAGTACATAATAATAGTTTTGAGGTACTTGTATTTTGCATGAGTACCCAGAGCTGGGTTCTGCCTTAGATTTCTTCCCTTTAAAGGGGAGTTTTTCCTTACCGCTGTCGCCAAGTGCTTGCTCATGGGGGGAATTGTTGGCTCTCTCTCTCTCTCTCTCTCCCTGTAAATCAAAGAGCATGGTCTAGACCTGCTCTATGTAAAAGTGCCCTGAGATGACTTTGTGTTGTGATTTGGCGCTATATAAATAAAACTGAATTGAACTGAATTGAATATTCCATTTTGTATTTCTTCACACTGACCTACATTTCAGAAAGAAATATTGCACTATTCTACTACCATTATGACAACTATAATTACTTTGCAGATTCAGACTTTTTACACAAAACATATAATCATCTTCTAAAATATAGCCCATCTAACTGTATTCAAAAGGCAGAGGAATTAGCACCAAAGTGACTTACATTGCAGTGCTGCTTACATGTGAATGCAGTGATAACACTCCAATAAGATCATATATACACAGTATATAATAATACATAACGCTCATAATGAGTACTCCTGATACTCAATACTACTTGAAACATTTTGTTGATAATATTGTTCTTTCACTAATGTAAACATGTAAAGCAGAAGTTTTACTGGCTATATTTTACATTGCATTATTCCTACTTTTACTCAAATAAATGACATTAATGCTTCCACCTCTATAGTTATGCAATTCATTTCAGATCATAACCAACACAAAACACTTGGGAACAATGCTAATCAACATCGATTCGAGTCTTGGAGGTGGTGCATCTTACCTCACAAGCCTCTCTATGGACCCTGTGGATGGCCATTTCTTCCTCTGTAAACTTTCTTGCAGCGGGGTCGTTTTCACCCCCCCTGCTGCTCACGTCACTGAGGTGAGCTTCACTCCTGTCCTCACAGATCTGTGACATGCTGTCACCTTTCACGCGCTTATTCGAGCTTTCTTTTGAGAAGTCCGGCGCTGACACTGTTACAAGTGTTTTTTTAAACTGGAGACGAAGAAGAATCAGTTTGCAGACAAATGCTTTACTCGGGTAATGTTGGTGAAGCATGTTGTATGTGAGAGGTTTAAAAGTTGCTACCTCAGAGAACTTTCACACTGTTTCTCGTCTTGCAATTTTGCGCAAAAAAAGTCTCGAGGTAAATAGACCATCTCTGCATTAAACACAGTGACGACAGATTACATTATCCTATGAGTTACTATCAAAGATTGTCTATTTTGCATGTTTACTTTCTGCCTCCTCCTCTCCTGCACAGAAATGTCTTTTACTTCCTCCTCTGCTTCGTCACATTGGTGACATGTGACCATCACGTAACACGGACCCACTGCTTCACACAGCGCCTCTGCTGTTTCAAAGCAGCCACTAAAAGACATGAGGATAACTACACTTCACTGACAAAAAAGACCCGAAAACAAAGGAGAAATCTCAACACATGCAGTATATAAACAATGATTTCTTAGATTTTAAAGCCACAAAAGTGATACACAGGAAAATAAAGTGTTCAGCACAAAGAAAATGCCAAGAGAAACAAAAGATTCCTTCTTAAATGAAATGTTGCACACGTTTGATACAAATTAAAGGGTTAGTTCACCCAAATTTTAAAGAAGTATATTTCCTCACTTACTCCTAGTAGTATCTAGCCATGCAGATAGTGTTGTTGTTGTTGTGGTGGTGGTTGTTGTTGTCTTTATTTGTCCCGGTTTCGAGATATGCATGTCTGAGATTAGTACAGTACAATGGAATTTCATTTGTGGTGCTCAAAGCACTGAAAACATGCATTTAAAATAGATTCTTTCATGAAAACAGAGTCCCTACTAATCCACAGAGCTCAGTATAACAGTTTTAATTAGAATGACTCTCTACTGAAGAAATCTTTACCATGAAATCCTCTGTCTGTGACACTTTAACATGATTTATCTAACATTTTGTACGCCATACTATCTATAAATGCGTATATAGCTAGTAGACCATGCAGACAGACCTTCACTATCCTTATAAATGTCTAGCTTGGCTCTCCTTGACCAGAATGGATTGCAAACAAAGACACCTTCCTCATAATATTAAAGTAATATGGTGACTTGGACTAAGCACTGCAAGGTTGATGAGTGGACATTAATGAGTCCTTTCAAGGTTATGCACTGCTGTAAGCCACCTCTGATGATGTGTCTCCTCCAGAATTGTGTGTAATGAAACCTGACAAGTGTCTTTTGACTGACATTGTGGGGTCAATATACCCTCAGACAAGTTACACATCACTGGGATAAAAAAAATTAATGTATGCATGTTCACTATGGGGAACATTTGAGTAAAAGTGCAAGATGTATATCTTTTATAAACACGTTTGTTCTCTATAAAAATCATTTTTCTACTTGTGACATTTTTGCAGTTTATGCCGCAAAAACAACTTGAAAGATGTGAGATAATACAGATGTTTCACACATTTAAAAGGCAATACACTGTAAAGCAAGACTTTTGTGTTGAGGCTGCATTTGAGCCAGACGGCATTTTTTACAACATGAAAAAACACAGGGAACCCTTGTTGTATATTTTCTTGTAAGACGCATTTCAATTCAGCGAGATAAATCATGTGCAACTAAGCTTAGTCAAATGTTTCAAACCATTCTAAAATATATTTACAAGGCCTCAGCAGGACAATGGAGCACTGTATTGTCCCTTTTTTCAGTGTTAGCTTCTCTTAAATGATCATAATCTGGAACTGTTAACTGTTCACAGTTCCTTGAAATGTGAAACCTCTCTGGTTCCCAGTAGCCAAGACTAATGGCTTTATGTATGTGTCTCTTTGTATGTGTATGTGTGTGTGTGTGTGTGTGTGTGTATGTGTGTGTGTGTGTGTGTGCGTGCGTGTGTGCGTGTGTATGTGTGTGTCATATTGTTTTTTTAAGTTAAGGCAGCAGCCCTGCCATTATCATTTCATACGGACGCCTGAAACAGCATGCCCCAGTCTACTGCCACTTAATTACCTTCCAGTCAGCCTGAAGAAATCTGGCTCTGATCCAGACAGACTCTCTGGAGAGGAGAGAGAAGTACATCTAAGCCATTGGTTTCAATTTACCATGGGACAAATATTGCTTAAACATGAGATTCAATGCAAACATTAAAAGGGAAAGTCTGTCCTAATATAGAATATACATTGTGTTGTGTTCAACATCCACACAGAGATGTAAATCTCCCCCAAGATGGAAATCAGAGCATCAAAACATTAATTGATTATACCACCAGGTGTTACTTTAGGGAGTTGGTCCACTGACATATTAGTGACTGACTCTGTGGGCTCATAGAGGTTAACAGCTGTGAATGAGAACATGTGTCCATGAAACAAGGAGCTGCTCACTTGAAATTAAAATGCTGAGCTGTATGATATTATAGAAAAGATGATATTTTATCTTAGGGTGTTTTTCCCTTTTAAGAGGCCCGTGACTCAGCTAAATCATGAGCAATTAGTTTAATGTAGAGTCCTGAAGTAGATTATAATAGTCATACACAGTCGGCTGACTCTATATGTGGTTTGTATGACACACAGTTTTCCTAATTTAAAAGCTTATGTAACTGAGTTATGTATTGCAACTTCAGCATTTATTTCTTACATGGACTGAAGTCTAACATGGTTACTGTGAGGAGCACATACACATGACACACTGTAATTATCTAGAGGAAAGTCAAGTTTTCAGTCTTCACCAGTCTTCTTGAGTTATAGTAATGAAGGAGGGACAAGTGTGACTCACCTAGATTAAATTGTTTACCTTCCATTTAAAAATCCACTTCTTTAACCTTTAGACCTCCACTGCCCCAGCTGGAGATTAAATGCCCCCAAGTGCAATTTGTGTGTGGTTAAGGAATGTGACAGCATGTACTGCACATCAACATTCCAGAGTCCAATTGATAAAAGGATTTGAACCCATCACTCTCTGCTCAGTTGGTGAGCCTTATTTCTGTGTGTAACCCCAACTTGATAAACTCTGAGCATGGCTGGATTAACATGTTGAAGGTAAAAAAACTGCTGTTAGGTCCCCAAATCTATCTACTATATTTCTTGACACCTTTGTTTTGGGAATATGATTCACATGAGTACAATTTAACATTGAAATTACAGAAGTCTTATATTAGTTTTGGACAGGGGCCCTTTAGAAGAAGGGCCACAAAAGTGGCAAATAATGCAGGGCCTGAATTAACACACCTCACTTGACGTACTTAATGGTAACAGATTTGCAATTGTGAACCTGGGTGCTCCAGCGCTTGGGTGTCTAAGACCCCGAGGCGTGAAGAAGATTTCAGCAATAGCAATATATTGTTGTGCTGAACATCATATGAAATTGTCACATATGCTTATTATTTTCACTCACTGTGCTTATTTCTGTGTGAGGAAATAACTGTGAACTTAAAGCTGCTCTAATCAATATTTTCCTATTGATCAAAGGCCTGACTCTGCAGTTTCCCTCATCTCTATGGAGCATTTTAGTGGCTTTTCAGCTCACTGTTTTGGTTTCTTGACTGCAATTTTACAGTTGTGGCAGACAAAGTAAGCAACAAGTTGGTGAATATGTGGGGCATTTGGCCACTAAAGAGCCAGATATTTCCCTCTGGAGTTGATGGAGGCAAATTAAGGCAAAAAAGGAGACATAATATTGGCCAGAAACATGACTAAAAATTAATGCTAATGTTGGTCAGTGTCTCCTGGGTGTGTAAATAAGGGAGAAGAAAATAAGCAACTGTTTGCCATGTCAACTTTAGGCTATAAATTGACAGTATGCCATATTACAGGTTTACAGGTTGTCCCGTGGCACCTAAGTAACTAATAAATTAATTATTGCAGGTTTAAACTACTTCTCATTTTGCTTTTTGGAAACCTTTAGGGCAGTGGTTCTCAAAGTGGGGTCTAGGGACCCCCAGGGATGCCCAGAAAAATGGGGAATATTTTCATTTTAATGGCTGGAAGTTAACCCAATGAGAGAATATATAAAAATGACTAATCAGTTTATAGGTTTCACACTCTTATCTGCCCACCTGATAGTCCCAGGACCCCACTTTGGTAATCCGTGCTGCAGGCTACCGCTAACATAATTATTCAATAAATACGGAAGTCTCACAGGAAAACAGGTTTATATCAAAAGTAGAAATCACATGTATCAGGTCTGCTGTGTGCGTCAGGCTTATTACTCATCCAAAGTGGAAGAAAAGATGCTCGCAGGCAGAACCAGCAGCAGCAGCAGCAGCAGCAAGGTGCTCATCTGACGCGCTGACGTCACCAAATCTTTGACAGCACTTCCTGGAGTGGTGTTTGTTGTGGGAAATAACCACCGTGGTGCTGAACCGGGATTCAGGCCACATTAACGACGCAAGGACGGCACAGAATACTACACTATCCCACCTCCAAGCATGTGGCCGCGGCGACTTTCGACCGCTGTCAGATAAGCCAGAAGAAGTGACGGTGGAGACTGAGGAGCGGAAGGACGAGGTGGAAATATTCTCGGACAGCCGACAGCACGGATCTGTCGCGATGTGGTAGCTAAACCATGGACAGCAGAATAAAGTAAGACCTCTTGACTTTTCTATTTTTTTTCACATTATTGTCGGCTTCGTGGTATAGAAATGTCGAGCTAACGGCCGACGCGCGGTAACGTTACCCGTTAATGCTCAATGTGAAATACGAAGGAATGTTTGGCGTAATGTGAGCCAATCTCCAGCAGTGGATTTAACAGCCAGGCCAGCTGGCTCGACAGCATTTGGGTCAGTCTGTTGCTCTGTCTACTAGCTGACCACCAATTAGCAGCTCTGCTAGCCAACCAGACAACATTAAGTCGGTTACTTGTGGATACGACACCGAGAAACCAGCCCCTGTGCCCCTAGTTTGTTCAGATATGTAGTCAGAAATAAGAAAAACTTACATTCAGACTACAACACTATCAGCTGTGGCTAACCTGATGTTACTGACACTATCAGATTGTGACCCTGGGGCTCTTGTGAATTAGGACAAGTGACTACAAGTCCACTACATGATTACACTACTCAGGTAGACGTAATGGAATTTAACATAGTTGTGAACCAATGCTGAACACACACACACTTGTTGCCAGTGAATCTGTGTAAAAACAACAACAACAACAAAAAAAACCCAGATTCCTCCTCTTTCCTTTTTCTTAACAGTGTTTTATTCTTTTCAGGGAGAACCCAGAAAGAACATTTGATGTGGTTGTACAGGTGGCATGTCCAACATCTGAAAATGAGGGTAGGTGATGTAATCACTGTAACCTTTGACCTGTCTGTCTTTGTCTGCTTTGCGTAGACCTATAAAACACAAAAGTTTCTAAATCTATGAATAGCACAAGGAATTTACAGAAACTATTATTATTATTTGATCTACAGAAACTACAGCAACAATTAAAAAAAAAAATTGCTGCTGTCTTTGATTTCACTTACTTCTCTCACTTTTTTCTGACATTTCATAGATTAAATGATTAATTGATTTGTTTAAGAGATTAATGACAGATTAATGATTAATAGTGAAAACTGTCAGTCGCACCTCTAACATCTATTGGATATTGATCAGGATGTAAATGTGTGTTTTGTATCTCGTGGATGTCTTGTGCATTGCAAAGATGACTGTTTGTAGTGTAATTATAGTAATTGTAAGACTGGGAAGTCAAGATGTCATACAACATTTGTTAGCAGTGTTTACCAAAAGCACTTGCATGATATTTTAAGTAAGCGTCACTGAACTGCACTGCATAACTGAGTTCGGTCTTGCACAATAAGAGTAATCATTATGTCTGTTGTGTTGTTATATGCGCTCTGCAGTTTACTTTGTTAAGAATCTGAGGGCAAGAGAAGGTCAGCGCTAAGGTCGGCACCGAGGTCAGCTGTAAAAATCACAATGTCAGAGATGTTAGTTGCTTTAATATCTTTAGTAGTGTGATGCATTCTCCGTTTATTTGACTGACACTGACAGTATGAACTATTCTGTTACTGAACCCGACCATAAGTTAACCAATACAGGCATTTCCCATTTAACTGTGACCCCACAAAGATTGCTTTAGAAAGATCACGCTTGGGTCAGCAAGCTGCATTAACTGTTCTGCTGTTTGCAGTGGTCAAACATTCCAGCAGTTGCGGCCTGGACAAAATGTGTTCAGACTTGCCCGGGAAATGACTGTGGCCACTGAAGAACAACACTATATTCTACCTTTTTATGAATATTGGAAATTAAGCAAGCTATATTTCACATCAATATCCAGTGTCACCTATAAGTCAAATATCATGTAAAAACATTTTCACTGCATATTACACCAGCTGTCTTATTTTGCCCGTTCAGTTTTGACGTTAAGGAGGTGTTATGTAGACGGTTCACTTGTGCAGCTGCTGAGCTGACCAGAGTAGACTGAAAGTTGTCCTTGGATGTAGTTCTGATATTGGATTTTAAACTAAACTCATAAACCACCAGCCTGCGCTGTAATAACTGACTTCCCCCATCTATGATTCAGGGTCAGACTCATATCCGGACTCCTGCTCCCCGGAGCACGGCTACAGAGCAATGTTTGCACACCCCCCGGGTCAAATGGAACATATGCATTCTGCTCACTTATTTGACCGAAAGGGCTCTCTCTCTCTTTCTCTCTTTGCTATGTGCTCAACCTTGATTGGTTGTAAGAATATCCCTGATGAGGAAGTTGTCATGATGTAGCTATATACTCTCTACCGGCAGGGGCTTATGGTTGTGGTATATTGTCTTTTTCACTTCTCTCTGAATCTGATCAGTTTCCCTTTCTTTTACTTGACTTTACCTGAACTCTGCGTGTGGTGAAATGTGCCTTGAATGCAAAAACCTGTGCTGCACAAGCTTTTATCTTCGTACAAGCTTCAAATAGACAATATTGCGCCGTTATTATAACTCCAAACATGCAAACCCTAAATTTAACCTGTCTCATAGCTGCATTAGTCTCAATTTTGGCGGAGCTTACGCTTGTCATGAGCTGAAGTGGTTAATGCTATGAGTCATAACAGACAGGCTTTGGCCATGATATGAAACCTCTACAGTCACTCACCGCAAAGTAGAACAGTTTCTCCTACAGTTAAACATTAGGTACTATGTACGCCAGAAAGCACCACCTCACATTTACACATCATCTTCCCAATATCTCACACAGAGGCAAACAAACAATAGTGCAATCACGATAGACTATAATTAAATTGTCATAGCAACATGGTGTATATCTGAGCATTTGGAGAGAAGGTTTCAGCTTGCTCATATTCTTTATATTTCCTTCTTATAGTTAAGGGAATACAAGTTTAATTTTAGATTGAATTTGACTGCTTTTTAGCTTTTTGTGTACTCTCTCTGCCATGCATATCAATCCAGTTTGTGGTATTATGCTTTAAAGCAGCTGATGGAGTATCCTCTTCGAGTGACTGGAAAGCTCATCGTGTGCTTGGTTTTGCTGATGCCGCACCACCATTGCCACTCTCACCACATCCTGGTCGTGCAGTGTCTGAAACTAGATCCATGTGCAATAGCATGACATGATACTAGAGTAATGCAGCGGGTTGCTCCCTTTTGTTAGTAGCAAATATGAAACTGCAGAGTTTTAAAAAAAATGTTGTACAATTGTCAGATAAGAATAGCTTAGTCTTTGCTAGATGGTCACCCGTCCCTCTACTTCCTGTGTTAACTGGGTTTCACACCTTCTGTAGTAAGTACAATGAGTTCAGATGACACCCACATGTTTGCAGAATCAGACAGACCTGCAATAAGCCTGTTTTTTTTATTAAATTGTTTCTCAGTGACCTTTCAGAACTAATGATCTCAGAATAGATTGCTCACTCATTATAAAGTTAACAATTTGGCACTGAAACTATGCAAGGTTTAAAGTCACAACTCAGTATTTCTTTATGCGTCAAAAGCCTGTGAGTGAGTGCTGAATGAAGTCATTAATAGAAATGTTATTAATTAGTAACCGTTAAGAGTTAGATTGATCAAAAATATATTAACTGTAGTACAAAGTTGTCCTAAAGGTAATTCTTCAATGCTAAACTTCTATAGTATTGGCATAAGTGTGATGTCTATATGATGAGAAACTATGATCACGGTCTGTGATGTGGGTATGGTGTGAGAAGAAGAATCTCATGATGAAAGGTTTTGTTTACCTTCCTCATTTACCAAACCGTCCTTTGCAATATTGCAAAGATGATTTAGAGAAATGAGGCTTTGCTTAAAGTGCCCAGCATATTGAATCTTATCTTTCAAAAAACCACATGTAAGTTATGCAGACTTATTTTGCTTAAACTGGACATATCATGCTTTTTGTGGTTAATTTTGTACTGTACTATGTAAAGACATGTAAACGTGCATAATAACCCTTTAAATGAATTTGTTTGACCAGTTTTAGAATAACAATAGGTATAGTGGAATTAGAAACAACAGTTTTGAGTTAATACATAATATAGCAGGGTTTTTCTGCCAAATAGCCATTGACATTGTCATGTTAGTGTCATATCATTTTGTGTTTCGTAAGTTTATAATGATAATTGATCTTCAACACTTTGAACAATTGATTAAAATGGGATAAAATTCTTATTGCTAATCACTAAGCAGTGTTATAAATAGATCAGAGGTAGAAGTTATCAGCTCAGTACATTTTGCCTCTCTGATTTTCTCGTACCAAAAACCTGACTTTGGACCAATCTAAAAGCAATTCCACTAAAATAATCTTCATGTGTCTTTGGTTTGTACTTTGTTTGGGAGTGTTTACACTGTACAGATCTGATTGTTTAGTAGATTGCTGCTAGCAGAGTCTCGTTAGATTCCTGAAGGTCTGTGATGTTCAGCCAACAGGACCATTCAGCCACTCTGAATGATACAGGCTTTGTTGCTATTGATGCATGACCTTTATAGACTTAACTTCAAGTCTTACTTACAGGCGTCTAGATCAAGTGTTTGTCTGACTGTGCAAAAGGGGAATACTATTAATTTTAATGTGTGGAGCTAAAAGCATGTCATTTAGGACAATTTGCTCTTCCCGTGTCTTTAGTGTGTTCCTTTTTGTCAACGTCCCAATTATTCCTCCCATGTGTAGGTTTGATTCTCTTCCTCTTTTTCTACAAAATGCTTGTACTAAAAAACATTACATCCCTGCAGCATCACCATCACCCAACAGATCTGATTTTATATATACAATAGTTAAATTGTAGTAAAGATTTTTTTCTAGGCTTGAAAATTCTCAGTAATTGACATTTTATGAGTGCATCAACATTCCATAACAGAAGCGTTGCTGGGGAAAAAAAAACAAAAAAAAAAAACAAGAAAATAAAGCTCACAGCTACAATGGTGGCAGTGTTCATATCTGGACTTGGCTCCACACTTCTAACCATGGATGTGTGGATAGATGACAGACACTGGCCCCTTTTCCCCATGCAGGTCCAGGGAGACCTGGCCTCCCTGTTCAGCCCGAGCTCAGTTCTGCTTAGCTCTGTTGGCTCAGTGCTCTGTGGATGCTCAGGCTGTGAGCGAGAGCGTTGCCTGAGTGCGTGACTGGCATGCTAGCTACTAGCGGCCCTGGCTACATAAAGCCATATTGATGTGCTTCCAAGATGCTGCCAAAGCTAGCAGATGACGCTAACGCTGCCAAGGCAGTAGGTGGGGACAGATGCTACCTGTCCTCGCCCGCTCCCTCCAGCCAGATTGTTCCCAGTAACAAAGCAATAAACTTAATAGATCAGCATATCAATTTTACAGCTACATTCATGCTGCAATTAGGGGAAATGATTTACTGTTTAAAAGGAAAAAAACCCTCAATGTGGGCAGCTTGGTTACCACTGATGCCTCACAGGACTAAGGTCTAGAGTTTGAAACCTGGCTTTGGTTATTTTCAGTGCGGTCGATTTTGAATATTTTTTTCTGTGTTCACCTAAGTCCTCCTTTTCTGCGTCCTCCAGATTCCTCCCACAGTTTCAGACGTAAAGGTCAAAAAAATTGGGTTCTCTCAACTGCCCTTATGTGTGAATTATTGTGAATATGAATGTGTCTTTAGGTGCCTTGCGATAGACTGACATTCTGTTCAGTACGTGTCTCTGCCTTTAACCCAGTGCATGCTGGGATAGGCCCCTGCCCTTTGTAACCTCAAACAGGAAAAAGCAACTGTAGAGGATGGATGGATGGGTACAAACACACGTCATCTTGTTGCAAACTGACTGTGTGTTTGTGCCTGGCAGTTGCATACCGCTGAACATGTGTCCTCTTTTTGTCAGAGACAGCTGATGAATTCATTGTCTGCTTCAGCATCTCATGATAGCTTCTCACTGGTAAAAAAAAATACACTGCTGGAGGTTTAACCGTTAAAATATCAGTGTACGTGCATAGGTTTTAGGAGTCATTCAGGCCTCCATTCCTTCAGATACATTTAAAGGAGAACCAGAAAGCAAAAGTATAGAGTAGACACATTTTGCCCTTCGATTCACATGGCCTTATAGCTTCACTTTGTCCAATTATGAAAAGTTACTTTTGTTCTGTATCCTAAGAACATTTTCGCTGAGACCAGGAGGTCTCACAGTGTCGCCTACTGTTCGCTAGTTAGTTATCAATCTGTTTCCATCTCTGCTGTAACCCCCTCAAGCGGCACTGTGATGTTCCTTTTTTTTTCTCCCCATTGGCTTTCACCCCTTCCATTTCCACCCTACGTATTCGTAGAGCAAAACTCCTGTGTAGTAGAACTTTTAGAAAAGGTTGAACGTTGACATTCTGCAAAATGTCAGAATTGCTCCTTGACCCATGCTTGCCGGGTTCTGCAGTCTGATTGGATTCCGGCTGCGCGTTGAGTTCACGGTGGGCTCACACTCAGATGGGAGGCCATTGGAGTACTAACAGATGCCATGGCAGCAAGAAGGGTGTTGATTGGTCATTAGAGAGGCCACACTCCTCCACTCACACTCCTGAGAGGACCCCAGGGTCTCACACTTTGTTTATCTCGCAACCCTTCTGCCTTTCTCTTTTGTCTCACCCATATGACTTTGCTAAATTGGCTCTTTTAGAAAGAACCAGGCCTTTTCCTCTGAAATGAATTGAGGAAGTCTCTTAACTTCCCTGCAATGGTATGGTTATAACCTCAGTGCTAGTGAACTTCGAGAAATCCCCTCCCACTCTATTTCCTCTAAGTGTCAATAAGATCATGTTTGACCAACAGTCTAAATTTAGCAGCCTAACCTCTTTTTTCTCTTTTTGTTTGCATTTAAGTCAGTTTCCTTCTTTACTGAAGCTCTTTTCTTTTATGGACACTCTCAATGATATGACATACTGAAACATGAAGGCATATGGCAGGTATTTGTGTCCATAGTCCTGCTGTTAGTTAATAGTAAATGACTGCATAGCCTGTGCGAAAAGCAGAACCATATTAAAGAGGAGTTTCAGTTGGATCATAATGGCTCAGGCTGAAAATCTAAAAGACTATAATTTAATGTGATTTAAAAGGAATAAGTGAATTAAATATGTATGTAAGGATGTCATAAACTTGGTTTATGGAAGAGTCACATGTTCACAAATCAAGACTAGACCATTTTTTGATTTGATTAGTAATGTGAATTCAGTTTCCATGGCGGATTCTCCCTTTTTTTTTAAAGCTATGTTTTTCCCCGCGTACTTCCCAGTAAGCTATAAAATGAGACTCATTTGTAGTCGGATTTTGATTATTCAGATGACAAAGTTGGCTAGCCAATGTTACTGCTTCGCTCAGTGCTCTCCAGCCTCGTTCTTTTGTTCGTGTCTGGAGTCATTTGTAGCTCCCTACTTGCAGTCACTCATCCATTTAGCACTGTGTAGTGGCCTGCTGCTTGCTGGCTGCAGTTCCAGCTCTTTTTCTTATTTAAAAGAGATGGAAGTAAGTGTTGTCCTCGCATTTCACTTTGACCTGCTTTGTTTCAGATTATATGGGGAGGATCAATCTAAAAGTCTACAACTGTCATCATTGTTTGAGTTAGTTTTGGCCTAGTGGAGGGAAATAACGTAATTAGTTTTACAGATGAGGGCACCAATCAGTTTCCAGGCAAGATGAATAGATTTTTTTTTTGCAGTCGGTATATTTATGGTTTATAGGTTTTTGGCAGCAACGATTCTCTACCAATATTTCAAAGCAGTTTTATTATTCCCCTATCTCCAATGCAGGAAAATTCAACATGGCAGAGGGAAAAAATCATGCAAATTGATGTGCACCTGTTAATCTGGTTTTGTTGGCCTGGCAGGTTGATTGTGTAGATACACAACTCACTGTCAGTGCTTTCCTCTGTCCATTTATTCTAAATATAGCTTTCTCTTTCATGTGTACAGTTTTTACCCACATCCCGTATCTCCCGTATCTACCTGTTATTACTCTTGCATATCAACTTTTTTTTTTCTTTTCTTTGTGATCACACATTGTTTGCGCAATCACAAAACAAGGCGCAATGCTTCTCGCCCCACTTTCTGATTATCACTCGTTATGACAGGGACAGACGGGCCCTACAGGGAGAGTAGAGAGACAGAGAGAGAGACAGAGAGAGAGAGAGAGAGAGAGAGAGAGAGAGAGAGGTACCAGGTCAGTGGGACTTTTCAGGTGGTGCCATGTGACCTCACGACACTCAACGTTTGTTGGCACACAAACACAAATACACACCACCACCCTCAGGACAGCTGAGAATGGACTTTGTTGTTTCTTCACAATACAGAGAGAGTGTTATTGGCCCCAGCATGAAGAACTGGGGCAGAATGAGACGGGGTGGGGTAGATGAGGGGTGGGGGGGGGGGGGGGGGGACGGAGGAATGGATATGCTGATGGCAGTAGTCTATATAATGAGAGGTGAGATACTGTGGGGGTTGCTGGCTGAGTTTTCCCACTCACTGATGCAGTACTGAAACTCTGGGATTTTTGTGTGCATTTGTGATAACAGGTACATGTTTAAGTGTAGGTGTGTGAGCGCCAAACTCGTGCGCACGGCTATGGGTGTGTGTGTGTGTGCGCGTGTGCGCGCGTTGCCGTGCATGAGAAAGAGACACAGAAACTGTGAGAGCTGGCTCATCTGAATTCACTAATGCTGCCAGACTGGGAGAACATGGAAAGACTTCTAGGCACTGACGCGCGCAGGCTATTTTTAGACTTCCCCTTTCCACAGTGAAAAAGTGGGGAAAAAGTAGGGACCCGATCAATAATTTAAAATGAGATGATTTTGATGAATGCAGAGGAGTTTCATCACATCAGCCTCACTCACAAGCCTCACAAGCGCCGTTGTTGGTGTCTTGCCTTTTTGTTTGTGTGTGTGTGTGTGTTTGTCTGCATATTCTATGCATCTTTGCGAGATGACAGATGATTTTATTCCCTTGTGACCACTCGTAAGTTATTCTCCAGAGAGCTGTTGGAATTTTATGTGTTTAAAAATAAAAACCACGAAGCACAGGCTAAGTTCATGTCCAGCTGAATTTAACTTTGAAAACCACCAGTGTCATCTCGGAAGCTAAGCTCTTCTTCACATGTATGTCAGGAGATGACAATCGGAGACCAGGAGTATATGTTCAACACAGCAGATGGCACAAGCATGTATGAAACAAACACACATGCACACCCACAAACACACACACACAACCAATTATTCTGATTCAAAGAACAATGATTGGCTGGTTCTTATGCATGTAATACCAATGTGGCCTAGTTTAGCCCACAAATGAACAGGATTAGTGCAGCTCCTGCTTTAATGTAGCTTTGGTGATGCTAATCTATCCTATTCTGGCAAATCAGATTTCACATTAAAAAAAAAAAGCTGTGCGAAAAAAAATATGTTGACTTTTGTGACTGTCATGTTGAGCAGATTTTTATGATGACAGGATTTTAACAGGATTTGGGGTTGACTCACTACTCACTACGTCAACTAGCCCACTTCTCTTGTCACATGCAGAGGGAATTATAACCAATACCAGAGGCTCATAAAGCTTGTTGTATCCAAGATCCCAAAGCATATTAAATAAGACTCAGAGTTTTAGCACTGAAATGCATACAATTAATGTCTTCTTGGTTGTTCACAGGCACATATTATTTGGTCTGTATTATTAGCCAAATTGTGATATTTGTGAATGGTGTATATTTATTTTGCTGGGGTTTCTTCAGGGCTTTATGCCATTGTGTAAACTCCACGTTTGGACCAAAAGAAAAAGCAGAGAAAGGCAGAGAGTGTTACAAAAGCTATAGTAGATAGATATAGTCTCAGATTGTATTTCCGAGCTGCTGCCATGTAGGCTGATGTAAAATGATCTAAAAGCTGCATGATGTAAAAGACAGAAATGTATTTTCTCCCGGCAATTAAGGAAATCAGCCTACTTATTGACATGATATGAGTACTGGTATTCTGACATCTAGACTGTTGTCCTTTAGACCTTAATTTTGTGGCCAAGGCCAAACCCAAGTCAAGCACTAGTAGTGCTGTCTGTGCTGTCATTTCAGCTTCTATCCTCACTATTTACATGTCAACAGCTATGCCCCCAGGGTATGTCTCTCCGTTCAAGGCTGCTCCTATGTTTCCTAACACCCCACAATTACCGTGAAGATGATGGCGTTTACGTGCATGTAGTAGCCCTACTGGCCCTTAATTTGGGTTCTGGCCTATTTTTCAAGACAGAAAATATAGGTCAATCTTGATGCCTTCGTGAGTGTCTGAGACCATTTATCAGTGCAAATCATGTAATTCATCCATAAAGGTTTGTTTTTCCATGAACAGACACACACAAACACACATTTATGTATTTCTCATCTTACAATACTACATCCACATCCCAAACCCTTCTCTTAACTTCTATTGTGATTATCCTTGATTATATTGCTTCATTAGAACTGGTTAAGATGAGGTTAACCGTTGTATAGACATCTAACACTCCTTTTATACTGCCACAATAAAGTGGGATAAACCTGTCTTTGTGGTCAGACTGAATAGATTAACACGTGTTATGGAGCCGGGCTTCAGGAGCTGCTCCTGCCAAACGTTGAACTGGTGAGATGCTGCTCAGCTTTGGTATAAAAAATAGAACACGTATTTCTGTAATAAGTATTGGAATTACAGCAGGATTATTTTAACCTTATAGTAGATATTGGTGTCAACTTTTAGCCCTTTTAACCATGAATTCTTTGCTTCAATTTTTGAGCTACTTAAAGATACTAGAATCTCTATTATAAACATAGCAGTAACAACTCTAAATGAACTGAACTGCGATGACTCTGTTAAGCAAATATTAAGCTTATATTACGTCTAGTGCTGCAACTGTTTGTCTATTGATTTGGTATCTGTTAACAGAAAAACAATCGATAACAGTTTTCATAATTGAAGTTCTGGGAAGTTATGATGGGCTGTCAATTCACTATTTATCTGACATTTTCTAGACTAAAGCAGATAATGAAAAGTTCTTTGTTATTTAGAGAAAATGCTTGATGAAGGAAACCAAAAAAAATCAAGTAGTTTCCTTCATTGATCGTTGGCACCAGTGATGATCAAGTTTCGTCAGTTTGTTTACTTTATTGATTAAAATTTATTGCAACAGTTGTACAATTGATAATATTGAAAGGTACATTAAGAATAATGAAAGAAGAAGCTGCTATAGATAAAGAGGAGCAGGCGACTGGCTGACTTCAGTTTCTGTGAACTGAAACCCTAAAACACATCATCAATGACAAACATGCACAATTATTTTAATTTGCACATGTATTCCATTTTTTTTTTTTAGAATAAAGTTAATTATCCCGTTAATAGAGACTATTTTCACTTTGTCAACGTGCAACCCTGATTTCATTGTAAGATGTGTTTGGAGGTTATAAGAAGTTATGGTTCTGCAAAACCTGACATCTTTTACATTTTTACTGAAGCATGTTAAATTATGGGGAAGTGTGTGTGTATGTTTGATGTATGATTGTGGTCGGATTGTATTTTCCCAGTATTTTTTAAGTATTTCGTCCATAAGTCCTGCAGAGCATTGAGACCCCTGTGAATGTTTTTAGGATTAGGCACTATTGTAGACTTTTAACAGATACAGATGTATTGTCATCCCTGTGGAAAGATTGGCTGACTGTCTGACTATCTGACTGCCTGACTGAGAGCTGTCTGTCTGTCAGCCTTTGCATGTGAACTTCAAATCACAGCTCAGCAGCACCGAGCTTGTAGCCGCCAAAGGCAAAGCTTTGCACTGTCATCAGCACCACGCAGCTGCCTCTGGGTGCTGTGCCATATGACATTAACTGAGATCGATCCTCTCCACACCTCAAGGAGCTGCTGTGCTACACACACTGTTTTCTCTGATGCTGCAACCATCACCTCAAAGACTAGAAAAGGAACTCTCCCCCTAAGCATCTGTAACTGACTGACAATGACCTGATCACCAGCTTTTCTTAAACTTTATAACTTTAAAACTACATCTTGTCAGACTCATCAAAATAAGGCGCCATTTCATTTGTCACACTAGACCCCACCAAATATACAAAACAACTAAAAAAAAAAAAACATGGATTCCTACCTGGCAATGGAGTTTTTATAAAAGTGTAAATTTATGTAGATGTTAATAGATGTCGTTTTTGACTAAAGCAGATGGTTGGAACATATGGAGAGAAAGATGTGATTACATGAAGAAATGTTGGTTTTTCGGCCTGCCAGCTAACTACCAGTGATGGAATCATCACCATAAGCCTTTACTGCTCTCCGTCTATTTGGAAATAAAAAATAGGTCATATCTCAAATTTCTAATTTCAGGTTATATCTCATATTTTACTGGAATTACCACCTTAATGTCAGCCCTTGATTTTTGTGTTATTCTGCAGCAACTGAACATCATACAGTGATGAGAAAGTTGGAGTCTCAGGAGTTACCGGTTTGTTTTTTTTTTTTTTTTTCTCTGTAGCTTAGGAGGCTAACAAACCCTCCGACAAACATGCTGTCTGTGTGTTGTGTTGAAGATGCAGTCATGCGGAGCCGGTGTTTGACATAATGTTGGACCAGTATGGAATCTGACTGGGAATATCAGCGCTGATATGTGGTGATACACAGGGGCTGTCACAAAGGTTGCATCCATATGCTGTGCCACTCATTCGTGAAGCTGTGAAATTGGGTTGCATCCCAACTAGCCTGGAGACAGTATCGCTTTCACTTCTATCTTTTCTGTCTCTCCGTCTCCCGATCTCTCCACCTCGCTCGTCTCCCCCTCTTTCTCTCCCTCCCTCTCTCTCAGCACATCTCACTGAAGCATTTTTCTCACATAGCCGGGAAGACGAAACAACTAATGTGGCATTAATAGGGTCACATCATCTCCATGCAGCTCTTTCTTTCTTCTTCTTCCAGTGAGGCTGAGGCTGTTGTTTATCTTCTTCAGATTATGCAGAAATGGCTTAGAAAATCCCCCAGGCCGGCATCTCTGAAGCTTTCCGGTTGATTTTTTGGCTGGTAAAGCAGGCTCTACCTTAGAGGTTGTTTTTTCTTTTTGTTGATTCAAACTATTTTCAAGTATTGGAATTAAATTGTATCACTCCTTTGCATATCTTAGGCCTATTTCTAGAGCTAATCTAGAGCAATGATGTATTTGTATGGGCCTGTTGGAAGCAATGATGTGTTCTATTTGTGTGTGTTTTTTATCAGTATTTTCTGCTTGTGTTTAGATATAATTACCAATTTACCATGAAACATAAATCTGTTGTAATTTAATCCTGGCATTTTATGACTTACCTCAGGCTTTCACTATTTCTATCACTCCCCAGCCCTCATGTGTAACAACATAGTGTGACCAATCAGTATTAGTAAACTTAAGGACCATATCATCGTTTAAGAAGTTTCTCTTTTCTCAAAACCTCTGCTCACTAAATCAGCATGAAATGTAATGCCATTTGCAGAGTGCAGTCTGAGACTCGATAGGCAAAAGGGGAAAAAATGTTTTAAACGTCTGTGAGTGTGTTTTTCTTTCTGTTGGCCTTTGAAAGATGCCAGTTAATCTGCTTACTCCTTTAACTGTGAGTGGAGGGGTTGGGCCTCCTCCCGGCCAGAATAAGGCTACTGATCCAGAAGTAAAACGATGACCACCACAGTTATTCCTTCCTTTAGGTTGTGCAACCCCCCTAGTCTTCTTTAGCCACCCCTCTCCTCCTCCTCCTCCTGCTCCTCCATACCCTCCCTCAGAGAGAAGAAAGCTCCTTGTTCTGACAATAGACATTTTTTGCCATATGTTGGCTTGACATCTTCATCAGGTTCACAGCAGGTTACCTTAGTTAACTTTCACTCCACTGCCTGATGGGATTTTCTCCCTCTGTTTCTCCAATCGGCCCGGGCTCAAAGTCTAGACGGCCTCTGAGGCAGGGTCCTTCCAGCCCTGTGTCCACAATGGCCGTATTGTGGACACTTAGTAGCGGTAGCTTCCTCCCGTTACAGCGAACAGGCTAGTGCTAAAACAATGCTTTTGTCCGGGGGCATACGAGGGGGGCCTAATCCACTACATACTGTGAAATAAATCTCTCTCAGAGATGAGAGAGTAAGCGAGAGAAACGGAGTGAATGAAATCATTGCCAAGGAGGTTAGAGTGCAGCAGTTTAACCCCTGGCCAAGAAAGAGTGAGGAGAGGAGGCAAAGGGAGTGAGAGAAAGGAGGAACAAGGAGAGGCAGGCGCTACATCCCTTCATCTCCGGAGCACGGATGGAGAAGAGGGGCTGCCGGTGGCTTTCACAGCCTCTCTTCTCACCAGAGGAGCTGCTGTTCACCATATGGGATTTGGCCTCTCTTAACAAACAGGCCCCCTATTCACTCACAACACACATTCAGTCGTTTGTGGAATAAGGTGAAAAAAAAGTGCATTTTTTATGCTTTTAGAACACTGGATGGCCATGAGGGCTCGAAGTCTGTGTTTGATTCACATAGTATAGAGAATCATAAACTAAGGGCTTTCATCTAAATGTGTATTCACACTGGATTTAGGGTTAGGTCTTTTTGTGCTTTACTGAAATCTCTCAGTTTTAAAGCCAGAACATACATTCAGGCCACTAGTATTGAGCTGATAAGGAGATCCTATAGAAACACTTTGCACAAGCATCGGCCTCCGCACTGTGGCTTTGCACAGGCTATTTTAATAGATCCATTCAAAGAAATTAAGCTGAGTTTTTCCTTTTTTTTTTTTTTTGTTTTGTGACAAAATGGCTTAAAGTTAAAGAACTTGCCATGCAGCGCTGGGCAGTATGAGGTTTCTGACACATGGTGTTATATGCCAACTTTTTCTTCCAGCCAGCAGCATTAGGAATGACATCCTCTGCCAACAGCTTCTTTTTAGCCTACTTGGAAATCCCAAAAAGCATAGATTTATGCCAAGATGAAGATGCCAACATTTTTCAGTTTTAGCCCACTTGGAAGCGCTAATAGACATAGATTTATGCAGAGAATTGAAGAAATAAGAGATGAAGGGGTAGGCTTATTTCTTGTTTCTCATGTATCAGTGCACACATATCTTGCTAATTTATTCTGTTTAATCCCATCACTTTTAATGATCCACCTGAGTAGGTAGGGAGAAGTGGTATTGAGAGTGGCAGAGGTCTACCTCCCACTTTTAGGCGATCCATCCATCCCTCACCTCAACTCATCCTTCCTCCTCCCACTCTTTCCCTGTTGCCCTGCTCTCAGTTCCCAACACCCTTCACCTATTAACCCTCCTTTCTCCTCGCTTACTTGCCTCCTCCGACTTTTAAAGACAGGCGTCTCAGGAATAGCCAAAACATTGATTTTTGACCATCTCAACCACCCTCCCTCCTCCCACCCCCCCCTTTCCACAGTATCTGTGTCACGGCTCAAGGGCTGCCTGCATGTTGCCCCCATCGTGACTGTTGGAGGTCAGCCACGCTTGAAGCCCTCAGGGATCAATGGACATGCTACTGTACAGTAAATATTCACTCCCAAGCTTGATATCTATCTGTAAACACGCTTGTACTTGTACAGTAGACATTTACACACAGACACACACATGCACATTGCAGAGACCAATGGTCACCCCCCTCCCCACCCTCAGCTTGTCGTCACATTTGCCCACCTCCATTCCCTGGGGTGTGAATGGAGGAATCTAACCGTGGATAGGTGATTTCAATTCAATTCTCACCCACTGGATCTGTTTACACTCCAGCAGGGTGAAATATGCTATAGGTTGTTTTCCCCTTGTCACACTAGCTGCCACTGGTGTCACATCAAATGGACTATTTTTATGCTGTTTGCAACAGCTCTTTATAGATTTTGTCAACTGTAGGAAATACAACAAACACATTTTGAATGCTTTGCATTTTTGGCTTTGATGGAGATCGGTGATGGAGAAGCTTAGGTCATTCAAATCAATGTAATATGCGGTCTAACACAGCATTGTTTTTGCAAGACGGATGTATGGATAAACTGGTAGGAGGTAATGTTATTGTATGTTGGCATTTGTCAGAAATTTTACCTTACTGAAGTGCCCTTGAACAAAAGTTGCGTAGGTGTTAACATACGTGTGTGTGTGTGTGTGTTTATGTGCACTTCCCTGCATATGCCATCGCTGTGTCCTCCAGAACCCCCTGCGTCTCCAACTTTCTTTTTGTATTGGAACTGACAGTTACCATTGTTTGTTGCATGCAGAGAATCTTTTATGACCTTGCAAGCAAACCAAAACATTTATACAATGCACTTGTAAAATCCACAGCCTCAGCCAGTGTGTTGAGAGCCCCTAAAGTCCAAATCCTCAGAGGTTGCAGACAGCAATGTATCTACCGTGTACTCATGTCTGAACATTTTTCATGACATGTAACCTGAGTAAATTGTGACCATGTAATTTGTATCTCCAGTGTTTTTTTTCGGTATGTTTCACAGTTGACATTGATATTGCAGCAAGTTCAGAAATGAAATGTAGTATTTTTTTTTTTTTAGGCTGTATCATCCTCTACTATGTGTGTGTGTGTGTGTGTGTTTTTGAAGGAGGGGAGGGTGGATTAACCGATGCAGGATCTGTCATGGTGACATTTGTGTCCCCTGGCGGAGCAGCAGGGGGTCCTCTTCACCTCTGTAACCTTCAACTTTCAGCCTTAACCCCCTTCAGGCCCCCTCTTGCGTCCACCACACGCCCAGCACGTCTGAAGGGAGGGGTATATACGAAGGCAAGAGAGTGAGAAAAATAGAGAGGGGGGGTGGTGGTGGTGGTGGTGGTGGTGCAGAAGTGAAGAGGACAGAGAGCTGCAGGGGAGGGCGGGATGAGGAGAAAGAAAGGTTGCGAGAAGGAAAAAGATAAGGAGGTAAGCATGGGAAACATAGAGGAGAGATGGAGGGCTGGAAATGAGGCAAGAATGCAGGTGAAAAAAAGAAAAAAATCAGAAGAATAGGTGTAAGAAGATAGTTGGAAAAGAGGACAGAGAGGCAGAATGATTGGCAGAAGAGTGTGGAGGTAAGGCAGAACTGAAAGAATAAGAGCCTGTAGGACAGAAAGGAGAGTGCGGAGAGGAAAGTGGAGATATGAATGATAGAGGAAGGTGTTTGGTAGTGTTCTGAATTTCTCATGTTCTCAGCTACACAAGAAATGTCTTCACTGTTTTCTGCCTCCTCTGCTCTCCCGCTGTGTGACTCCATGCTGAAATGAGCATACTCAGTCCACATGAATAAAATGTTTTGGTGCAGGAGTGCTGATTTGAATTTTATTTAGTCATGTGACATAATCTTACATCAGTCTACTCTTAAAGGTTTTATATATGGCATTAGAGCGAAAACAATCAGTCAGGCAATTATTTTAATAATCGTTAATTGCCATTTCAGACATTTTTTTAAGCAACAATACCAAACTGGATTTGGATGGGCTGCTTTTCTTTTTCTTATGTAATTACAAAATTGAGTCTCATTGGGTTTTGGACTGTTGGTGGACAAAACAAAGACATTTGGAGATGTCACGCTGGGCTGAAGAACATTGAAAGAGGCTCTTTTCACTGACCCTTGACATTTATTGACCAACAATTAATTGATTAATCAAGAAAATAATTGTCAGGTTAATCAATAATATAAATAATTCTTATCCCTACATGCAACTCACAATTCTTTTAGAAAAATGTGTCCATATTTTTTGAATTATTCAATATAATTTTTTATTCTATTAAATGTCAACCAAGACAATTAACCAATACAAGATATCACAACAATATGAAACATATAGTCTTAGTTTAACCAGCCAATGTTGATAAACAACTTTAAGGATAAGTGAAAATTGTTACCCATTGTTATAATTTATTCTTATTATTTTATTGATTGTCTAATCAATCAACTTATCATATTGATTCTTCCATTCTTCCTTCCCTCAATCTTTTTTCTAGCCTTTATTTTGTATCTCATGTTTTCACTGCATCAGAAAAGCCCTTACCCTTAAATTTGGGGCAATAATTAAATAAATGATTAATTTACAAGACGTACACAATGTAACAGCTAAATCTTCTGGTGTGTTTTAGTCCAGTATGTGATGCAGCTCCTGTCAGAACCCATCTTGATTTTGGTCACACTCTTCCTGTCTGTTCTGTCAATACTGAGCGCATTGGTGCAGTTCAGTTGTGAACATGGACACTGGCAAAGTGGGAACGTGAGGAATGTGGAACAAAGTTGTTTCTGTGCAGTTGGCGTTCCTCCCCATCTTCATACCTGCACACCTGGTCGATCACTGCGGAAAGTAGGCAGGGCTGCCAAAAGTTACTAACATTGGACACAACAAGACCCCCCCCCCCACCCCACCCATTTTCTTCTTCTCTTCTATACCTCCTGTCCCCTTTCCTCCTGTCCTCTGTATCACTCTCCAGCAGCAGTTCCCATCCTCTCACCCAGTAAATCAGCATAAAATAGCCCTAACTGTGGCAGATCATTGGGTACAGAGAAGGGAGGGGGGGTGGTTTGAGTTGGTGTGCAGAGCTTTGCTGCTTTTTTTTTTTTTTCTGTGCCGCTCTTTTCAAGATGGGGCCCATGAAATTATCCAATAGGATTATGTAAGGCATTATGGATTCTGCTGCGTCCTGTCATCCGTTTGTCCATTGTATTCCCTTCTCTCTCATGCAGCCTGGTGTGTTAGCCATGAAGCTACTCTACCCATTGTGTGTAATTGTATGCCGTCTTTCCAGAAGTAGCTTCACATATTCATAAAGGTCTACATTAATATTTTGGGCATATGTTTAGAGCAGGATTATCTTGTTAAAATTATTAGTGATATTTCAGTGAAGGAAGTTAACAAACCTCATCGTACGTACCTGTTGAACATGTAGCTATTGTTCATCCTTATCTTAAGTATCATAATACTTTCAGATTGTCTCTCTCTCTTAAGCTAACCAGCTTTGTTTAGGCAGAGGTGGGGGTGTGTTCAGCAGCCTGTAGGCCTTTGTATGTCCATGACAGTGAACCTGGCATGTGAGAGCTCGTCTCTTCAAACCCTCGCTGTTCCTGCTGAGGTCACAGGGTGACCTTGGAGCTGTGGAAACCATGTTTACCAGAGACCCCTGTGTTCAGGCAGAGAGTGGATGGCTGCTTCCATTCAACCACACAGGCCTAAGAGCAGAGAGATGCAAGGCTGGCTTTTTAGTTTGGGAAACAGAAAAACTGAAAAATGACCTAGCTTTTAGACAAGTTTGTTGCAGGGTGACTCGGGCAACACTGGCCTGGTGGCTGAGTAAGAAAAACCTAAAAATGTTTTTGCAGCGTTTCGTATATTTGTTCCATTTTTGGTAAACAATGACCATCTTCACTGCTATTATTGTTGTTGTACTATTTTTGTCTTCATTTTTTTTTTTTATAAATCAATAACTTGTTATGAAACCTATGAAGCACACTGTTTAAATAAAAATGAACATTATAAGCTGTCTATAACTAAAACTAATGATGATTGTCACTGTTGATGATGTAATCTATCAGTTGTTTTGATTAATCAATTAGCGGGGAGTCTATAAAATGCCCATCACAGCAAAGCACAAAGATTTTTAAAAATGTATTTTTATCAGCAGCCAAACCCCCGAAATATTGCATTTATTAAAGCATTTTTGAAGCTGAACCCTCGCTAATGTCTTGTAGTTACATGTAATCAGTATGGTTGTAATTAATCAGTTTCCTATCGATCTGCAAATCAATTAATCATTTTGGCTAATCTCTCAAAAATCACAAAACTCTGCTATAATTATACTGTAAAGCCTTCAGCTTAGGTTTTACATCTCTCCAGCAAATATTCTGGCTTGTGTCAATGTAGAAATAATTAAGCAAATGAACCAGAGTTGTGTATGTGTTGCTACGACTTTCTTAAATGCAGATGATTTGGTGTATAATATAAGCTATCATATCTACACTGAGAATATAGATTTGCATATTTACAGCACATACAGCCTAGACACTCTCTTGTCTTTTCACTGTGCGCTGCTGCTGCTGTGTGTGTATGTGTGTGTGTGTGTGTGTGTGTGTGTAAGCGAGTATATAAGTCTTAAGCGTGCGTGTATGTGTGTGTGTGTGTGCACAGACTCGCAGCAGCCACCCTTGCCCCCACCCCTCTCATTAATATGTATGTGTTCTGAGGCAGCTAGCGAAGACGGTGTGTTTCTCACCCGCTGATTAATGCTGTCTGTCAATTACCTCTAGATCCAACCGTGCTGTGGAGCTTCCCCCAGGACCACACAGACCAGGTTGGAACACACTCTGCTTTTTCATTCTTCTCTCACTCTCTTCCTCTCTCTCCAAATCTCTCTCTCTCTCTCTCTCGTTCACTGTTACAGACAACCTCTACCTCCTCCTCCTCCTCCTCCTCTCCCATCTCCCTTCCTTTCCTAATGCCCTCACTCACCCTGCCATCCTGTGGTAACCCCACCCCCCCACACCCCCCAACACCTATCACCACCACCACCACCACCACCACTCTCCTCCTCATCACTATCAGTGCTTCCTCTTCTCCTCTCTCCCTCTCTCCTTCCTCCTCCTCTCTGTCTCTCTCTGTCTCATTGTACGTCTGTTGCTGGTAATGAAAAGCAGTGAGCAGGTCTTCAATAACCGACGAATCAGTAATTATCATGCAACCGTGACAGGAATGCACACCTCTGTTTTCCTCTCTCTCTCTCTCTCTCTCTCTCTCTCTCTCTCTCTCTCTCTCTCTCTCTCTCTCTCTCTCTCTCTCTCTCTACATATCTGTTTGTATCTCTTTGCTTTCTCCCTCATTGTCCTACCGTGTCTGCTCCCTTTTGTTTCACATTTACGGCATTATTGGCTTCATTTTCAGTCTTAAAGCCAAATCTGCAGCTGTTTTTTTGGCATAGTATGTTCCTCCTAAACTAGTCAGAGGTAAGTATTGCAGGGTTATATACACCTCAGTCACTCTTACCAGGCAGGATGGTTGAAGAATTGTATTTTTGTTGAGTAACCAAATTAAAGGTTCATTCCAATTTTTTGCATTTTGGATTGCTCAACTTTTCTATTTATTATGGTAACGTTATACCATAATTATCCTTGAAACCAATCACAGAACCCTGTCAATTTTCTTGACACGTGTTCACACATATGCAAAAAAATCTTTGGAATAATTGAAATTGATTTAATATCTTTTTTTATTATTTAAAAGGCCTGCTCTTTACCCTTAGAAAAATATGCTGCCTCAGCGGGGTGTCTTTGTTATTTCTCTCTGGCTTCACCTTCAAAGAACAACAGTCTAGATCCAACTTGATCAAAACGATCACACGGCCTGTAATAATAAGTGTATTTATCTCTTATGTTGCGCACATTGCTCCATAAGAAGTTGAGGTTGAATCACTCTCCTGTTGTTGCTCCAGCATGTGATGATGCCATGACTCCTGCTCTCTGCCGCTGTTGCTTTTCTCAGGCAGTTTGTGTGTGTGTGTGTCTGTCTGTGTGTGTGTGACAATTAGTTAGTCGAAGAATGGCAGAAGACAGAGATTTGACAGCAAAGAAACAGGACATGCAACATATTGTTTCTATGCGAAAAGCAACCACAGACACACACACACACACACACACAAAAAACAGGACCTGGAGCAAATCACTGGACTACAGCAGCCCATCACTGGAAGAAAGGGAAAAGATGAGGAAAAAAATAGAGATAAAGACAACAATATGTGTGTAGGCTAACTATCTCTCAACGCAGCAGCCAAGCCACTGAGTTTAAACAGCTCTCCTGCCTCTCTGATCCACTTGGAGGAATAAACGGGCTAGAAAAGATGCTTCAGGCAATGTCTGCCTGCCCCACAATAACCATAGGATGCTATGAGAGTGAGAGGTAGAGGGAGTGAGGAAACAAGAGTGTGAACAAGAAATTACACACTTATGGAGGTAGTCACAGGGAATTGTAGTGATGGAAAAAGGTATATAAAAAAAGAGCAGCTGAAACCATGAAATATAAAAGCAAAAAAAAAAAAACAGTTTATGTGTTGACATGAGCCTGCCTCATCCTCTTCTTCAACATGTCTCTTTTCTTTAGCCCCCCCACAACCTCACTTTTCTTTCATTCTGTTGTCGACCAGATCGTTTGTGTGGATAAGATGGCCCTTAAGATGGCTAGTTAGCGTGCTGTGTACAGAGGGATTGGCCCTTTCCCCCGTATACATAAAGGCTGTATTCACGGGCCTCATTACCAGGATTAGGGCTCCTTTCCTCCTTTGTGGGGCTGTAGGCTGGAGTCCTCTGTAGCCACAGACTCTGTCGCTTTCTGTGGCCCGAGCTGGCCAGCATATGGCAGCAGCAGCCAACAGTCTCCGCAGAGGGGCTCAGAGCTCAGAGCAAGGCCTCCTTTTGTTTAGGCCGTTATTGTTGCTCAGCGTAATGACATTTGTAGGCCGTAGGATCGGGGTGGAGGGGTTAGTCTACCCCAGGGGAGAAGGAGAGAGAGGGGAGACAGAAAGAGGGAGAAAGAGAGGGAGAGGGATGGAAGGAGGGGGAGAGGCGAAGACATGCAGACAGACAGGAGTGTGGATTATGGAAATATGAATTGATTTTTTTTTCTGTTCTGTGGTAGAATAGAAAGCTCAAAGGAGAACAGACTGCAGGCTGGCTGGCACGCCGGGGTGGTGCTGGGGAAATATGAAGTGAGAGGCGCTTGCTCCCTCTTTCTCTTTCTCTGTCTCTCTCCTCCCTTTTTCTTTTTCCCCTCCTGCTCCCCCTATTCCTCCCTCAGCCCCTGAGACTCTTGATGCCTGGTCATCCACAGATGCCACTTGGATAGAGAGGGGAGAGATGGAAGAGAGAAAGAGGGAGGGGAAGGGAGAGGTGGCTAAAGCATATATTTGAATCGCAAGAAGGGCTTTTTTTTTTTTTTTTTCCAAATGAAGCAGACAGATGGAAATCTGTCCATTTCTTCTCAGATCTCATCCCAAAGTTGTGGAAAAAACGCAGCAGAGTGAACACACACACACACACACACACACACACACACACACACACACACACACACACACACACAGAGAGAAAATGATTCTGCCAGTTAATTCTAGCTAACCACAGTGTGGTGTATAGAAGACCCACTTCTCTGTATAGAACAGAGGATAATATGATAAACATTCAGCAAGTTCCACAAACAGACGGCCATTTGAAAACTTGTACAGACTGTGAGCAACTCCACAATATTTAAAAATATAAAAAATGGAATGTGCTGCTCTTCTCAGCCTGAAATTATAGGCAGAAACATATTTTAACACTTGACGGGCTCCAACAGTAACGATTTATTCATGTTTTTATTTTCACATATATCCATATTTGTGTGGCTGTTCTTTTATTTAGTTTTGGGTTGTCATCATGTTTACTATGTCATTTTCAGTGAATTTTGCTGCTGACAGTCCACCATTTAAATAACGGATTAACAGACAAGTAATCACGTCTAATCTCCAGGAACATAACGGTGTGTGCTGTAGATTATGTCGTAATGTCACCAGACCAGATTGTACCCAGAATGTCATTTCATCCTTCTGTAGAACTGTATCTCATTGAGAGTCTGATAACCTTGATTCAGAGTCGGAATTGATTAAAATTTGAATGGGTTCATCATTGTATATCTGAAGGAGATTATACGCTCCAAACCAGTGAAACCATCACAAATTATCCGGATATTTATAGATGCTTTTAATGGTGAAAGTAGCAAAGGGATAATTGTTAATTTATTCAAGGATATCACCTCAATAAACAAAGCTCAGCATTATAAGGTAATGTTGTGGGAAGAAGAGGTAAGAATGGAAATATCTGATGAGGTGTGGCGACAAGCCTGGGGAATTATATTAACACTAAATGAACTGGGACCCAGTACTCTTGCTGGAGGGAGTGTGGATCAACTGGTGGACCATGCCTGCATATTTTGGTATCGTCCTTATATTCAGCCTTTTTGGAAGACGGTGCTTTAGCTATACATAAAGGTTGCTACATAACTGATACAGTCTGAAGATTGTTAAGGCTGCAAGTAAAAAACGGTTACACAATGCTAACGTCAGAGAAAGCCCGCTATTATGGACCTTTTCATAAAGACTGTCAACTATCTACACTCCATAGATTATAGTAGTTGACTACAGAAAGACGAGGGTGAAACATACTGGATGTAATGGGAATATTTATACCAGGAGAAAGGCACAGATTAGTCCACATTCTGCTTGTACTCTTGTTGAAGACTCCATCTTCTATTTCTACACTGATTCTTCTTTATCTACTCTCTGTTGCGCACATTCCTTCCTTACAGTTTAGAATTAGCTTTCCTCCCCCGGTTTACTTGCACATCATTCACATACATGCACTCCCATGCATACACAGAGATAACTTTTTGTTTGTTTTCTTGGCATATCATCGTTATGCGTCATTCTAGTTCACCCTCTTAGTGCTACTGCTGATGACTGTTTATCTTTTCCCCTATTTGTCACTTACTGTCTCCAGTCCTGTCTTTTCTTTCTTTACCTTCATCCTTCTCTTTCTGTCCATATTTCTTCTTTTTTTTCTTCTTTTTTGAGTATCCCTCCACCCCTTCTGTTCCCTTTGTATCTCTTGCTCCCTGCTGGTTCATCAACCCTCTTGTTTCCAAAAAACCTAATCTCATATTTCCCCACACAAGACACTGTTGCAGGAAATTGCAAATTACATATAAACTGCATTTTTTTTCCTGCCAGCCTGGGTTTAGCATAATATCCAGAGAGAAATAAAGGAAATAATGAATTATGAATAGATTTTACTGCAAGGTCTTCTCTCAGCTATGAACTAAAGGTGATGTTAACTCTCTATGGCCATTCCAGACACTTTAATAGGGAACCTTTGATCTTCCTGCTGTATACTGTATCGAGTTGACCGTATAACATGCTATTTTTCATTTATGCCAAGGCTACAGTAGGTGGAATTAAATCCTAAAAGGAAAATCTTTGCTTTGATAAGGACTCATACATTGCTATGTATAATCAGTTTGTGATATTTAATGCATTTTAGGATTTATGTTGTGAGAAAATGTAGTAATATACTTTTCCTTCTGAGCAATTTTCCAGTGACTCCCTACATTTCCTAGTTGAGTTTTCTTATTAGGTTGTTGCATACGGAACATGTAGTTGGTGAATGGAGAAATTGCTGTTGCAAAGCAAGAACTTCCCCAGTTGAGAAACCTCATTTATGCTTCTTATATAAAACACATCATGTCTTAATTCTACTTCATAGTTTGGACTAAGCTTAGATGGTGTAATTATGTGCTTTGTTTGTGATGGAGGTCTCCTTGTATAGTCATATAAAAGAAGAGGCCTATAAAGAAGCTCTTACCTTTCAGTTTAGTTGAACTGACACCAATATCTGATGTTTACAGCAGATGTTCATTCTGTAAAAGTGCTTCCTTGTGTAAGACTCCATCGTAGCAGAGCTGCTAGCATCTTAACATAAAGTTATATCATCTGCTTTTGGAAAATTAGATATGGGGAATAAGGCAAATATAGCAAACTCCTCTAAATGGATCAATTATTCTGCCTGTAGATGTGTTTTCAACTGTTTTAAATTGTTTCAGGTTTCTTTTCTGTTAATCTTTAAAAAAATATGGTATTTGATTGTTTTTATGCTTCTTTGGTTTCACCTGCTGTTAACTTTTTTTTGAGAGGCCATGACTTCACACTTAAAGTTGACTTACTCTCTGTTCACGTAGTCCTGTATATCCATCTCTGCTCAAAAGCTCACTGTCTCATCAGCCAGACAGAGAAAGAGGGGACAGACAAAGAGAGAGAGAGAGAGAAGGATAGAGGAAGAGAGTCTCCTGAGGCTTCAACCTCGGCAACTCAGAGTGTTGCTCTGACACCGTGCTCCATCAGGAAAGGCTGCCTGACATGCTGTGATTGGTGGCCACAACTCTGGATGGCCGTGGGTGGGGGAGGCAGGGAGGAGGCTGTTTGGAAGAGAGGTCGATCGGGTGGGTGAGGCAGCAGTGGTCTGAGGGATTGGGGTAAAGGCGAGGAGCTGGTTGACATGATTGGTGGCATTTCTCCAGAGGGAGCTGAGTGTTGTCCCCGATGAAACAAAGAGATCGTGGTTGAGAGTGATGATGGAGCAGTTAAGGTGGGTGTGAGGAGGTTCTGTAGCGGAGGCCAGAGATGCTAACTTGAAAACAATGATATGTGCCCTTCTATAAAACCTTGTATGGCACCTGAAGGGGGAGGTGGAGAATGGGAAGTATAGGGATTAAAAAGAGACCTTTGATTAAAAAAAAAAAAAAAAAAAGGGTGATAGTGAATGTTGGAGGGAGGTGAGAAAGTCTTGGGATTAGTGGGATAGGGAGGTAGACAGATGAGAAGAGAAGGTGAGAAGCATTTGGAATGACAAAATGGGAAACATGGCAAAAAGATGGAGGACAGTGAAAATCAGAGCGAGTAGTTTGTGAGACAGAAGAGTCAAAGTTTTAGTACCGCAAAGCTGATCACAGATAACCACCTTTTTCATATGAGTGAATGTTTCTATTACGTGAAGAGTAACCATTGTCGCTTCAGGGTCTCCAAAAGCATCCTAAAATCCTTGCGTGATCTCGAATGTTGTCCGTATTCCAACGATAAGGGTGTCGTCTACGTTTTCAGAGAAATTGACAGGTTTAGATGTGGAACACCACCATTAACTGATTTGGTAGGTGACACCTTCAATGCACCACATGGTAGAGTTTGTGTAGCTGAGTGCGAATGACAGAGGAAGGAAGGGGATGGTTGATAACAGGGAAGGAGATGATGCTTGAGAGAAAAGTACAGCACCTCTGTCAGACCAGAGGCTTTTTTCAAAGGACAAAGCCAACTTCCCCACCCATCTTCCAGAAAGACAGGAGACAGAAAAGCAGTGATGTTTTGTGGCGAACTGTGAGTGTTTTGTCAGCTCTTTGGCTGCTGCTGCAAGCCAGTTTTGTGAAGCTGTAACAGCGAGGCACAGGGTATGAGAAACGTAAGAGATGAAAAAGATGGAAATTCATACCTTTGTGTGTGTGTGTGTATAAACTGGTATAGGCCTAAATGTGTGTGTGCATGTATTTGTGGACATGTATGTGTGTGATGTCTCAGTGTGTCACAGGGTTTCGTCTTTCCCCTTCACTGCACCCTGACAGAAGTGTCAAACAAGGCCTCATATGATCTGTGTATGTCTTTGAGAATATGTGTGTGTATGTGTCTGGGTTGATAGTGTTTTTATTCTTCTCTCTAACCCTTTTCACCCCAGATCCCTGGGGTGTTCCAGGGTCTTGCCTAATGGACAGTCTCGCCCCACTAAGCTGGCCTTTGGCTCGGGCACTGAGCCGGACGCCTAACTAGGGCCCTTTGTTGCTCATGGGTCCTGATTGTGCTGACCTCTGGGCTGCCTTCCTGGGAGAATAACGGCGGTGGAGAGGGAAGAGGAGAGCAGGGGAAGTGTTTTTATGCCTCGCTGCTCACATTTCTCCAGCAGCGCCCAATGACTGGCGAAAAGAAAGTGGTGGTGTGTTTTGGCAATAGAGTAAAGTGTTGTTGGCTGCTCGTGTTTTCCAAGCTGCAGGTGGACAGTAGCGGATTGAACTACAGATGTAGCCATCGTACAAGTCTTACAAGCTAGCTGCACTTTGGTTACACTGCCATTCTGCTTCCAGGGGGAATTGTTTAAAAAGATTTTAGCTAAACTAGTTCCTGCCTTGTCAGTGACTCAGAGATATGTAAGTGCACTATCAAAAGTGGTGATTGAAAAGAGAGATTTCCATAAAAAAAAAAAATCACAAATATAATGTCTAAAAGATTGAAGTTTTCTACATTTAAGAACTTAAGTACTGGTGTTGGCACAGTGCAATGCTCTTGGATGTTCATATTGAACACTAGACAACAACCTCACAGATAAAATGAGTTTATAGAATTAAACTGAAGTGTAGTCAAGCTTCATTCAAAGCACTCCTTGTTTGAAACTGTTTGGTTACAGTAAGGGAACAGATACTTTAGAAAAGGGAACAGGGAGATTTAGTCATGTTGCAAAGCATTGTTCCTCCTTGTTTCATTTTGAAGTCTTGATTCTATATTAGACTTATCATGTCAGCAAATCCATTAAAAAAAAAACATGCATTATATTTGTACATGCTGCCAAATTTATAATGGCTGCAGTCACAGAGGAAGAAGTAGTATATCTCCACTTGGAAACAGGTTGTCCCTGTCAACAAGCAAACTCATATTTACCGTATTGGATGCCAGACTTGCTCTGGCTCTGGACAGTACTCTCACACATATAACGATGTGGCTTAATTGGCGTGCATTTTTTTCTTAACTACCCCCATGGCACAATCAGCAGCCACCAGCCAGAGACGGAGATGGAAGCAGTGGCAGAACAAACAGGGTGCTGTGTAAAAGGAGAGAAGGATGGAGAAAGGGGAAAAGAGAAGGAGGAAGAGGAGAGTGGAGCGAGGACTTGACCCTCTCTGCTAGATTCCATGTACATCTGTCAATGAGACGTCCACAGCCAAATGTTTAGGAGCCGGTGTTGCGCTGCTGCTCCCCTGCTGAGCTGCAATGTATACGTTCTTTATGTGTATGTGTGTGTAGGAGAGTGCGTGTGTGTATGTGTGTGTGTGTGTGTGTGTGTGTATGTGACGCCATGTGTTAGAGGCAGGCCCACATCAGGGTTCATACAGTCGAGCGAAGCCCAGTGGGAGCTGAAAGCTTAAAGAAGGAAATCCCCCCCGGCTGCTTGGTACACACACACGCACGCACACACACACGTGCACGCTCTCTCTCTCTCTCACTCTCTCTCTCTCCCTCTCCCTCTCCTCCTGGCACTTCATTAATGAAGCCCATGCTTGTATGTTTGGGGCATATGCAGCTCTCTTGGCCCAACACTACAAGTGTGTGTGCGTATGTGTGTGTCTGCGTGTGTGTGTGTTAGGGAGTGAGACATCTCCCCCTATCACATGGTAATATATTCAGTGGAAGATCACGGCAGAGGCATAATACTGCCGCTCTCCCCTGTCTGAGCCCATCTGTGATATGTAGAAAGGACATCAGCAGGACAGGGTATTAGCACTGGAATAATGCACACTGTTATTGTTGACGCCACATACTTATTCTCCAAGCAATATGCCCCCTCACCCCATAACATAAATACATCCATTGTGGAAAAAGCAGAAAATAAATGAGTGCAATACAATGGATGGCATGTATACTACCCCAGTGGAATGTTGTTCTATTGGAGGTGACTCATTAACAGCTGATAGACGAGGAATGAGTTTGGAGCTGGACAGTGGGTGGTTAAGGGGACGTTATACCTCTTGTTAACATAAATTATTGAATTCATGTGCATTGAGTTCTAAATGTGCGTTAGAGACGTTATAGTCTAAGGAGTAAAGAAAAAGAAAAAAAGAATTGGAGCAACATTTTACCTCTATGTTAAACTTTAAAAACTATACAGTTAAATGGCTTCTGGGACCCTAATTTCTCAGTAACATTTTCATCCAAAGGGAGAATATAGGTGTTGAGGTTGGTGGAAATACGTGCTGTTGAGTCCAAGCTGAGGCCTTGGTTTTGTCCTCGGTTTACGCATCCAGAAGTACAGATTTGAAAATGACAACTATTCAGCAAACAGGGTTTCTGCTCTCTATAGAGGTGGCACATACACATATGAATATAAACATACACATACCTGTCTGGTGTTGGCTAGTGTTTGAAGAAGCTAGAAGATCAATCTGCCACCTTCAACACCTCCTGAAGAAGGGCTCTGGTAACATGGGACTGTTGTTAACCAAACTAACCTCCCTTACCACAGAGACTGTGCACCAGAGGGGTCACTAGCAACAGAAACTTGTGGAGGGGATAAAAAAAAAAAACTAGAAAGACGAAACTCCCTCTTCCCCCCCATCTCCCTCTGCTATCAGCCTGGGCAGAGTGAGCAAGAATGTGAAAATGTAACGCCCCCATGTCAATTTGAAAGTGCACCTCATCGGCTCATGCTCATGTGCCCCTCCACCTCTCTCCATCACCCTCCCTACCCCCACCCCCCCCACCCCCCTTCCTCTCCACCTTCCCCCTCTCAAGCAGCTCTGTTGCTTTGGTCCGGCTCTGAAGGCCGTTCTTATTACCGGCACAGAGCGCAGGTCAGAATGGCAAGCCGGCAGCATACTATTAAAGCCTAATGAAAGGAATCTCTGCAGGGTCTGAGGTCTGCAGCGGCCAGAGGAGGCTGTGTCTCTGCCCATTGTTCTTCTGCTCCTCTCCTCACTATTCTGTAGGTTTTTTTTTTTCCATTCTATCTCTAAATCTGGCTTCTCTGACATCTCCCGTCTCAGTCTGTGTGTGTCTGTCACTGTCTTTGTGTCCGTCACTCATTTTTTGTCTTTTTCTTCCTCCTGTTCTCTCTCTTACTATGCATCTTTAAGTTTGTCTCCACCTGCCTCTGCAACAGATGATGTTTGTTGAGTTACCCCTAAAATATATATTGTATTGCTCACACAAGTGCACAAGTGGCATCTGTTGCCACTGCATGTTGTCAATAATACAACAATTGCAGAGACTTTACATGAAATAAATATCTGTTCACTTTCTTTTTCTAGACATTTTCAAATCAAGATGGCATTGAAAGGGTTCCAGTTGACTCCTTTGTAATTATTTATGCAGGAATCGCTCTGATATTAATTGTAGATGAGGAATTTACCACATTGATCTCCACCAGAGAACTGTCTTCATTTATACCCCCTCAACAGGAAGGTCAGAGGTCAAGGTCACCAACAGAGCAGCAATCCTACAGAGTATCCTGCTCAGGGCACAAATATGTCTTGAAATCAGGGATTAAACCCTGGTTGTCACTCTCTAAATATCTTGTCTTTACAACCTTCACTAGCTGTTTGACACTTATAGTATGTTGTACATTTTTTAGCAAATATAGTTGACAGGAAGAAGGAACATGTAGCTTTGTCATTTCTGCCATACTCTGAAAACCATTTTGCATTGTCAAAGAGTGATTTACATTGACATTTTAAACTATAATTTTACTCATGCAAAATATTCCAGTAACCATCATACCTGCAGTTATTTCACGAGCTTCTAAATTAATGGCATTGTCCAGGAAGAAGCAGCAGGCTGGTTGACATTATTGGAAGTAAAAGATGCTGATATGGATTTTTTTTGATACTTCTAAAGCATTGGATTAATATGTTGTAGTCTGTAACATGACAGTAGATTAATCTCTGGTTCCTTTTCCATATTTATTTGCTAATCATATCGATCCCATAATGTATTTGAATGCATGGAAAGGTACTCGTATAGGAGGTATGGAAATCGACAGAAGTTGGAGAACTACGATTTCGCCCCCTGTTTTGTTTGGCTCAGAGGAACAGAAATTGCTCATTATAATAGATACTACCTTTAGGAAGAAACAAATTTAATGTTTTTATTTCAATACTCCATTAAGGCAGTAAACATTTACACTCACCAAGTTTCATCTCTCTTCTCTCTCATCATTTATTCTTCTGTTCTCTTATTTCTGTCTTTCTTAATGTCTTCTCATTATAGTTTCATATCTAGTAATCTTTTAATATCTGGTGCAATTTGAAGATAACCGTTGAAACAGGAAGTTGTACAGGAAGTTTGTTGTTTACAGTATATTAGATCTCTGACTAACTCGCTCCCTTCTCCCCCTAAAAGCACTGATAATAGTCATCAGTTCATTAGTTAGTTGCAAATAATGTATTTGAGACATTTATTTTTGACTTTGTGTTTTTCTCAATTTTGAACCGACAATAGTTTTAATCTGCCAGTCTACACAATCAAGGTTTCATACCATCATACATTTTTATTCTGCATTATTTATTTTTTCCTGTCTTTCTAAAACCAAGGCTCAGCTGTCCTTGTGCCTTTACACATTGCAAATGAATGCATATCCATGCAAATTCTTAAAAAAGAAAGGCTGAGAATTTGAATATTTTGCTTAAAGCTGCACCCAGGTCGACCCTGCCATTCGGCATTTGAAAGCAGTGTGTCTGTTTGAATACTGAGGATCTCTCTTTGTCATGTTCGCCAGAGGGGCTGGGTGAGCGAACCAGCACCGGCAGGATGGGCAGAGATCGGCTGGGTAGCTGCACACAGACAGACTAATTGGGAAAAGGGGGGCGAAAGGGGGGACGAGGGGTGTTGGTAAGGGTGAGGAAAAGGTGGGGTTTGCAGGAAGGGGGGAATCTAAGATGACGACAGGGGGTTTAGGAGGGAGGTGAAAGAGGACAGTGAGTTGGGGGGTGGGAGGGGGTGGAGGGAAAGATAGAGAAAGGAAGGAAGAGAGAAGGTGATGAAGAGGGCATAAGAGCGCGCAAGAGGAAGAGGTGAGGGAAGGGTGAGTTGAGACACTGTGGTTTCCAGCACTGATGTGTTTGTGGCCCTGCTGACTTTGTCATTATACTGTAGAAGCGCTGGCTGAATAACCAGGATCCTTACCTGCTGCAATCCGCTGTTGCCCAGAAACTCCATTATACTGTGTATTTGACAAATATGGAAGAGATTTCTTTGCATAAATTAGCTTTCTTCCAGTTATCAAACATATTCAAACAGGAAACCGTCTCTCTTAACTTCAGACCTCCAAGTGGAACTAAAGCATATATTAAAATCCAACTGAGCGTGCACCAGTGGATATCCTCATATATAGTTTGGTGTGACATTATTAATGTAATGTCCTGGGTTGTTTAAGATTTTTCGCGTATCATGTATGAATTTCAGCTTTGTATGTCATGTAGAGCTGGACTGCCGTATTGCTGCATTGACTGAAATGAAAAAAATAAGCAATCTGACAAGAAGAAAATGAACTTTACTCATGATTCTACTCACTAGCTTCTTCCAAAGTTTTCAAGTGCATCTCCTGGCCTTCCTTAGCAGATGGAGTTTGCTCAGTTGTCATGGAGAAGGGCAGAAGCATCCTGGTTTTCAGAGGATTCTTACTTCTTATTAGGTAGTAAACTTCATCCTTGTTATATCATCCTCCTCTTTTGAAATAAAATCGTTCAAATACTTGGAAATTCATTAATTTACTAACTTAACCCACCAATCCATGGTGATAACACATACTTAAAACCTGACAGAATATTTATTTTGCCAGTGTCATTTATTATGCGCAGAGTTGCTTTTTGATGTAGTTTTCACATAGCTTCTTGACACTAGTTAGAATAGTAGTTAATAGTAGTTTAATTATTGCCACCCTTTTCTTCCAAGAACTTCCTGCAGAACTGACAGTGGTTCACCATAGATGAGCTAAAGATCATGAGTTTGAACCCCGTGTGAATGTGAAAGGCCACATTCACACCAACATCAGCTCTGTGTGAAAGGACTCCGCCCTCTTATTTATTCAGCAAAACAGAGCGGGCGTAACTTTTGTTGGTGTATTATGTGAGTGTCAGATTTCCACTGTTTACCTTGAAAAACAAAACAGTCGCCGCCATTGATAAATTTACAGAGTTGTGTGTATTACAAATAGTTGTTCATTGTTCTGATGCCTGATAAGACTTTAAAGACATAATCCTTTAGTTCAAGTGGACTTCCTGGATCATCTTTCACTGTCTCACCAGTACCTTAAACAACACGCCTCCACTGACGCAGCCTCCTGCAGTGTTTTAATGCAGGGGAGTTTTCAGTCCCTGCTAATGCTATGGCTTCATACTGTGAGTTGAAACTATTACATGGCTAAGGAGAGCTTTTTTACCCCTGTACGAATAAAATAATTCAGAGCTGGTTTCATGCCCCAATCCCTTGATGACTTATGCACATTAGCTGACCATGTGCGACACACTGCTTCAGGGCTGAGCGTAGTCCACAGCTGAATCCGCATGGAGATGCACAGATGTGTAGCATACCATTGTGTTTTTGATTTTTGAATTTGTTTTGCTACCTTCCCAGCTCTAATTGATTCCCATTCATTTCCATATGTTATGAAAAATCAACTTATAGAGACTTGTCTTGAGTTAGGTAATCCATCACAGTGAACATCTTGGCTGCATTATTTTTGAGTTATGTTATTTTGGTGTGGTAATGCAGCACAGACATTTCAAATCAGTCTGCACTTACAGTTACATTACCAGGAAATAATAAATTAACCTTGACAAAAATAAAGGCAGACAAGATGTTCACTGTGATGGATTATACAGTAAAAAAACACATTCAGAAATCTAAAACAGTACAACATACTTTGCAAACAGCTTACAGTAATGTAAAGTATATGTGAATTGTAGTAATGGGCTAACACATGCAAAAACTCTGATATGGTAAAGTCTGCTTCTAATATCGCTATACTAGTGGTACGTTTTACAAATTTGCCTGCCACCAGCCTCCATTCCTTCTAAAACTACAGCCTGTATAGAGGGCTCTGGGGGCCAGGCTGCACTGAACTAGGTTGAGTTACACTGGGTAGCCAGCTAGATTGATCTGGCTGCAGCAGCCAGGGGAATATAAAGCAGGGCAGGGGCTTAAAGTCTGAGTCCCCCCAGGGAGGAGTCCTCGCTGCATGAGGAGAGGGGCATGAACTGAGCTACTTCTCTTTCCCTAACTCCCTCCCTCCCTCCTCTCCTCCCTCCTTCTGCCGTTGTGTCCATCCATCGAATACCTTCCATCTCTCAGTTTCTGGTGACATTCACTGGGTCAGTCTCTCCTTCTGCCTCCATCTTCCTTTTATTTGATTTTTTTTTTTGCTTCATAATTTATTATTTCCAGCATTTTGCTATTTTATTCAGTTCTCATCCCATCTCCCTTTGCATCCACATTTCTATATAATAGTCCTCTACCTCTCTCTGTTTACGAATATTGCTCATGAAGTTCATACTCAAAATGAAACACCAAGGCTGATGCTGAGTTTAGCATTTAATCCGTTTATAAAGTTAAAGTATTTTTTAAACATTTTTTTTGAAAAACTGGTTCACATCATTCTGTCCACTTGCTGTCATCTTTAAAGCTGGTTTTCCCCTTTTTAGTTAATGTTGAGTGGCCAAGAGGGGAGGTGCATGTATATGTGTTAGAGACAGTCAAGCCAAGCCCACACAGTATGATCTGTAACGTGTCAAATCCCTCAGTAAACGCTGTATGCTTCAACCATACATAGCTTAACCAACCACGATTACTTCTAAAAGAATCAGGGGTAGAGTAGGAATAAAAGTGAAGTTTAGGCCTATTTTTAAGAGTATAAAAAGCAAGACTGTCGCCCTGTGCTGCAAAGTTTGTTGCTCTTCCCTGCTGTATCATGCTATTCTGCAGGGGTACGGTGCAAAGCTGCACAGTGCTGCTGTGTGCTGTTGTAGTGTTGTGGTGCAGTGATAGCAGGATTGTCCGCTGGGGGAACCCAGAGCATTCTGTCTCACTGAGTGATACCCCTGTCTCCACTCACGATAAACAGCACACACACACACACACACCAGTGTCTGCCAAGCTAGCAGCAGATTCCTCCCTCACCGGCCCCCGCCCCCCTCGCAAAGCTGCAAATATATTAGCTGCCTCTTTTTCTTTTGTCTTGGGAAAATGGCAAGCAGGGGGAGTATGTGTATGTGTGGTGATGGGGGGCTTACTGTAGTAAGAAACTGTGGAAGAACACCCCCCTTTGTGCCATTTCTGTTTAGATATCCCTGTTGTATAGGGCCCAGTCATTGAGGGAGGAAAGCGGAAACAGAGTTACCAGTAATACAGGTATCATGTAGGAAACAGAAAACAGACTCACAGATGAGGAAAAGAAAGATTGTCAAGGGCGAATCACACACAAGCAGTCTGCTTCTTTGGTTAAAACTGAAAGAGTTGCTGGAACGGCAACATTGTTGAGCTCAGCCAAATCATAAAAAAACATATTAGCTCACTTACCAATTGTGGTATCTAACCATACAGATAGTTTTAGTGTTATTCACACAGATTTTAAGATATTTGTCTCTTCGATGCTCGATTCAACCACATCATCTCTTTGCATCTGGAGTTTCTTTCTGCCAAAGAATTAGTCCCAAGGAAAACATTTTAACACTGAAGAATGTGAATACACACTGATTCCAGAAAAACATTTTGCTTTTGAAATGTCATTTTGTTATTTTTCAATTCAGTGAGCACTAAAAAAAAAAGTATTTCCATTCACCTCTGTTGTATTGGGCTGGAGTAGTAAATCTCTGACAAGGATATCTCAAAACCCAGGCAAACAAATCCAAGTGAGAAAACATTTTAGTAACTTAATAAGTAGAATTGACTTTTTAACACAGTTTGTGTTTTTAAACTGTGAGATATTTTCACCCCCATATCATTCGTGACTTACAGGTTAAAGGCCAAAAGTGTTTTAAGATGTCGTGCCCCCCCCTCAGATTTTCTTCCTGTAAACAGCATTACACCGAGTGATTAAATAGCTAGTGTGATCAGAAAATACGAGTGGCTGTCATATTGATGTAATATATTAAAGTTAAAATGATAAGTCTATAAAGTAATTTAGTCTATATACAGAAAGTTAATCAACAGCAATTTTGATAGAGATTTTCTGAGAAAATGTGCCAAATATTCACTGTCTCTAGTTTCTCAAATGTGAAATTTGCTGCTTTTATATCTTTATAAATGAGTATTTTTGGATTTTGGACTATTAGACAGAAAAAAATAAACAATTTTCAGACATTACTTCCAGCTCAAAGAAATTCTGATGAGTGTTTATTTTCACAATTTTGTGACATTTTGTAGACTGAACAATAAATTGATTTAACTGACAGATAAATTGATACTAAATGATCATAATCAATAATCATAATAATAAGTTGAGTACCTAAATGTATTACTGTACATTGGTAGATAAAGAAGAAGGTAGATCTTCTCTGATTTCCTTTCACTTGTCTGATCTGTCTAACAACGATCAGCTGTCTCGATTGTTTAACGGCTAAAGACAGAAGATTACGAATGTCTCTAGAGTATATGATGTCAGTATACCCGAGGAAAGGGAACTGATATGTATACGTGGTCCTTAGAATGTATATATATAGAACATGTCTGCGGTTTCTATGTCGCATTATACACACATACAAGCACATCACTTCCCACTGGTCCTGTTTGAGATCAGAGTCTCCGCAGCCCCGAGACTGTCACTCAAACACAGATACCTGATGTGGGCGGGGCTGTGACAACACTCAAATCTGGCAAGTCAAATGTTTTTATTTGCACGGAAAGCGAGTGCCCGTGTGTCTGTGTGTGTGTGTATGTGTGTGTGTGTGTGTGTGTGTACACGCGTCTGTTTGGGTTTGTGTGCCATATGCAGTGCGCCAGGGAGGGCTCTCTGGAACATATTGGTGTGCGTACATAGTGGTTAATAATAGTAGCAAACGCATACAGCGATGGCAGCTCTGATGTGTGTGACAGTTTTACAGCCGCACACGCCAAGACACAGTCACACATGTACACACACACACACACACACACACACACACACACACACACACACACACACACACACACACTCCCACAGCAGAGACAGAGACCTCCTCTGCCACTGAGCCCTCTGTCTTTGTTGAGTTCTCAATTTTATCACAGATCCTGATAAGTAAAAACAGCCACTTCCCACCCACCCCACCTCGCCTCCCCGCTCCTCCTGTACGCTCCTTACGTGGGGACACACACCAACATATAGGCGAGTCAAGCTCAGCCACCCACACACAAACACACACACACAGATACAAATGTACATGTTTAACCACTCTCTCACATTGAATACACAAAGTCCTTGAAGCAGGCAGGCACTCACATACATCATACACTCAGATGCACAAATACACACACACACACACAAATACCCCCCCCCCCCCCCCCCCCCCCCACCCCCTTCTGTCATAGCTCATTGTTGCTGTTGCTTGCTTGTCTGTGGTTGTGTTGTGCTGGGGTGGCAGCTTTAAGTTTTGATAAGGAGGGGCGGGGGAATCGGTGACTGCTCCCCACGGCGAGGTCTTAGCAACAGTAGGCAGCAGGAACAGAAGACACCCCAACCTGTCGTCCGGATCAGTCTCTGAGGGTGGCAGAGAGAGAGAGAGAGAGAGATAGATAGAAAGATTGACAGAGAGATGGTGGAGCAGCAGCATCACTCAAAGCTCGGACATCTCCAATCAGAAAGACAGACAGACAGACAGACAGACAGACAGACAGACCTGAGGCTCAGTGGCCGAGCTTGGCACACAAGCCAAGATAAAGAGGGGCAAGCAAGTGAGGCCAGAACACAGACAGCCACCCAGTCCCCAGGATTAGTCTCTGAGCTTGGCAGAGCCTGGCCAGAACTGAGAGTGAGGTAGACGAGCAGAAGGACAGACGGCAAAGAAGACCCGGTGCCCTGCGCCTATTCTGGGCCAGGTTAGTAGCCAGAGAGACGAGGAGACGGAGCGACAGACAGAGCAGGGACCCGGTGCATCGGTGGCTGTGTGGCTGGTCTGGAGTGGCTCACCCATATGGTGCTCCGCTCTGTTCCTGCTCCCTGTCTAAATCCATATGCCGCTGGTGGAAAGGTGCCCCCCCCTCCCCTCCCCTCCCCTCCCACCTCGCTTGAAGAGCATACAGACCCTCCCCACTCCCCCCCCCTCCAACCCACAAGGGAGGTGTTGGGAGGTAAAGCCCTGAAGGCTTGTACCCCCCCCCTCCTACCTCTTAACCCCTCAGAGCTGCTTAGCCCATTGTCACTACAATCTGCCACCATAGCCTTGGTGGTGTGTCCTCTCTCTCTCTCCCTCTCTCTCACTCTCTCTCTCTCTCTCTCTCTCTCTCTTTTCCTCTCTCTTCCTTCATCTTTTCATCTCTCTTTGGCACCCGATAATCGATGAACTTATTAACTGCTAATTATTCAAGCTGTGGATCGAGGATCCCTCCCTATCCTTGGAAAAAAAAGGGGGGAACCTTTCCACTCTGTTCTGCCAAATGAAGTGCTTTATATTGCCCATTCATTTGGATTAAGTGCATTTAGGGCTGCAGTGTTTGGGATGTGAGGACTTTGTCAGATTGCTATCAGCAGCGTTTAACATTAATCCTCATTTTGTTCAGCCACTTGATAGTGCCCATTTAGTGGAAGCCCAAGAGATTTTTATATTGAAATACACACTTATTATTTGTTTTCCCTGTGATGTGTGTTTCTCTAAAATGGTGTTTGCCTCTCTCTGTTCTGGTTTCTCAGGAGGTCCTTCAGACGATACCAAAGTTCTGCTTTCCCTTTGACGTGGAAAGGTACGATTCCTCTCCCTCTCTGCTTCCTTGTTTTTTAATGCTACACATACACACACACACACACACACACAGTGTTTTATTACACGTCTCTCTCCTCCCACCTACAGACACGTGCTTTAAAACATGCATGCTTTAAAAAAAAAAAAGAAACAAGCTTATGTATATTCTGCACTTCACATAATTGTGTTATGATAAAATTAGTTTTCATTTGTAGAGACAAGTCACATGACAATTTATTGATTGTCAAAATGTAATGACGAGTGTAATGAGTTTGTGTGTGTGCTCATTTGCACATGGATATGATTTAAAGGAGCCTTTTAGGTCTTAAACCCCAATAAATCAGACATTTTCTTACATACAGTTTGTACTGAGAAGCAAGCAACACAGCTGTTAGCAAAATATCCCCCAAAAATGAAAATGCTGTGATGGTGAGGTCACATGTTAATGATGATAAAGATGATGATAACGATACCAACAAATTCCATTAAGGATGATGCTGATGAGGTCATCAGTGACTGGTACACTTGATGCAAAGTGCACAGTAGCATGTTTATGACTACATGTGTGGGAACGAGTCTTAAGGAAATGCATTTCTCTATATTATTATACGT